>CM070649.1:30627166-31827166 GCA_036346575.1 Dendrocalamus sinicus | reverse complement strand
ACCAGATGTTACTGAATGACCACATCGTGGAGAGGGAGATTGTCCAGGGAGCTTCAATTGTGTCCAACCTGGTGTCTCATTATCTTACAAAATAAACAATATCAGGTTCTGCCAAAGTGGCAATAGCAAATTTGCAAATATTGCAGTAATAATCCAATTTAAGATTTCCAGTGAACCATTACTTAAATCAACTAAGGAATGCAATTTCATGCTAAAATACAAATGAATGTGGGCTAACCAAGTAACCATTGCAATAGGAGAAACATTGACAAAGGCAAACTACATTTTTATAAGCATTTGGCATACATTAACTAAAAAATGGGTGATCTCCCCTTTCCTCGATGGAATATGACGGCTGGACAGGGTTAAATAATACCAATGGGCCATCTCAGACTCCATGTCCTTCAATGAGGCAGGTATGGACATACGAGACAAGGTAGCTGTGAGGGTATGGCACTCTTGATTGATCCTAAAGTATCTATGTATTATTAACAAATGTATGTAATCACCTCTGATCATGACCAAATTAACATAGACTGGCTAGACAAGAAGTTGTAAGTGCACTGCTAGGGTGCTAATTGATTGAGCAAGCATATGCTGTACATAGCAGTTAAGATGACATCTTTCTCTCAATATACATAGATTTACGGACAAATAGGAAGAGATACCTTCTTCAGTAACACCCTTTAAAGCCCATAAATCACCCATTATCGGCCCAGTTCCACCTGTTGGAAAGAAGATATATAGTCAGAAATAGAACGCTGATGGCCAAAAAAATATGCATTGACTCATTAATCATTAGAAATCATCAGCACACTACAAATTCTATTCAGGCAAAGAGTTTGCTTTCCATCAGAAAACCAGGTAAATCAAATCGCACAGAACAATGTTACAAAGTTGCTCTTTAGACAATAAGGATTATTCAAGTCAAATACATGGAAATTATCATTATGAAATCAATAGATAATCCATGATCCACATAGGTTAAGTAAATGGTAATAAAGTGTCAATATGAAAGAGTCACTTTTCAATGCTGAAGTTATTCAAGTGCAACGAAGCACATTAGGTTGAGTCGTCTGTTAAATTTGGCAGATATTTCAAAAAATGGTCAACAAAAGTACTTTCTAGTGTTGGCTGCTTACTAAGATTGGGTGAGGAAGGGATGGGAGGTATACTAGCTTGTTGGAGCATAAGAAATAGAAACTAACAAATCATCTAAGCAAACACAGTCTCTGAGAGAACCCACGAACCAAACCAAGAAATGGCAATTACCTCTGCCTCCGAATACAAGCAGCCTCTTCTCAATCATGGTGGCAGAGTGTCCACATCTTGGAGGTGGCGCTGATCCAGTAACTGATAACTCTGTCCACTCAAGTGACACTATCCAACAGAGAATTTTAAAATAAAAATGAATGCTCAATTTTTGTTACCATCTTCGACAAAAAAAAATCAATGCTCAATACAGCTTGAATAAAGGAAACAGTTAGCTCACTTGTGTCCATGATATATACATCAGACAGCCACTTTTTGCCATCCCAGCCACCATACCTGAATAAAGATGAGCAGAACGTTCTTCACAAATCACAAGCAATGATACCCAGTAATGACAGGGGAACTTGTATCAAACAAAACACCTACATGACAATTTTTCTGTTTCCTATGGCTGAAGCAGCAGCAAACTCCCGCGGCGATGGCAAATCACCAAAGCCGGTCATCTCCGACCATTGCCATAAGTCTGAATATCAAAAACGCATCACAATAGAGCTTAGTGATTGCAGAAACCCCTGGTATAAGTGCAAACAAGCAAGGAAAAGGGGATTTTAGAAAATGAAACAGAGAGGTTTACCAGTGTCGAGCATCCAGAAATCACCTAACCTGCCAAGTAAACACCGCATTGTAAATAACAGAATAAGGAAATTCTTTATGTGTTGCTTTCAAACTCTAGTATATAGCTGTATGCATTGCACACCTCTTGCCCCCTGAACGGCCGCCGAAGATGAACATGTTACAGTCAATGACAACAGCTATGTGAAACGCCCTTGGGCTGGGGCCTGCCTGCCCGTCTGAGCCATTACCGGTGCATTCAGGCGTGTACCAAAGCCTATTCTCTGCAACACGAATCGCATTCAAAGGTCTAAACAACAAGGTTCCGCATTCTCCCGTATTATGCTTCCAGAATAGGAAAACTGCATCCTCTAAATGTAATCGAACATCCCCTAGGTTGAAATAATCGCACTAAGTGCATAGATGCGGGCACGTAATTAGGAAAAGCAAGCGAGCAGAGTGTGGACGGTGGGATTTACCGACGTCGTAGACGGCGATGTCGGCGAGGAAGCGCTTCTCGGCGAATCCGCCGAAGACGACCACCTTGGACTTGCCGATGCTGACCGCCGTGTGGCCGCTGCAGAAAATCGCATGGTTTTTAGGCGGCTGGGAGGGATTTTAGGGGGGGATCGAGAAGAGGGCGGCGAGTTACCTGCGAGGGGCGGGGATTTCGCCTCCGAAGTCGGAGGAGTCGGCCCTCACCCAGTGCATCTGCGTCGGCTGCAGCTGCTGCATCATCCTCCTCTCCTCTCCTCCCCGCGCTCTCGCTCCCAGTCTACGCCCTTGCTTGTTTCTGACGAGCCCCGGCCGATCGGCGGTGGTGACCAACGGCGAGAGAACGGCGGCTGGAGAAATGGAGATTCCTTCCGCACCTGACAGTTGGGTCCCACTCCCGTCAGAACACATAAATATTCATTTATGTATCTATCTTAGTTAATACCTAAATATTCATTGATAAACATGTTATCTGATTGGTTTATGAATTGTGGTGTGTGTGCTTAATTTAACTTAGAGCAATGTTAATTGTCGTTAGATTAAACAATTTATTTAATTGGTTTATGAGTTGCCACAAGACAGTTTTACCTTCAACCTATGCAAATCAAGGATGAGTTTTATACTGTCTATAATAACTAATTTTTAAATGGTATATTTTTTAAAGTGAGGTCAACAGAAATATTATAGTAAAAAAGTACTAACTTCAACTGTATCGACCAAAATCACATATGACTATTTTTATGTGCGTATTACTTCTCGAGAACAAACAAAATTTAAATATTTAAGCCATCGGCTCAAAAGAATCCACCCTAATTTTATCTTCTATGGTGTATACTGGAGTGTCATGTATTACACATCATCAATCTATCAAGTTTGAATTTAGATCTAGTGGATTATATTTTCAAATAAAGTGGAATATTAATTCAAGCAAAAGAGAAAAAATGTGTAATTGAACATCGTTATACAGAAAATCAGGTTTTGTTGATACATTAACACAACATACTCTTATGTATTGTTTTTAATTTCATTTGTTAATCTTTTTGTACCAAGAATAGACAAAATGCACAAAGAGGTAACATGAATTTTAACTTTCAGCAATCATTCTGCCGATCCACAATTTTTTCAAAGAACAATACATCCTCTGTTTTGGAAGTAAACACTACATATGAATTTTAATTTGGTGAAAATCGGAACCATCTCGTGGTTTGCCTATGGACCCGGTGTACAGCTTAGTCCAGTGCTACCAGCGCGGATCCCCCACCAACGCACGATGCTCCGACGGGGCCACATGGCCGTTACTCCACCACTCGCGGCACCCCTACTACCCACATAGACTCGATCCACCGTGCACCGACTGCTACCGTCTCCGGGGAAGGGCGACACAAACCTCCTCGGCCGCAAAGACCCGGTCGAGGCGACCCCGACGACCCCATTACCACCTCATTTGGCCCACCTGTCACCGACACGTGGCCGCTCCCGTCAGCATCTACCCTCACATCCACGGCCACGTCGGCGGCGAACGGAGCCAGCGTCGGGCGAGAGCCGTCTCCCTCCAGATCTCGACGAAGCCTCCCCTGCAGATTTCCATTTCCATTTCCACGGGAGGGGGAGGACGGCGAAGCCGAGCGGTTCGGAGCAAACCCTAATCGCCACCTCGAGCTAGTGATTCGGTGCCTGCGCGAGATCCGAGGGGGGAGGGGGAGAGATCTAGGGCTTGCGCCGGCCATGGCGAGCTCCGGCCTCGCCTACCCCGACCGCTTCTACGCCGCCGCGGCTTACGCCGGCTTCGGCTCCGGCGGGGCCACCTCCTCCTCCGCCATATCCCGCTTCCAGAACGACGTCGCCCTCCTCCTCTACGGCCTGTACCAGCAGGTGACGCGTCGACTGATATTTTTGGGATCACTTTGGGGTTGGTGGTTGTGATTTGTGTGGATCTAGGGTAATATGGTGGAATTGGTGCTGGTCAGGGGTTGAATTGTGGCGTTAGCTTGTTGATCTCTGGTTTTTGGAGGGGAGAGATTTGCTTTGTTCATCGGAATTCGGTTGGTGATTTTGGGTTTCGTTGTGGTGCAGGCGACGGTAGGGCCATGCAATGTGCCGAAGCCGAGGGCGTGGAACCCCGTGGAACAGAGCAAATGGATGAGGTTGGTATCGCTGTACTCAAACCCCGCTTGAAGTTTTCGCGCTAGAAGCCATTTTTTGTGGAAGTTTCGGTTAAATCTATGGAGAAGTGGTTTAGTTTGAGCTTGAAATGCGAGTAAACATAAGCAGATACAGCTGTTTGTCTTGTACTCTCTGCTTACTTCAGTGCTTAAGCCAGTTTTAGAACGGAATATTGTCACCCAGCCAGAAGTTAGAAAATGAATTTCCTTTGTTACAAAGACCACAACTCTTTTGTAGTTTGGATTTTGGAATGATCAACCTAGATAGATGATTGAGTAGGAGAAATACCTAGCAAATACCAATTTAACGTTGATCTTGCATGTCTTTAAATCACTGCTTGCTTATACTATTTGTGTTTTTAGCTGGCATGGGCTTGGAAGCATGCCGTCAGCGGAGGCAATGCGTCTTTTTGTCAAAATCTTGGAGGTATGACTAATTACATGATATTCTTCACTCTGTGCATAATGATGTAATGGATACATTGGTATGGTGGCAGGAGGAAGATTCTGGATGGTACTCTAGGGTCCCTGAGTTCAACCCCGAACCTGTTGTAGATATTGAAATGCATGTAAGTCACATTAGATGATATAGTGTGTACAAATGTTGGTTTTTTCTCTGTCAAAAGTATATTGCTTCTGCTGTTGTTTGCCTGAGTATTCAGAATTCAATTTTATCTTTGAAATTTTTAGTTTTTCAATTACAGTTCCATCTCGTTGTCTAGCTTAGTATTTTCTTGTTCTTAGCATGACATGAACTTAATAAGTTATTTGTCTGCATTTCTTTTCATAAGAAGCCAAAGGAAGAGCCAAACATTGTATCAGCTTCAACCAATGGAACATCAATTCCAGAACCTAAAACCATTTCTGAAAACAGAGGCGCAGTGGAGACACAGGACAAAGTTGTTATTCTGGAAGGCCTTAGTATTGTCAGTGCTCATGAAGAATGGACTCCATTATCTGTCAGTGGGCAGCGTCCGAAACCTCGATATGAGGTGCGCCATATGCTCCATTGCCCCCTTCATTTCGTAACTTGTAGGACTTGTTTCTTCTATTTACTTTTGTAGCACTAATGTGAATCTTGGTTGCTGCAGCATGGAGCAACTGTGTTGCAAGACAAAATGTATGTCTTTGGTGGAAACCATAATGGGCGTTATCTTAGTGACCTTCAGGTATGTTAAGCTAAATATAATAATCCAGCAGGCCATATGAATGCATCAGTGCCCTTCAGACATATGAGCAGAAGTTGTTCCACTACTTGTCATCAAATCATCCTTAAATATTTGTGTTATTGTACACACTGTCTAGATTAAAAATCAATTTCTATTCATGATTCCTAAGCCTGAGCTTTCATAATATTGGTGCAATGTTGAAGTATCTGTTTCTTGTAACAATTCCTGTCTTGTGCTTCTTTATGCAAAGCTTACAGTTATGCTCGTAGATTATTTTGAAGTTGAATATGTTGTCATTATGTAAGGAGATACCAATGATTTCTCCTAAAATAAATTGCAAACAAAATGACAAGTTTTTTAGGTGATTTATGATTTATGTATTTCCTGCATGGAAAATGTTGAGTTAATTAGGTAGATTTTGAGATGTCCAAGTTATTTAGATAATAGCTGGAGAGAAAACAATTCATCTTGAGATGTCCAAGTTATTTAGATAATAGTTGGAGAGAAAACAATTCATCTACAGCCAGACTGACAATTCAAATCTGTCGTACATTCAAAGCTACTATAGCATTAAGTAACACTGACCTAATGCATCTCTCTCACAATTTGTGCGGACGCAGATTTTGGATCTAAAGAGTTTGACTTGGTCCAAGATGGATACCAAATTGCAAGCTGTATCTTCTGATTCAACTAAAACAGCACAAATCTCTCTGTGTGCTGGCCATTCTTTGGTAAACTTCGGCACAAATAGTTTAAACTGTTGCACGGTCATTAGATTTCAGATGGTAATCCTCCGCTGCTATTTTGTAGATATCATGGGGCAACAAAATTTTCTCTATTGCTGGGCATACAAAAGATCCATCCGACAACATTACAGGTTTACTAAAAGTCACTTTTCAGTTAACATTGTACCATGATGCTAATTACATATCTCATTGCTGTGATTTGTTTTTGTATGTTGTTACTCTGCTTCTGGTGTTTTTATGCTAGTGAAGGAATTTGATCCGCATACTTGTACCTGGTCGATTGTCAGGACTTACGGAAAACCACCGGTAATCATTTTCTTCAACCCATAGCTCACTCTGAACCTACACCATCAAATATAATATACTATTCATTCTTTGTTTCAATGTTCTTTGATACGTATTTGACCTAATGTTTCTTCTATTGGCCTGTGCTTGATTTTAGCTGAGAGCTTGTTTTATTTAAACACAGTATGATGTGCACAAAATAAGGGCTTAAAAGTGTGTGCGGAATTCTTATGTGCAGTCCTAATTGTCTCTGGAACTATGCTTGGTTATAGCTGAGGGTTTGCTTTGTTTAAACACAGTATAATATGTGGTAAAATAAGGGCTTCAAAAGTGTATGATGAGTACTTATGTGCAGTTCTAATTGTCTCTGGCAACTATGAACTTGGGATAATCATTACATTGGCCTTCAACTTTGCTCAAGCACATTTTCACTCAATTTTTGAAGTGACCAAAATACCTTTTAACTTTGACACCAAGCCCAGAGAGGTCTTCCATGGGTTCTAGTGGATGAAAACATGGCAGCAATTGAAGACTTGAGATTAAACTATGACATAGTCCAAATAGAACAATCAGCTTTAATATTACGAAAATAGAACCCAAGCGCTGCTGCCAAGTGATCAGTAACCTTAAAAGGGTCTGTCAGGCAATAAATGAACAATACGAAATCTTGCAATGTAAACGTTCATTTGCTTTGATATTGGTTATCCAGTTATATAAAGGTAATGCATGTTTCTTATGTAAAAATATGTGCTGCAGGTTTCTCGTGGAGGTCAGTCGGCGACTCTTGTTGGAACAACTGTAGTCTTGTTTGGTGGTGAAGATGCAAAACGATGTCTTTTGAATGACTTGCACATTCTTGATCTTGAAACCATGACTTGGGATGATGTGGATGCAATGTAAGTACTGGAATTCTTATTAATCTCTCATGCACAGTTGTTCTGGTCTGCATATGGAATAATGGTGAATCGCGGTATCGCCATACCATGTACATATGGAATAATTTTTCAATGATGGAATTGTAAAGATCTTGTTTGGTAGGCTGAACTTCATATTACTGTATTGCTGGATTCAACCTATCGTGATGTTGTCTTTATGTTTTAGAGGCACCCCTCCTCCTCCAAGATCAGATCATACCGCTGCTTGCCATGCTGACCGCTATCTTTTAATTTTTGGTGGAGGATCTCATGCAACATGTTTCAATGACTTACATGTGCTGGATTTGCAAACAGTAAGAACTATTTTCTTGCTGGCACTCTGTAGAGTTTGGTACATTATCTGTGATTGTTAAAGTTTTATTGGAATTACAGATGGAATGGTCAAGGCCTAAACAGCAGGGTCTGACTCCAAGCCCACGGGCTGGCCATGCAGGTGCAACTGTTGGGGAGAACTGGTACATAGTTGGTGGTGGCAATAACAAAAGTGGTATGTTTTTAGTGTCTGAGACTCCGAGCTTAGTAGTTAGTACATTGAAATGTTTCTTGTGGATCTATGATATCAAGATGTAGCCCTCTATGGATTTTAATGTACATGTTTGTATTACTCGTAGCTTTTCAGCTCCCGAGAGAATTTCTACTATTCAATCCTTTTTGTTGTTGATTGGATGTGCTGCAAAGAGTTTTGGCAGCCACATTTTTCCTTAAACCTTGTCTACATATAGCACCAAGGGAATTCCTTCTACCCCTCAGCACTAACCCATCAGTTAAATAATAGTCGAATTTAGATTTTGCCTTGCAACTTGGCCCCTTAGATAAGAGAAGGTTGTGCACATAACCTCAGGAAATATGCAGTAAAATCTTATTGAAATCCACAAAGCAATGGTTCAAGTACAGCTGTCATCTTGGAACGCCAATTGTACCATCTTTGTCCTTTCAGAGGATTAAAATAATACACATTCTTTGTTAATGCTAATTTAGTGTGATAAGGTGATCACAAGGTCATAGTAAAACGAGGTTTCTTCTCAAGTAAATAATTTCTTTGCATTTAGACAATTGCTTTCAGGCCATCAATTTTAAATTGTACCTGTAATTTATTTTGATTTATGTTGGCATCTAGTCAGCTTGGACATTCATCTTTACAGGTGTCTCCGAAACACTTGTGCTTAACATGTCAACTTTGGCATGGTCAGTTGTTAGCACCGTAGAAGGACGTGTTCCCCTTGCCAGTGAGGTATGCCTCTTGAGCAATATGGTGACGCTAGAATGATTTTCTTTTGGTTGGTAATATTTGAAATCCTGTTGTTTTCTAGGGCATGACTTTAGTGTATAGCAATTATAATGGAGATGACTATCTCATTTCCTTTGGAGGGTATAATGGACGATACAGCAATGAGGTAACTAGCATTTTAAGTCATATGTTTATGCCTGGAGTTAACTTTTAAGTTTTAACATTTTTTTTTCTGATGTACAGGCTTTTGCTCTTAAACTTACCACCAAATCAGGTTTGCAGTCAAACACAAAAGAAGAACCCATCTCAGATAATACATCTAGGGTTCTGGAACCTGACAATGAAATTTCTCAAGATGGGAAGATACGAGAGATTGCAATGGACAGCACTGATTCGGTAATGTCTTTTGCTCAGGATATGCTGCTCTCATAGCTAGAACTATATGAAGCTGCTTATGTTGGCCTACCACTCCGATTGAGCAGAAAGTGTCCTTTTTTTTCTGGGTTTTTGTAGAAATTAGGGTTCATGCTAATTAAAATTCTGCTAACTAGACAGCGCATATATTGTTTTTTGGTACATGCACTCATAAAGTACATTTTGATACAAAGTTGCTGATGACAATTACATGTTAACAATCATTTGGAAAATACTCACTCTCTTTTATCTTCTCGTGCTGTGCTGAGTTTCAGAAAAACAGAAACGATGAAGCAAGTGAACAAATTTTAACGGTTCTTAAAGCTGAGAAAGAGGAACTAGAAGCAACACTTAACAGGGAACAGCTGCAAACTATACAGCTTAAAGAAGAGATAGCTGAAGCAGAGGCTAGAAATGCAGAGCTGACAAGGGTGAGTCTTCTTGCCTATCTTCCGATTGTTCTATTTCTGCCCCTACAGATCTATAGTTTCTTGTGTTCTTTTATCCTAAGTAATCTTTCAAGCATCTAATGGACCTTTTTTTAAATGAAAAAGTGAGCTTTATTATGTAACCTTGTTTATTTTCAGTTGGTTTAGGAACTACTTTGTAACCCAGTGTCTTGAGACTCTTGAGTACTACTTTTAAACAACATCCTATGATGTGCTCTTGGGATTAAGCTTTATCTGTATTGAATAATGTGGGTGGGTCTATTGTAACATCATCTTAGTCCTGACATATATGACCATAAAAGAATATAACTTGAGCAAAGTAAGCGGCTTGATTTTTAAAGTTGCATTAGGATTACATGCAGTGCAACCAGTACTCTGTTTTTCAATGTTTCTACTTGGGAATTTTAGTGTTAGTGTGTGTGTGTGTGTGTTGTGTGTGTGTGTGTGTGTGTGTGTGAAGAAAAGGAAATCTGAATCACTTATATAGAAATTTTCATTTTTCATCTGATCTGTAGCTCCTTTTTTTTTGTTCATTTAAATTGTGTAGGAACTTCAAGCTGTCCGCGGCCAACTTGGTGCTGAGCAGTCAAGGTGTTTCAAACTTGAGGTACAAATTCTTACACTGTACAGCTTAACAGAAATGGCTAATCTTACACCATTGCCTGCAGTAATCCACTGGGATCAGGAACCCAGATCAAAACTAATCCTATCCAATGTCATACTGAAGAAGGGAGCATGATATTATGATTTTTTTTTTCCTGGACAACAGGTAAATATGCCCTGATCATACTTGGTTTTCTAAATGGCTCCCTAGGTGGATGTTGCGGAGCTACGGCAAAAGCTTCAAAGTATGGATGCATTGGAGGAGGAGGTCGAGCTGCTTCGGCGACAGAAAGCTGCTTCCGAGCAAGCAGCATTAGACGCAAAGCAGAGGCAAGGTTCCGGTGGCATGTGGGGCTGGCTTGTCGGAACCTCACCCGACAAGTCCGAATCGTGATCACCTGACGAGACGAGAGCAATGGTTTTAATTCATACAGTTCGCGATTCGTATACCTGTAACATTTATAAACGTTTTGATATTTTTCTACAATTTTTTTTCATTTTACGGCGTTCGTGTTCATTTGACGACAAAACAATAAGGTGTTTTGGCCAGCATTATTTTCAATGGTCCCTTCCGCATCGCAATCAGTCGATGTATCTATAGGTTGTAAACTTGTAACAGTGTATACACCATCCTGTGGCATTCTTTCGGCGTTGTGTTGCTTCTGAATATATATAGGTTTGTTTCGTCAGTCGGTTGTGGGTGGCTTTGCTGCGTTGGTTCATGTTAGATTGTTCAGTCAGCTATTGTCCTGCTGACTTCTTGGCTCATCGACCGCGCCCTTGTGTGTCCCCCAGGCCGCCTGTTTCTCTTTGTAACCGTAGTGCTTTGCGATGATGTACGAACTGCAAGGGTCGCAGACATATGCCATGCGTATCCGCTGCGCCTAAACGATCATTTCTGAACTCTAAGCCAACGCATATCTACACGGTAGCATGGTACGAATGCTGTTGCCGATGTTCCTCCAGCTGGTTGTCTTGTACTCTTGTCTAAATACTACGCGGGTGAGGATAAGGACACCATGCTTTGCCCTTGATCATGCATTCATGCTTCCATGAACATACAACATGCTGGTTTTTGTAAGGCTTCACATTATTATTAGATTACGGGAGGACTTGTCATCTTATTAAGAACATATGGGCAAGCAAGACATGGACGCACATCGTGATAGCATGGCACTTATTTCTTGTCTGGTAGCTTCTTTAACAATTCGTCAAGAACCTCGAATAGGTCAGCAACAAGCCCATAATCTGCAACCTGGACAACATAATAATAGGCTTAGACTTTTGAGGTTGGAGTTCTACTACAACTAGTAAGCATGGGTGCACGCACAGAAATTGAGGGGAATACTAGGGTTCTCCCAGTCCCAGGGGCACCAGCATCTTGACTGAGAATCCGAGAGGAATGAGTGAGGGGGAACCTGAAATATGGGGGCATCGGCATCTTTGTTGACAGCGACAATAACCTTGGAATCTCTCATTCCTGCTATGTGCTGTATTGCTCCAGAAACTCCAAATGCCATATAGAGCTCAGGTGCAACTATCTTCCCAGTCTGACCAACCTGAAGGAAAATAGAACATTGCAATATCCTCCTTTGATAATTGCTATAAATGATATATAGCAATTATCAAAGGAGGATATTGCAAAACATGAAAAGGGACTAATTAGCTCTGATAGTGTAAAATAATTTCGCAAGTACTATCTCTCAGGTGATTGCTAGCAGCATGTAATAAGTTTGTCAGTAAAAATCATCCTTGATCTTCCTAGTAAACAAATTAATCTGTAGTGGAAATTTTATTAAGAAAGTGTTTTGATGTCAATTGTCAACAATATTAAAACAATGGATAATGGAGTTCTTACCACTGGATACAACCACTTAGCCATCCAGCGCATAGCGGACTGCCAAGTAGCCTCATACCAGGATGGAGAGAGAGAGAGAGAGAGAGAGAGAGAGGGAGAGAGAGAGAGAGGCAGGGAGAGAGAGAGGCAGGGAGAGAGAGAGATTCTTTGATCAAGCAACAGGACACCGAATATTAGTTTTCACCACTCCAAATAATATAAAAATATAACAAGATTTGGAATGTATAATTTACCCTTTTCCATCATTTAAACTTTAAGTTCAAATATTTAGTCAGATTCTTTGTTGTTTCCTTCAGTTTTCATTTCGAACTCACATATATTTTTGTACAGTGATTTCAAAACACACAGTATACAGCAGGGATCTTTTTTCACCTTGCGGTCATTCTGGTTCTTGCCCTCCATCTTCTCATTATCCAACTTCTGCCCATCCCCCCTGATTGCAGGATCAAGCCTCCCCTCCACTGCAGCTGATGAAATTTCTGGATACTGCAAAATGCAATGGGACCATGAAAGAAAGTACTAGGTAAGATTAAATTCAGAAACGATGAGAACACCCATATGCATGCACTGTAGATTCTCTCGTATGTTCCCTTTCCCCTTGTTTCCTGGTTCTAAAAAGAAGCAGAAATGCAGCACCTTGCAGTTACAGTGGTTGCGACTCGGCCGCTTTGCCTCGAACAATTCATCACCTGACGATGATTGGGTCATCTCCCCCTCGTCCCTACCATCCCCCGCAGCCAGCTCCACGCCGCGCCGCAAGATGGCGTCTACCTCACCTCCCCGCGGCCTCACCAGTGCCGCCTCCCGGCGCAGCCGCTTGGCGGGCGGCTGCTCTGCTTGCCATACACTGCTCGACGGCGGCGTCCTTTCTCGGCGCCGACTGCTCGATGTCGGAAGCTCTGCTCGGCGCTGACTGCTCGACGGCTGCGGCAATGGTTTCACGAGGCACGGCTTGTGCCAGCGGGATTCGACGACATCTGGCGCCCGCAGCTTGAGCTGGAGCAAGGGAAGAGGATAAAGAGACGGCGAGAGAAGCAAAGGTAGGGTTTGAGAAGAGGAGAGCGTACGCTGGCGGGCGGCGTCGGGAGAAGCGGCGGGAGGTGCGACATTGCTGCGCCGCCGAGGCTGCTACCCTGCCCACCACGGTGAATGCCCGGCTTTGCCCAGGCCCACACAAGGCCCGAGACGCTGGGCCGTGCTCCTCCGCGCTCTTCTCTCTCGCTCTAATGGCCCGGGTCGGATCGCACATTTTCTGCGCGATCCAATTTCTCTCCCGATGGGCCGGATCGCACATCTCATTCGCATTGGACATATCGGGCCCGTCCTTTCGAGGATGGAGGGTCAGGATTAGAGGTGGAGATGGATTGGATAGTATCAAAATTATATTTGTATTTGGATTTGTAAATGAATCCGAATATTTTCGAATATTGTAATGAATATAAATTTGAATCGAATATCTACTTAATTCGGTCAGATCCGGATGCCCTCATAACTATGTAGTATGAAAACATTAATAATATTATATTTTTATGTGAATTCGAGTATAAATAGGATAGAAATTATTAATTTTTATTTTTATGTGAATTCGAGTATAAATAATATTTTTATGTGAATTCGAGTATAAATAGGATAGAAATTATTAATTGAAATAAAAATTTTATATTATATTTTATCCTATCAAATACGATAATCAAATAATACGGATAATTCGTATCAATTTTTCGGTCAGGATACTTTACAAACCCAGTAACACTGGCGTTGTGGCCCCAAAGTTCTATGGGCTGGGCTCCATAGGCGTATGTATTTGCAACCTATAACGGACTGCTTCTCCGAAATTATTGCAGCTTATCTGCGGCCTTTCTAGTTGACTTCTTAAGCTCTTCTTCTTCTTCTGCCAACGAGCTGCTCAAGCATTGGGCCTATTTGTTCATGGCCGAAGTTCTTTAAAGCCATAAGTTAGGCATACCACGCTTTTAGGTAGAATGTTTAGTTCATCGACGTATCGCAGGTATGCCACACTTTCTTAAAGACCACACCACATATCATAGACTCAGTTTCTTGCCAAACTTTGCCACAAGTGTGGCTTCGATTTTGTTACCCACACTTTCTGTGGCAGCCACATATTACCTAAGTTTAAGTATGACAAACTTAAGCACCAACCAAACATGTCCTTAATCAGCCGAATTAGCCAATCCAACGAGTGAAACTAAACAAAAACTAAGCAAGCTAAGTTAGTGTCTCGGTAGTTTTCTTTCAATCCCAATATGGAACGCAGGAATTAATTATGCCAGAATTCTAGCATCTAACCTACAAGGCTGTTTAATGGTGATGTACACACGCTTCCAAACACAAACATCGCCACAAAACCGTACGCAGCAGAAACAGACGATCTGATTGCATTCGCTGTGGTGGAGACGAACGAGACAAACAGTTGGGGTACAAGTGAGGGTGACCGGTGGGCCAAAGAAATTGGGAATCCTAGTCAGACGCGGGGCCCAGGAGAGTGATGGCCACCACCAGTAGTCTGTTGCACTAGTAATCAGCAGGCATCGTCGCCAGCTGGCCACCTGCATGGTGGACAGATAATAATTGCCTCGCTCCCTCCCTCCTCGGCAGACGCCTGCCACGGCAGCGTTATTCGCTCGTCTAGAGTGCAGACTGAAATGATAATTCGCACGGAACGAATAAAAAAAGATAAACGAGTATTAGTCATTATTCATGACTGATTTGATTTCAAGAAAAAAATAGAAATAGGATACGAAATAACCTATATCTATATGGGCCTATTTGGTTGCCTGCATGCAGAGTGGCTCGCACCCGCACATGCAGGGAGATGGTGTTTGGTTGGTCGGAGAGAGAGAGGCGCACGGCGGATGCAAAAAAACAAGCCGGAGCCGGTGAGGAGCTTCCTCTCACCGACCACGCTCATGTAGCCTACATCAGCTCATCCGCCAACCAAACAGGCCCTATATATCTCTATATATCAAGTGATATGATCATTTTACTTAAAAACAAGATAACAGATAGACGGATTGGCGTATCTAAACAAACGGGAAATACTGAGTGCTCTTTTTTCGACATCTCGACGATTAGTCCCTATGCATTCGCTCTGATTGCACCACTACTATTAAATGTCATGTGTGGAGGTGCAAAAAGAGCAGATAATTTTCGTCTGACTAACCGTCCGAATGCTTATAGAGCAAACACAGAATGCAGAAATGAATATCCGGTACAATCCGTGTTCGACTCTGACTCTAGAAAATATATAGAATATGATACAGAATAAATAATATCTTTTCGTACCCACTCCAATTACACACCTACACAGCTAAGCTCAACAATAATACAAGGTTACTAGGCAACCGAATGGTGAAAACGGTTTCCCTGTTTCCTTCTCCGTGTTTCTCTCGTGTTTCCGTCGACGTGGCAAACATCCAGAGCATCTTTCCTATCCTCCTCATGTTCCTCTAATGTTCTGGATGTTTGCCACATAGACGGGAACACGAAGAAAGGAACAGAGAAGTCGCGTTCCCAAATGGTATCATGCCCAGAATCCAAACTACAGTGTCACACCATCGGTGGTAAGTGGAGTATCATTTCATGGATTGACAAGTCACACCATCGGTGGTCAGTGGAGTATCATTTCATGGATTGACAAAGTTCTATGAGGTGTTTAGTGAAGTTAATGGAGCAAAATTTAATCAACTGCCTTCACATTTTTCCAGATTTTTCCAGGTGCATTTGTTTCCTAGTAATTAAGGACCTGTTTGGAATACAAGAAGATTTTTCTGATTTCTACGGAAATTAAACTATTTCTTATAAAAATTCATGCACTTCAAAGGTCTAATTAAAAGGTCCTCGAATAGAATCACAGCAGCATACCATAAAGGATTTTCTTAAGAGGAGCTGTTCAAAACATCACATACTATGACTTGATAACATAGCCACCAAGAATATTATAGGATCAAATCATACCTTGCAATAAAAAAGTCACACACAGAAATAATTAACCTAAGGTAACCCGCAAATAACCCTTAAAATACAGCTAGTGGGATCTGACTCTTGGTACATTTCTTTATGTTTAAGCAGCTGCTTATCAAAAGCAAATTTGTAACCACCATTTTTAAAGAACACCTCAATGACCACTGAATCTTAATTACAAACTAGTCCAGTGCATGTGTGTTACAACGAAAAACAAAGCTCTATGTAAAAAATATTCAAATAATATGTAGTACTTTTCAAGCAACCACTAACCAGTACAGACCATATCATCTGCAATCAATAAGTTATATGCACTTCCTTCCACCTAGTGAGTAGGGCAACACCAAGCACACAAAAACAAAAGCAAGAGATACGACTTTGAGCTTTGCCGCAGTTGTTACATGCTCCTTAGCAGCCGCCCAAAGCTACACTACACCTCAATGATCTGCGGGTGTGCACAAGCCTGCGCGAGTAGCTCGATCTCAACTTGCTGCAGCTCCTCCCGTCGCCGCACGATGCTCTGCAGGCGCTGTTGCAGGATGTCCTCATTGAGCCCCCGCTCCCATCAATGGCGATTGAGTAGAAGTCCTCCAGCCCTCCCACTCCATCCTGCACAAAAACTCAATCCCCCACTGTTACAAACCATGTCACATACCGATCATTGAGCGGAGGAAGCAAGCATGCACATCGTAGATGTCTTTGTCCCCAGACTGCCCCATCTTTGGATAGTAAAATGTTTCTGGTTCATCTGTTGAAAAGGATCAAAGAAATAGATGTTCAAGCAGACCCAATGGCTCAAACACAAAAACATTGTAGACAAACCACCAGAAATAGTATTAAACAACCAACATAGCCATTAATTCCAAAGGACGGGTGCTGACAAAACTTAGCACATCTAAAATCAAATGTAACAGTCCTCATTGATTAAAACAAGACCACTATAACAATACCACACAGTTCAACTCTTTAAGTAATCCATCATAACAAATAATCAACCAAAAAAGATCTATCTTTCTTGAAAAGGGAAGAGAACCCTTTATACCGCCTAGCCAAGTGCCCATGCATTGTAACGAATCTCAAATAATTGATAATGCAAATTCTAAACTCTCAAACAAAATAATACAAGTTTCCCTACATCCTTTTTTTTTATAAAACTTCCCCTACATATGTGAGTTGTTTGTGCATGAGACTCAAAATTTTTACTATGAATCTGTCGTGTAAACATAGTTAAAGCTTAATTTTTTAAGTAGCATAAAAATCCATGTTACAAGCAAGACAAATCATGCCATGAATCACATGCGTATACATATGTGTAGGAATCCTATCCTTCGTAGAAGATCCTCTAAGATATATGAATACATACACACGGAGAACACATAAGATTGTGAAGGATAGATAGTGAGGGTCACAGACACTACCCAATGGAACTTTTAAAGGAAAATAGTTTAATCGCCATGCATTGCTACAGATTAAAAAAATCATATTATCCTAACATATCTGTGTTTCTACAGATAAAAAAAAAAGATGATTGTACATATACAACGAAAGTGCATATTTTCATTGTCATGCATGCGAACTCCCCACACCATAGTTTTCTCTTTAAGGACGTTATTTGTTTGAAACACAGATATGCTCATTGTTATAGGCCTGTAGTTGTTGCATGTTTAGATAGGAGATAGGGTACTTCCGAGTTTTGGATAAAGCAAATGTAGCACCACCTTTTGCGTAGTTAAAATCTCATGATTCTCTACTATCAATCAATTTAGTTAGACCAAAAGATCTTAGTGAACTACATAGTTTAGACGCGATAGCATAGGGAGGATATAAGAGTTCATTACTTAGAGGCCATCATAATATTGACCAATTTTACAACTCATTTGTACATAATCTATAATAGTTGTTTCTGAGAAAAGAGAGCAGTTATTGTTTAAAAACTCAAAGAAGTAGCGGAACAAATCCAGACTAACATGATCACTGCAAAGGTAGGAAAATGTAGATCTGGACAGGTGTCAGATATCGACTAGTGTAACTTTCCTAAATGTGCAATTATATATGCTCCTCATATATTTGCGTAGTATATTTGTATTTTTACATTCCAGGTAGGGGCTCTATTCTGATTTTGTGAAAAAAAAATAATGAATGATGGCATGGAAATTAACATATAATGTTCATTCACTTAATATTATGGTTTTTAAAGTGAGATACACGATTGGAAGGGCCCCAAATCTTGCTGGTGATCAATAAAAGTTCAAATTCTGTATAACATTTCAGGATAATATTTCTAGACAAAAAAATGCAAACAACCTTTTTATCCCAGATGTTGAGATTTTAGTCGTTTGGCTATCTTAGTTATTCAAAATGTATGCTCAGAATCAGAAGTATAGCAGGCAAGTGTATCCTTGATAAGAAAAACACACGAATAGGAAAATAGCCTTGTTGATTTAAATAGTTTATCATTAAAGAACAATAGAATCATAAGCATCTGACAGTGATTGAGATCTAGAAAGAGGGTTTATAGTTGTATGAATAGGAACTACCCAGAGCAAAAGTTAACTGAAATGATCCTTCTGTAAATTTGTCGTGTGGTAGTAGTACGTAAGCACCATGGATTCTTACCATTACAAATTTGTCAAAATTTACATGACAGGCTGAAAATAGACAAAACTAATAATGCAATGATTATATATTTCTACATGGCAATGGCATTAGCATGAACTCTTTTGGTACATGAATTTCAACGTCATTCGATAAAGAGGACACACACCTGAAATCCTAAAGGTGTTGAGCCACCAAGCTTCTCTACTGTCCAAGGCACCACCTTGAACACACACAATCGAACAATTTACTCCAAAATCAGCCAATCTATCCTTTCACATTTAAAAGTACAACTCCTTAGACCAATATAAAAATAAAATGCTAGTGAAATCGAACCAAATTCCATGGCATGGAAAATTGCACAGAGAAATGCATAAAGAAGGTCAAATGGGAAAAACAAAATTAGAAAGAAATGACAAGTATTTGCTAACAAATCTAAAACGCGCATACACACAGAGAGAAACAAGGGGTCGGAAGGGGGTGGGAGAAGGGAGAGGAAGGAGGCAGATTAGAGGGGGAGCAGTAGATCAGAGAGTGAAAGGGAATCAGGGAGAAAGATGGCACCTGTGCAGGGGCAAGAGGGAATCCGGTCCATGCGAGGAACCACTCGTGCCCAAGGGGGGAGGCGCGAGAGGGAGGAGGACCAAGGGCCGAAGCAGCGACGGCTGCATTGCCTAGGCAAAGGAAGCTGGCGGGAGGGAGTGTGCCCTCAACGCCAGCTGCACATAGGGGAAGAAGATGACAACCAATTCGACGAGGAACCCTGTGCGCATGGGAAAGGAATGGGTTGGATGATGGTCGGACGACGGTGATGTGGATAGGGGTGAGCGCAGGGAGAGAGTAGGTGGGATGGCGGCCGGGCGATGGTGGTGTGGATAGGGGCGAGCGTAGGGAGAGAGCGGGCGAGACAATAGCTGGGCGACGGCAATATGGATGGAGGTGAGATGGAGAAAGCGGGCGGGATGGCGGCTGGGCAATGGTATGCGCATGGGGGCGAGCACGCTGAGAGAGAGCGAGCGTGGATTAGAGTCTTAGAGCAGAGAGGGGAAAGTGGTGGCGGTTGGAATGGTGATGCGTATGGGGAGGGCACGACAAGAGCAAGTTTGGATCGGAGCCTCAGTGCAGAGAGAGGGAAGTGGTGGGCAGTTGACACTTCGGAGGTGCAACCGCATAGGAGGAAGGAGAGCATGCTTAACAGGGAGTAGTTGGGAAAGTGAGCCATCATTTTCAGTGGAGTCCTGCACAGGTGGGGACACTGCATATGGGGCAGATCGAACGGCAGGGGAGAGTTGAGGCAGAATGGACGGCTGCAAAGGGCTGAAAGAGAACGCACTAATGACCATCAACTCATATTTTTTAAGTAGTAGAGATATCATCCACACCAAAACTTATATACTCCATAATATAGTTAGCTAATCGAGTTGGAATTTGCATCTTTTTTTTTTTGGAACCCGATTCCGGGCGCACCAACTCGCAGGTGGAATTCCCTTTTGCTCCCTCCTTTGGCCTATAAATCAGCCCCCTCTGCTAAGCTTGTGATGAATCTACTACTACCACCACCGTCTCCCTTCCATCCTGTATCGAGTCGTCGTCTTCTTCCTAGGATCGGTCTGCCTGTGTTGTGCCGAGACCATGAAACCCCCATACTTCCCCGGGGAAGGCTCTTGGGCTCACGAGGTCAAACAGGCCCTCCGTGACAAGCTCCGGTGGGCCTACGGCACCGCCGGCGCGGCCAGGCCGGCCGCCGCAAGCCGCGGCGCCGGCCCGAGCCTCGGCGACGACTGCCGGGGCTCGGCCGCGGAGGATCCCATAAGGAGAGTCATGTTCTTGGCTCCCTGGGGTCATACATAAGAGAGAGATCTGCACACACAAGAACATGGCTCTGCTTGCATGCATGGCCATGTCTTGGTCAGATCCGCAAGAACTGAACCCCCCCAAAAAAATGGAGTCTATCGTGTAAACTATGGAGTACGGACCATGAACATGAACTCATCAAGGACTAACTAGGTAGAGATGGGTATGTTCTGGAAAAAAACGAAGGTATGTAGGGATCTTGAGAAGTTCATGGGTGTTGGTTGAGGTGCAAGAGCTGAAACTTTGTAGCCATGAACTTGATTTCCAGAAAGTACATATGTAACAAGAGCCTGTGAAAAGTTATGAGAAAAGACTCTTCCTCCTCCATGTGTCCACCTTTCATTCCAGGTGGCCTTGTTCAGATACTTCTACTATGTGGTGTGTTTAGTTGTTGGTGTGAACTATGAAATGATCTTTCTGTGTTGTCCTGTTGATCTGGACTAAGTTGTTGGGAAGCCTGGTCATGAAAGACAACATATTCATGATATATGAGGGAGTTCATGTTTTCTTGCAAAGCAGCATCTAGAAACTTGGATATGGGTATGACAAAGGACCTCCTCTTTGCATGTCCACCTTTGATTCAGTTCTCCCTTTCTTTTCAGTAAAAAAGATCCCGTTGATTGTGTCCCAATCGTCTGCTATAAGCAGAGCACAAGGGTGTTCTGCTATGTTGGTTGTGTGAAATGATCCTTCTCTTTCATTTCTTCTGATCTGGAAAAGGTTGTTGGGAGCCCTGAATCCAGCTCACGGAAGACTAATGATCTGAGAACCTCATGTTTTTCCTGGACAGCAGCATCTGGATAGAATCCACAGATGAATACACATATAGGAAGAACAATCAATTTGCTGCAATGAGTTCTCAGAGTTCGATACAGATTACAGACTGCAGAGCTTACTAAAAGCAGCAAGAAATTTGTGTCTGTGTGCGTGTGTGTTCTCGCGGTACTATACCAGACTAGCAGTTTTTTTCTTTGCAATATCGTATCTTTGTTATAATTTGGAGGCAAGTACCGGGGAAAAAGCAGAAAAGAAAAGGCAGGAGACTTTGAATTCGATTCGTCTGTTCCTGTAAACTAATGACCTGGGAATCATATTCTAAACAAGAAACAAAAAAAAGCCTCCCACTTGCAAGGATAAGCCAAAACCGAGTGGGCCAATCCTCTTGCTTGCTTTCCCGGGAACCTTATCTTCCGATATCCACAAAGAAATTGTCGTTGATATTAACAAAAAACAAAAAGGCTTGACCAAGGAACAAGGTGAAAGTTTGAGCGAGTAGATTAACACAATATATATTGTCAACCTTAAGACAACAGCTACAACAAACAAAGCTTTCAGGAGGCACGCTGTTTAGATGTGTGCTACTCAGAAGGCAGAACTAGTTCATGGAGTTTATCCACTCAGAAGGCAGAACTAGTTCATAGAGTTTATCCACTATTTTGATTTCAGACATGAGCACAAGAAATTTGATTGAACTGTTCGATAAACATGATGCGTTGCCCAGAAAAAAAAAATATAGTTCTAATTTTACCCACAGCATATCTGGATTTCTTCCAATGGCCAATTGCCACACCTTATCTACTTCATCAAAGGAGAAGCCAAAAAAAGCAAAAATAACAGTACTTCACTTTCATATTATGCCTTATCAGTTGTTCCCACCACATTTTCTCAAAAAACAACTTTGAGAAAATCTTAATCCCCTGCTCATAAAGTTGTCCACCAACTGCGCACTAAGGATTTAAAAAAGCATCAAATGGCGGCACAGCTACACTAATCTTGATTCTTGACTGAAAGTGATGGTTCAACATCTATCCGGCCCTAGCAAGTTCCTAGAGTTTGAAGTTTCCAGTACCTTCCCTTTCACCTCTTGAATCACAAATTGGGACGAAAATGATGTGCTAGCCAACCTCTGAATGATTGAATCTTTGAAGTTCTGAATACATCAGCATTTTGTAAGTGTGTCAGGAGAACTCACAAGATTTCTAAAATCAGATTAGTGTAAAGCTGTCTACTACTTCGAATGACAGATTCAA
The DNA here is from genome assembly GCA_036346575.1 of Dendrocalamus sinicus. Taxonomy (NCBI): domain Eukaryota; kingdom Viridiplantae; phylum Streptophyta; class Magnoliopsida; order Poales; family Poaceae; genus Dendrocalamus; species Dendrocalamus sinicus. The sequence continues at coordinate 31,804,538 of CM070649.1, read as the reverse complement.
CTGAACAAAATTATTTTGGTTGTCGTCTTCTAAAAGCAATCATCCCAAATCACTATTTCCACGAAGAAACCAACAAAAATCAAGTATGCCTTTTCTTTCAGTGCAGATTTCTGCTCCATGACTGACAAATTTCACAGGTCCAATACAGCTTAGAATACCAGCTATTGCTGGCTTGCTACTACAAGCTGACAAGTATACTAACAAGGGTGTTACTTCTGCGGTTTTGCTTCCACATTTCTCTGTAGAGCATAAACTCGTGCAAGATACATTGGGAAGTGTTAACCTCAAACTAAAGATGTCAAGCAAGGAAAAAATTTTATGTGACCTATCAACAGTATATACAATCTGAAGAGGAGAAAGTGGATTTGGAACAGAGTGGTATATGTTAAACTAATAATGAAATAGAAGACCTGGCCATTTGTTACTTTGGTAGCAATTCAGCCCAATACACTTGGTATATGTTACTTTAGTAGACATTTAGCCCAATGCATTTGGAGTTTTAGTTCTTACTTTTGGTAGCCATTTAGCCCAATATAGTTCTTAGCCATTTAGCCCAATACAGTTTCTCAGCCATTTGGCCCAATATATATCATTGGATCCCTACTTCCAAATTCCAACCAGTTGCTAATTTGCTAGAATAAATGGTCCATATATGTTGTATGTTCTATGCGTTCTTGGATTGCCATCTACACACTTTTTCAAAACGAAAGGCTTTAAAGAACATGGATATCATGCAACTGACATCCATGTCAATAAAAGGAAGCTTGTTGTATTACAATAATTCATAAGGGTATATATATAGTACAAAAGACACACAAGAACCCAAACCCTAAACAATAGGAAACGATCTAAATACCCTTAAACACCCTCAAATGTAAGGCATATACAATAGCATTATAATTGAAAAAGGTTAACACTAAAATAGGAAAAATCTGATGGATAAGTCTCGTGTTGGTCGGGTGCTTGTGGGGTCAGCAAGACATGGTGTTTTTGTTTGCCCTTCTAGGACAAAGCATCTTAGACTAGCTTTAGAACAAAGATCTTGACTAGCATCTAGGACAGATCTTAGACTATAGGACAGCATCTTGACTAGCATCTAGGATGAAGATCTTAGACTAGCATCTTAGCATATGCTTGGCTGGTTAACACTTATAAATTTGTATCCCCAACCTCGAAAGTTGGCATGGCATTGTGTAAGAAATAAACCTAAAATTGCCCCATCTCCAAGTGTCATCCTCTCGATGAGAGTAAGGATCTTGCTATCACCAAGAGGCAAGAGCAAGAATCCAAATGACTAACAAGTGGTATCGAGCCAGTACTATCCGTAGAGCTGAGCATCTCCCGCTCAATCCTCCTCCACCTCGCAAAGAAGACTAACTAGCGGCGGAATAGCCTCCGTTGCTCTCGCTCACTCCTCCCTTGTTCGACGAGCAGCGGCTCATCGAGGCGCCTCTCTCCACGCAGTTAGCCCCCCGGTGGCGCGCCATGTCCGCAGCATCGGCCTTTCGATGCGCCGCTCGAGCACGCTACGGCGCAGCGAAGTCGAACTCGGCGTGGCGGAACGCGAGCGGCGGCGGCGAGTGGCATCAAGGCCGGCAATGGCGGAGCCGGGCAGCGAAGCGAGCAGAGGCGGAAGCGGCGGCGGCAGATGCAGCGCGTGGCGGCGAATGAGGTCGAGGTTCATAGCGGCAAAGAAAGCAGCCTATCTCTGCGATGGCAGCGACGCGCAACCTTGAGTCGCTAGAGAGGAGGCGGCGAGGCGGCGGCGCGATGGCGCCACAAGACGCCGCGCGCGGCGGCCGAGCAGTGCGGATCGGCGGCGGCGCTCTCGAGAGGCGTGCGGCGGTGGCGCTCTGGAGGAGGCACGCGACGGCGGCACAGACGGTCGACGGAGAGCGCGCCTTCACAGCGACGCGGCGCTTCTGCTGCGGTTGATCGTGGTCACCACGAGTACCAGTATCGTCGAGGACGCCGGCCCCGGCGGCGCGTGGCCTACCTCACCAAGACCAACTACGCCGAGCGGTCTGCGGTGATGAGGTAAAGCTCAGTGCGGCATATGTGGGATGCACCCAGACGTGCGGCGACGTTGACTACGACCAGATCGACGGCGCCGATGCTCTCATCGCAGATCCGCCCGAGATGCGCTTCGCTACCAACAAGCGGATCGCCAAAGAGGCTTGGGACGCCATCGTTGCAAAGACGCGCGGCAACGACCCGCGCCGCGCAAGTCTACATTACGAGCACTACGCAAGGAGTGGGAGAACTCGCCTTCGCCGGTGAGGACGTTGATGACTTTGCTCTCCGTCTCAACACTCGCTGCGTAAGATGGTGCGGTTGGCGACGACACCTACGGCGAGGAGAGAGCGTGGAAAAGCTCTTCCGCCGCGTCCCGAGAAGTACAAGCGGATGGCTCGCTCGATCGAGTCTCTGCTGGACCTCTCCACGATGACGATCGAGGAGGCGCGGTCGCCTCAAGGTCGTTGGATGATGAGCCACGGCGCCTCTCGGGACCCGTCACCATTGGCGGAAGCTCCTCACTCTCGGGCAGCGGTGGCCGCAAGGTGACAGAAGAAGAAGCCTTCTTCCACGACAGCGGCCGCAAGCGTGGCAAGCCGCGCAAAGACGCCAGCAGGCGCGAGGACGTGCCGAGGTGATGACCGTGAGGCGCCAGGCGGCGCGGCAAGCAAAAGCCGCAGAGACGACTCTTGCCACAACCGCGGCAAGCCCGGTCATTGGGCCAAGGATTGTCGACACCACGACGCGCCGAGCCCACGTCACGCAGCGAGGAGCAACGGCTCTGTTCATTGCTCATGCGAGTATCGAACTACCTCCAAGAAGACCGCCGCATGCTCTCTCTCCACCTTGACGAGCCAAAGCACACGCCTCTCCGGCGATGATTCCGCAACGATAAGACCGACGGGTGGTGCTCGACACCGCGCCACCCACCACATGACTGGCGGCGGAGTTCTTCTCCGAGCTCGACTCAGCGTTCAAGGCACCGCTGTTCGCAACGCCCGCCGTGGAGATCAAGGGCGCGGCTCGTGCGTCTTCGTCGCTAAGATCGCGAGCACCGGCCGCCACCGGTGTCTACTACATCCCCGCATTGAGGAACTCCATCATCGCCTTGGGACGGTGAATGAGAACGGATCGCGCGTGGAGATCGAGCACGGTGCCGCAGATCTGGGATCATCGCCGTCGGCTCTCGTCAAGGTCAACAAGAGCAACCGCCTCACGCCCTTCACGCGCAGTGGCGCAACCTCTTTGTCTTGCGGCCCGCCGCGACGACGACGCTTGAGGTGGCACGAGCGCTTTGGGCACCTCAACTTTGAGGCCCCGAGACGGCTCGGCAGCAAGGAGATGGTGTGGGCATGCCGCGCGTCGACCACGTGGAGCGCTTCGCGACACTGCGTCCTCACCAAGCCGCGGCGCTCCTTCCTCGCCAGCGAAGCTCGCGCCAAGGAGAAGCCGGGCTCGTACACGGTGACCTCTGGGCCCCGTGACACCGGCTACACCGAGGCGGCGCTATTTCCTCCTCCTCGCCGACGACGTGTCCCGCTACATGTGGGCTGTCCCGCCGACGCCAAGGCAGCCGCGGCGACGCCATCAAGCCGCCTTCAAGCCGCTGCGGAGGCGAGTGCGCCGCAAGCTTTGAGTCCTACGCACGAACAACGGCGGTGAGTTCACGGCGCCGAGTTCGCGCGCATCGCGCCGGCAAGAGGATCCATCGTCACTTCTGCGCGCACACCCCGCAATGTAACGGCGCTGCCGAAGCGCGCAACCGCATTTGGTGGCTACCGCCGCGCGCCTCCTCGCGAGAGGATGCCGGCATTCTCATCGCGAGGCGGTGATGATCGCCGCCCACTTGCTCAACCGCTCCCCGCCAAGGCCCTCGACGGTAAGACGCCATCGAGGCCCGCACGCGGCGCAAGCCGCGGTGAGCCACCTCCGTGTCTTGGCCGCTCGCCTTCGTCAAGGAGCTCAACCACATCGGCAAGCTCGACGACCGAGCACGCCAGGTCTTCATCGGCCACGGAGGGCGCCAAGGCCTACCGCCTCGACCTGTGACACGGCGCGTGCGCATCACGCGTGACGCCGTGTTCGGGCGGCGGCGGGCGTGGGGCAAGATGGTGGATGACGGCCGACCGACGACCGCGATTTCGTCGCCGACCACGCCCACTTCGAGGAGGCGGGAGCCAGCACTGCCTTCACCGAGCTCGCCACCCCACCACCTCGCTTCGCCACCACCTCGCGAGTCCTTCACCGCCGCCACCACCTACCGCAAGCCCACAGCTCGGCGAGTCCACCGCCAAAGACCGCCGCCACGCCGCTTCTCTACACCGCGCCTACTCCTTCGGGCTCGGCTGACGGCAGCCTTCGCCCACGACGAGCGCGCGATGGTGGAGTTCGCGCATCCATTGTCCAACGACGAGGATCGCGACGACGCCTACCACGGCGGCGAGCCTCCGCGCTCGTATCGTGGACGACCTCCTCGGCGAGCGGCCGGTCCTCGAATCGCGCAGCGCGACCGAGGCGAGTCGCACCGCACAGACGACGGCGAGCCTCGCTCTTCGCCGAGGCGTAGAGACGCGGCATGGCGTGCCGCGATGCAGGAGGAGATGGATGCCGTCGAGCGAAACAAGACGTGGGAGCTAGCCGATCTTCCAGCCGGCCACCACGCCATCTCTCTCAAGTGGGTCTTCAAGCTCAAGAAAGACGAGGCTGGAGAGGTGATCAAGCACAAGGCGCGTCTCGTGGCACGTGGCTTCGTCCAGCAGGAGGGAGTCGACTTCGACGATGCCTTCGCGCCTGTTGCACGGATGGAGTCCGTGCGTCTCCTCCTTGCCCTCGCAGCCCAGGAGGGCTGGTGCGCCCATCACATGGACGTCAAGTCTGCTTTCCTCAACGGCGACTTGAAGGAGGAGGTCACGTCACGCCACCGCCGGATTCATCATCCCGGCAAGGAGAGCAAGGTCCTCCGCTGCGCGCAAGGCCCTCTACGGCTTATGCGCAGCACCGCGAGCTTGAACGCCAAGTCGGACTCCACCTCAAGCAAATGGGATTCCAGCAGAGTGCTCACGAGGCCGCGGTCTACGGCGGGCAAGGAGGTAATGCCTGGCGATAGGCGTCGCCGACGACCTTGTGATCACCGGTACCAAGGAGGAGGAGATCGAGGCATTCAAGGCGAGATGAAGGCCACCTTCCGGATGAGCGACCTCGGGCCCTCTCCTTCTACCTCGGATCGAGGTCCACCAGACAACTCCGGCATCTCTCTTCGCCAGACCGCCACGCCAAGCGCATCGTGGAGCTGGCGGCCTCACCGATCGCAACCCACCACACACTCCTATGGAGGAGAGGTCAAGGCCGAGTCGTGAGAGTACGGCGGAGGAGGTGGACGCGACGCGAGATCGGCGATTGTGGGCGCGCCGCTATCTTGTCCACACGCCGATCGGACTTGGCGTTCGCCGTCGGCCACGTCGGCCGGTTCATGCAATGACCGACGACGAGCACCAGCAGCCGTGAAAGGATCCTCCGCTACGTCGCGGCACCTCCGACCACGGCTTGCACTACCTAAGGTGCCCGCGCGCGCACTCATCGGCATGCAGCGACAATGACCACGCGGCGACATCGACACGAGCAAGAGCACCGGCGGACGTCAGATTTCTCGGCAAATGTCCGATCACCGGTGGCGATCGGTCAAGCGGCAGTGGTGGCTTTGTCTAGTCAGCGAGGCGAGTACATTGCAGCCACTACCGCTTCTACTCGAGCTCGTGGTGGCTCGGTGCTGGCGATCTCTTTGGCGAGACGCGGAGGCGCTGGAGCTCGGGGTGGACAACAAGTCCGCCTTGGCCTTGGCGAAGAACCCTGTCTTCCATGAGCGCAGCAAGCACATCCGGTGAGGTATCACTTCATCACAAGTCGCTGGATGAAGGGAGTGTCCGCCAACTACATCAACACCCAAGACCACTCGCCGACTTCTGCCAAGTCTCTTGGGCGGATCAAGTTCCGTGAACTTCGCCGGGATCGGGATAGCTCAGATTCTCACAAGGAGACACACAAGACTTAGGGAGAGTGATGGATAAGTCTCTGTGTTGGTGGTGCTTGTGGGGCTGCAAAGACATGGTGTTTTTTTGCCCTTCTAGGACAACATCTTAGACTAGCTTTAGGACAGCATCTTGACTAGCATCTAGGACAACATCTTAGACTATAGGACAAAGATCTTGACTAGCATCTAGGACAACATCTTAGACTAGCTTTAGGACAGCATCTTGACTAGCATCTAGGACAAGATCTTAGACTAGCATCTTAGCATATGCTTGGTGGTTAACACCTATAAATTTGTATCCCCAACTCCTCAAAGTTGGCATGGCATTGTGTAAGAAATAAACCAGAAAATTGCCCCATCTCCAAGTGTCATCCTCTCGATGAGAGTAAGGATCTTGCTATCACCAAGAGCAAGAATCCAGCGACTAACAAAATCCAAAGTCCGAACCATCCGGAATCGTGCAATAAACCGAAAAGTACAAAGTGTAAGGGTTAGGAAAATAGAGGTAAACGGAAGCAAAGTTGACCGCAATAACACGATGAAAAGGATGTGGAAGGTGATATGAGTAGAAAGAGTTGTCAAATCAAACCGAAAAGGGAGATAGAAGCATAGCAGCACAAATAGAAGCCCGAGACGGCGGCGGCACGGTGCACAAGAAGCGCAATAGAGGCGAGTGCAGAAGAAGCGCGGCGGCTTTAGAAGCTCAGGGAGGCAACTCAAAGAAAAGCGACAGCATCATAAAGATTTCTACGATTTGCAGCAGCTCAAAGAGAAGAGCGGCGGCTGCGACTATGCAAAAGGAATGAGAGAACCACACTCATCCGAGAGGATGGACCGTGGCTAGCAAAGCAGTCGACTGACTGACAGGATTTGTGGACTCGCATGGCTTTGACGAACTGATAGAGAAATAGCAGCGGACTTGGATCGATGCAACGGAAGACGCAAAACGAAAAAGACTCAAGAATAAATACTAGCAGCAGCAAAAGTGGAGACACTCCCCCTCGACGCCGCCTCCGAGTACGCCTCCACCTTCGACCCCCTCCTCTCCGGAGGTCGCCGGATCAAGCGCGGGGTTCCCAGATCCGGTGCGATGAGGCTGGATCTGGGTTGGGGCAGCCGGATCCAGCGCGAGCGTGGGGGCAAGCGTGATGGTCTGGCGGCGGCGTCGATTCGGCCGGGCGTGTGTGAGCGCGTTTGGGCGCTAGCGCTGGCGCGTGGACGGGCGACGACGAGAAGCAGAACGAGATGGCCACCCTCGGAAGTGGAGCACACTCCCCCGAGGGCGGCGACGAAGGAGCTAGGTTGAGAACTTAGGCTCTGATACCATGTTAATAAAAGGAAGTTTGCTATATTGCAATAGTCCATAGGGTATATCTCTACTCCTAAAAAGATGAGTTTAAGGTGATGGTAAATTCTACGCATATAGCCCATCCCACCCCGAAACCCGTTCGCTGCCCCCGCCCCCCCACCCCCATTCCCGTGCGGCTGCCTCCCCCGCACACCTCGTTTCTTCCGCCGAGGTCCTCCTCCCCTCCTCCGCCGTCGCGCCGACCTCCTCCTCCGCCGCCGCGCGCCTCGCCTCCTCCTCCCTCTCGCACCGCGCGCGCGCGCGCCTCCGCCTCTCCGCCGCGCGCGCCTCGCCTCCTCCTCCTCCTCGCCGCCGCCGCCGCCTCCTCCTCCGCTCACCACGCCCCCGCCGCGCCGCGCTCGCGCCGCGCCCCGCCTCTCGCCACCCGCGCCTCGCCCTCTCGCCCCGCCGCTGCCGCCGTCGTGGTTGCTCGCCGCGTCGCCGCCGGATCCGGCCGCCTCGCTCTCGCCGCCGGATCCGGCGACCGCACGCATCCAGCCGCGCCGCGCGACCGCCATCTCCGACGCCTCCGCTTCGGATCCGCCTCCTCGTGCCGGATCCGCCCCCTCCGGCGCCGCGCCCATCGTCGCCGACCCGCCTCCATTGCGCCGCCGGATCTGCCGCTCGCCGCCCGAGCCTCCCCGCCGCGATTCTCTCCACCGGTTCCCGCGCCGCCACTCCACTCACGCCGTCCCATCGACGGCGCCGCTACGCTCCCTTCCTCCATCCCGCACCGCGCCTCCTCCCCACCACCGATTCCTCTCGCTGCTCCGCGCCGCCACTCTCCACGCCATGTCTCCTTTCGATTCGTCTCCCTCCCACCGCCCCGAGTGGCGCGTTGCTCTCCCATTCCTCCATCCCGAAACCGCGCCCATCTCTCCTCACCGATGTTGATGGCAGGCTTAGTATGAAGCTTCGGGTTGGAGGGCGTCTGGTCGCTGCTGCCAAGTGTCTTGGTTGCGGCGCACCGGCGGCCGAGGATGCCCGCGGCGCCGAGGAGCACGCCGACGATTATGAGCGGGGATGGCGATGGTCTTGAGGGTCGACATGCGGGCGAGGACAACGTGTTGCACGCGACGCCGAGTGGTTTGCCGAGGTACTTGTTACCGCATATCAAAGCACATTTTTGCAAATCAATTGATGATCAAGAACGTAATATATACTCGAATTTATGTGAGGCTAATTACGCTAGGATTTAGTTGCATGCATGATAGATCAAAAGATTGCTACAAACTAAGGGACACGAATGCATATATGTATATTGTGATCGATCGCGTATCAATTTTGAAATGCTAACTGCCTCCGAGTTGTTTGGTTCTTTGGATGCCCTTCGCCATCTGTGGATTGTGCGTGCATATTAAGGTTGCATTGTAGTTGTCTTAGGTTGCTTGGGTGGTCAATTGGACCTTTCTGCCAAAGGAAATGCCTGAATATGAGTTGTGCTTTTGTACTTCTGAGTTTAAGATTGCTCATTGAGGATATCTTCTTTTCATATTAGGATTACCTAGGGAAATGCCAACTCGTGATTGTTTAGTTGCTTGCTGTAATTGTACATACTTTTCTAGAAGTATGTCGGATTGGGTCCTGTTTTGGGGTCTTTATTGTTTTCCAATGTTCTTTAATTGCCAGTTTTGAGGTTCCCCTGTAGACTAAAGTTGTATGATCTTATATGCATCACTAATTTGGGGATTTGAAGAGAAAAATGCAAATAGATATGTCTTTTTCTTGGATTGTTCATGATATTGGAGAAAATGAGGATCTTTCTTTCTTAATTAAGATGATAAGTTGTTGGAGGATGAGTTTTAGTGACCAGTCTGCACTTTTTTCTGCCTGATAATTTTATTTGTAGAATTAGTATCTTCTCAAGTATTGTTAGATAACCAGAAGCTTTGCAATCTTCTGTTTTGTTTCATCAGGATGATATGGGTCCGGACTCGGAGCAATATCCACTATACACATCTGTTAGCTATCTGTCATTGCATGATTTCTCCGGTTAATGAAATACAATGGAAGTGGTCAGTCGTGGTTAGATAGGTGAATGAAGTGGTACTTTTAGTGAAAGGTGTGGTATTAGTTTACTTTGTGTTTTGCGTTCATTGTGCCATCTTAGCTTACACTGGTAGGATCACCAATAAATAGAAAGAAAAAGAAGTCGATGGAATAATATAGAGTGTTGATGCCATCCGCAATGTCGATTAGCTATGGAAAGCAAGAAAGATGAGGCTCCATTACAAATGTTATGTCAAGTATTAACCTTGTTTTGATACTACCTATTTGAGGATATCATAAGGATTGACATGCCAAATCTTCTCACAACACTTGCCATGTAGAACACCCCCATAAGTTCATATCGAACTACCTCACAACACTTGAAGCCCCTGAGCTGACACAAGAAGCATGGAACCTGGCCAATGATAGGTACTTCATTTGATCCCGGATTAACTTACTGTAGTTAAATATTCTTATTGCACTTTCAGATTATAACGTTATCTTTTATTCTTTTTTGTATGGAGGAGGTAATATTTTTACATGGATCACTTTGGTGGTTCATAACTTGTTATGCTTGTACCTCACTATGAATTTTGATTAATGCAATCATGTTATTTGATTTATTCATCAAAGCTTTCTTTCCTAATTACCTTTCTCAATTGACTCAAGTACCGATGTCACGTGTTGGTTTAGCGACTACATCCTTCTATCATGCTATGTTTTGTTAATGACATCGTCTTCTAAGCCTTTCTCCATTTGTGTTGCTATGTGTATGTTTCGCAAGTGCAACTATTGGCTAATTTGTTCTTTGCAACTTTCTTATGTTTGTGAGCATCAACCGCTCATCCAATACTCTTCATACTTGTGCAATTCCTATCCTATTGCAAACTACATTTGTTATCATCAAGTTGTTGTAATCCATGTTGACATGTAGCCAAGTGTGTAGATGATAGTCATATAGAGAACACTTTTTACTTTCTTGCTATTTTGCTGTTGGTGCTTTCTGGATGGGAAACGATAGGGTAGAGCGCTACAAATATATTAAAACAACTGTACAAAACATAAAGGGGAAAAACAAAGAAATTAATGGAAAAAGAAAAAAAATCAGCCCAAACCAATGGGCAATGCTTGTCTCGACAAGAGGGATACCCAATACTAGACATCTCAGAACTATAAGCTCTCCCAAAAGAAGATTTTTGTTACCGTAGCTTTTGAGTTTACTCTTCTTAGTACTTCAAATATCTTGCAGATAAGGCTAGGCTAAGAATAGGCGCCGAGGCTGAGCTGCCATGTTTGTTGCTACGGTTTCTGTGTCATTTGTGGTCGGATTGCTAGGGAGGACGGACAGATTGATGCATGGATGGTTAATTTTGAGCCAGGCCAAGGTAAATTAACCACCACCTTGTGTTGCTGCCAGGCCTCAAGATAACTATGAGCATCCTTCATTCTTGTGTGGACCTCCCTCCATTCTCACAGAACTGCTCAATTAGTACCCGTGCAACAATGTGATTATGATGAACTCGAACATTACACTCGTGAATCATGATACGTTCTCTCCGACACAAATGTAATGCGATGGAGATCATGATTATCACACGAATATTTACTTCGAGATGTAACGCATCTGATCGCACCATCTGGGATTCAGGGGTGAAGTCGAAACATATACAAAAACCCCCAGAACCGCAGACTTATTGCTTTGGACAATCGTATATTAAGTGTTTAGGCATACTTAGTTCGATTTATGTTCCTTATGTTATGGACGATCGATTGCATACCAATATGAAAGAGTTTTCTATATTTAACACAAGATTTTTCGATATGATATCGGACTAGAGGCGCTTCACCCGATTGGGAGGTTTATGGCCTTCTCTAATCTTCGCCACAAGAAACAAGTTAGTTTTATGGAGTTCGTTAAGAGATCCTCCGCTTATCTACGTAAGTAAGAATTGTATCATCTAGAAATGAAGCACAAGATGCCTTTTTTAAAAAATCAGTAGCAACGCACGGGCATATATATAAAAGGAAGTCAGTATTAGTGCCCGGATAAGAACCGCTTTAATGCTTTAGGAATGTTTTTATCCCATAACAATTACGTTCCAAATGTGCATTGATATGGAAATATCTAGAAATCAACGCATTTTCTCTCGGATCTGTATGTAATGAATTTGATTGATCCTTATCACCTTATGCATGAGCCACCTCCCGCTATATATAAGACGCTACACAGTCATCCTCACACCAAAACCAAATCCTTCACATAAAGCATAATTAGACGATACACAAACATCACAACACGATCAAGCAATAGAAATGGCTTTCACTACCGAGGCTACCACTGCCTTGCTCTTCCTCGCCGCTATTGTTTGCCATGTACACAGAGGTAATTAAGATCAATAATCTACGAACATATAATATTCCGTGTACAATTTATCTCCATGTAATAAGTGAAGTATTTCGACCCATCTTTCTCGCCATATGCATGCATGGATGAAAGGTGATGCGCACGTTGTCACCGTCGACATCCACATCTCACAAGTGACAAAGCGATAGCGAGATCGCGAGAGTGATTTAGAGGAGAGACCGAGCGGACAAGTGGGACGTCGGAATCGATGAGTGGTAAACACTATATTTATGTCAATTTAGTTTAGTCCGACAAAAGATTCAAATTAGCCTCAATTTTATTCCTAACTTCGCCACCGATCTATAGTGTTCTTGTTTGATAGACTAATTTTAAAGTATTCCCTTTGCTCCCTATCATTTTGCAATTAGACTTTTTAAATGTTACGATTATGTTTTAATCCGTAGCAACGCACGGGCATCCAACTAGTATATAGTATAAGAGACACACAAGGACCCAAACTCTAGACAATAGAAAATGACCTAAATACCCTTAACAATCCAAACAAGTAGACAGTTCCACAATGAAAAGCCAAAATATACATGAGTACATAACAGGGGTTAAAATCGTCAACATTAGAAAGGAAAACATAGGCATCTATTCATTGTTGTTTACCCTATACATGTGCATGAGATCTGCAGCTATTTCAAAACACAAGGAAGAGGTTGAATTGAAGCTTAAACAGTACAAACCCAACAAGTGGGACAAGAAAAGGATACACATGTTAGGAAACTCAAAATTGTAGTACTAACCAGTGCTACTTGTAATTAGGATCTGCACAGGGATGCATCCTGTTCCACAAATATATTGCCGTCGAACAGATACCTAATAGGGTAATCTTCAGCTGTTCTGAAGTGTTGGCCTTGATGCTCACACGTCCAGTTAGTTTGTTGTTCACATCAACATGAACCGCCATGTTTGAAGTCCTTCCTATAGAGAACTGGGAATCCAAGTTTGCAGCCATGGTCCATTCTTTGCGCCACATTACCAGAGATGCACCCAAAGTTGCAAGGCCTTGGCCTATGGGATAGTTTTTCTCCCGCAGGGTTGCCTCCATATTCACTCCATATGCAGTATCACCACTCATGGACGCAGCACCAGTGTTTCCTACCAGTGTTAACCTATTACCAACCGAAAGCTTGTCTTCAAACTTAGCTCCAGTCACCATGGTATCTCCCAAGAAAGTCATGGACAAACCTCCTGTAGTGGTGTTTTTCTTGAAGTTCTTGAATTTGGTTTCCCCTCTGAGAGTGTAAGCAAGCTGGTCCATCATGGTTTGGATGTCAAAGCCTGCAAGGGTTGAAGCATCCTCACCATGCTTAGCTGATATTGAGGACTCCAAATGAATAGTGAATTCTTGCTTGTCCTTGTTAACTTGGACCCACAGAGAAGCTGGAAACGTATTGGCAACATTGAGGCTGTGTTGGAGGCTCACACCGTCAAACCCGCAATCATGATCCCATCCATCAGGGTTAGTAACAGCACGCACCAGAAGGTTTGATGTAGGCTCAAGACACCGATAGCGGTATACTGGATCATCTGAGTCAAATGAAGATGGCAAGGCCCAATCTGGCATAGGAGATCTATCCGCATCATACTCATCGTCAGGATGATCATTGTCCCCAAGTACATCATGTTGATTGCCCTCTCTCTTCATTTCCTTTAATCTTCTGAGCTGTTCTTTCAACTGCTTCTTCTGAAGAAGCTTGATTCGGTAGTCATACTCATCAAAATACAACTTCTGTTGCTCCTTGGAGAGTTGTGCAACCTGTGGTTTGCTTAATGGCTTAAAGGGAGGAAGTTGATCATAGTCATATTCTTCATCCTCTTGATCCTCCTTAAACAATTCATCAAGATCAACATCTGAGTCCACACTGTCAACATTCTGGTCATTAGCACGCCTGGGGTGCTCTCCAGATTGCAACAAAGATGATAAAAAGTAAGGAAGTGGAGGCATCTGAAGACGGAGACCAAAGAGGCTTGCAGAAGCAGCACGACGGGTTGAAAGATTATCAATCTCACCGACCATCTTATGTGAGTAGCACCAGAGGAGGAGCAAACGCCTCCAAACAATGCCATTAGGAAGCACCTTTTCACCCTCTTTGTTCCTCTGACAAAGGTGATGGTTCTCCACAAGAGCCACTGCATTCTCAATCCGAGGATCATTAGTTGCCTGCCGGATGCTTTGCTGAAGCGCATGAGTCCGATGAGTCACAACCATCTCATAGTTCATTGGGGAGCCACTAGGCCCTTCGGGGGGTGCTGCTGCTGAGTGAGTAAAAGTAATAATGGTTTTGGACCATGTTGACAGGCCTAGCACATTGGTAATACATCGCAGTAGGGACAGGTTGCTTGCATCCTGTCGTTGGGTATCAATCCGATCGACATACAAAACAATGTCAGGAGGGCATCTCTTGATATACTTCTTAATAGAACCTAGCACTTTCCGATTTGATTTTTCATCCATGACTGTAGTCCCAAGTCCTGGGGTGTCGATGACACGAAACTTAACACCACCAACAACTCCAGCAATCTCCTTCACAGAAGATGTTGCTGGTAGAAAAGCATTTGTTTTGGATTTATCCTCTCCAAAGATGGAGTTTATTGTTGCACTCTTCCCCACCCCACTCTTCCCAAGGACCAAAACATTGCAAGAGAATTCCAAGTCCTCTATTCCCTCTGCCTCAAGCTGCGAGGCCCTCTTCCAGGCATTCTCAAGCTCGGAGGAATGGTTTGCCATCCTTATGCGCCTGAAGCCTTCTACAAGACTAAGCCGATACAACACTTGTACAGCTACCTGATGTTCAGGATCATACCCCAATCTATGAACAAGACGCAAGTACTTGATTCGTGTCATGTCCACCTTTCTGTACAACTTCTTCTCCTCATGAGTCATCTCACTCTCAAGGTCAGCAACCACATCCAGCACCGGAGTAGAACCCAAGTTTGTCCTAGGAATGCTGACCACAGTAGGAGGCAGTTGCTGGGACTCAGAGGTTTCAACTGGGGAAACCTTGGCCTTGCCTTGTCCAGGTGATCTGTTTGCCGCCCTCAGAAGCTCAGCTAAAGCTGCATAATCAACAAGCTCTATTTCCTTTCCATTCAGCTCCTCACCATCAACCTCCTCCTCATCTAAATCATCCAAACCAAAGCGCGTGCCCTTGGAAGCAGGCACATTGTCCTCCAATTCTTTTCCAATAAGTTCCGCAGCATCTTTACTTGGCATGGATGCAGGCTCGTCAGAAGCTTCATAATCACCATCAGTTTCCCCATCTACCTTATTATGACCACTATCAGCAATAGAATGTGGGCCATCAACATTGGCAGGAAACTCAAGAAGGTCAGATGTGCCATCTCTTGTGGCAACATATTCAGGACTGGCATCTTCGACATCCGTGACAACCTCATGCTTGGGTGTGCCATCTTTTGTGTCAGAATCACCGATGTGAACTTCAAGATCGGCATCTTCTTCTGTAGCATTCACGACAGGAGGCAATTCACCAACCTCATGCTCAGACCCTCCATCTTTCCCCTCCAAAGCATCCACAATGCGCATGCCACCACCATCTATGCTCCCGGCGTCACCAATGAAAGGCTCAGGCACCACATCGTTGACGGCCTCAGCACCCACATCCTGATCTCCCTGTGTATCATCATCCTTCAGCACAGAACCATCTGAAACATTCGCCAAATCACCTAATGCGGCGGCCTCGCCACTGTCATCCAACACGCCAATGACGCTCCTGGAACTCTCGAAGCTCCCATCCAAGTAGCCCTCCACGGCCGTACCCTTCTCACCCACAATGACACCGGCAGCATCCTCCAGTCCGCTCCTCGCGCCAGCGTCGAACACGTCGCCGACGCTCCTGGCGCTCGCGGAACCCTCTTCCAGCAAACCCTCTGCCACGCCGAAGTACTCGCTCCCGGACGCAGAGGCGCTCCCCGCCGGCTTCTCATCACCCGAGATCGGGTCTTCGCTCGAAGGCGGCGGCACCCTGGCGACGCGGAAGAACCCGTTGGACACCTCCTCCAGCACCTCGTCCTCCTCCCCGTAGTCCGTGGCGTCGTCGAAGACCTCGCCCTCCTCGTCGTCCGTGGAGGAGGAGGAGAGCTGCACCGCGACGCGCGGGGCGCCGAGGACGGCGGCGCGCCTGACGGTCGGGGAGACGAGGGGCGGCGAGGGCGAGCGGGACGGGGAGGCGCCGGAGGAGACCGAGGAGGCGGTGTCGTCGTCGTCGTCGAGGGAGGAGAGCCGCGCGCGGACGAGCAGCGCCATGGCGGCGGCGGGCACGGACGAGGCGGGAGGTGGTAGGCGAAGGAAGGAGACGGCCAGTAGATGCCAACTTGTTGAGTCCTAGTAAATTCGGATTCGAAAGGCGTCGTCGCTTTTACTGAACTTTTAATGAATTGTTTTTTGTGGAGTTGGGGAGAGGTGGAGGGTAGCGAGGCGTGAGGAGGATTCGCCTCGCTTCGGTGGGTGAGAGGAGGAGAGCCGCAGGAGGAAGGCTGAAGACGACACGTGGATATGGATGGAGGCGGGACGGGGGGCAGCGAGCGGCGGGTTTGGATGTTTCTCGGCTCCGTGACTGCCTGTGAGGTTGGCGTTTTTTTTGAAGGAACGTAAGTCTGCATACCATCCTAAATTTTATTTAAACATTCATTTAGCATCTCGAACTATAAACTAGGTATTTGATCTTCTAAATTTTCTTTGCTAAATCCACCCCTCTTAACCACTCCTACAGTCATGCCTAATCTAAATCCACCCAGATTTGTGTACCAAAGTAATTCAACTTCATACAAATGAATGACCTGGATCTCTCCTTAAACCTTTTTCTCTTACTCATTGAAGATCCTAAGGCCAATATTATTTGGATCGTGCAAAACGGTAAGTCGCTCACCCTCGCCCCGCGCGAATCCCGCGCCCCCCACTTTTCTCCCGTTCTCCCCGTCTCGCGTCGCCTCTGCCTCCGCGCCGCCTCCTCCTCCATCCTCCGCCTCGCCTCCTCCTCCTCATCCGCCGCTCGCCGCCTACTCCTCCCACTGCCCGCTGCCGCCTCCTCCTCCCCACCTCCGCATCCGCAGAGATCCAAACCCTAGCTCGCGGAGCCGGCCGCAGGGCGGTGGAGGTGGCGAGGCGCCGCCGCAGGACGCGGCGCGGATCTCGTCGCGCGACGCCGACGCCATCGACTCGTCGTGTGATGGAGGCGGGAGGAGGAGTTCGTGCAAGGCTCGCCGCCGCCTCCTCTCCCACCTTGCGCCGCCGACGCTCTGGCCGCCTTCCATCGCCGGGGCCACCGGATCTACCGGATTAGGGCTAAATCGAGGTGGCGCCGGTGGTTCTGGCTGAGCCTCCGACGGCGGCCTCGCCGCCCTCTCACTTCCGCACAGCGCTCTTGGCCGCCTTGCATCCGCCGGCCACCGATCCGCTCGATTGGGGTGAAATCGAGGTGGCGCGGCCGCTCACGCTGAGCTAACGCCACCGCCGAGCGAGGCGGTGTAGGCAGCGGCCGCGATCTTGCCGCCTCGCGGAGGCCGATGATGCCGCGCGCGCGCGGGTTGGAGGTCGCGCAGCCGCCGGAGGGCGCCATCCTCGCAAGAGCTCCTCCGCCGCCATTGCCATCACCGCCCACCCTCCTTCTTCCACCTCTTCCCGCGCTTCCCTTCGTAAATGCTCTCCGCAGACCGCAAAAAAAAATGCCGCCACAACCGTGTCTCTCCATGGCTACCTTTCTCCCGGCCACCGGTGCCGACATCAACCTCTCTCGGCCCCCTGAATAGCTACTTGCCTCCAAAGACTGTGCCTCTCACCGCTCGCTAACTTCTTCACCTACCTTCCCGCCTCGTGCTTCCTTAGGTTAAAAATGGGGTGGTTCGACGAGAACGACCAGCTACAAGAGTCTCCATCCACGCCCGGCCGCCGACAAGAAGGTCATCCTCTTCTGTCCCCGGCGCCTTCACCCCACCTGCAGTCGTCTCCTTTCCGTGCTCCCACCCCATCCATTCCCTTTCCCCACTTTCTTGGAGATATTTTTCCCCATCAATTTTTTGAGTGTATAACAAATCGAGAAAGCGAAGTTAGTGTTTGTAATTGGTGGGTTGCAAAACTCAAATGGGTGATATTGGTCCCGATCACTCTCAAAGTTCCGATTTGCCCAATAATTGCATTCTTGGAGCTTGATTTGTTATTCTTTGACGTCACCCCAACTTCCTTGAATGTTCTATGGGCCTCAAGAATGCGAGTAAAAAGGAAGATAAATCTTGATTTGGTTTCATCGCAAAGTAATTGCTTGATTAAAAATAGAAATAGATCCATCGCTCGACTTAGTCTTACCATTGTTGACTCCCAGCTACTTGTGCACGTGAGGAAAATGTATATTTAGTCTTTAGACAAAATATGTTCGGCATTTCTGCTAGAAGCCTAGATCCAAAAATAAGTATTGGCTATAGTTACTTTGCAATTTGTGGATAGGGTTCTAGATTTCCTTTATGGATGCTTTTCTCAATAATGATTTGCATAATTTTTGAAGTATGATAAATAGTAGATAGATATTACTTACCTTTTCATTTAGTTTGAGATTAGTACTACTCTTGTTATAGAAGAAAGTATAGAAGAACTACTCTTTGCTTAATTAGCGTGATCCCCTCCTCCAGTCCCACTTTGCTTTACTTAATAGTAGAACAGTTGGAAATATTTGCATTATTGATTTTCACCTGTAAAGGAAAAAGTTGAGTGTTTTCTTAGCAGAGCAGAGCTTAGTTCCTTATTTTAAGATTTTTTACTTGCACTGTTTGATTTTTGGTAAATTTGAAAGTAAGTTTGAAATATTCAAGTGGTTCCTTCACCACCACCATGTCTCGGCATTATAGTTTTGATGTATTTAGGTGGCGATTCCCTCCTTTTGCTCACCTTTTATAAAAGGATATTGTTCCTTTTTTTCAGGAAAAGGGTTATGTTGCTCTTGTGTTTTTGTTATCTTTTTTTTTCAGACTTTCCATTTTCATTTTGTGAAAAGTCAAGCACTCACATTGTCACATTGTGTCCGCTTTGTTCATTTCTTCCGTGGTTATAGCAATCAAGATGTGCCAGTTTCATAAGTCAGCCGAGCACTCAAAGCCAAGGGTGTAGATGAGATCCTACTTGTCGTGGTATGTTTCGCATTTCTTGTCTTTCCTTTATATTCCCAAAGCAATATTGTCGAACACTTTGTTGTCAATTATTTGACTGAAATGGAAGGTCGCGTGAAATCATACATTGTTCTTTCGGATGTTGCGATGTTTCATCTTCTCTGCATAGTCGTAAGGTAGCTCATTGTAATGTTGAACGATGGATTCATGTTTAGTGAATGCCTCCATCATCGAATGTTGTTTGAAATTAAAGTAACATGCAAGTGCTAAGAGATGCAACTTGTATGCCATATTGATTTAGAGTAACAGCAAGCGTATGTCAGAATGATATACCATGTGCCATATTACAAAGTTATATTATCACACAAATCTCGGATATGATTGTTGTAATGTGGCTACAATGCTACGTAGCTCCTGTTTTTCCACTTGCATTACATGTTTAACCAGGTTCCGTTTTAGAGCCCGCTGCACATCCATTCCTTTCTTATGGTACCTTCTGTCCTCCTATACTAATAGATACACTATCTTCTTTTCGCATATGATCTTGACCTAAAGCAGCTGGGCCAGGATACCACTTCATTAATTCACTATGCTATGATTTGCAGTTAACGACCCCTTTGTCATGAAGGCATGGGCAAAGACATGCCCTGAGAACAAGCATGTGAAGTTCCTTGCTGATGGATTGGGAGCATACACCAAGGCACTTGGTCTTGAACTCGATCTTACGGAGAAAGTACTGGGTATTCGTTTGAGACGGTTTGCTCTTCTTGCTGACAACCTCAAGGTCACTGTTGCAAACATTGAGGAAGGTGGCCAGTTCACAATCTCTCGTGCCGAGGAGATCCTCAAGGCAATCAGAGGAGCTGCAAGACTTTGGAACCGCAAAGAATCACTCGACTCGATGTCATGTGCTCGCATATTTGGATCTCGATTCTTCGATTCCTATGCTTCCTTAGGTTAAAAATGATGTGTATGATAATGAATGAAATTTGATGTCAATCTTTGAAGATTATTAGGTTATTCTCATTAAGGTGGAATGTAGCTACCAAATTGTTCACTATGTGTAGGCAATTTTTTCTGATTTGTGACAATCCTCCATAATGTGTAGTGACTTGTGCGTATATGCGGCTAATTCATTTGCAAAACAAGGAAGTCATCCAGAGTGATTGAACCGGTCGTCCCGTGTCATTGTCGCTCAATTTTAGCGAATTACCAAATAATCGTTGTAATGGTGAATTAATGCATCGATGCGAAAGATCTGCGACTATTATAGGAGATCATACAAAGAAGAAAGCTTTTACATTTAACCTTCTAAAATCAACACTCTTGAGCAAATATTTTCTATTGGTGAGGCGCATTGTACCGGTTATCTTACTTTTACGTTTTCTACACATGTTAAACAAGTCATCGGTGAGCTCAGTGGGCTCATCTTTTTGCAAGGGGCCGAAGCTCTGCAACTTTGTCGCGTGGAGAGGTTACAAGGTTATATACTTATATACACTAGTATAGTGCCCGTGCTAACGCCACGGCGGCATTTCAAGGATGCACATGAAAACAACCAAATGACGATATTTTTTTTTCATAGTTTAAGTTTCACGCAATTGTATATCACCATGTATATAATCTGGAAAACACTCATGTGGATCAGTTCTCGGAGTGCAGTTTGGACCTGGAAACATCGTCGGCTACAAGACTACATGGAAACCATTAGTAGCTCTGTAATGGGATGATTATCACATCAAACTTTTCGATTTGGTACTTAACGGAGATATAAATGCTCACGGAACAGGGCACTATCACGAGAAGTCGTACACACAACTGAACACGCGATTAAACAAGATGTCGAGAGATTTCTACCAAGAAAAATATCAAACCCATTTAGTTTGCCGTAACATTATTTCGGTTAGCAATGCTCAGAATATACTATGATCTTAAAATGTAGACCCCATACCAGGTTACAGGACAATGGGTGCATCTCAATATACAACATGCCTTTACGGCCACCAAACTACAATGTTCAACCTTGAATCGATCAAGCCTCGTACCATGTTAACGAGCTCGCAATTAACAGCCTGCTTGGCAAATCTCCTGGGCAAGGCGCAATGTATGTCAGCTTCTTCCTGAAATGAAGAATGTTAGTCCCACGTAAACACAAAGAATCCACACACAGATGTTGGTTTCTTGGTGTACCTTTGGATGTCAACATCTGTGACATGAATGAATCCCGCAACGTTGCTGCACAGAATTTTATTGTAGGTGTAAGTAAATGTATCTCCAGAAAGGCAAACACAGTTTATTACCCAAGAAAACGTTGCTGCACAGCTTTTGGTGGGAATGACTCAACTTCATCGTCCAATGTGTTCATATGGACTGGCCTGTATGCTAGTTGTACCTTCTCATTCTCCCAGTACCTGTACAACAAAAGATATCAGGAATTCAGGATCAGATTGTTAAATGATGACAGTATGACGCAGGTTATACTACCATTTGATGCATGTCATATGTAGTTGACTATTGATAAGTAGGTTTTACATTCATTCACACACTATTATAATGTCTCAACAATTAACTTCGATGATGTTGTGACAACACGTCGTTTGCAATCAACATCAACACCACAAAATTGCTTGATATTATTTCAGAAAGCTTAACGAACAGAAGATACTTACCCCAGTGAGTGCTTCATCCAATGCTCATCGTCTCTTTTCTGTAAACAAAGGGGAAAAACAGTTATCATTATAACATAGAAATATGTGGCTGCAAGGAAGAGAGAGCAAGACAAAGGAAGTTGCAAACCGTGAAATCTTCACGAGCATGAGCTCCTCTGCTTTCCTTCCGTGCCTCTGCTGAATGCATAGTTATGCATGCATTTATCAACAGATTTTCCAACTCTATAGTCTCTATCAAGTCTGAATTCCTGCGGAAACAAATGACAAAAATGGATAATTAATCCAAGATTACAAGCCAAATAAGTTGATGCAATTCTTATGAAGAAGAACATACCATATGAGACTTCGATCACTGATCTTCACGTCATGAAAACTTTCCCATGCTTTGCTAATCAGTTGACAACCTAATAGACATAAGGTCGATGAGAATTCATTAATAAATGATCACCAAGAATTGTGACTCTTTCTACTGGTGTCTATCTTTAATATTTGAGTCGTGCTTACTTCCTACTGTTAATAGCTCTCAGATTTTCACTTGGCTCTCAATGGTCTATGGTGACAACCTGACAACCGACAACAGATATTCTGTATGTAATGCAGAACTCTACAAAGGATATGTGCAATACCTTCTTCAAGTGTTTGTTGTGTACGGAAGACAGCAGCATTATTTTGCATAACACGTTGCATGTTGAGACGGATCTTGGAGGTTGGTAGTGACCCATTTGCATTTCTCAGCTTGTCCAACCAGGCTGTGGTCTTTTCTCCTGCACCTTTTTCAAGAGGTTTCTGCTTCTCACCTATAATGTAGTGCATCATTAAAATCAGGTACATCACGAAGAGCAAATCAAGCAATGAGTTACGTAACAGAGAAAAGGAATTTGCCTGGTTTAGCAATCTCAGCCACCCTGTTTGCACAAGCTCTGCCAAAAACAACTATGTCAAGAAGTGAATTTGCACCCAGACGATTTGAACCGTGGACAGACGCACATGCTGCTTCTCCAGCAGCCAACAAACCAGGAACAACACTATCTGGATTATCACCCTTGATATGCACAACCTAATAGGCAGAACAGAACTCCCATTAAAGATCAGCAAATGTGATCCACAATAATGTTTGCTGCTAATTCAAGACAAACCTCCCCAGGTAATTTGTTGGGATCCCACCCATATTGTAGTGCACTGTAGGCAAAACTGGAATTGGCTCCTTGGTGACATCAACACCAGCAAAAATAGCAGCAGTTTCAGATATACCAGGAAGCCTTTCCTTAAGAACTTCAGGAGGCAGATGGTTAAGATGCAAATAGATGTGATCCTTAGATGGCCCTGAGGTAACCAGACCAAAACATAAGGTTCATGTAAATAAGCCACAGAGTTTTGGCACCTTGAACATAAAATGAGAGGACTAAAACTCACCAACACCACGCCCTTCTCTAATTTCCATTGTCATAGATCTCGAGACAACATCACGAGAAGCAAGATCCTTTGCAGTAGGAGCATATCGTTCCATGAAACGCTCACCTTCACTGTTCCTAAAGAACCTACAACAAATTGATGTCTATCAACAATAGTTATTTGAATTGTGGACAAAATATCCAACCAACTCTCCTCGATCTCAAATAAAATGGGTTAAGAAGTGCAGAATGAAATTACCATGTACTAAATAAAACTAACTAAATTATTGTCAGGTTTAATTAAGAACCAGCAGATAACATGTTTCTATAAATAATGAACCTGCAAGTTAACTTTCGTTAGAGAAAACCATCTCACTTTATTTACTTTGTCTGTGAAGTGCAAACCCGCAAGCATGGAACCATTATCCTTACCTTTGTTCCCACTCTGGAAGCCCAAGGAGGAATATGTGAAACTAAAATAAAATGTCTAAAAGTGGGCCCACAATCCAAGGTACTTATTAGTATTAAGGAATAGTGTAATTCGCTTCAATTCGAGTTATTTTTTATAATTTAATATACATGTGCTTCCAGATTCTGACATTCTTATTGCAATTTCAACATGTGAGTTAGATGCTGAAAGTGATACGCATGCATCCTTCATAAAAAAAGGTGATATGCATTCTTTTTTCCCTATATTGAAATTTCATATCCCCTTCTATCTTTTCCAATTCTCATTAGTCCCTCTGGTTGCATATAATCGTCAGACTATTAGAGTACAACCTACTACTCCTTCAAAGTTGCAACATATTGTTTGGTGTATAACAAGCAGCTCAAATCTACAGAGAAGAGAAGAGGGGCATAAACAAAGAACAGCAGCACTGACCTATGCATCTCAGAACAAAAGTAAAGAAGAGAGAGCTTTCCCGAATCTGAAAGCACAACCAGAATTTCTTTCCCTTCTATCTGAAAAAATATAGCAATTAGTTATCATTCAATATGTCAACATTTCAGAAGACAAATAGTGACAGAGACATGCACAAGGAAAAATTGCAAAGTGTTATGCTCTGCTATGAGAAAGAACAGCACCTTTAGCATTAAACCAAAGTGTGTATAGCGCCAGTCCAAGACACCAATATCTTTTATAATACCAAACGTGGTTTGTTCACAGATTGACTGTAAAACACCATCGTCACCAACCACAACCAATTCTAGTGAAGTTTCCTGCAGCAATAACCAACTTTTTCAGCAAAACAATAAACAACAATAGCATTATGCACAATTAATCCAGCAGCCTTGCAACCAGAGATTGATAGATTCCTCTCATACTATAGACGAGCTCCCACTGAAATTTTTTTTGCAGATGCACTTCCCTATTAGTTCATCCAACATATGTAGTACTAAAAGAAACTCTCAAACTGTACCTAATATCCTTCATTCCGATGCAAGCTCTACGGATTTGACTGTCCTAGAATCAGCATGTTTGCAAGTAAAATCTGATAAAGTAATGTAATCTAGTATAATTTGACTATTACTGTATGAATCTATTTAACACGAAATTTCTGCAAGAAAATTGTAGTGTTACACTCAGAGAACATAGTAATTTAGTTGTCAGTTTCAGAGCACAGAAAAGTTCTTTTAGAAAAGAGTACAGAAAGGTATGCAATATTTTGTATTAACACTGCAAGCATAATTCTTCTTGGTAATAATGGACCATCACGAGTTGACAAAAAAGAGCAGAGATACTTTCGCATACATTCCATTGCCCACCACCAAAAGTATTTCGGCCGAAAACATCGATACCCATATACACATCATACTTCCTATCGCCAGCAACCGCAGCTGAATCTTCTGGATCTTTTTCCTGCAAAAGTCATCCCAATTTCATCAGGCAATCATTTAAGTGAGCTTGCAGGGGACCGAAAAGAAAAAGGTGGTTACCGTCCAAGAATAATTGGAAAAAAATCCGTCACACAGGTCAAAGAATGGCTTGTTATATTCGTTGAGCTTATTCTGCCAGGCGAGGTCACCATTCACGGTAATTGCATCGTACCTGCAGAGCCAAGTCAAAGACACCAAGTAATTTATCAGACAAGCTTTACAGCTAAAAGCAGTCATGCTTACAACAAAGTATGAAATATCAACTCCACCATATGACTAAGGATCCGGGAACTGCATCATGCATTGTCTTGGTTAGGTGTTTGATGAATTCTTTCAGGTTATCGATGAACTGAATGTCGAGGTCGACCTCAATATTCATCTGAAAGATGATTCAGTATCAGTGAGAGACGTTTCTCCAACAATGAAAATACGAATCAGATAAAAACTCTTGCCATTGAACATATTGTTCCGTACCCTTTGTTCCTTTAGATTTTAGAACGTATAATCACATTTAGAACCCAAAATTACAAGATAGCATGGATGAGATTACCAGCCAGCCATCAAAGCCCAAGGTAGCAGCCAGCTCTGTGAGCCTCTCGGCATACATCTGCGCGGAAGCCTCCGTTGCAAGCACCTTCTTGTAGATTTCTGCACCTTTATCCCCCTCTGTGATGAACGTTCCCAAAACCTTCGCTCAAACGGCAAAGAAGAATTACATGTCCAGTTGAGCAAATTCAAGAACCAAGGCAATCGAAGCAGGAAGAAGGCAAGAAAAGAATTTGGAGGGAGGTAAGAAACTATAGGAGGCAGCACCTTGACGCCGTGGAGGTGGGCGGTGTTGGTCCAGCACGGCGGCGGGAGGGTGACGAGGTAGTGGGAGAAGTAGACTAAGACGTCGATGAGGTACCAGTGCCAGATCGCGTAGGCGTCCGGGTTGGTGCCGCCCTGCGGCGCCGCGTCGTCGCGGTACCCGCCCTGCATGTCGTGGCACACCAGGGCACGCGGCCGCGCCGGGAGCGGCGCCCCGGGGGACGGGAGCGGCGTGGAGGCGCGGTTGAAGGGGAGATGGAAGTTGGCGGCCTCGGAGAGGTAGGCGCGGGAGGCGAGCGCGGTGAGGTCGGTGATGGGGTAGGAGATGGGCGGCGCCGGCTTGGACGCGTCGAAGGGCGGCTCCCACGGCCGCCGGTCGTCGTCCACGACGGCGGCGGCGTCCGCGTTGGAGGGAAGCATGGCGCGGAGGCGACGGAGTAAGAGGCGCCGACGTTGACCCTGCGGATGAGACGACGGAGTCGGCGGACGAGTGGTTGACTTGCGAGGCTCGGGCGAGGGGTCGCGGGCGTCGGCGCGGGGTGGGGAGGAGGAGGAGGCGGCGGCGGAGCGGAGGGGTGGGGGGAGGAGGAGGCGGCGGCGGAGCGGAGGGGTGGGGGAGGAGGAGGAGGCGGCGACGGCGGAGGAGCGGGGGAGGAGGCAGCGGAGAAATCAGAGGGGCAGAGGCGCACGGGTTCGGTGGGGGAGGCCGGCGGCGGCGGAGGAGGAGGGAGGGGAGGAGGCGGAGGAGGGGTGGGGGAGGAGGAGGCGATGGGGGAGGAGGCGGCGGTGGGGGGAGGCAGGCGGCGGCGAAATCCAAGGAGAAGGATGGGGAGGGCGGTTCGGGAGGAGGGAGGGTGGGGAGGGGTACTGCAGATCCATTGAAGGATGACCGTCGGATATGGTTGAGTAAGGAGAGAGAATGGATGAGAGTTAATCTGGTGCGAACGTTTTTAGGATGGTGTATTTTTTGGGTGCATATTGTGGTGTGGACGTAGTTAATGTCATGACTGTGGAGCAGGTAATTGTTGGGTGGATGTAGAATAATTTTAACTGGTGGTTTATAGGGGTAGAGATAAGGTATGGTTAAGAAATGCCATTGATGATGCCTAGGTATTTACCAGTTCTTCAGAGATTTATGATTAATATCGGCTACACTTAACTGATTCGAGATTGATGCATAATGGATTTCTGTATGTCAGTATTTGAGAGGGTTACTAAGGCTCCACATCTTGATGGCGGTATTTACCAATACTTCGAGATTTATGATTAATATCACTACTTAACCGATTCGAGATTGATGCATGATGGATTTTGGTATGTCTGTATTTGGGAGGGTCACTAAGCCCGATGATACATTAAGAAAACTAGGCGCCTTCCAACCCGGAGAGAAGGCATTTTTATAACAGTATGTGTACTTGTAATTGCACAGCCTTTCTTCTGTAGACCACTCATTTAGTCGGCCTTCTTTCACATGATTATTTAGATCCTCTATAGACCGCTTTGCTAATAATTTGTGGTAGAATGGTGTTTTGTGTCGAGATAAAATAGTGTTATTGAGATCGATGGCATTCGAGTTAGTGGTCGGATAGAGCACTTTCTTCTTGTGGGGATGGAGAAAGTCGCTTGGGTGAGTCCAATGATGTTGTCGCCTCTTCAAAGGATCATCGTTATGTGACATTCATTATGTGACAAAAATATTTGGTTATACAATATATGAGACATGAATATTAATGAATCTGATTGTTCGTTTTATTTTTTACAAATTTTATCTTGTTTTGTATTTTACCGTAGCGTTAGCACGGGCACACTACTAGTAACATATAAGGCCCACAAGAGCTTCTTCCCTATGGAGCTCACAGTCGTGCTTACATGGCTACCAGCCCTTTAGTGCCCTCCCTCTCTGTTTCAATTGAGGAGAGAAGGTCATATAGGTTTCACTTATCATTCACCTAAACTTTATCCGCGTATCATTCTACGTGATAAAACCACCCACTCATTGCGCCACATAAGCAATTCCACCATCCAAAATAGGTCGTAGTATTATTTAAACTGGATTACAAAGTTCGGATGATCAAATATCTGATTTTATAATATGGAGTGTTGAATGGATTTTCAAGCAAAGTTATAAAATATTATATAGACTTTTTCCTTTTTTTTAAAAAAAAAGTGAGGTTGGCGTTGGCCCTGGAGTTTGTGGACTTCTTTCTCAATCTTGGGGGCTTATTGCTTGGCTGTGTTCCTTCTTAAAAATAAAAATGGGTGATTGTGGTCATGATTTATGGAGTTTGGATGGTTTCTTTTCCGCTTTTCCTTTTTTGTGGTTGGATTGGAATCTGAATTCTTAGTGATTATGATTGATTTCCTAAGAAAAAGGTATTTACGGTTTTTGGAATTTCTATGCGGCAGAGAAATATACAGGTAGGTGAAAAAAATCATGAAGCAAAAAGCTTGTGCTCAGCAACTCAGCATGAATGCAAGCAGTAGGAGTTGGCCACTTGTGAAACCTGACAGACATGCACAGATCGATTCGAGGCTAGCTGATACTCGGAGCAAGGCTGTGCTTAAACGACTAGATTTGGCGGGTGTATTTGAGTTGTTTCGATCTAGCAATCATTTGCTTTCTTTGCCAGTTCCGGCCATGCGATCGACATCGAACTGTTGAATGAATCAGAGAGCATCACCGAATTGAGAACCAACCTTGGCGTCGGTTGGATCTGCATTGCGCTAGTTCGTACTTCACAGTACTATGGGGGCGTAGATCAGCATTCGACCAAAAACGTTGGATCAATTGGTCAAGCACGCTCCCTCTGCCTTAAGGCTCTCTAGCTCGTTGATGATGCAGAGTTGCTTAAGGTGAATTAAGCAGGGTCTAAACAGATGGATATTTCTAGCAAGGAACTGACAAAATAGAAATGGAACTACAAAAAAATTCCGTTGCCGGGTCTCTCGGGTGAGAGCCGAGTATCCTAACCAGCTAGACTACAACGGAAGCTTGTGTTGGTAGACTGTTCGACTAAGAAAGGTAGTTTAAGTCAGTTGAGGGTAAAGGTAATTCGGACATTTCACATCGGGGTTTCCATAAAAAGAAGAAGAAAAGGCCTAAGTACTGATTTGGTGACATAAGTTGCTTATTTCTCTGAATAGAGTGGAAAATCGTAAAGGGTAATCTTTGCTGCGATAAATAATTGATTTTCTTGATTTTGGCATGGCCAGATATGTTTTTTTGGATATAACTAAATTTTAGGCCCCGCTCGGTTGGGCTGGAAAACTGTGGCTTATAGCTGAAATTGCACTGTAGCGACTGGAAATTCACTGTAGCTGAAAGTAACTTATTTGGCGTAATTAAAATTTAAAAATAATTAAAAAATATATCCTAGCTCATCACGAATAACGCAAATGAATAGTGAAAAATAAGCTAAAAGTCATATGCTGAAATCGAAATAAACGGGACCTTAGTAAGGTTGATTTGGGTATAAAACGGGACAGGCCATCGGTGATCCAAAAGTGCACCTTCTGATGCACGGGTCTAGCCGAAATACGGTCCAGCGGGGCCACATAAGAAGTGCTGCGTTGGCTGCCCCCCGGCCTAACCCCGTGCAATTTTTTTTTAGAAACATGGGCATTGGACCTGTGCAATTTCGGTGATCGAATCGACGAGTTCCCCAAATGGCAAATCGCCCGGCAGTTGTTGCCGCCCGCTGCTTCCTTCTTTCCCGCTGAACCGCGAAATCGCCCGTGCGTCGGCAAGGTTTGAGACCTAAATCGCTTATTGGGCCTGTTCACGGTGCTTTCATTTTCGATATTGGGAATCCAATCGCATAGCAAGCAAGCAGTATGTTCATGTTTTCTCCTATTCAGGGCCGGCTCTGGGGGTAGGCCGGAGGGGCGCCGGCCTAGGGCCCCGGGCCAGGGAGGGCCCACACCCCCCGCCAGCTACGGGCTACGGTCCCAGGGCGGATCAAAGGAGCCTGCATGGCTGCATGGCTGCATGACGAGCCCAGTTCCCAGAAGGCACTCGGCAGAAGCCTGCATGGCTGCATGCATGCGTGATGCGTGCGGGGCTGCGCCGCTGCGGTTCACAGAAGGCAGAGCCCTGACTTCCTAGAAGGCAGAAGAACCGAGAACGCCGCACGCCCGCACGCCGCGCCGATTCGCCGATTCGCCGAAGTGGCGAAGTGCCATCGTGCCAAACGTGAAGACTCCTGCGGACCTGCGCGCTGCGCTGGAATCGTCAATCGTGGCCATGAGGCGTGAGGCCGTCCGCCGTCGCAGCCCGAGACAGGCGACTAGGCGAGACTCCAATACGGGCGGCAAGTCGGCAAAACTCCATCCGTGGTCGCCATCGGATCCGTGACATCCGTCCATCCGTAATCCGTTCTGCTCTGCTTCCTCGCGCGGTCGCGCCCGATTAGGCGATTCACCTTGCCATCTGCATCCGTCGCCCTGCCTCCCGATTGCTTATTTGCTCGTCGCCTCTTGGATCTCAGTCACCGTCTGGTTTCTTTGAATTCTTGATTCCATCTGCATCCGTCGCATCGCCGAGGTCAGGCAAGTAGGCAACAATTTACATCTAGTGATCTACTCATGAACTCATCTACATTTACTTCAAAAATTAGGTTAGGATTTTATGTTCTTGTTGTTTACTTTACTTTGTAAATTAATGTTTATCATGTTAGAACTATTGATTTGTGTCACTTTAGACAATATAAAGTTTAAACTGCATATTTTATAAGTAGAAAAAAATTTATAGTAAAGGGCATATAAAGCCGAATTCGCCCTAGAGCCCTTGAAAACATTGAGCCGGCCCTGCTCCTATTATAAGCTAAAATAACTCGATCTCGATGTGTTTTATTTATGTGGCATACTGTAGTGTATGATTCTTTTTTCTTCGCCACCCTCTCTCTAGGTGGTCTCTACTTCGCCGCAGCCTCGCTGCGACGGAGTGCCGTGTTGGCCACGGATGGAAGGGTGGTTGAGAGTAGGGCTGTAAACGAGCCGAGCTCGAGCGAGCTTGGGCTTCCAGGCTCGAGCTCGGTAGAAGCTCGAGCCGAGCTCGAGTTGGGGTCCGAGCACGACACTGGCTCGAGCTCGGCTCGGCCTAAGCTCGAGTAGGCTCGAGCTCGGCTCGTTGAAGCTCGGTAACAATTAAAATAATTTATTATGCACTATTTTTCAATAATAAAAAAATTTTAAGCTCGAGCTCGGCTCTAGTAAGCTCGATAACAGTCAAAATAATTCAAATATACACTAATTTTCAACAATAAGAAAAGCTCGAGCTCGAGTTCGGCTCGAGTAAGCTCGGTAAGAATTAATATGTATTACTATTTAAGCTCGAATTGGGGCTCGCGAACTATTCGAGCTCGGCTCGGTGAAGCTCGCGAGCTCGAGATCAAGCTCGAGTTCGGCTCGTTTAAAGTTCGAACCGAGCTCGAACCGAACCTAGAACGAGCCGAACTCGAGTAGCTCGCGAGTTTCGAGATTTTTTTACAGCCCTAGTTGAGAGCGGAGACTGATGTGGTGTGCTGATCAGAGGTGGGCGAGATGTTTCCTTCGCTCTCTGTGGCCTTTGGCCGACGCGTTGGATTCGTTTGGTTCGCGTACTGCGGCCGATGTTTTTGGTTCGGCTAATTTTCGACACGAAAGTAAACAGTGAATATGTTAATGTAAACGGTGCATAGAGCTGTCACTAGATATCCATTACTCTTATCTAAATCCATGCCTACACTATTAGATAGGGTATAGGTAAGAAATAAAATACCTATTTACCTATCTTTACCCATACATATTCAAACATAAGGTTAAGAGTGTACTTAGAATATCCATGAGTTTGGACTATCCATACTCAGTTATAGCTTCTTATAAAAGTATGTGAGAGCCACATGTGCACCTGTGTCCACTAATTTGTATAGAGTAGCTCCCTACACACATAATCATTTCCAACAAATTTCAATTAATTTCGTAAAACTTTTGTGGTGTGAATGTGAAGTTGAAATTTCAAATACCGAAATTTACGAAAACTTTCTATAGAAGCATGTGGGGCCTACGTGTATGTCTAGTCCTACCAATTTGCGTAGAGTGGCTCCCCTATACGCAGAATCATCGTCAACAAGTTTCAGTCGATTTCGAGAAACTTTTATGATGCCGAAGTTTTGTAAAATCTTCCTTCATAAGCCTCTTT
Organism: Dendrocalamus sinicus; assembly: GCA_036346575.1. Lineage (NCBI taxonomy): Eukaryota > Viridiplantae > Streptophyta > Magnoliopsida > Poales > Poaceae > Dendrocalamus > Dendrocalamus sinicus. The sequence goes on along the minus strand of CM070649.1, from coordinate 31,772,706 downwards.
GATCTAGCCCTTTATTTTTCTTTTCTTTTACCCACTGGGTTACCTAAAACCATTGGGTATATCTTTTTTTATTTATGTATAGATAATATCACTTGTATAGTAGCTGATGGCGCCGGTGAAGCCCGTCTTCTCGAAGGCCGCGGCGAAGTAGCCCACGTCGGCTTCCGTCAGCCACGGAGGGAGCGGCGACTCCTCGCTCTCCGGCTTGCCGGCCGCGCAAGCGGTGAAGCGGTCGCGCTCGCACAGGATCTGCCTCAGAATGTACCTCGCGTGTGTGGCCGGCGCGAAGTACTCCTCCTCTGTCCTCTGCAACCCCTGCAGGCTCCTGCACCATGCATGCAACAGATATAGCCCAAAAATCAACATCAGAGAAGTTGAGAACTAATCGTGTCGTGCCACGCCGTGCATGCACGGACATGATACGAGCTGGTATATATATTTTTTCGAGGACACGTAAAAGATTTGCACGTATTTCATTAAACATGAAACTATATAAGTCGATGTGCCGAGACGCACACCGGATAGAGCTACCAGGAAACTAGGCGGGCTATTACGCAATCAGAATTGCGCGACCTACACGAGTACACGACTTAACATTAGCTCACCAAAAACGTACTCGATCAGAATTGCGCGACCTACACGAGTACACGACTTAACATTAGCTCACCAAAAACGTACTCGATCAGAATTGCGCGACCTGTATACGAGCTGGTATATACGGCTACAGTTTTGTGTGCTACACTTCTATAGTTCAACAAACATCAATAAAAAGAAATTCGATTTTGCTATTGCACACTTGACTAAATTTTTTTTATCTCTTAGTCACCTGAAGTTACATTTTCGGTTACCTAAAGTTGTAGTGTACTAATTTCTCCTACCTAAAGTTGCACTTTCAGTCATCTAAAATTACAATATAAAAAATAATTAAAGATAAAGTGAAAAAATAGTCACCTGTGTAATAGTCACACCCAAAATTAAGAATTGGAGCTTCCACAGCCCGGGTGAAAGTGGAAACTTGTCATCTCGTATGCATGGCAATCGGTAGTTTGGATGGTTGATCGCGATTTTACAGCGGAGTGTTGATAGGCGCCTCTCAGAAAGTTACAAGATTTGGGTTGCCGGCTTCGGCCTTCTAATTAAAAATAAATTATAGTGGTAGAAATAAATAGTTTTTTTTTTAAAAACGCGACAGTGAAGAAAGCAAAGAATATATATGTGTACGCGAGACGAGATCAAGAGAAATGACATGCGTGATGTGTCAATGATCTGCTATTTTATCTTCAAAGCGAGAAAAACGAAAAACTATTTTAGAAAGCTAAATATTTATTTTAGTTTATAACTTCTATAATAAAAGCAAATTCCGATACGAACAGATAAACTAGAATGAAACGTTAGTGCGAACTTCTGAAAGTGATCGGGGCGTGAAACTGTGAAAGGGTAGTGCGTGCATGCGTGGCAGTCACGGCACCGATCGACTACGTGCATGGTAGCCAGATGCCTGAATACGGCATCTCGATCCAGGGTTCACATATCAGAAGATACCCTGGAGAAGCGATATCTGGCCTGCAAGATGTAGATTAAGAAGAAACTATAGGAATGAGATGGATTGCACGTAATTATTTACGTGGTCCTTCAAATCAAACTTAATAACTAGGATATCTTCATTTCCCATTTCCGCTCCCCCTGCTTGATTTGCTGCCTTCTCGTTCCTCTATAAAACCATGCACCTGCGTGCTCAACAGATCGATCGAGAGCAAGCAAAATTAGGCAGCAACCGACGACGATCACAGAGAGCGCACGTACGTGAAGCAACAGCAGCAAGGTTAAGCAGCAGCAGCAGCAATGGCGCCCGTCGTCCTCAAGACCAACGTGCACTGCTACTTCTGCGCGAGGAAGATCCGGAACACCATCCAGAACCTGCTTGGTATGCAATACTACGTAGTAGGTAGTATACTAGTACGTACGACTTACACAGTTAGTTAAGTTGATATATTTATCGATCTGACAATGTTAATGCATCTTGCTGTGCGTGCATGCAGGTGTGGAGAGGGTGTCGGCGTCCCCGGACACGGGGCTGGTGGTGGTCGACGGGACGGCCGACGCGATGGTGCTCCGGAGGCGGATCGAGCGCAAGATGAGGAGGCCCGTCACCATCATGAGATACGGCACGGAGGATCAGCCGCCGGAGCCGGACCACCACTACTACGGGATGAGGCATCTGGCGCCGCCACACTACACCCCGCAGCCGACGTACTACACCCGGCGGACGACGACGCCGTATCCGCACCGTCACTACGCCCCGCAGCCGGTGGGCTCCTACGGCGGCAACCACTGGCCGTCGTACCCCCGCCGGTACGTGTCGAACGGCACGCCGGCTAACCTCGACGATGAGATGCCCGACGGTTGCTGCACCGTCCAGTGACCGAGCGATCAGCGCGACGGCGACGTACGTACCTACGCACGCCTGAATCCTATATATTTTGCTAGTGCTCCAATGGAATGGATGAGTAGGTGTAGTAGTATCTTTTTTCATGTACTACTAGCACGTACTGTACCAGCCATGAAGTCTGTGCAGGGTTAATTTTCACTACCCTGCCGGATGCATTGCTGGTTATATAGGTTTGCTTGTGTTGATTTTTCTCAGAAGTTTGAAGTTTGGAGTGCTTCTAAACAAGTTTCAACGCACACCAGAATAGTATGTTTCGAGAATTAATCGATGCTCCCGAACTCGATCTACATGATAATGACCACATACATATGCGTACGGCGTACCAGTGTAGTGAAAAACGTACGCTTGGAACTGCCGTTTAGTCGGCCGTCAATACGGTGACAGCACCCAAAGCGTCACCGCTAGCAAATAATACGGAGGACTGTTACGACGTTTAATTGGCCGATTGATTACACCGATAAAACGGCCGTCTAACGTTTAATCGAGCGACCCAAGGACGGCCACCTAAGAGCAAGTATAATAAGAGACTGTTAGTAGGCTGTATGCTAAGTGAAGAAGAGAGAAGAGAGGTGGGCTGTAAGTTTACAGCCAGCTGAAGCACAAGAACCAAAAAACTTTGTGAGAGAAAGGGGTGGGTCATACAGCCTTCAGCTGGCTGTAAACTATTATATGAATGGACTGATAAATGAGCTATAAGTGTCCATTAGCCAGCTGAAGGCTATATTATTAACCTTGCTCTAAACCAGTTTTGATCCCATGTAAACTTGTAACGTTTTTTACAAAACAGTGAAAAAGTTCACGAGGGTTTAAAGTTTAAATCCTTCGTTGATTCTTCAAAAAAAAACTATACCAAGAGACGTACTTAATTAGGATTCATGTGATCTTTTGGCCCGTTCGGAACATGGTAATTTTCTCGGATTCATATGAAATTGGCCTGAATTCCAATGGAATTTCTACGCTCCAATCAGGTGGGAATTCTTTCAGTTGTGCAGTAGTAGTTCACAAGCTGGTCTATTGCGTCAAATTAAATAAACCATATGAAACCGAAGAGAGTGCGTTGATCGGGGAGAGAGAGAGAGAGCGCGCGAGAGCGCACTGAAAGGTGCAGGTTTCTTCTTAGAAAGAGCATGCACTCCATTTTATTCTTAAGAGTATTCAGACATCATTTAGATATTTTTTCTTAACTATCATCTAAATTTATAATCCTTAGATTAAAGATTAAGGGTCTCTTGTTTTTGAAGGGAAGATTTTTTTCAAGGAGAAGAAGGTAGAAATTTATAGTCATTAGATCTTTAATCTAACAGTTCTAAATTTAGATAATAGTTAAAAAAATATCCAGATAATATTTAACAAAACCCTTTATTCTTAGCCCCCCTCGCAGACAACGAGAGGCAAGAGCTAGCCTCTCATGAAACTTCTTACTTACTACTAGTTACAATTAGTTAACGCGACCTGTAACATAATAAACAACAAGTCACGAAAATTCAAGAAAATCTCAAAATTAAAATGAGGGTTAGTTAGGAGCTCTTTTGTTCCGCTCTCTTAAGAATCCCTCGCATTTTATCCAATGTGCGTAGCTTGCAGGCGAGCGGTGCTCATGGCAGCTGCGGAGGAGGAGGTGCGGTCTTGATCTTGCTGATGAAGGCGACCGCGATCCTGATCATCTTCTGGAACTCGATGAGGCTCTGCTCCAGGATGAGCCGCACGTCGCCGGTGAGCTCCTTGCAGCTGAGCGTGCACGACGACACGTCGGTGATGGCCCGCGTGGCCAGCGTCTTGGCCACGTCATTGGCGCCGGCCTTCATCGCGGCCGTGGCGCCGTGGATCTTCTTCATGGCGTTCTTCATCGTCACGGTGCAGTTCTCCAGGCACTTCTTGAAGTCGGGAACGCTGGTGTTGAACCCCGGGAGCTTGCCCTCGAACACGGTCGAAGCCACCGCGCCAGCCTCCGTCGCCGCCTCCATGGCCACGGCCACGAGGGCCGTGAAGTCCACCTGCCCGGGGGCGCCGGCGATGGCGGCGCCGCGGTCCGACGCCGACGCCAGCGCGGTCTGGATGTCCAGGAGTCGGGGGGCCAGCTCGCGCACGCAGAGCACGGGGAACGGCGCTGCCATGCAGGCGGAGACGAGCGGGCTGGCGCCAGGCGGGGCTCGCGCGGCGTCGGCGGCCGGGAGGCCGGCGAGGTAGGAGCAGAGGAACACTACGAACAGGGACGAGCCCATGGACGCCGCCATTTCCTTCTTAATCCCTTCTTTGCGTTTAATTTCCCGTTTTAATTCGATTATTGTGTCGTAGTGCGCGATCGGATGCACATATATGCGTCCATGGGATTGATCAGGGAGTGGCTCTTGCTGCTCGTCGTTGGTGTGGTTGGGAGTTTTTTCCGATGGTGCGCGCGTCAACGAGAGGTCGGGAGAGAGCAGAGGAAGCGGGTGAAGTTGTGCGAGTTTCCCGCGCGTTTTCTTCTCTGCCATGCACGTTGTCTCTGTCCCCTACAGTAGAGGCGTAGACTGCTCCGTTTCGTTTGCAGGGGGGATATTTTTAAGAAAAAAAGAGATTAGTATGCGAGGTTAGTGATGCAATTCCTTTGAAAGTCATATGCATGACTAATGCTCATAATGGTATCATCCAAAACTGATAGTTGACATACTACCTAAATATTGCGGATGTACTGGTACATCTGACTTATCATAGTGAGTAGAAGCGTGTTTGTTTAATACTACCGTCTATCATGCTGAAGGACCATATGAGAAGATCCATAATACTATTATGATGAATTATTGCAATATTTATAAAGTGACCAATTAGTTTTACAAAGATTGCATTTAATTTGAGCTATTTTCTTAAAGTGTCAAGAAAATTAGAAATATCATAGGTATACATACGGTAGTACCGTTCGACAGAAGCACTGGGTTGAGTTACGATAAATTTTTTCTAGAGAGGTCCAGGTGATGTTTTCAACGTGCGGAAGTACCACTTTGGGGAACGGTAATACCGTAGAGCGAAAGTACCAGTATGTTAAGTGAGATACTTCCGATCTTCTCAGAAAAATAGGGTGCAGGGAAATTGAGTCATAGATTAAGTTGGACTGATCTGGGTCATTGGATTAAGGGTGCATGATGCATGTATTGACCAATGCAGGTCAAGTTGTGAAGAACTTATGTCTCGAAACGATTTCTTTGCCTTTAGATGTGTAGGGTCACTTGGAGTCAACTGTGCTCAACGGCGAGTATCGGAGCTATACTCATGGAGGAGTTGAGACCCAGAATGATCGATGATGCCAGGTAATACGGTGAGCTCAAGTATGGCACGAGAAAGACGAAAAATATTGAAGGCGAGTTTGAACGGTGGGATGACGTCATGTGGCTTGCATGGGCCAAGTGAGGCGTGGTTCGGTGGAAATGGGATAGAAGAGACTTGGCGGTGCGTGGCAAGCTAGTGGTGCACCTACACGTGGCAAGCATGTCGATTGTTTGAAGTGGTTGATGATAACTGGGTCAAAGAATGATATTTTGGTAATTTGACCAAAATACCGGAAATCATCTTGGATCAAAACCGTGGTGTATAGGCGATGCGCTAGAGAGCGGTTTAGGTCAAGGTAGAGCTGGTTGGATCAAGGCTAAGGTTTTAGCGGATACACACTTTATATGCTTTGAAAAACATGCATAAGTGAATTTGTGAGAGTGAAACTCGTGTATGTGGGGTTGGTGGGTTTTCCCCATTGTAATAGCGGATAGAATCCATTAAGAGGTGTAGGTGGCTGATTGCCCACCTATAAAAGGAGGTTATGATGGAAATATGTATGGTTAACCATCTAACCAATCTCTTGTGGTCTCTTTTCTAGATTTAGGGTTATGGTTAAAAAATGAATACCTTGGGTGCTTTTGTCCTTCAAGGTGAAGTGGCTGTAGAAATACCTTGTCAAGTAAATAATACATCAAACATTGTGCAACTCTTAAGTCTCTTTTATTTTGTTTGATGTGCTTGTGATTTTGGTTGGTTTTGATATCTCCTTTTCCCTTCTTGCGATCTTGCTGTGCCAAGAATGTGTAAGAAATGGAGATAATCCTAGGAATTCATCTCCATACATCTAGACACTTTATTAGCAAGATTCCCAAGAAAATCCGATTTTGCTTGATTTTGGCCTCTTTGATCCATCTCTTGATCCAAGTGTTTTTAGCTGGGATTCTTCAATGTTCCAGCTTGTTGTGACATGTGAGAATATATCTAGAGCCATCTTGGTTATCATCTACCCACGAGTAAGTTGTATTCATCGTTTGTGATTTTGGCTCGGTTTTGGTGCAACCTTTCAATAAATTGAAAAAAGTCACAACTTTGAGCATGATTTTCATGATCGTTTGTTGGAATAGGTTCTTGATACCCTAGAGTAGATCTCTACAGAGTTTCATATCATTTGGATTTACGGATTAAAAGTTCTCTCTATTTTTGTTTTTTGAAATCGTGCTGAAAATACTATTCATTTACCTGATTTTACTGTTTACTGTAACAACGGTCAGACCGCCCTCATACTAGCGGTCAGACCGCTGGAATGGTCAGATCACTGTTTGGTGGCCGTTCAGACAGCCGAGAAGGGTTAGATTTAAAGTTTTGTTGTCTTAAGCCAGATGGTTTGGGTTTTCTATTGAGGATTATATATTTAAGATCTCTGTTGTCATATCCGATCTTTCACAAGCTGTGTCATGGGATACTAACTTCCGTTGACAATTACTCTAAAAAAACTTCCGTTGACAATTATCCATGTTGACACCAGCAGATCGAGTTGAACATGAAATTCGGCACTGCATGTGGCCAGGCAACCAAGAATTCGACCGAATTTATCTACAAATCAGCAACATCGGCCCGTAGAATATTGCATCTCTCCGCTGCAAATAGGGGTTTGGAAGTGAGAGGGGGAAATTCGCATTAATTTCAGCAAGGGTACTTTTTATTCCAAACCAAGGGGGCCGGTAGGCGGCCAAACAAATTCTCCACAGAAGTAAACACATTCTCGTTCTCCTCCCAAATGCCGAGAGAAGCTCACATCATGCAAGACACCATACATGCATATACTTACGTGAAAACTTTTACCATCCTCCTAAAGGTACTAGAAGATACCGACACATCGCCATTAATTTACATATAAACTCTTGGTACCAAGAGTTTATATGTAATTTAGTAGAATGGTACTAAGTACTTGTTGGTACTTTTCAATGATGGTAAAAACCTCATACTTACTACTACATTTGCCATGCATATTAATTGTTTTTTTCACACGTACTATCGGCCGCTATACATGTACGCAGTGCAGACATGTCGTCGTGCGATTCATTCAGACTTCAGAATCAGCGGCCCATCTGCTGCATGGCGGGCGGGTTGACGGCGCCGGCGCGGCGCTCCATGTTGAGGTGCCAGCCGAGGTCGGGGTCGTAGCCGCGGGCGGCGAGCTCCCTGTACTGCTGGCAGAGGGCGCAGGGCTCGCAGCAGAAGTGGACGCAGCAGTCGCAGCAGGGGGAGTCCGGGAGGGCGTACTGCGCGCGCATCTTGGCGCGGTAGGTGCAGGAGTAGATCCACTGGCAGCCCGTGAGCGCCGCGAGCAGCGCGTACAGCGCCCCGCTCGTCCCGCACGACGTCGTCCCCCTGTCCACCATCTCCGCGATCCGGCCGAACGTGATGCACGGGCACCAGCACGTCACGCAGCCTGCATTGATCGACAAGGGGAGGAAAACGATGAGACAGAAGCTAACAATGGCGAATGGGCATGAGGAGGTCGAGCAGAGGAGAGGGAGGCGTACATAGGCCACAGTCGTCGAAGCAGTCCAAGAGGCCGGAGGACCAGGTGCCGGCGCCGGGCGGGCCGACGGGGACGCCGGTCACCGGCGCCGCCACGGACGGCTCGGCCGTAGGCTTAGCTGGGTACATCTCGATCGATCGGTGAAAAGGATGCCTATGGCTGGCTGCGATTTGTGTCTCCGCGCGTCGATTTGTGATTGTGTTTGGCTTGCCGGGAATGACCTAGCGGGGGGCGCTTATATTTGGCTTGAATGCGTGTCTCGCTCGGCTAACCATGGCTTTGAATGGTAAAAGATGGTTAATTAGCCCAGTCCAACCAAGCAGCGTTTCGTTGACCCGAATTAGCCGTACGTCGTTGAAGCTGACAGCCAGCCTCTCACAGGATTTCATTAGCCCACGCATGGTAAAATTTCTCATGCAGTAGCTAGTACTCCCTCCGTCTCTAAATGGATATTGTTTTTACTTTTTATAGTCTTCAATATAAGATATTAACTATAATTTATTATCATAATATATTATAAATAATATATATGTGTGTGTATGCGTGTGTGTTATGAAAGTATTTACGAGACAAATCTAATGTTACTGTTTTTATATATTCAATTTATACACTTTAACATATATCATGGTCAAAAGTTGAAAAGTTTGATTGCATGAAATCTACAATAACATATAATTTAGGAAGTATTTATACATCTGTAACTTTTAATCTTCTCCTCTGATCGATTCTTTAGCGTGTAATGCGGGCAATTAGCCAAAGTCTGCGTGCACGATGGACATGGCAATTCGGCATGTGGGTGCATGCATGTGCTCCATCGGCGGTCGGGGCCGGGAGTTCGGCGAGCGTGTTACGTGTTTCTTCGTCCATCTATCGCTTGTATTCATGATTGCCCTCTCATGTATGTTTTTTTTTCTAACTATCATTCAAATTTAGAATTGTTAGATTATAGATTTAATAACTATAAATTCTCTCCCCTTCCACTTGAATTATACTTCATTCCATTTAAAAAAAATCCCCCCCTTCAAAAACAAGCGGTCCTTTGATCTCTAATCCAAGAGACACAAATTTAGATGATAGTTAAGAAGAAACTATCCAGGTGATGCCTAGACACACCCTATTTGGGTTTTGTCCCTTTTTTTATTTTTCAAATTTTCAATGCATTGTATGTATGTATGTCCCTAAAGACTCTGTGTTTGCGGTTCTATAAAATATCTTCCCAGTGATGGAAACCGAAAAGTATATATGAAGGAGCTGCTCGTAAGGTATATGACATCTACATGCAACTCCATTTGCTCATAAAGCTTGGATATAATACAGATTTATTTCATGGTTGGAAAGAGAGAGGGACACTACAGAAGAAGGAACAACGCGTCCACGTCATCCGATTCCAACGTGCGTGCATGCGTGTGCGGTGTAGGAATGATATATACATACATACATGTAGCTTCCGTGCTCCTTCCTGCGTCCAATTTATAATTCCAAGCCTACATCCATTTTGGATAAGCTAGCTAGCGCGCGGTTGCGACCACCTCTCCGGCGCGGCCCGGTCCGGTCAGCCCGTAGCGAGTGACCGTGATGCCCTACGTTTCTTCCTGCATTTGCATACGGCTCCCCCCCAAACTCCCTCTCCCCCTCACCTTCGCTGCCTCCCTCCTCTGTTGCCGTTGCCATCGCGCCCGTACCCCTGCTCCGCCTCCCGCTTCGGCTGATGATGAGCTTTCCACACCATCGGCTCCCTCGCTCCCGCCAGCCACCCGGCAAATCTAATATTCTCTCGGCCCTCATCTCGTCAACCCGCACTCTGGCGTCGCCCATCGCCCCCCGTTGGTCGTCACGCGAGAGTGAGGGTGATCGAGCAAGCGAACGAGTTCCCTACTTTTTCTCCTGTATATATATGGATAGAGTACGGACGAACAAAACAACACTGCCCCCAAAACCAACAATTCATGTAGCTTTTGATCCGTAGATCCAAAACACTTGAAGCTTCACATGCACCTTCTCTGTGATGTCACAAACTTATTCCAACTAATGGTCGTGAAAATCGTTGCCAAAATTGTGAACTTTTTCTATTCGAATGGATATTGCACTAAAATGTGGCAAAAATAAAAGGACGAATATGACTTGCTCGTAAATAAATTATGGTCAAGATAACTCTAGATTTATTTTCACATACCACGATAAGCTAAAATACCCAATAAATCGAGGCAAAAACAATCGCACCAAGAAATCACTCGAGAGAGTCAAATCCAATCAAAACCGAACAACTTCAAAAACTTGTCAAACTTGATAACTAAATGGATGGAGATTAATTTCTAAGGAGCATCTCTATCACTTATGCATCCTTAACATTCAGCAAGATCAAAAAGGGGAGAGCAGAGAGACTTTTACTGGCCGATAATCAACCGAAAAATTTGGATTATCAGGAATACCGAACCCCCCGTTAGAACTTCCTATCGGTCCAATTTTTTTGGTTTTGCATTGTTTTTGTCAAATACAAACAAAATTCATAGCCATTTGTAATCACATGTGTGTCTATAGCTTGGTGGTAAGCCTCTATCATCTGGAGCACCAGATCTGAGGTTTGAACTTAAAAAAAATTCAAATTTTGATTTGAAAATTTATACCAAAATTGGCCGAAATTTTCCAAAAATAAAAATATCATCAATTCCGGATTCCTCCTGTAAATTTTTAATTCCGATTTTAAAAACCATGGGGGAGAGAAGATCAAAACCAACTAAATCAAGAGCAAATCAATCAAAACAAGAGAGATACACGAGATAAACAAAATTGATATATTGCTACTTGAGAATGAAGGTTTTACAGTCACTCCACCTTAAGGACAAGAGAGTACACCACAACACTAACACTTCTCAAACCCTAACCCTAAAATATCTTGGCTTCAATGAGTAGAGTTATGATGGTTAACTAGCAAGTCTCCATCTCAACCCATTAAATAAACAAGACAATAACCCCTATTTAACCATAATAGATACTATCCACTTAGCATAAATAGAGTAAGCTTATTAACCCTACACAAACCGGGTTTTACTCACATATTACACATATGCACATTTTTCAAAGCACATAAATCCGAATCCGCTAAATCCTTAGCCTTTGATCCAACTTGATCTTCTCAATTTCTTCTTGATCTAAGTTGCTTTCCCAAGAGCCGCTCAAGTGCTGCTGTTTTGATTCAAAAATAGTTTCTGGTATTTTGGTCAACTTGCTAAAATACCCTTTCTTCACCTGGTTTTCATATTCCCTTACAAGCTATCGTCATACTTACCACGTGTAGATGCACCACTAGTCTGCTACGCGTTGATAAGTCTATTCCATTCAGGTTCCACCAGACCATGCCTTAGTTGGAACAACCAAGCCACATGGTGCAACCCGTCGCTCGAATTTTCCTTCAATATTTTTCATCTTCCTTATGTTATGCTTGAACTTAGTCATCTCACATGGCATTCTTGATCATTCTTGGTCTTAGCTCCTCCATGAGCATAACTCCAATCTTTGACGTTGACCATGGTTGACTCTAAGTGTCCTTGTATATCTAAATACTAAGAAATCATTTTCGGTCTTCACAACTTGACCTACGCTAGTCAAAATATGCTTCATGCAACATTAATGCACTGATTGAATACAATTCAAAACAATCCAAAATCAAATTCCCAACAACCAAGAAATTTTCATCTAGGCCGGTACTATAGCTCCCCGTAGCTAGACCTCCCTGAAAAAAAACAACCGGCACTACCGGTTAGCAATATGACTGCTACGGTCATACCACTCTCTATGGTTTGACCTGCACGGTCACACCGTTTGTCAGTCTAATCAACAACTGTCCAATGGTTAGACCGGTTTGCTTGAAAAATACTGAAAACGATCTAGATAAAATACAATCTTTATAAAATTAAATATCCACACTACATAAGTAAGCTTCATAAAAATTTTGTAATTATTTACAACCATTTGCTACCTCTAAAAATTCTTGAAGCGGCACATAACTGCTTAATTACCTAGTTAATTATACATCGTTCCAAGAATTTTTAGAGGTAGCAAATGCCTCAAAAAAGTATAAAACAATTACACAACATACCACGATGCCTTGGGAAGCTCCACAAAAAATGTCGTAATTTTTTGAACTCATTTGCTATATTTACAAATTTAAAAATTATAACATAAAATTAAGAATTTAGATAGGTAATTAAACCAACTAATTAGATAGTTTAATCACCTGCCATTTTGTGGGCAGACGACATGTCACCTGCCGTCTGCTGGCTAGGCGGTAGACGCCTGCCATCTGCTGGCCGGACGGCAGACGCCACGTGTCGACTATTGGGCATTGCCGTGTGGTGATCGAACGGCAGAAACACTATTTTTTGTTAATACCATTCACATACAGCTATTTCTATAAATATATTAAACAGGCGCTATATATGGTAAAAGGTCGGTGATGTTGGCCTCTATATGCCGTACGCCCGTACGGACATGAAGGAACTGGTCAGATCCCGTTTAGAATATGAGGATTTGGCAGGATTCATACAACAATTACAGTGTTTTTCTTTTCTTCAACATTAGCGGCTTGGTGCTTTGTTGACTACATGTCTTCACACGCTGTCTACCGGAGCTATTTTACAGGTCTGGAGGCTCTCGGAGTCCGCTTGGGTTTCCAAATACCGACGGGGCGTATGATTCTTAGTTAACCAAATTTAGCAGATCCTCTTGTTCTGTTTTTGAGTCCTCTTCGCATTCCTTTATCGAGAGTGTGGGACAAACCCCGTCGTGTTGTGTGTGATCTCTATAAAAGGAGGTGCCGTGGTTTGCAACTGATCTAGCTACGTAGTAGAGATCACCCAAATTTGGACCATTTTTAATCAGAAATGGAGGTTGATTTGCACGTTCAAAATTCGTCTGCTTTAAAAAGTTCACTCTTGTCATGTACATCAATTAACTAAATGGAAGATGGAACCCATGCAAGCCCAACCATAGCGAGCTACAGAACCCAGAAAAATTCTAGTCAGAGTAGCCCAGATTATTCAGCCCAGTTAAGCTAGTTCAATTGGGCCTGGTTCCAGTAGGCCGTGGTCAACGAATGCATGTCTCTGACACTAACAAACTACTTCCTCTTCATCCAAATTTATAAGATATATTTATTTTTGATATATAAACTAAAGAGATAGTAAAAGTAGCTAGATTGCTCTTAATTATTATCTCTAAGCACTATATTCAGTGCATGTATGTAGAAAATAGTAAATAAAGCTGCATATTTATTAATGATATAGAGAAAACATTACGCTAATTTTATATTAGAATATAAAATACATTCTATATATTTATGAACAAGTCTATTAAAAAACATCATATAAGTTTGGATAGAGGCAGTACATATTTGTAGGTGGTTTTTTTGGCTACGGTAGTTTTTTGTTGTACTAATGGATTTTGATCTGTTTGTCTGCTTGTTTGGAGAACGACATAAGTTGAAAAGAAATGGCTATTAAAAAACCATTCATCTGTAGCATATTCCCTTTCTATTTGATTCGTCTGCGGAATTACATACTGCATACATTAAGTTTGATAACGATGATTAGTTTTAAAAAGGTTTAGTTATGATGCCGGCAATATTTCCAGAATTTACATGAGACCTTGTTATGTGTAATATTTTCCTATATTAATGAACACGGCAAATTACAACAAGCAACATGTCAAGAACGACAAAATAAGAGAGTTATTTATCAATCAATTTATTTACGACAGATAAGTCTACTAACCTAATACTAAAAGACTTGGACAGCGAAAGATCAGAATATCAAGTTACTGCCTCACCTCCGCCTGGAACATCCCCACGCACCCCTCCAGGCACTCCGGCGGCATCGCGCCGGGCATCTTCTCCAAGTTCTTCACGAACGACACCGTCTCCGCCGCCAGCGACAGCGACAGCTCCGCCAGCGCTGGCAGGTCAGCCGCCGTCTTGCTCTCCGGCTTGGCCGACAGCGCCTTCACGCAGTAGGCAGGGTGCTTCGTGTGCGGGCACGCCTCCTCCACGGTGACCGTGGCGGTGGCAATGCACCGGAGGGAGATAGAGACGGTCAGACGGCGAGGAAAAGGTGACGTTGAGAAGCAGCCTGCAGCCGCCATGTGAATCTTTGTGTGATGCCGGCCAAAGGAACTCCTTGTTACATGGAGCACTCGAGAAGTTCTTAAAGAGCGTGGCGGCCGAGAGGATTTGCAGTTGCATGCACGGGGAGACCGAGCGTACGGACGGCGTCCACGTCATCCGGTCAACAGGTGGCTCCAACTTTGACCGGGTAAGTTTTGTTTAAGGCGCCAATCAATTGGTGATATAGACAGCGAAGTACAGCACAGAAGACCATAGTTTGGTGCAACCGTTCAATTGAGAAAATACAGCCGGCACTGGAAAATGTTTGAAGAGATGCATTATTGCAAAAGAATTGGATTAATCATGACTTGAGTTCCACAACAGTTCACAAATCATTTGATGTTGTACACACACTATCATCTTTCTGAAGTTGTTCCAATAATGATTCCATTGTACTTATGTAACTAGGCATGTAATGCTCTTTTATCATATTTGGCGCGAGCCTTATTTTTCCATACAAATCTCTTGGCGTTTCATAAATACCAACGATCTCACAGCTGCTGGTGCCTTCCCCAGGATACGAATCCGGTGGGGGCAGCGCAACCATATGAATAATTCTCCCAGGAGGGAAAAATTGGCGCGAACCGGGTGCAGAAAGCGGTTCTTTCTGTTTCTCTTTACCAGGACCGTTCTGCTTCAGGGTAGCTGCTGCTTCTTCGTTTCTTGCCAA
Source organism: Dendrocalamus sinicus (assembly GCA_036346575.1). Taxonomy (NCBI): domain Eukaryota; kingdom Viridiplantae; phylum Streptophyta; class Magnoliopsida; order Poales; family Poaceae; genus Dendrocalamus; species Dendrocalamus sinicus. The sequence goes on along the minus strand of CM070649.1, from coordinate 31,757,639 downwards.
GGACGATTGTTCAGGGTTCAATGCTTCATTGCTATCTACATCCCCTTGCGATGCACAGCCTGGCCCAGCAGCAGACTTGACACTAATGACATCATCGTTGTTAACTAGTACGATCCTTTCATTAGAAGTAACAACAGATACAGCCGATAAGTCCTGTTCTGCATTTGCCACGAAATCCACTTGTTGCTGGCTGCGGTCAATGTTCAGCACATTTTCTTCAGGCCGTGTGATTTCTGCTGCATGTTTGAGCAAGGGCTGCATGACACAAGGAGCAAGTTGTAAAAAAAAAAAAACCAATCATCTCGTTGTGCAGAGTGCTCACACTAGCACTAGCCGATCTACACAAGAAGACTCAGACAAAAGCAGAAATGTGCCTGGTGCCAGCAGGGTCATATCTCCCACGGAATATTTTGTAAACCTTGCGTTGTGAAGAAAAGGATAATCATTGGCACCAATCTGTACCAACTACTAAATACAAGACAAGCGTTGCAGCCTTGCAGGCCCACTGTTGCTAGTGGTATTGGTATTGATTGGGACTGGGTACCAGAAAGAATCAGCGGATCCAACTGATTGGGACTAGTACAATACAGACACTGGTTCATCAAACTGATACTTGTGTTGGACTACATACATGGTTTAATTTTTTTTTCAAATTTAGCATGTGAAATTATCATTGTGTTATTTTAGATCCATAGTAAGTTCACATGTAGAAATGGTGGTAGTTAAGGTACTTTACCTCAGAAATGCTAGTGTCAGGATCTGCAGTCTTCCCCACTGAATGAGAGATGGACAGCATATTAGACTTGACAAAAGCTACATGCTGACTTATTTTCGCGAAAAAATTAAGGTGCGCCTGATCCTGCACATCATCCAGCTTAGATGATACCATTACCTGCAGTAGTGAAATAAAAAAGATTACAGTGATGATATAAAATTATGTGGGGAATTGTATGCGACTATTAATAAATATTGTCATTTTTTTTGCAGATTTAATAATGTTATATGGTCCCAAATCGGGTTGGCAGAAGGAACACAAACGTATAATGCAGCATGCCAATGAAAATGAGCTTCACATTTCAGTTGTGAATCTAAAACCTTTATTACATCAGAAAATCAATAAGGTATGCTTTCCTATTTTCAAGAAAAAGGAAAGTTCTTACTAATATTTATTGAAATATCACAGGATATTAATGCGCTGCTTCCTAAGTCTTTTTAATGTTTCTTGTCAACTACAAAAGAAGTCCATGCTTGTGAAGGTCCAATTACATTTTTTTTAGTATGTTGCTGCATAGGACAGTGGCCATCAGAGTACCTCAGATCTCAGGTTCTCAGCAGAAACTTTTGAAAATGTTGGCACCACATCATTTCTATTGACAAGAGAAGTGATGAATTCTTTGCCTGACTCCGCCAGCTCCCATGTCATACAGGCAGCTAAGTAACACAAAAATGCTTCAGATTTTTGAAAGTTATTTCCTTAAGAACAAAATATACTTATGTCACTTCTCAACTTAGATGATAGAATAAGTCTCACAAATCAAATGCAATTTGGCTAACTTTGTAATCAACAATGACAGTGTTCAAGGCATAAAGAAATATTTATTATATCTGCTACATCACCATCACATTTAACTGATGCGAATTTTAGGCAAGAACTTTCTGCCAACAGTTAGCATGGATGAGAACCTTGTGTAACCACTAACTTTATCATTCGTTAAAAAAAAGCATGAAAAGGACTGAAAGTTCCAACTTGGAACACAAATATCAAAGGTAACATTTGATTATGTGAAAGACAAACAATGTCTCAAAATGGCACCTCCGGGCAACTATCAATGCAATGATAAGCGAAAAGTTCCACATCATGTATTCAACAAGATAGAAAGTATATAGAAGTAACTTACCAGGAGCAAATGCCAGGCATGTGCACGATGAAAACTCATGATGCTCATGGAGAATATATGTCAAAATTGCTCCAATACCTGCTCCCATTGAATGCCCAATGACCTAGTTCAAAAGGTAAACATTGTGTTAGATTGTATCATTTCAGACATGTAAACATGGTGTGACAGAGGCAGAGATCTAATGCATACTGCTAAACTGTGTCGGTGATATTGACTCAAATAAAACCTTATTATTTCTGCACAGGATTAAAGCTAGCCTTATACAACAATTGGAAGCAAAGCACTGAATGAATTGCTGGCTTAGGAGGCAAAGTTTTCAACCGCATTATCAAGTATGTATATTAAGTTTTACCCAAAGCATGCTAACATGGTACGAAATATAAGAAAATAGGTCAAGTCATCAATTTGAAATTACCACACAAATTAACCAAGAAAACGCAGATTGACATCTTTTTCAGCTAGGACCTAGATAATATGAAATGTAGTCTTGAGAAGAAGTGGACTCTGACTTAAATAGCTCAACTATCAATATTGCAATGATATAAATCTCAAAAGCCTACTAAAAGATCAAAGCTTATTGGTAGTCTTGTAGTTCATATAACATAGGGTAAAATCAGTGGACATAACAGGGAATAGTCCCACAATTTTTTCAAGCCAATGAGACTTTAACTTCTCTACAGCGCATCAACCTCTGATTGCTAAGACTTGCAAAATCAACACTTTCAACCACACGCAGAGTAGACAAAAACTGAAGGAACTGTGCATTTAGGTATAATAGACTACAACATGCACAGAACTAGTAAGAATTACCTTTATTTGGTAGTCAGGGAATTCTCGTACTGCGTTGTGAAGATGGGGAATAGCAAGATTAGCGATCCAACGAGCTGCGGCAAGCATCCCACAATGTGCATATCCTAAAATTACGTTGCTGATCTGTCCTTCATTTAAAACTATATGGTGAAAAGGAACCTCAGCTGCAGTTGCTGCTGTTAGGCGCTCCTTAGTACTGATAGCACCCCGAATAAAAAGCAGAAAGCACTTGGATTTTTCATCACGCACAAGTGCGAAAGAAGGCTGCATAAGCTGTATAAAGTAAAGAGTTAAGAATGAGTCAAAATATAGGGAACAAAACACAAATTGTAAACCAGAGTAACTTAAGCATGAGATAAGAAGAATATAGTTACACTTACTCACCCTCGCCCTAGCCTTGTGAACGAGAATGTCTTCTTGATTGTACCCACCAAACTTCAGAAATGCTGAAAATGTTTTCTTTGAGTAGAACATGCACAGCTTTAAGTACTCAAGAAGAGAAGCTACTTCAGTATGCGCCTCCTGACCTTTTAGTTGAAGGCAATCATTTCCACTATACTCATGCTGCAAATTGCCCTAAAGCACACAAACAAGAAAAAATAATAATTACAAAACGTTTTGCTCCATTGCCTATGTACTATATTCAAGGAAGCAATGAAAAAGCAAGGTGGCAATATTTTGCATAGTTTATCCACTTTCAGCAAGCATTCTAGTATGGCCACATTTTTATGCAACCACAAGAAAAGGCTAAACTCATGCTCGTTAGAGCTCATTATCAGATGTAAGTGGCACTGGCTCAGCTGCTCCTCACTCACGGTAAGCACATCCTACTTTTCACGAAGTGAACAACTTTGCACAGAACCATTGCAGATAAACAGACTACATTATATTGATCTGAATGCGGAGCACTTCCCTTTTCTTCTTCTTTCAGCAATTTTTTAGAAAGACAAAATAGAACACCCAATCCAATTTTATTTGTTATTCTTCCAACATATTCATATAAAATGTACATGGATCTGTTACAAAAATGATTCGAAACGTGTCTTACCAACATCTCTAACTTCTATTTGTGCCCAAATAGATACTCATGACACCATTTAGTGGCGGCCTTCAAGGCTTCAATACCATGAGTTCATGACCAATATGCCACTATACACTGTTCGTTAAACTAGCATTGTCACTGGGATAACTGATGAATCAGATCTTACAGATCCATAAGGTTGGATCTTATCTACAATTGCAGAAACGATCTTAACTCGGGTCCAAGCACTAAGCACGTCATTATTATCGGACACTGCAAATACCAGGATCCTAGCCCATTGACCATACGAGGTCAGCCAACGAAAGCCACTGACAAAAATCGAGGCCTTTCTTCCCCCCGGAAAGAAATAAAAATCAGACCTTTCTTGCAAGTCAATTCAAGTCAAACCTTGAGATGGTCAGAAATCTTGCCTTTTAAGCAGATATAAAATGAAAAAAAAGAAGAAACACTCTACTCAAAGCAACTAGCTTTAACACTGGACCCAATCGTAATACCACGTTCCGCCCTGTGGGATTGATCACGCATTTGTTCGCCATAAAACTTCATGATCAGTCACTTTCCTTAAAGTCATTGATCGAAATGATCCTCTCTTTGTTTTCAAGTAAAAAAGCAAAGCAAACACATGAACAGAAGCACAAAAGACTAGTACTATCACAGAGACTAAGGAAGCAAGAGGAAGAAGGGGGGGAAATCTCGCGAACCTGGCGCTTCATGTGGCGCTTGATCCCGAAGGCGATGCCGTGCAGGCCCCACCTCCCGACGGTGAGCCCCCACATGCGGCGCGCCGTGCGCGCGGCCACCGCCGCCGCCTCGCAGCACGTGGCCGGCGGCCTGTCCGGCCACGCCTCCTCGCCGTCCTCCGCAGCCCTCCCGCGCGCCGCCTCCGCTCGCGACAGCGGCGACCCCTCCTCCTCCCCCTCCGCGCCCTGCGCCGGCTGCGGGCGGCAGGTGATGAGCAGGTAGACGAGGAGAGCGGCGCCAGAGGCGGCGGCGGCCGCCGCGGCGGCCACGGCGGCGGGCATCGGGATTGGCGGGGGAGCGGGGAGGGAGGAGTGGAGGTGGGATTTGGGCGATCGCGAGGCGTTGAAGTGGCGACGAAGAGGAGTGGAAGCTTTGCTTTGTAAAGGGATCGATTTGTAAAGTTGAACTTACTTGCAAGTGAGGGAGCTATTTCGGGGTTTGTTTTGTGTTGGGGAACTTCTGGGGAAAAAATAATTCGTTTGCTGAGTGGCAAAATGTGGATGTGTGAGTCCTCCGTAGGGGTGAAAACGGATTGGATTCGGACGGACTGTTACCATATCCTAACCCATATTTTTTCTCCGGATTCGGTATCAATCGGATTCGGTACCAATCGGATTCGGTGTCGGATCGGTCGGGATTAACCCAATTCGTTTGCACCCCTACTTGTTTGTAAGGAATGCATACAGTGCAGTAAATGAAGTATGACGCACTGACTTGATGTTACTATTTAATAGTTGATGTGGAAGATTTTATTTTACCATTACAAAAGAAAATAAAATGTCAAATAGTAGCACTAATCTGAAATCATACTTGAAGACGTATCAGATTCGGACGGATATTCGGATTCGGACGGATATTACTGTTACCATATCCTAACCCATATTTGTTTCTCCGGATTCGGTACTAGTCGGATTCGGTACCAATCGGATTCGGTGTCGGATCGGTCGGGATTAACCCGACCCGTTTTCACCCCTAGTCCTCCGTATCTTTTTTTTTCAAATTTAACTTCAAAACATTCATTTTTACAAATCTAATTTCTCCTTGAGATCAGCAGTGCTGCCACACTACCATAATTCAGCATGTACCTATGGAGCAACCAAAACTAGGCAGGACAATGCACCCAACGGTCTAAGTGCGGTAGGTGATTAATTAGTGTTAATCATGCTTAAGTTAATCACTATAATCCTCCCGTCGAGGTGTGGTTGCTTGGAGGTCTTGCCAAGCTGTGGTAGCATAGCAGGTAATACGTGTCACCTGTCACGGCTATTGAGTTCAGAGATAATATTAAATTTGTAAAAATAGATATTTTAATGCTAATTTTTTAAAAAATAACTACAGTGACATATATAAGGATCCTGGATGTGTTTGCCTTGATGGCTAGTATTCAGTTTGGATCCTGACATAATGATAGTGCATGTGCTCAGTTTAGAACCTCTAGGATGAGACAAGCTCCACTTCCATCGGCGTCCACCACGAGAACATAGGGGCCCTGATCGGTATGGCTGAAAGCTGAAGGCTTATGGCTTAAAACACTGTAGAGGCTGAAAAATTCATCATGGCGGTGAAGAAGGTGCTTTATGGCGGTGATGGATAATCTTGTAGTCTCTTGAAATGGTGCAAGTAATGCTGAGATAAGCGGATACTTAGGAACGCAACATTTTTGCATGGACTAATGACGTTCTTCGAAAAATAACGACATTCATTTCATGGAAATAGCTTACGAAACAATTTGGTACAACACGACATAAGAACGAACAACTACATAACACAGATAGGCGACAGTAGTAGTCTAAACCGCGAACGACGATGCTATGAAGTCACGTGTGATAGTCATGAGGTCAGCGTTCGCGGCGTCCGGAAGGTTGGAGGGGTGGTATGTGTGGGCTGCCACGTTCCCGGCAGGCCACACGCCAGACTCGGCGTCAATGATGAAGTTGTGCAACGCCATACAAGCTGTAATGATTTTGCATTGGTCGGGAACCTTGTAGTTCGGAATCTTGTGAAGGATCCGCCATTTGGCCTTGCACATGCCGAACGCACGCTCGACGACATTGCGCAACTGGGAGTGACGATGGTTGAAAGCCTCATGCATCCGTGCGGTGCGCCACCATTTTGGAAGTCGCCTACATGGTACCGTTATTTGCGATGCGAGCTAGGTAACCCAACCGGTTGGCATAACCGAGTCCACAAGGTAGTACTTGTGCGCAACCAAAAATATTTGTTAGTACAAGAGTGAGAAAGCATGCATTACTCGGATGTAAAGCGTCATACAACCTTGGGGATGTGGGAAGCGGTCACCGTACTTGTCCCTGGTGTCCTTTAGGATCCGAGCGTCATGCGCCGACCCCGGCCATCCGGCGCACACAAACGTGAAGCGACAGTCCAAGTCGCAAATGGCGAGCACATTCTGACTAGTGAATCCTTTTCTGTTGTAATACCGTCCCTCTCCTCGTTTGGAACAATGACTTGATGTGAGTGCCATCCATAGCTCCTATGCAATTGTAAAAAGGCGAAAATCTTGGTAGTTGTAGCCGGGGGTGCACCGCCTGGTACGTTGGATCTAAAGGTGCGATGTTGTCAGCCGCTAATGACACAAGACATGTAAGGACATCATGGAACCTTGCGCTTATAGTTCCCGCTGCGTGCTCAAATCGGTTCGTAGCCTGCCGTTGTGGTTGCGGGATCGCAAGTCCACAAAAACAAGCCTAATGCTTAGTAGAGCACATTGCCCGACTTGGCGAAGACCGTAATTGGCAACGAGCAGATCATGCAGCGCCTCAAATAGATGTGGCTCCATCCTGAACATGTCGTGGCATCGCTTCGTGTTCGCTAGTTGTCCCGATACCCACTGCTAGCATATAGGGGAAAGCCATGCCGTCGCCTGCCATGTCTGCACACACAGCAAAAACATTTGTTACAAATGGAACCATGACTGCACACATAGCAAAAACATCGCGGCGGCACCCGGCCGGCCGCCGAGTGAGCGGCGGCGACGACCGGCGGCGGCCCGGCCGAGGCCAGGCAAGACGGCCACCAGCCTAGCTTGGCCAGGCAAAGGCCCGCCACGACGCACCACCAGCGACCAACATGCGGCGGCGATATTGGCACTCACAAAACAAGTTCACAAATAAGGAGTTCAATACATAGGAAGTTCAATACATAAGGAGTGCAATACATGACATAAGGTAGCATTATTGTTCAATACATGCACGTAAATGTTCCGCAACGACAACGCTCAACAATACGACTAAACATCGAACCGAAACGCTCGACCATACCATGAACACTCAACCGAAACCGTACTCCTCACGACTTATCGCGAAGTCGTTCCCAAACGCTGATCCGGTCGAGGCGAGCCTCATTCGTGGTCATGAAGGAGAAGGCGTGGCGGCGCTGGCATTCATGAAAAGCTGCGAGCGTAGTAGAGCTCATCGCTTCCTTCTTTGCACCGCTTCAACGACGGTGTCATCAAATGATGGAAGTCTTGCCTTTCGGGGTCTAGTGTAGGGGATGTCACGATCGTGGCGAGCCTCCGCCGGACCGCAATCTCGGCTCTCCTTCGTAAAGGTCAACCATGCGCTTAATATTCATGTCACGATCGGTGCGCTTACATGCGCCGCAAGGGGGCAACGTGCGCGGGCATGGCCGCTTGCTCGGAGGACCGCCCGACGCACTGCAGGTGCGCAAAGGGAAGGCTGCTGCTGCCAGTCCGCATAGGGAAGGCTGCTGCTGCTGGGTCCGCATAGGGAAGGCATGCTGCTGCCAGGGGTCTGCATAGGGGAAGGCATGCTGCTGCCCTCTCCTCCTTGGCTGTCGTCGAGGTCGTCGATGTCGACGTCGAGGTCATCCACACCCGGCACGAATGCACAGTCACTAGTGATGGTGTTGTTCCCGAACACAATTTCTAGGAGGGCCTCGTGCTTGTCAACAGTGGACCTGAACTTTCTCATCTCGGTCTTTCCCTGCAATGCATGATGTCATCTAACAGGTGTAATGCGAGCAGAACCGCACTTCAAAATTGATACTTACTCTACCCGTAGCTGCCCACCAGTCGGCACTCGCCTCAATGTTGCCTGTCGATGGATCGACCCCAAGGCCCGTGGCATGAAATTTCAAAATTTTCCATTTGTTGTAATCACGAGAAAGTTGCTCCCATTTGTTCTTCATTTGCTTAGGTGTGTACTGCAGCCCAGTTCGTTCGGCAAATTTTCGGAGAAGGTTCTGCTTGCCCTGCGTGTTCAACCGTGAGAACGGGCGGTTGTGTGCCTCCACCTCCTCCGCACATACTTGCAGGAAAACCTTCGTCATGTCATCGGTCCACATCGCAGGTGCCATCTGCGGGCAAGGCAACCATCTCACCCTCAAATTTTTCTAAATTGTAACTCACCCGTAATACAACCCTATAGACCGACAAAACCATTGCACTGCCAGCATTGATCCTCAAAACTACTTACATGGTGGAAGTTAAGCGCGTTTCATTTCTGGAGATGATGTTTCTTACGCTAGCAACAATGTTGTGTTTAAGAGGCAAACTCATTCCTGCCTACGCACATACTAAGGGGAACAAAGTGTACAAATTACAAGCAAAGTGATACTGAGACAAGTCTGTATTGGTACAAGGAGTAGAGTTACATCTCGGCAAGGACCATACCTCCAGCCGCCGTTCCTTGGTGCGCCGATGCAGGGGGGAGCTCGACCGGTGCTTCAAGCGTCGCCGCTTGTTCGTGACAGCACGCACGCCGGGCTGCGCGCTTGGGCCCTCCCCTCCTCGGAGGCGGCGACCTTCCACGGGGACCTTGCACGGGGACCTTCCACGGGGATGGCGACCTTCCACGGTGACCTTGTACGGGGACCTTCCACGGGGATGGCGATGCGGAGCTTGGCGGCGGCGGCGGCGTGGACCTCGCGACGGACGCGGGCGTCGCCGCTTGCGGATCCGGCGCGCACTAGGACCTCGCGGATCTGCGTTCCCGCCGCGAGGCCGCGCCGGAGGGCACGACCACGGAGGAGGAGGGTGGGGAGGCGACACAGGCACCGGCGGTCGCTTCGCCCACGCCGGGGCGGGGCGGATAGCCGGCACTCGCGAGTGGCGGCGACGGCACTCGCATTCCAGGGGGGTTCGATTTGGGGGAGCGTCGGTCGAACCCTAACGCTAGCTGCTTCATACCGCTTAGTCGATGCATCGCCGCGTGGAGCATGTCGGCCGCTGAAGCTGCGGCTTCCGCAAAACATCAGAGCGACTTCAAAAGCCAGCAGCCCGCAGCCCGCAGCCGCAGCCGATTTGATCGCAGCCAGGAACTTTATCTTGTAAATGTCCTTAAATTCTCTTGTATTATTATTAGTAGTATATATTGATTAGTACTGTTCCGTCAAAAAAGCCTGACTATGAATTTTTTTAAGAATTTACATTGTGTACTGCTAAAACCCGACAAAGTTCATTACGAAAAATCCTGCGTTCCAAATAGCGCAAACATAGTTTTCCCCAATAAAAACCGACACTTTAGATCATCTCCAAAACGAGAAACCATTAGTTTTTCTGTGTAACCAAATCCTTATTCATCCTCTACCACTTCTTTCGTATCAAACGGGTAACATCCCCATTTGTACATTAAGCAGGATATCCCTCCCTTGTGACTACACTAAGAAGTTGTTTGGAATGTCGAAAACCTGTATGAATTCCACGTAATTTTTTGTTACTGATCTTACCTGCCGAATCATTCTTCATCTTTTGCAAGGACGCCCTCGTAGAAACCAGCAATTGGAGCCCAGGACGCCAGCGAGGCCTGGATAGTATCGAGTGGGGTGGGCCCGGGAGTACAGCGTGGGGTCACATGGACGAGCCGATTGGTCAGCTCGACATGACTCACAGCGCAACAGAAATGATTGCCCCGAAACTCCAACAATTTTTTCGGCACCAATAAAGCATCCCCGTCCCTCTCACCCAACGCCGACGTGTGGGCCCATGGCCAGAGGGACCGGACTAACAGTAGGTGAGTACGTCGGGGCCCGAAGGTCCGAGAGGTCGGGCACAAGGAACCGAAGCAGCTGTCGCTGCGTGGACTGGACTGGAGAGCCCTCGAGGAAAGATGCCGTCGATAAGGCGTTCATGGCCAATTTGGTGCGACATGGAGATGCCCCGTTTGGCAGGGGGTGGAACGGAACTAGCCTAAGGCTTCGGCCTAGGCTAACTGTTCTTAGATTAATTCTATTTTTTATAAATTTGATGTAGTCTTTAATTGTCAGGCCTCGAATACAGTCCAGATAGCCCGAGGTCTGATTTCGCTATTGTCGTTTGGCTCTCTTTCGCGTGTAATGCTCAATATAGCATACTCCTATGGTTAGAGAGCGTGCGAGGGGAGGTGGCACGGCCGTGGAGCGCGCAAGGAGGAGGTGGTGCGGTTGAGCGACGTGGCGCAGAGGCGAGGTGTGGAGGGGGCAAAAGCGACGGCGGAACCACGGGGAGAAGGGGCATGGTTGAAGGGGGGCGCACGTCATGGAGGCGTGCGCGAGGTCCAACGGCAATGGCGACGGCGTGCCACCACCTCCTCCCGCCGATGTGCAGTGTAGCACTCCCTCGCCACGCTCCTTGCGCGCAGCCCGACCGCGCCACCTCCCCTCACTCGGCCCCCGACTGCGCGAGAGGGGCAAACCGGGCAATACGTGCGGGGAGAGGCCAAAAACGGCATTGCCGTGATGCGGGGCTAAATTGGCCATGATTTCAATAAGAAGAAGGGTGGTGGGCCCACTTGCAATAGGCGTACACGACATCGGTCATGCTTGTCCTGTTCATGAGGAAACCAGCAGAAGAACAGTATGTGTAGTGTGGAAAATCAAGGTTGACTGGTCGTAATGCAATTTTTTCGCAACGATTTTGCCTCCGCTCCAACTAGCTGTAGCCTCCGGCTGTCGACTTTTACCTAAAATTGCACTATAACGACTATTACTTTTTCTAAGTCATTTAATTAAAGAAAAAAGAAAACCATAGTTGCACGTCTATGGATAATACAAAAGAAAAAAACAAAAGCAAACAAATGTAAAATTAAAAAGTCGATACATTCATTTCATCCTGTGAAAACCGAAGCCCAAAACCCAAGCGGTCCTCCTACCTGCGGCTGTGGCCCCCGAGCCATCGTATCGAGCTACGGACGGCCAGATCGAGTGGGATATTCGTTCGAATAAGCTTGGAATACATCTAAGGGCTAAAAATATCACCTGCATGCTGCAGTGATCAACTGCATGCTTATAGTTGCCGTCTCATTGGTACCCGGAGGATTCAGATCCCTCCGTTGTCTGGCATTGCAAGTAGTAGTAACACGGGAACTTACAGCATCTGGAGCGTGTGCATGGAGGCTGCTGATTCACAGACAGTTTATTCAGCTTTGCTGTCTAGTAATCAATCATTATTGACTCTGTCTGAAGACCCTTTTTCTATTGGATGCCTGCCTCCAAGATCAAGCTAGGTGAATCATTGCTACTAGTTGTGTTTCTCCTTTGAAAATTGTTAGGGTATGGGCTCTGGAGTGATTATCCAAGTACTGGACAAGTCTGCATTGGTAATTGAGGCATCAATCGATCTGCAGTGACCTTACTTCCTAGTTGAAAGTCTCAAAGCATTCTCATTCACTGAAATTTCTTTTGTCAAGTAGCAAGGCTAATGACTAACGAGAGTAGAGACATTGCTGTCAGGATCTCACGGCTTAGCAATATATATTGGTACTGGTTTTTGACAGTAGTATGCCATTTAGATTCCTGTCACATGCGTATACAGTTAATTTAAAAGAACGCATGCATGATAATGCCAAACCACATCAATGAAAAGTATGAACCGGCCGGTATGCGTTCAGTCAGTCTCGTTGCCTTCGCACTCGTAATATTTTTTGTGGCATCTGAATATATTGTTTTAATGACCAGATCTTAATTGTATTCTACTGCATGTAATTTCGTTGATATATGGAGTATAACCCCAACGATCATGTGAACAACTGAAACTTGAAAGCCATAAAAACTTTTGTGCTTGCATGTAAATAAAATCTCAACTACGTTAGGAAGAGAGAATGGTCTCAATCAAACGATCTGTGTGTTGAGAGACCGTCGCAGATAAGTTCAGTCTGATCGATTCCTCTTCTATGTAAAGAGATAAATCAATCACAGAGTAATACAAATAGTTGATTAAAAACACAGAGATAGGGGAGAACTCCTATTCTTTCTTTATTACTTTCTCTTTCATGTGTGTACAAAATAGCCAATAAGACTTCCTCTATATAGTCTAATGGTGATGTGTCCACTATGGATCAATATTTCAAGCCTAGATCTAGATTTCTGAACACTATGTAGGTACCAACTGTTGACTGAATTAGTGTCCGAAGTCGTCGTCACGGTCAAACAGATCGATCTCAGAAAACCAAAGTAGTAGGACTTTGTTCAACCTAAAACCTTGGACGTGTACAGCAACCAGACAAAACTCGAGTCTCGGTCGTGTACTGCTGCTCAGGCTGCTCATCATTGAAACCCTGCGTACATACTACACACTTCATATATGGGCATGTGTTGAACCATCGTGCTTATGTGAGGAATCTAGAGTCGGCATATATTTATATGCTACCGTCACCACGGCTTCGTTATGCAACCGAGGAGCATTAATCCGTCATCACGAGCACGCGTTTTAAAGCGCACGAATGGTCTGATTTGTAACGACCCATTGCTCCACTGCCGATGGCTAGTACCTGCCAATCTAGCAAAGGCCTTTTTTTTTTGTTGCTTTTAAGCGGTTTTATCTCTATAATCACTATTTATTAAACTAATGAGTTGCAAACTAAAAGAACATATTTAAATTGGGGCTAGGTTCAATAGCACTTAAGCTTTGGCTTCCATTGCTACACTAACTAGCGTTTAAACGATGCGTTTTTCAAGACGAAGTCTATATGTAGATTATAGCAGACACTGTAGCGAGTTCAGCTATACTGATCAAAATCATATATAACAATTTTTCTCTATGTATTATCTCTCATGAACAGATAAAATTTAAAAACCATAGAAGCTAGGATATGGCTTATTTACACAGACTATTTTTGTAATGTTCGTTTCATGTGGCTTATTTGCGGGAGTCTTTTTTCTTTTGTCCTTCAAACCCGGTAGAGGCTGAGATGTGGTCCCGTAGATAGCTGGGCCCGGGCGGCATGGACGACGCCAATGCAACCACTCTGCGTCGTCTCGATCTCGAATTCCGGTGCAAATGCAACGCCAACTTGTTCTTCTTTGCTCCGTTTCGAAAACGTCGCACGCGCCCGCAATCCCCGGGGCTGAGATCCTCTTGACTTGCTTTGCCCTGATTTTTATGAATCTCAGCCGTTCGATCCGAGATGAATGGATCTGATCAAATGCTACAGTACAATTGCTAGGTATAAAATAAGTCCAAACAGTTCTGCTTTGGCTGTTTGGTACAGTTTACGAGTGACATAGGTGGTGCTCTAACTAGTTTTTTGTTTAAGTTTTTAATTATAGCTTTATTTAAATTATACTATAGTGACCGTTAGTTTTTCTTAAGAAAAAATAATAAATTGAAAAAAAAACCTTGTTATATTATCATGAACAATACAAATAAATAAGCGAAAAAAGCAAAAATTAAAAATAAGCTAAAATTAAAAATTAATATATTACAAGTGAGTTTTAGTTTAAATAAACCGAAAATTCTGTTGAGCTCTGCTCCGCTCACCTAAGTGCGCGTTTGTCTTCTTCCATGGACGGATGGATTGCAGATCGGCGAGGCCGCGTCGGAGGACGCCATCAGGAGGCTGTACCGACAGCTCGGTACGGTGCTAGCATCAAGTGGCCGCTAATTGCTGAACTCGATTCTGGAATTGATGATAAACTAATGGTAATTCATTCTGTTCTGCGATTTTTGTTCGTGCGTGCGTAGCGCTGCAGCTGCACCGGACAAGAACAGGCACCCCGAGGCGGAGGTCGCATTCAAGATCGTCATGCATTACCTTCTCTACTCCATGATCCATATGCGTGCCCTGTTCATGATCATCTCCTCCGCTCTGGAATCTTTTCTTAATTTGCCTTTTCGTTGCTGTCTCGTCTCGTGTGCCTTTCGGTTACTGCCATCGATCCGAGATCGATTGCTTGTTTCCGCTTCGATTCGTCCGAGGAGACGGACGGATCGATTGCAAATTTGCCATGCATTGCGTCAGTTGCTGCTACCTGTGACTGAGTGCCCCCCGGTATGATCCGCCGACGCCACCGACGCAGGCAGGCGTTTCAAATTCGAACGAATTCACGCATAATTCTCTCTTGGTACGCTCCTACTCGATCCGCAATTTTTCTTTGCCGTACCGGTAATTTGATGCGCGGTGCCTAGAGTAACATTCATCAGTAATCACGTCCACGCGTCGATCGCATGCATTTGCAGGCGCGCGCGTGCCTGACGGACAAGGCTCGCCGGAGAGCCTTCGACGCCGAGCGCTCCACCAGCTTCTGCACCGCCTACCACCAAAGGACGAGATCGTCGTCCCTCGTATCCACCACCAGACATCGGACCACCAACAAGAGGGCGGCGGCAGACCTCTGCCGCGACGCCGCCGCACGCGCTGCGGGAGGTGCAGAACCGGCTCGGGGACGAGTGCCGGGTCATCGAGTCCTGTCTACGGGTCAACGACGACGACGCACAGCGGCGCCAACCCTACCCGCTCTTCGACCCCTCCGACCGGCATCGCTTCCCAGACTACCCGCGCACCCGCCCGCCGCCGTTCGCCAGCTGCCGGCCGACGGAGTTCTGGCCGTTTGAGGAGCATCTCCGTGCGGATCAATATCAGAATAAGAGGTGGCGGTAGCAGCTGAGTCGGCCGTGTACCAGATCAGAGTTTTTTAAACTTATTTTCTCTCTAAGAAGGGCTCAGATTTACATTTCGATACCTTTTTCTTCCTCCGGTTGATCATAAAATTTGTTTTACATCAGGTACTGACAAAAGAAAAAAAATCAAAGCATATCTGTTTTGAATAAAATAAAGGGTTTTATTAAATATCATTCGGATATTTTCTTCCTAACTATCATCCAGATTTAGTACCGTTTGATTAGAGATCCAATAAACATGAATTCTTCTCCCTCCCCCTTGAATTCTACTCTCTCCTCCATGAAAAAAAAAATCTCCCCCTTCAAAAACAAAGGCCTCTTGATCTCTAATCTAAGGGTCACAAATTTGGATGATAGTTAGAAAGAAAATATCTGGGTGATGTCTAACATTCCCTTAGATAAATGGCACTTATTGACATTTCTGGTGAAATGGGTTTTAAGAAGAAGATGATAGTTGAAAATTACAATCTAGCTCCTCTCGATTAAAACGAACAAAAATGGAGAGTATTGTCTTGAGTACAATAAATACGCACCAAAATAGATACGACTTTATCCTTCGGGGTACAGAAGACCACTGACAATCAACTCATTGGTACACTAGCAAGTGATAGCAATTGCTCGGCAGAAGATGCTCAAGTGACAAATTATCCATGACACGAACATGGATGCCCACTTTGCTTGCTTGTATTGCTATGGATGCCGAAAATCCCGTGGACAAAACTCATTACTCCACTGCTTTACGGTCTGGGATTTTCAGAATGCCATGATCAATTAGCGGCTGCAGCTCGTGTTTTGCAAGATCCCTCACCTTGGAGTTTGGAGATTCCAGGAATGCTGCAACCACCTTGGAACTGCAGTAACCAAGTTAAAAAAAATCAGAGCAGATCAAAGAACATTGAACTATGCATGAAAAATCAAAACATGCCACCTAAAGAGAAGTAAATTTGAGATACCTGTATCCATCAGCCCATATCTCGCACTTCCCTTCAAGAGCCTTTTTCCAGAGCGTAGCAGCAAATGCAGGACAATCAAGTATCATTCTTTTGATTACACGACTGGAATGGAAGTTCTCAAAGGCGTGTTCAATATCATCTGTCTTTGGACGCGCTGCATCAGATGCTATTGCATTGTGAAAGATGTGGATCCTGTCAGTGATGCCCTCCAAAATATTATCTTTGCCACCAATAGCGACCTTCAGAATTCAGATTGGCAAATGGCAACATGGAATTTCAGTCAGCAAAGCACATGTACCTCTTATAAAGCAAAATTCAAACAGCGATGACAGTCGTGGATAGTTGATGGCCCATTTGTTTCAAGAGCCGGACCAAGACAGCAGAGAGAACAGTACGTTGTTGTGTGGAGAGTATTGTTAAGTTTTGTACATATTATTGTCTTAACTCTTTCTCTCTCTCTCAGCCCATGCGAGTATGTAGACCATGAGGCTCAACTAATAGTATATATATGAATTCTCATAATGAATAAGATTCACAGATATGAATCGACAAATTATCTCTCTTCTTCTTCACATGGTATTAGAGCGAACCGACACTAAGAAGCGCCCCCATCTGCCTCATCCACTGCCTCCCCTCCAACCCTCCGCCAGTATGCCCGCCCCGCTGTTCCCATCCAAAACTCCACCGCCGCCTCCTCTCCAGATCCACACGCTGCTCCTAGCGTCGCTGCCCTTCTCTCTTCCTAGGCCACTTGGTCCACCTCCCCCACCGCCGATGCCACCAGGAGTCCCTTCTCCATCCGCGCAAACTCCAGTATGTGCCTTCAAAGTTTCAAGTTGCAAACTTCTCCACTAAGGCTCAAGCTCAAGAACAACATTGGCTTCATCTACGCAAACTCGGTGCCTCAAATCCTCCTGGACCACCTTGAGTTTGAGGGAGGTGTTAAGAGTCTTGTACATGTTAGTGTTTAACTCAAGCTCTCTTTTTCAGCCCATGTGGAGTATGTAGACCATGAGGCCCAACTAATCATGTATATATATGACTTCTCAGAATGAATAAGATGCACAACTATGAATAGCAAAATTATCTTTCTTCTTCTTCACAAGTATTATATACATTGTTATGTTTGGTACTCATCACATTAGATTCAAAATACAACAACAAAAAATCCTTTTGTTCCAAATAAGTTGGGGTAGGCTACATTAGATTCAGAATAATAGAAATAAATTAAGAATGAGTCAAGAGACAACGCATCCCAAAGAATAGGTTGCATCGATTGAGATCAAATTCTCCACATTTGATTTTAAAAAAATCAACAATTATCTACTGGCATGAATCTCCATAACACTTGCCACTTCTCATGCAAACGTATAGATTTTTACATAAATTTTAACAACGGGAAAAAAGAAAATTGGGCTATAAGTTTATCATATTGTCATGGAAATACAAAGAAACACGAATCATAGCTATCATAAGGATTTCTTTGGTGGAGAAATACCATAGAAGAATTAATATTATGCCATGATATTGACAATTGTGGTCATGCATGGACAAAGGAGATCACCTCATATAATACATCTTTGCCAAAATTTGTTCGAAGTAACTCCCCAACATTTTCAATGCAAGTCTGGATGAGAGCCTGCAAGAAAATCAGGAAAGCCTACATTATATCTTCTAAAGACATTAGGAACAAGAAAGAATGCAACTTCTGAAACATATAATTTCCCAATGACACCGTATTTGGTATTTCAACTTAATGCTATCACTTGTAAGTAGCTTAAAGCTGCAAGTACAACATCCAAAAATCATATTCAAAGAATTGCAACCAGAAGAAGAAAGGCCATGATGCAGCAATTTAATCAGTACGACTGGTAAATTCAGAAACAGTTATCTTGTCTTAGTAAGATAATAGCCAATAAGGCACAGACAGTGTGCAAACAAGGCACTACTGTAAAACCTTATGATGAACACTATTTTATGACTGCATACTGATACTACACCCAAAAAATCCTTTTGTGCCCATTTTGTCTTCCTTTCTATAACAAGGTTCTATGAATCACTTCACACAACGCTGTGTATGCTGGGATTAGGGGTTCTGTGACTAGTGAGCGTGTAGCGGTGTATGCTGATTAGGGGTTCTGTGACTAATGGTAACCATCAAATCATATATTACCGCCATTGCAAGAATCAATGTACTCGAAAGGGGAAAAATAGGTACTTGTTCCTATATTGCTGCTTGAATAAATGGAAAGCTAAATACATGTTACGAGTATCACCTCAGCAAGCTCACTTTTTATCAACAATTCGTGCCGTCGTTGTGATGGGTCCTTCTTGCTGTCAGCTGCAATCTGCATGCCTTCTGACCCACCGTTCTGCTTATCAGCTGCAGCATCCACCTTATTCTCGGATATAACATCAGTTGCGCTCTCTGATGCCTCACTCTGAACCCAAAGCAGAAAATGTTTAGCACATGCCTCTCTTCAAAATACTTACAGAGTTAACAGAGTAGCCAACATGCCTTTGCAACAAGAGAAGGCAAGCTGTAATTCAGACAAGCGAGATCAGCCGGAGGCAGGAAACGTGAGCAAAGTGGGTGAAGTAGTTGCAGCAATGGGCGTCTCCCATTCTGTTCCAGCAAGGAGGTCCATTACTAATAGTCCAATGTGGATTTAAATTTGTTTAAAAGAAACATCAGAAGCTATGTTTTCCTTTTACCTTGTCAAAAATGAGTTGCTTTAACTGCTTTGCCAGCTCCTGAATTACAATCTACAAAATCGAATGGAAGCTATTAGTTTCGTCATTTCTGACTGCTTGTAATGGCAGCGTGATACCACAAGTAAAAGGCATGTGCTAGCTAACCTTAGCAACGAGCTTTGTGTCATCAACAATGGAAAGAATGCAAACAAGGAACTGGAGAAAAAACTGCCATGTTAGTACAGGATTGAGGATAAATCATTTGGAAGCATAGAATGAAGTAAAAAAATTTGTATAGCATTGGGATAATCATTTTACAGATTACAACATAAAATTCCTATTTAAGCACTGAAAAATGCAAATAAAGACATTACTTACAAGGCATCCATAATCATTGAGAGCAAGCTTCATAATGTGCCCCTTCAAGCTTTTAATAATCTTCTTCCTATCCTGAGTACATTACCAAGTTAAGGTAATCTTAGATGGAATTCAAATTTATATTACATATGATTATAATCCAAACACTTAAAAAGGGGGGAAAGAAAAGAAATACTGAATTATGCAGAGTGGAGCACATGCACAGTTTCATTTGCATGCCACTTCAGTGTCCGACAAATTTACAAATATTATTGAATCGACATCAAATAGAAGACATGAGTGGATAAAGTTATACCAAGTGATCAACCCGAAATTTGTATTCAAGATACAACAAGAATTTGTACAGAAACAAAAACTAAATAAGGTACCTTTGCAGTGCCATGCCTGAGGCAACTAATCCCTATTTTTAATCCTTCTCTTGTGTGCATGATCCGAACGAGAAGTGGTTCTGACAACCTTTTCTTCTTAGCTTTTGTTTGCTTTGGTAATTCAGGGGCAACTGATGGTTCATCTCCATCTATGACAGATGATCCTTGAGTGAGAAGTGGAATAAGTTGACGAATCACGTCGGAGGCTGAGGTCTACGAAAACAAGCATATATTAGATAGCGCGATAAACTGAAGAAACACTTCACAGTAAAGGGCAGCTTTTGTGTAAAGATACGCCAAGCGCATCAATGAAACACAATTACCTTATCAGCAATTGTAAAGTATTCCAATATGACCATGTGTACTATGGAATACTCAACAATACCTTTCTCCAAAAGCGGCTGGATCACGGTAGTCATATACTGCAGGACAGATGATTTCTGTAATCCAAGCTTGGAAATTGTCTCTAACAAACTGAAAAAGAAAGTTCAACATTAGGAAATTGTAGTAGACTATAACTGGAGTTAGGTATTAAAGGATAACTACAATCACAACAGTTTCCCCTCCATGTTGAAAATTTTGTACAGAAAGAGATACAAGAGCAGGGGAATTTAAAAGACAGATACATGACAAGACAGTATAGTGTGTCAACCTGCGGGAATTTTGTTCAGTCAGGTCCTTGAACAGCTGAAGCTCAGTAGAGTACAATTCCAATAACAGCCTTCTTTTCTGAGATTGTGTCGCCCGCTGAAATGCAAAGTCAACAACTGCAAGAAAGAATGGATCTCAATAAAGAAAGAATAGATCTCAATATGAGATTATCATTTACTTTATTACTTATATAGAAAATAGATTTATCAACTTTATTACTTACATAGAAAATAGATTTATCATTTGATTTATCACTTAATTTATTACTTATATAGAAAATAGAAATGCATGCGCACAGTGTCATACAACCATTAACTCCTCCAGGTCCTATACAAATGATGAGAGAAAATAGCGAGTTTCTAGCCATTTACTACAATAACAAAATAGCAACAAATACCTGCTGCTCCTATAGTATGACGAAGAAGTGGAGCAACACGACCATGAAGAGAAGAGATGAACCAGTCAAACTGTTTTTTAGTGGCTGCGGTCGCAAACAAGAGGTATGTTAATGAAGCAAAGGGTCATATCAAACCAACATTCTCACGCGAGAAATATGCTGTGAATGAAGAGATATTTACCAAGTTTTATGAGCTTCTTTACAAGAAAAACAGCATATTTCTGGCGAGAAAGAGTAAGCAAATGTGGCTGCAGGGCATCAAAAATAGCATCCCTCTCTGACTGTGAGCACCACTTCACACATGTCTGCCAAAGAAACAGTCATCATCAAAATCAGGACCAAAGCACCATAACTCCATAAGAAAATATGCAACACACTGATAAACAGTGTGTATGCTCAGCTTACTTGAAGAACACGTGCAGTTACATGGGATCCAGCAATTTCCAAATATTTCCCATCCATTTTACAGAGAGCCCCGCTTACTAGCCTGGATAGTTGACACATGTGTCAACTTAAGAACTTGAACATAAGTTACACGAATTTGATAGTAATGCTTACTTGGATCTCTCCTCCTTGCTCACATTGTGACATCTCATCTTTTCCCAAAGTATGGTAAGTTCCTGCCGATATTTGCGTGTAATCAGTAAATTCAATTCGATTTGGCCAAGATATAGTATGTTTATTGTAATCATCAACAGAGGTCAGAGTTCAAGCAGTCATTAGATATTGGGATCAAAGCCATATTTTAATTACAACTGTCAAGATAAAATTTGGATATAACACAAGAAGGTCAAAAGAGTAGGATGAGGATCTCCTTATTCAACAAACAAGTAATACAACCAGAATTCGACTTCAAACATGTAAATACATAGCGGTCTACATGTTGCGATAAACTCTAAACAACATTCTATTGATCGATTATAATGCAAGTAATGTCATATTTTGCAGTACAAGAGTCTAATACTGTAACCACAATCTGACCTATAATAGAAAATGTCAGTCCAAGTAGAAACAGATGGTGCAGAAACCTGAATTACCTTCTCAAGGCTGTAGTTCTGCTTCCTCTTCTTCTTCCTTGACTCCGCCATTTCCTGTTACGGTTCACACCATCCAATTTCAGCTCTAACACAAGTTCATAGCCTCAATCGAAGCCCACGCTCCAACGACCTCAACAGAAACAAGCACCGATACCTTGGCCGCGACGCTTCTCCTTGGCGGTAACCGGCTGCTTCTTCGCCTTGGCCTCGCCACCGCCGCCGTGCGCCACATGGGCATCGGAGGGCCTCTTCCGCTTCTTGCTGTCATCGCCCCCCTTCCCCAGCGGCTTGGACTTCCCCGCGGCCTCGCGCTTTTGCTTCTTCGGGCTCTGGATGTCGTCGACGCCGCCGCCGCCAGCCATCGCGAGCAGGTTTGGTATATTTGTATACTAATTATAAGACACTCCAATGTGAACCACACGAAAAACTAGCGAAGGTCTAGTTTTTTTTCGCTTTTAGTGTTTAAACGATACATTTTTTAAGATGAAGTTTATAGATAGCTTATAATAGACATTGTACCGAGTTCAGTTATACTGATTAAAATCACATATGACTATTTTTCTCTGTGTATTGTCTCTCACGAACAGATAGAATTTAAAAACCATAAATCAAAGCTAGAATGTGACTTATTTACACAGGCTATTTTTGTAATGTTCGTTTCATGTGGCTTATTTGCGCAAGTCTTTTTTTTTCTTTTTTCCTTCAAACCCAGATTGCATGGTAGAGGCTGAGATGTGGTCCCGTATGTAGCTGGGCCTGGGCGGCATGGACGACGGCAATGCAGCCTCTCTGCGCCTCCAACTAGGGGTGAAAACGGATCGGATACGGACGGATAATGCCTCTACCATATTTGTTTTCATATTTTTTTTCGGATACGGAAACGAATACAGATAACTCGAATACGGATACGAATACGGATAATATCGAATACAGATATGGATCGAATACGAATCGAAACGAATACGGTTACGAATATTTATCGGAACATGAAAATCCCTTAAACTATACATCCAAAATTAACGAAAATACATAAATAGTTCATCTTGTCATCTATAGTGATGCTGGGTATGCTAGCTATCCAATTTATCATAACAAGAGCACTAATTTTCTCTCATCCTGTAGTCTAAAGTCCTCATTAGCCCAGGCAAAGTAGAATTTATATTTAGTGTGACAAACTGACAGTGAACCTGAAACTAAGAGTCATTGTGTATTGCAGGACACGAACGTGCAGTAACAAAATGCCAGGATCACTCGGTCATGAAGAGCAAGATGTGAAAACCTTCGCATCTTGGGTAAACCCCTTACAATTGCTTAGCTGATGGCTGATGCCAAATCAATACTGACAGTGACACAATCAATTCGATGAGACTCATCTGAACTCCATCGCGTGTAATTTAGCTCAAATATTCTTATGCAATATCACTAGGTGAACAAATTCCTTATGTGCAGATCCATCACCTATTTCTTAGTTAACAATGCAATAGTAATAGTTGCATCACCTAGGCGGGCGGAGCGGGCGGCCGGCGGAGGCGGAGGTAGGTGGCCGGCGGAGGCGGTTGGAGCAGGCAGAGGCGGAGGCAGACGGCCGGCGGAGGCGGGCGGAGGAGGCGGCCGGTGGAAGCGGAGGCAGCCGGCAAGCGGAGGCGAGCGGAGGAGGCGGAGGCGGGCGGATCCGAGGGAGGCGGGCTGAGGCGGCCGGAGCAGGCAGAGGCGGAGGCGGCCGGAGCAGGCGGAGGCGGCCGGATCCGGCGGAGGCGGGCGGCGAAGGCGGTCGGCGGAGGCTGGCGGAGGCGGGCTGAGGCGGTCGGCGGAGGAGGAACCGGCGGAGGCGGGTGGAGGCGGTCGGCGGAGGAGGAACCGATGGAGGCGGGCAGAGGCGGTCGGCGGAGGCAGGACCGCAGGAGCAGGCGGCGGCCGAATGGAGTAGCAGGCGGCGGCTGAATGGACTCAATGGAGTAGGCGAGTAGCAGCAGCGAATGGTAACCAACCCTAGTCCCTAACCGACGGCTGGATGGAGTGAGAAGTGAGAATGGACGGCTGATCGTGCGTAGAGTGGGAATGGGCCATCTGGGCTTCATTATGGGCTAAAATCTCGGATATCCGGTTTCGTATTATCCGGATCCGTATCCGTATTCGACGGATACTAGGCTTACTGTATTCGTATCCGTATCCGATAAAAAAATCCGTATCCGTATACGATTCGAGAACTATCCGAAAAAAATCCGATCCGACACAATCCGTATCCGTATCCGTCCGGATCCGACGGAAAATATCCGATCCGTTTTCACCCCTACCTCCAACGCCAACTTGTTCTTTGCTCCGTTTCGAAAACGTCGCACGCGCCCGCAATCCCCGGGATGATATCCTCTGACTTGCTTTGCCCTGATTTTTATGAATCTCAGCCGTTCGATCCGAGAGGAATGGATCTGATCAAATGCTTCTGTACAATTGCTAGGGTATAAAATAAGTCCAAACAGCTTCGCTTTGGTGTTTGATATCTGCTTATTCTGACGACACGGTGGTGCTTTAACTAGCTTTTGATTATAGCTTTTGTTTAAATTATACTATAGCGACTGTTAGCATTTCTTGAGAAAAAATAAAAACATTGAAAAACTGTTATATTATCACGGATAATACAAATGAATAAGCGAAAAAACAAAAAATAAGCCAAAATTAGAAATCTTTATTATTATAAAAGTGTGAGTTGGTGATTAGTCATTCTCTCTTCTATCTTCTCAGCCATCCGATTTGATCTGAACTATTCGTCTCTCTTCTCCTCTCTCTCTCTCTCAGAATACAACTGCCCACCCCCTCTACTTTTCTCATCTCCTCGCGCATTCTGGCCACCCTTCTATTTCTGTCGCTTGCTCTCCAATGTTTGATGTGTGAAGTTGGCCAGGTAGTAAGTTTCGTCTCACTATTTTTATAACTTCTTTGTAACGCATGGGTTTCTAACTAATCAATACGTTACAAGTGAGTTTTAGCTTAAATAAATTGAAATAAAAAAATAGAACTAAAACTCTTTAGAAAGAACCGCACAGTGGCTACTAGGGCTAGGATACTGCTATGCAGGAGGAGTTGGAAAAGGCAAAGCAAGGAGGAGGAGGAGAAGAGAAGCGCGAGCGTGTTGTGCTCCCCTCCCAGTCCCAGTTCCCACCAACTACCAGCACTACCGTATGCGTACTCCTCCATAGCCCATACACAGATATGTACAGGCGTACAAGAAGCTAGCACTAGTCCGTTCCCACTACGAGTACTATCGTACCCGTGTTACATGGCCATCGACGATCGATCGAGGCCGGAGCTGAACGAAAGCTAGCTGCTCGATCCGATCGCGCGCGGGGAGGGAAGGACAGGGGCGGACCTAACGTGGGATATGGGGTTCAGTTGAACCCCCAAAAATATGAAAAAATAAATTGCTACTGGTAATCCACAACGCAGCAAGTAAATCCACCACAAACTCCATAGCCCGAGCTCGTTCTTCATTTCATATTCTTGTTTTTAATCCCAATTACTAATATATATATATATATATATATATATATATATATATATATATATATATATATATATATATATATATATTTACCTAATGTATAGCGATTTTTGCAAAAATTTTAGGTATTCAAATGAATACAGTAAATTCTCAGAGATCCACCTTTGGAAAGAAGAGAAAAATCCAGCAGAGCGGACGACGACGACGACGCCTAGGAGAGAATAATTCCTTCGCTTCAAGGGTTAAATGACGTTGGCGTGAGAATTTGACACAAACGGCGAAGCAATAGCCGCCGCCGCCGTCGGAAAAGAGTTCAAGGAAGAGGATGGGCTGGAACTAGAGACGAGAGAGGTTTGGGATTGGGCTGTGAGGATTGCGGATTTGGAGAGGAGGATAGAAGTCTTGACAATGGTCTGTCTCTTGTGCGGAACATTGGGATCTATTCTAGAGACACTCATTGAAGGCCCACATGTCATGCATGTTACTTAACGCTGGCTACTGTATCGCTCGGCTACCAGGTTCGTTAGTTTTGCCTTGGTGTATGTACACGTGGACCGTGAGGACCAGTTGTTGATTGTTGGCGTAAGGGAGCAGCGAGCGGTAGGGAAAATAGGTGTCAATCAAGGAAGAAAAGGAGGAGCAACAACAGACAAGAGCGGGAAAAAGGCGAAAGAGATCATAGCTTTCTCGCTCCTCGCTTGGGTAACGATTTGATTTTCTCTATGTTTGTTAATTTAATTAGAGATTAGAGTTGGGATTAGAGAGAGTGAAAAGTATTCATTAGGAAAAGACTAGTATATCGCCTAATCGGTATATTGCTCTCTGTAATGTTGGGTCTTGTATGAGAGTAATTTAAAAATGTTATCTACTAGATAATTGTAGAGAAAGTCGATAGTTTTCTGTACAATATTTATTTATGTTGATAAGATAAATAGATTTTAAGCTATGAATTTTGTAATCCGACTATCTGGTAAATTTATCATCTTCTAGTACCATATATTAATCTGTAGATTGAAATTACTAGATGGAATATTGGATGATTTATCTACATGAAAGATGTAGATAATTAAGGGTTCTAGAGATCCCATGAATATGATCTTAAATCCAGATAGTTTCCTAGAAATATCTAGATATTTTAGATGCTTTATTCGAAAGAATTTGATGGTGCCAATTGTCATAAATCTAGTGGTCACAAGAATCTATATAATCCTTTCAATCCAAAATATATATCATTTGGGAGAGTTGGTTTGGTTTATAAATATTTATATTTTATTTTTCGGAAGCAATATGTTCAAAGTGGCTATGTTAATTATTATTCTTAGAGAGAGCTAAATCATAAATAGAGACAACATATGTCAAAAACAAAAATATGTACTACTTCTTTTTCTATGTGTGTGAAAACACCGTTTAATATGCTAACATAGAAAAATAAGAAAAGAGAATTGAGTTAAAGGTAATATCTATTTAAAAACAAAGTGCACACTTATGTTGTCAACTAAAGTTGTAGTAGTTTTACTCTAAAAAGTTATCATTGTGCTGCCACCAAACAAAGTGTTAGTATTAGTTTATTATTTCAAATTTTTTAGTGTTATTGGCTTTCAATAAACTTAGAAATATGACTTTTATATTCAGTTTTTATAAACCAAATATAAATATATATTAAAAATGTAACACAATGTAATTAGCGAACACCCATTCATAAAATCCTAAATCCGCCATTGAATCAAGCCCACGCTCCAACGACCTCAACGAAACAAGCACCGATACCTTGGCGCGCCGCTTCTCCTTAGCGTGCAGCATCGCTTCTTCGCCTTGGCCTCGCCACGCCGCCGCGGCGCCACATGGGCATCGGAGGGCCTCTTCCGCTTCTTGCTGTCATCGCCCCTTCCCAGCGGCTTGGACTTCCCCGCGGCCTCGCGCTTTCGCTTCTTGGGCTCTGGATGTCGTCGACGTCGCGCCGCCCACCATCGCGAAAGAGTTTGGTGGCGCGATCGGAGGAGAGAGAAAGAAGGGGTTTTACTGGGGTCGGATAGGCTAGGGTTTATACGCCGCTCGCGTGCTCTCGTCTCGATGGGATGGGCTTGGCATAGGCCCATATATTAGCCCACGTAGAGGAACTAGGCCCGTATAGCAGAGACCTTTCTAGACGCTTTAATTGAGCCAGCCCAAGATGTCACGCTCTCACCTGTCAAAGCGCGCGAGGGCATTACGGTCAATAACGGTGTGCGTGGTTTAGGCCCATTTGGCCGGGCTCGGCTCCAGTTTTTTAGACTCGTAACTATTTTTTCGACCAAATGCATAGGCTTTAAAGCCTAAAAATGAACTAAAAATTTAAAGTTGAGCATAAAATGAACTACGAATTTAAAGCCCAAATTTTATAGCTTCTTTAGAAGCCTGATTTTGAAGGCAAAAAGAGAGAAGCCAAGCCTAGCTAAACGCCATCTTAATATCTGACTTTTGATGTGCATGCCCACTTGCTGATTGTAATTCGGCTTTTGATTCGATCTCAACAACTAGTTCTTTAAAAAAGAGAAAAATGTGCATATAACACTCTGAATTTTGTCTGAAAGTTCATCCAACAATCTAAACTATAAAACTAGACATTTCTGCTTAAATAGGTTTTAAGAAGAAGATGATAGATGAAAATTACAATCTAGCTCTCCTCGATTAAAACGAACAAAAATGGAGAATATTGTCTTGAGTACAATAAATACACCAAAATAGATACGAAATTATCCTTCGGGGTACAGAAGACCACTGACAATCAACTCATTGGTACACTAGCAAGTGATAGCAATTGCTCGGCAGAAGATGCTCAAGTGACAAATTATCCATGACACGAACATGGATGCCCACTTTGCTTGCTTGTATTGCTATGGATGCCCAAAATCCCGTGGACAAAACTCATTACTCCACCGCTTTACGATGGGATTTTCGAATGCCACGATCAATTAGTGGCTGCACTCGTGTTTGCAAGATCCTCACCTCGGAGTTTGGAGATTCGGGAATGCCGCAACCACCTTGGAACTGCAGGAACCAAGTTAAAAAAATCGAGCGATCAAAGAACATTACACTATGCATGAAAAATCAAAACATGTCACCTAAAGAGAAGTAAATTTGAGATACCAGATCCATCACCCATATCTCGCACTTCCTTCAAGAGCCTTTTCCAGAGCGTAGCGACAAATGCAGACAATCAAGTATCATTCTTACGATTACACTACTGGAATGGAAATTCTCAAAGGCGTGTTCAATATCATCTGTCTTTGGGCGCGCTGCATCGATGCTATTGCCTTGTGAAAGATGTGGATCTTATCGGTGATGCCCTCCAAAATATTATCTTTGCCACCAATAGCGACCTTGAATTCAGATTGGCAAATGGCAACATGGAATTTCATCAAGATAGCACAGTACCTCTTATAAAGCAAAATTCAAACAGCGATGATGATCGTGGATAGTTGATGCACA
Organism: Dendrocalamus sinicus; assembly: GCA_036346575.1. Lineage (NCBI taxonomy): Eukaryota > Viridiplantae > Streptophyta > Magnoliopsida > Poales > Poaceae > Dendrocalamus > Dendrocalamus sinicus. The sequence continues at coordinate 31,728,854 of CM070649.1, read as the reverse complement.
ACTATGAATAGCAAAATTATCTTTCTTCTTCTTCACAAATATTATATACATTGTTATGTCCGGTACTCATCACATTAGATTCGAATACAACAACAAAGCCTTTTATCCCAAACAACTTGAGGTAGGCTACATTAGATTCAGAATAATAGAAATAAATTAAGAATGAGCCAAGAGATGATGCATCCCATAGAATAGGTTGCATCAATTGAGATCAATTTCTCCACATTCGACTTTTTTAAAAAATCAACAATTATCTCTGGCATGAATCTCCATAACACTTGCCACTTGTCGTGCAAACGTATAGATTTTTACATAAATTTAAACAACGGAAAAAGAAATTGGGCTATAAGTTTATCATATTGTCATGGAAATACAAAAAAACATGAATCATAGCTATCATAAGGATTTCTTTGGTGGAGAAATACCATAGAAGAATTAATATTATGCCATGATATTGACAATTGTGGTCATGCATGGACAAAGGAGATCACCTCATATAATACATCTTTGCCAAATTTTGTTCGGTTAACTCCCCAACATTTTCAATGCAAGTCCGGATGAGAGCACGCAAGAAAATCGGAAAGCCTACATTATATCTTCTAAAGCACATTAGGAACAAGAAAGAATGCAACTTCAAACATATAATTTCTCAATGGCACCAGTATTTGGTATTTCAACTTAATGCTATCACTTGTAAGTAGCTTAAAGCTGCAAGTACAACATCCAAAAATCATATTCAAAGAATTTGCAACTGAAAGAAGAAAGGCCATGATGCGACAATTTAATCAAGACGATCATTAAATTAAAATGCGATTATCTTGTCTTAGTAAGATAATAGCTAATAAGGTCATGCATGTGTGTAAACAAGGCATTCTTGTAAAACCTTATGATGAACACTATTTTATGATGCATACGATACTACACCCAAAAAATACTTTTGCGCCATTTTGTCTTCCTTTCTATAACAAGGTTCTATGAATCACTTCACACAATGTTGTTTATGCCGGGATTAGGGTTCGTGACTAGTGAGCGTGTAGCGGTGTATGCTAATTAGGGTTCGTGACTAATGGCAACCATCAAATCATATATTACCGCCATTGCAAGAATCAATGTACTCAAAAGGGAAAATAGGTACTTGTTCCTATATCATTCTTTGTTGAATAAATGGAAATCTAAATACATGTTACGAGTATCACCTCAGCAAGCTCACTTTTCATCAACAATTCATGCCGTCGTTGTGATGGGTCCTTCTTCTTTATCGACCACAATCGCATGCCTTCGACCCACCGCTACGCTTATCACCGCGAGATCCGCCTTATTCTCGGATATAACATCGCTTGCGCTCTCGATGCCTCACTCAACCCAAAGCGAAAATTTTTAGCACATGCCTCTCTTCAAAATACTTACAGAGTTAACAGAGTAGCCAACATGCCTTTGCAGCAAGAGAAGGCAAGCGTAATTCGGACAAGCGAGATCACCTGAGGCGGCGTGAGCAAAGAGGGTGAAGTAGTTGCAGCAATGGGCGTCTCCCATTCTGCTCCAAAGAAGGAGGTCCATTACTAATAGTCCAATGTGGATTTAAATTTGTTTAAAAGAAACATCGAAGCTATGTTTTCCTTTTACCTTGTCAAAAATGAGTTGCTTTAATCGCTTGGCGCTCCTGAATTACAATCTACAAAATCGAATGGAAGCTATTAGTTTGGCATTTATCGCTTGTAATGGCAGCATGATACTACAAGTAAAAGGCATGTGCTAGCTAACCTTAGCAACGAGCTTTGTGTCATCAACGATGGAAAGAATGCAAACAAGGAACTGGAGAAAAAGCGCCATGTTAGTACAGATTGAGGATAAATCATTTGGAAGCATAGAATGAAGTCAAATTTTTGTATAGCATTGGGATAATCATTTCAGATTACAACATAAAATTCCTATTTAAGCACTGAAAAATGCAAATATAGACATTACTTACAAGGCATCCATAATCATTGAGAGCAAGCTTCATAATGTGCCCCTTCAAGCTTTTAATAATCTTCTTCCTATCCCGAGTACATTACCAAGTTAAGGTAATCTTAGATGGAATTCAAATTTATATTACTTATGATTATAATCCAAACACTTAAAAGGGGGAAAGAAAAGAAATACTGAATTATGCAGAGTGGAGCACATGCACGTTTCATTTGCATGCCACTTGATTTCCCACAAATTTACAAATTTTATTGAATCGACATCAAATAGAAGACATGAGTGGATAAAGTTATACCGGTGATCACCCGAAATTTGTATTTAAGATACAATAAGAATTTGTACAGAAACAAAAACTAAATAAGGTACCTTTGCGATTGCCATGCACGAGGCAACTAATCCCTATTTTTAATCCTTCTCTTGTGTGCATGATCCGAACGAGAAGTGGTTCGACAACCTTTTCTTCTTAGCTTTTGTTTGCTTTGGTAATTCGGGGCAATCGATGGTTCATCTCCATCTATGACAGATGATCCTTGAGTGAGAAGTGGAATAATTTGACGAATCACGTCGGAGGTGAGGTCTACTGAAAACAAACATATATTAGATAGCGCGATAAATCAAGAAACACTTCACGATAAAGGCGACTTTTTGTAAAGATAGGCCAAGCACATCAATGAAACACAATTACCTTATCAAGAATTGTAAAGTATTCCAATATGACCATGTGTACTATGGAATACTCAACAATACCTTTCTCCAAAAGCGGTGGATCACGGTAGTCATATATTGCGGACAGACAATTTACGTAATCCAAGCTTGGAAATTGTCTCTAACAAACTGAAAAGAAAGTTGAACATTAGGAAATTGTAGTAGACTATAACTTGAGTTAGGTATTAAAGGATAACTACAATCACAATAGCTTTCCCTCCATGTTGAAAATTGTGTACAGAAAGAGATAAAAGAGCAGGGAACTTCAAAGACGGATACATGACAAGACAAAGATAGTGTGTCAACCTACGGGAATTTTGTTCATCAAGTCCTTGAACAATTGAAGCTCAGATGAGTACAATTCCAATATGACCTTCTTTTACGAGATTGTGTCGCCCATTGAAATGCAAAGTCAACAAGCGCAAGAAAGAATAGATCTCAATAAAGAAAGAATAGATCTCAATATGAGATTATCATTTACTTTATTACTTATATAGAAAATAGATTTATCAACTTTATTACTTACATAGAAAATAGATTTATCATTTAATTTATTACTTATATAGAAAATAGAAATGCATGTGTACAGTGTCATACAACCATTAACTCCTCCAGGTCCTATACAAATGATGAGAGAAAATAGCGAGTTTCTAGTGTTTAGGGTTTACTACAATAACAAAATAGCAACAAATACCTGCTGCTCCTATAGTATGACGAAGAAGTGGAGCAACACGACCATGAAGAGAAGAGATGAACCAGTCAAACTGTTTTTAGTGGTCATGATGCAAACAAGAGGTATGTTAATGAAGCAAAGGGTCATATCAAACCAACATTCTCACGCGAGAAATATGTCAGTGAATGAAGAGATATTTACCAAGTTTTATGAGCTTCTTTACAAGAAAACGCATATTTCGGCGAGAAAGAGTAAGCAAATGTGGTCAGAGGGCATCAAAAATAGCATCCTCTCATCATGAGCACCACTTCACACATGTCCGCCAAAGAAACAGATGATCATCAAAATCGGGACCAAAGCACCATAACTCCATAAGAAAATATGCAACACACCGATAAGCAGTGTGTATGCTCACTTACTTGAAGAACACGTGCGATTACATGGGATCCAACAATTTCCAAATATTTCCCATCCATTTTACAGAGAGCCCCGCTTACGGCTGGATAGTTGACAGATGTGTCAACGCATCTAACTTGAACATAAGTTACACGAATTTGATAGTAATGCTTACTTGGATCGCTCCTCCTTGCTCAGTTGTGACATCTCATCTTTTCCCAAAGTACAGTATGTTCTGCCAAAATTTGCGTGTAATCGATAAATTCCATTCGATTTGGCCAAGATATAGTATGTTTATTGTAATCATCAACAGAGGTCGAGTTCAAGCGGTCATTAGATATTGGGATCAAAGCCATATTTTAATTCCAAGCGTGAAGATAAAATTTGGATATAACACAAGAAGGTCAAAAGAGTAGGATGAGGATCTCCTTATTCAACAAGTAATACAACGAATTCAACTTCAAACATGTAAATACATAGCGGTCTACATGTTGCAATTAACTCTAAACAACATTCTATTAATCGATTATAATGCAAGTAATGTCATATTTTGCAAGACAAGAGTCTAATATCAGTAACCACAATCGACCTATAATAGAATATGTCACCAAGTAGAAACAGATGGCGCAGAAACTCGAATTACCTTCTCAAGGCTGTAGTTCCGCTTCCTCTTCTTCTTCCTTGACTCCACCATTTCTCATTACGGTTCACACCATCCAATTTCAGCTCTAACACAAGTTCATAGCCTCAATCGAGCAGGGCGGACCTAACGTGGGACATGGGGTTCAGCTTGAACCCCAAAAATATGGAAAAATAAATCGCCACTGGTAATCCACAACGCAGCAAGCAAATCCACCACAAACTCCATGGACTGGACTATCCATCCCGAAAGGAAGATTTGGATGAGATTGCTCACGGAAAAGAAAAGATCCTCGAGAGCAAGCTAGGGCTTCCTTACAGTGAAAAGATCCTCGAGAGCAAGCTAGGGCTTCCTTACCACCAAGAGCACCGGCGAGCTAGATCGCCAAAGGGGCAGATCAGGCGAGTGCCGAGTGGCGGGATCTCGGGCGCCATGGCGTCGGAGCGCGAGGCGGCGGCGAGGCTCGAGGCGCGGAGGCGAGGAATCGAGCGCGAGGACGGCGGTCGGTGGGCGGCGCAGCGCGACGGCGGCGCTAGGCGCGCGCGCGCGGAGGAGGCGAGAATCGGCGCGCTTTGATTGGGGTTTCTCGCCTCGATTCGTGCGGCGAGGCGAGAATAGGCGCGGCGCGCGAGTTGCGACTTGCGAGATGAGGATTGCCAAGACGGCGCAGCGGCCGACCGACCTGTCAGTGAGGCTGCGCGCGTGGGAGAAATGGGCCAATGGACCGCGTGGGAGCGAGTCGACCGATCGGGCCGCATGGCGCGTGGGAATCGATCGATCGCCGGTCGGCCCGAGCTCGTTCTTCATTTCATATTCTTGTTTTTAATCCCAATTACTATAATATATATATATATATATATATATATATATATATATATATATATATATATATATATATATATATATATATATATATATATAATACCTAATGTATAGCAGATTTTTGCAAAAAATTTTAGGTATTCAATTAATAATACAGTAAATTACTGTAGATCCACCTCTGGAAAGAAGAGAAAAATCCAGCAGAGCGGAGGACGACGACGACGCCTAGGAGAGAATAATTCCTTCGCTTCAAGGGTTAAATGACGTTGGCGTGAGAATTTGAGACAAACGGCGAAGCAATAGCCGCCGCCGCTGTCGGAAAAGAGTTCAAGGAAGAGGATGGGCTGGAACTAGAGACGAGAGAGGTTTGGGATTGGGCTGTGAGGATTGCGGATTTGGAGAGGAGGATAGAAGTCTTGACAATGGTATGTCTCTTGTGCGGAACATTGGGATCTATTCTAGAGACACTCGTTGAAGGCCCACATGTCATGCATGTTACTTAACGCTGGCTACTGTATCGATCGGCTACCGGGTTCGTTAGTTTTGCCTTGGTGTATGTACACGTGGACCGTGAGGACCAGTTGTTGATTGTTGGCGTAAGGGAGCAGCGAGCAGGCCGGGGAAAATAGGTTTCAATCAAGGGAAGAAAAGGAGGAGCAAAGAAGGACAAGAGCGGAGGAAAAAGGCAGAAAGAGATCATAGCTTTCTCGCTCCTCGCTTGGGTAACGATTTGATTTTCTCTATGTTTGTTAATTTAATTAGAGATTAGAGTTGGGATTAGAGAGAGTGAAAAGTATTCATTAGGGAAAAGACTAGTATATCAGCTAATCTGGTATATTGCTCTCCTGTAATGTTGGGTACTGTATGAGAGTAATTTAAAAATGTTATCTACTAGATAATTGTAGAGAAAGTCGATAGTTTTCTGTACAATATTTATTTATGTTGATAAGATAAATAGATTTTAAGCTATGAATTTTGTAATCCGACTATCTGGTAAATTTATCATCTTCTAGTACCATATATTAATCTGTAGATTAAAATTACTAGATGGAATATTGGATGATTTATCTACATGAAAGATGTAGATAATTAAGGGTTCTAGAGATCCCATGAACATGATCTTAAATCCAGATAGTTTCCTAAAAATATCTAGATATTTTAGATGCTTTATTCGAAAGAATTTGATGGTGCCAATTGTCATAAATCTAGTGGTCACAAGAATCTATATAATCCTTTCAATCCAAAATATATATCATTTGGGAGAGTTGGTTTGGTTTATAAATATTTATATTTTATTTTTCGGAAGCAATATGTTCAAAGTGGCTATGTTAATTATTATTCTTAGAGAGAGGTAAATCATAAATAGAGACAACATATGTCAAAAACAAAAATATGTACTACTTCTTTTCTATGTGTGTGAAAACACCGCTTAATATGCTAACATAGAAAAATAAGAAAAGAGAATTGAGTTAAAGGTAATATCTATTTAAAAACAAAGTGCACACTTGTGTTGTCAACTAAAGTTGTAGTAGTTTTACTCTAAAAAGTTATCATTGTGCTGCCACCAAACAAAGTGTTAGTATTAGTTTATTATTTCAAATTTTTTAGTGTTATTGACTTTCAATAAACTTAGAAATATGACTTTTATATTCAGTTTTTATAAACCAAATATAAATATATATTAAAAATGTAACACAATGTAATTAGCGAACACCCATTCATAAAATCCTAAATCCGCCATTGAATCGAAGCCCACGCTCCAACGACCTCAACAGAAACAAGCACCGATACCTTGGCCGCCAGGCGCTTCTCCTTGGCGGTAACCGGCTGCTTCTTCGCCTTGGCCTCGCCACCGCCGCCGTGCGCCACATGGGCATCGGAGGGCCTCTTCCGCTTCTTGCTGTCATCGCCCCCTTCCCCAGCGGCTTGGACTTCCCCGCGGCCTCGCGCTTTCGCTTCTTCGGGCTCTGGATGTCGTCGACGTCGCCGCCGCCAGCCATCGCGAGCAGGTTTGGTGAGCGGCGATCGGAGGAGAGAGAAAGAAGGGGTTTTACTGGGGTCGGATAGGCTAGGGTTTATACGCCGCTCGCGTGCTCTCGTCTCGATGGGATGGGCTTGGCATAGGCCCATATTATTAGCCCACGTAGAGGAACTAGGCCCGTATAGCAGAGACCTTTCTAGACGCTTTAATTGAGCCGGCCCAAGATGTCACGCTCTCACCTGTCAAAGCGCGCGAGGGCATTACGGTCAATAACGGTGTGCGTGGTTTAGGCCCATTTGGCCGGGCTCGGCTCCAGTTTTTTAGACTCGAAACTATTTTTTCGACCAAATGCATAGGCTTTAAAGCCTAAAAATGAACTAAAAATTTAAAGTTGAGCATAAAATGAACTACGAATTTAAAGCCCGAATTTCATAGCTTCTTTAGAAGCCTGATTTTGAAGGCAAAAAGAGAGAAGCCAAGCCTAGCTAAACGCCATCTTAATATCTGACTTTTGATGTGCATGCCCACTTGCTGATTGTAATTCGGCTTTTGATTCGATCTCAACAACTAGTTCTTTAAAAAAGAGAAAAATGTCCATATAACACTCTGAATTTTGTCTGAAAGTCCATCCAACAATCTAAACTATAAAACTAGACATTTCTGCTTAAATAGGTTTTAAGAAGAAGATGATAGATGAAAATTACAATCTAGCTCTCCTCGATTAAAACGAACAAAAATGGAGAGTATTGTCTTGAGTACAATAAATACACACCAAAATAGATACGAAATTATCCTTCGAGTAAGACCACCGACAATCAACTCATTGGTACACTAGCAAGTGATAGCAATTGCTCGGCAAAAGATGCTCAAGTGACAAATTATCCATGACACGAACATGGATGCCCACTTTGCTTGCTTGTATTGCTATGGATGCCCAAAATCCCGTGGACAAAACTCATTACTCCACCGCTTTGATGCAGGATTTTCGAATGCCACGATCAATTAGTGGTCGCGGCTCGTGTTTGCAAGATCCTCGCCTCGGAGTTTGGAGATTCCAGAATGCTGCAACCACCTTGGAACCGCAGGAACCAAGTTAAAAAAATCGAGCGAGATCAAAGAACATTACACTATGCATGAAAAATCAAAACATGTCACCTAAAGAGAAGTAAATTTGAGATACTGTATCCATCACCCATATCTCGCACTTCCTTCAAGAGCCTTTTCCAGAGCGTAGCGATAAATGCAGGACAATCAAGTATCATTTTTCCGATTACACTACTGGAATGGAAATTCTCAAAGGCGTGTTCAATATCATCTGTCTTTGACGCTTGTTGCATCGATGCTATTGCATTGTGAAAGATGTGGATCTTATCGGTGATGCCCTCCAAAATATTATCTTTGCCACCAATAGCGACCTTGAATTCGATTGGCAAATGGCAACATGGAATTTCAATCGACATAGCACAATTACCTCTTATAAAGCAAAATTCAAACAATGATGATAGTCGTGGATAGTTGATGCACAACTATGAATAGCAAAATTATCTTTCTTCTTCTTCACAAATATTATATACATTGTTATGTCCGGTACTCATCACATTAGATTGAGAATACAACAACAACAAAGCCTTTTATCCCAAACAACTTGAGGTAGGCTACATTAGATTCGAATAATAGAAATAAATTAAGAATGAGCCAAGAGATGATGCATCCCATAGAATAGGTTGCATCAATTGAGATCAATTTCTCCACATTCGACTTTTTTAAAAAATCAACAATTATCTACTAGCATGAATCTCCATAACACTTGCCACTTGTCGTGCAAACGTATAGATTTTACATAAATTTAAACAACGGGAAAAAGAAAATTGGGCTATAAGTTTATCATATTGTCATGGAAATACAAAAACATGAATCATAGCTATCATAAGGATTTCTTTGGTGGAGAAATACCATAGAAGAATTAATATTATGCCATGATATTGACAATTGTGGTCATGCATGGACAAAGGAGATCACCTCATATAATACATCTTTGCCAAATTTTGTTGAGTAACTCCCCAACATTTTCAATGCAAGTCCGGATGAGAGCACAGAGAAAATTAGGAAAGCCTACATTATATCTTCTAAAGCACATTAGGAACAAGAAAGAATGCAACTTCTGAAACATATAATTTCCCAATGGCACCGTATTTGGTATTTCAACTTAATGCTATCACTTGTAAGTAGCTTAAAGCTGCAAGTACAACATCCAAAAATCATATTCAAAGAATTGCAACCAGAAGAAGAAAGGCCATGATGCAGCAATTTACAATTCACAAAAAACAATTCACAAAAGCTGATCTCGTCTGTTCGATTAGATTAGATCGCACGTCGCCTCTTCCTCCTCTCCCCACCCCCTCACCTCCGCCGCCGCCACCCCTGTTAGACCCGGATTTTTCAATCCGAATCTTACTGTGTTTCACTGCACTAATCCCAGGATCAGTAGTTAGTGCACACAGGTACATTGCTGAACCATTCCATACATCGCGTATTCATCCAATATATTACATAAATTGAAATACACCACGTCGGGTGATAGTTTTACAAAAGGGGCCGATCAGGCCAAATGTCTTTATTACAACCATACAGCGGAATCATAGCGAAAGCAAACCCAAATCCACAGGCATGCGACTGGAAGGGTATTGTGTGCATTATATGTCACCAGCTAACCAGTAACATACGTGCACACAACGCCGTAAGTCCACTTGTCCATGGCCAACCGACGAAGCCTACGCCTTAGTTTCCTTCGTCATTCTTCTCCTCCGTAGCGGGAGCTTCCTCGTAGGCGTAGTGGTCTTGCGTTCCTGTTTCTGGATTTTTGTCGCAAAAGCGAGTATGAGCACTCCGACCCCGTGCTCAGCAAGCCAATACACAGAATGCAGTATATAACATGTATGGCTAACCAAAGGATGGCTTAAGTTTATTTTATTTTGCGAGGAGTGCTTTTGAATACAATTATATGAAAATCCCCTACGACTTAGCAATTTGAACACAAGTATATATTGTGAATGAAATGTAATAATAATAGTGATCCAGATTCCATCCACCTTTACATGGCATCTGCACCATATAGCAATTCTTCAGCGTTATAGCCGCTTAACTTACCACTTGGACGACATCCAGGACAATTCCAAATCAGGGCAGTCCATCGCCCTTCCACTTTTCCGTTCCCGGTTTTCAATATTTTGTAAACAGAACTATATCTAGTTAAGTTCCCATGTCCGCTCTTGACCGTGGGCACGGCTATTCGAATAGTTTTGACTCTGCAGAGCTTGTACACTTTCACCATAAGAGATAATCAGCCCATTTGCCCCACATGATACCTTAGATATGTGGTTGAGCAGACCATCACAGTGACTTTTCAAATTATCGATGTCCTTTTGTCATCTCACCTTATGGGAAACTGCCCACTTGCGGTGGGTCCCATCTATGCGCGGGATGTTTCCCACAGCTACTAGCGTACGGGCTCCACTCCCCTCTGCGCTAGCACGACTGGGAAACTTCACCCTCCACTGGTGTCCCTTCAGGCCTCCCTTGCCATAGCGTAGTCCCTTCACAGCCCTACCAGTGAGATGAGTCTGGGATTTCGACAAATTTACTTAGCCAAGTCGTACTTTACGGACTTGTGGTTGTACGGTTTTACACGAGGTGACATGACAAGATTCAGTCCTTAGTGGCATCTAGGCGGTCTTATCACTAACCCACTTTGTGCATCCACTGCACCACACATACACACCCTCAAACCAATCCGCCCAGATATTTAAGCAAGTTGGGGATATTGGGGTGTGTAAAATAGTCTTATCAAATATACCGATCATTATCACCACATCGCCCAAACCAGTTTCTCACGATTAAAAGTGACAATGAAACTTGGGCATTTCAATACCAGTGTATAACTATGCAGTACTAAGCGTAGCATATCATTAGGGACTTAGTTTCGAAATGTTACTGGTATAATTTTACTAGGGCGACAAGGTTCATACATTCAAATATTCAAACGGATGGGGTAATAATATTCAAGGTAATCAATGGCATATAACTAGAATATAAAAGTTAGCATGTATTTGCATAAAAATAACATCATGCAATTTGTTAATTTAAAACAAAGTAATTTGCAGGAAATGTAGGTTCAACATGATCAAAGTATTGACTCGCCTTGGTCACAGTGGTCGGGTGCTTGATTATCTGGATCTTCTAGTGCTGCTGCCTCGAAATCTTCTTCTTGAGCCTCGTAAGCTATTGTAATCGTGCGCGAAAATTTGGATAAAAAGAAAACATCAAATCAACAAAATATCACTAGAAATTCAAATGAAATCTAAAAATTATGATTTTAGTTCCATTGGATAGATCTTGAATTTAGATGAATTTATAAATTTGTCTCACTCAATTTGGAGTTAAAATGAGAAAGTTATGATTATTTGAAGTTCTCAGTTCAATTAATTCCATAAAATATGAAATTTCTGACAGTGGGACCCACATGTCATTTTCTTATTATTTTAATTCATTTCTTGCTGTGTCGCTGACAAGTGGGGTCCATCTACTGTTCAGTGGGGTCCACTGTCGGTAGGGTCTCGTGCGAGATGTGCCCGCGACCGGTGGGGCCAGTGGTCGATCGGCGCTCTGTTACACTGCCGACAGTGGGGCCCACTGTCGTGAGGGATTTAAAAGAAATTGCTCGATCATGCAGCGCGAGCCGGGCTCAACGCATGCGCGAGGCGGGAGGAGATGCGCGCTGGTAACCAAGTGGGCAGGGAGGCTTTGCCTACCCCATAAGGGCAGCTTATCCTTTTGAGGTGGCTCGCGGAGGAGGCCGGGCAGAGGAAGAAGAGGACGGCGGTGGCCGGCGGCGAGCGGTGGTCGGAAGGCTCCGGGGCTGCGTGGAATATAACCTCCGCGAGATGGCGATGCTTCTGGTGTGGACGCCCGAGGATGAAGGTGGCCGGAGAGGGCTGGCGGCGTGCGACGGCGGAGGCTCGGGGAGGTGGTCGACGCCGGCGATGCTCAGGCGACGGAAGGCCCGGGGAAGACCAGGAATGCGTTGGCGACGCTCCGGAGATGGTTCCAGAGCAAGGAATTGAGCTCTGGTGGCTCTGCTCGGCTATTCGACGATCGCCGGAGCTGGGGAAGAAGGAGGGGCCAACGGCGATTCAGGGCGTTACGGCTAAATTGCGGGCCGAGGAAGAAATAGGGAAGTTCGGTGGTGCGTTTGAGACCCCCAGGTGAGGCTTTTATACCCGGGAGAGGCGCGTGGCGAGAGCGGCACCTGGCACTCCGCCCTGTTTGTGCCGGCGGGGGAGATGAACCAAATCCCGCCGGGATTTTGTAGGAGAGAGGTGGCGGGAGAGGTGAGTCCCCCCTCCTGTAGCTGGTTCTTTTAAATTACCCGCGAGGTGAGAGAGGGAGCGGGGATTTGCTGCGGCAGAGGCGCGAGCGCGAGGGAGAGCGAGTGCGGGCGCGTGGAGGAAGAAGAGGGAGGAGGAAGAAGAGAGCAGGCGGGGCCACCGGCCAGAGGAAGAGGCGCGCCCATCGCGCAGCGTGAGAGGGCGCGATCGGGCGCGGGCCGCGTGGCGGGCGGGGGCGGCGCGGGCGCGTTGGGCCGTCTGGCGTCCGGTGGGCTGCATAAGCAACGCGCCGCGTGTGAGAGAGAAGGCTGGGCGGGGTGATGGTGGCATTGTGTTATTTTCATCATTTTTATTTTATTTTGCTTTTACACTTGGACATATGTGTGTATATATATACATATTTTCATTTCCTTCTTATTTTTGTGTATGTACACATATATTTATTTATTCATTCTTTCACATGGTATTCTTATGCATATATATATATATATATATATATATATATATATATATATATATATATATATATATATATATATATATATATATATATATATATATATATATATATATATATATATATATCTTTATATACATTGTTATTCATATGAGTTTGCATATATATATATACATAAATGTTAACCTTCTTTACTATTTATTCCATTATTTTTAATGGTGAGATTTTATGGTTAAATCAAATATTCTCCCTTACCTTTATGGATCATCTTTTCAGATTCTTTATTTGATGCTCATGTTTTATTATTTTATGTGTGGATTTCTTCCCTCTTTTCACTTTTGAAATTCCTTTATATTTACAAAAAGCCAATAAATTCCAAATTCAAATGTAAAGCAATTAAAATAATCCAAAAGCTCCATAATTTAATATTTATATTTTTCAGGACGTTACAACCCCATCCCGCACGCATCCTCCTTCCATTCCCACCCCATCACCTCGGCTGCCGCCTCCCCACCCTGCTCACCTCAGCCGCCTCATCCCCACCCCTCACATCCGCCATCGCCTCCCCATCCTACACACGTCCTCCTTCCCTCCCCACCATATCACCTTCACCGCCTCCTCCCTATCCTGCACGCCTCCTCCTCCTTCCCTTCCCACCCCCACCGCGCCGCCTCCTCCTTTCCTCCCCACGCCGCGCCGCCGCCTCCATCTATCCCCACCCCGCACCGCCACCTCCTCTCCCCATTCCTCTGCTCAGCCCACCGGTCATACTCGCCTCCTCCCTGTCCCCTCCCCCAACGTCCTCGCGCCTCCACCCCCAGTCGTGCGCCGCCCTCACCTCCTCCCCTCTTCTTTGATCCCTTCCCCTCAGCGCCTCCTTCTCCCCCTACACCTCCCCACGCGCTGCCATCGCCCTGGGCTCAACGCGACCAGATCCCCTAACACCCTAAGCTGCTGCCTCCTCTACGCGTACCACCACTGCCACAAGTGTGTGCATCACTAGCAATGATGGTGCATTCATATTGAGGTCTACAACGAGCAGATCTACAAGAGGAAGGCCATCGAGGGCCACCCCACCTCTGCCTCAAGTCCACGCACCCTCCCTTCCCTGCGCAGGCTCCCTCTCCTCCCTCTCTTCATCTTCCTCCTCTCCCGTCCCCTATTCCAGATAGCCATGAGATTGGGGAGGCTAGAGAATAGGGTGGCAGCAACCGCATTTTTCCTGTCTTTCCAACGGAATAGCTGATCGTCATTGGATTTAGGGCCTATGCTTTAACGGCTTCTAAAAGCGGCTTTTGGCTTTTGCTACAATACCTAACTTTCAAATGGAGTATTTTTTAAAGACGGAGTTTACAAGTTAATTGTAGTACACGTTAAAAGCCCAACATATATATCAACTAAAATCGCAAGCGAGTATCTCTCTCCATAATCTCTGTCGCAAACAGCTAAAATTCAAAAAATTCAGCCAAAAGTCATAAGCCGTAGCCATATCAAACAGACCCTTAGCCCCCTAGTAGCATATCTTGCTGCCCCAGGTCTTGTCCAAAGTAGAGGTCATAAGAGCCACTCTCTCATTCCCTCGTTCTCTCTCTCGCTTCCCCTCTCTACCATGATATTCTCCACCGGTGCGCCACCATCAGCGTCAGATCTCGTCATTAAGTCCACGTGACATGGACAAGTGGGGGGCATGGTGGTAGGGAGTGGGTGTAGCAAACGTCCACAAGCTCTCTCCTTCCCTCCACCGTTAGCCAATTCGTCGTCATCATTGGTGGATATGACAGAAGGAGATGTAGAGGTGCATAGAGCAGGGCTCGTGTGCTATGCTAGTGAGCTCAGAGGCCCCGGTGATCATGGGCGTGCACCGAGCGAGTAGTTCGTAGGTGGATAAGGTGGTAGATGCGACTGAGTAGCTGATGGAACAGGGGCATGCACGGTGGCGGTCGGTGGGCATGGACCAAGTGTGGTCTTGGATGGTGAGTAGGAGGACGATCGAGTGTGGATGGCAAGGCTATCAGGTAAGACAAAAATTTTTGAAGCTTCTTCGAGACTTGCCGGACGTGTTACGAAACTTTGTAAAATCTTGTTCGAATTTTGAAACAATTAATGTAAAGTTGGTGAAATTTGTTTTGAAACTGTCTGAAACTAACTTTTGAAACTCACATTTGAATTTTTTTAAGTACGAAGTTTCATATATGAAAGTTGGTGAAACAAAGTTTTTTTAGTTTTTAAACTTGTTTCAATCCCATGTTTCAAACTCAAGGTTTTAGTTTTCAAAACCTAAAACTCACGTGGAAGCTCGAGTTTTTAGTTTTGGAAACTTCGTGAAACTTGCTTTTCGTCCATATTTTATCTAGTTTTTTTATAAAAATTGACAAAACATTGATGAAACTTTTTGAAACCCGCTGAATTTTTTATGAATTCTTTTTGAATTTTCTTGAAACATGTTGAAACTTTTCTTATGAAATACGTTGAAATCTGCTTGAAACTTCAAACTAAAAAACCTGAAACCTTTGGGAAATTTTTATACAACTAAAATCTTAAGAAACTCTATAAAACAATTATACCGTTGAAAATTTATCCCACGAGTCCCTCTTAAACTCTTAAAAATATCTAAAAATATCTTAGTCAAAGGAAAGGAAATGGATTCCACAGGCTACTCCAGTTTTCTTTACGCTACCACCACGGAAAACCGGAGGTAAAAAAAAAAAAGCCGAACAGACGCATCGCAGCGAGGCCCAGGCCGGACGGAATGAAGCAACGGGAGGCGGAGAACAACTAACGCCAAAGCGCGCTGGTGCCTAGTGGCTGCCGCTCTGGCGCTCTCTCTCTCTCTCTCTCTCTCTCTCGCCTCCTCGTCGTCGCTTGCTTCGACTCTCAGATCCAAATCCCCAGAAACAAAAGTATAAAGCCACCAAAACCCTAGCCCTAAGCACCCCAATTCCCAAATCCCCATCTCCTCAAAACCTACCACGACACCCCTTCCCCATTCATCCTCGCTTCCGCTTCCGCCGCCGTCGCCGCCTCCGCGATGTCGGGGTCCTCTGGCGGCGCCGCGTCCTCCGCCCGCAACATCCCAGTCGACCGATTCTACACCCCTCCCCACGTCCGCCGCCAGCAGCAGCAACAACAGCGGTTGCAGAGCCAGCGGCCTCCGTCGCCATCGCTGTCCTCGTCCCCGTCTCCGCGGCCAGCGAGGCAGAAGGCCGCGGTGGCGGCGGCCGCGCCGACGGATGCGGACAGCCGGGTCGATTCCGACGACTCCTCGTCGACGACGTCGTCAAAGCCTTCGGTGGCATCGACGGCGACGGCCACGACGGCGGCTGACGTGAATGTGACAGCGACGGGGGCGGGGCGGCGGAGGAGGTTGGGAATTTGGAGAGGTTTATCACCTCCACGACGCCCTCCGTGCCCGCCCAGTACTTGCCCAAGGTATTCTAAGGTTAAGTTTGCTGTTGTAGACTTGTAGATTGCAGCGTGGTGATTTTGGGGTACCGAGAACTTCCTATGGTGGGTGGTAGGAAGAGGAGCAAGTGAAATTGTTTAGTCTATTGGCCGTGGGA
Source organism: Dendrocalamus sinicus (assembly GCA_036346575.1). Classification (NCBI taxonomy): domain Eukaryota; kingdom Viridiplantae; phylum Streptophyta; class Magnoliopsida; order Poales; family Poaceae; genus Dendrocalamus; species Dendrocalamus sinicus. The sequence goes on along the minus strand of CM070649.1, from coordinate 31,712,271 downwards.
TCTAGTTTCCTTTCCATTCTTTATGATTCTAGGTTTTATTAAAGTTGCCGAGCCGTGACTGCAAATGAAAATGTAGCTGTGGTAATTTCTGTTCTGTAGTTGGTATTTGCTCATTGGTATAGGCCCATTGAAATGGTTGGGTACTGCATTTGAAATGGAAAATGAATGCTTCTGGAGAAACATCTCATTTAAGATCCATAGAAGAGTTTGTATTTCAGAATTTGCTCTGGAGTGCTTGTTTTTAGATTTGATTGATAGTTCCGGGCCATTTAAAGTTCTTAATGATAGTAATTGTGGATGGAGAGCAACAATCATTCTTCAATGTAGGAAGAAGATGATCCTAAATCTAGTTGATATAACAGTTTTTTTTACTGTTGCTGCCTTGGGCCCCAAGAGATTTTTGTTTAATATATAATGTATTTCATGGAAGAAATAGAGGCATCGCTTGAACTTAATAAAATGTGTATTCACCCAGTGTTGGTTGGTTTTGCTGAGTTTTAAGCACTATTCACTATATTGCTAGTGAATAGCGGTGAAATGGAAAAGGACAGTCTCTATGGAACTTCTGCCTTCCTAATTACTTCACTTGCTCTAACATTGATCTAGTAAATGATTTAGTTACTCTGATTTGTCTGCATGTCCATGTAATATGTACCTGTATTCATTGCCATCTACAATCATTCTTCAATATTTGTACAATGGACACGTAATGCAATTGGGAAGACATGTTATTAAATCATGTAGTGATATTTGTACAATGTTCTGTTCATGCACAATTGATTTTAGTTTTCAGTCAAACGTAGACCACTTTTAATTATAGAAAAGAAGCTTTGGTGCTGCTAATTCATTCTATAATTTGGTTGTAATGGTTTTGCTCTCTTGCAGACGAGCTTGAGGATGTGGAAGAGTGGTGATATTATGGATTCACCACCTTACTTCTGCCTTGAAGATCTGTGGGAGTCTTTCAGGGAGTGGAGTGCATATGGGGCTGGTGTTCCCCTGGTGTTAAGTGGCAGTGACTCTGTGATACAATACTATGTGCCATATCTTTCTGCTATCCAGCTGTGTGTTGATCCATCAAGACCTGCTGCAAGAACCAGGTAGCAACCTTCTCTGTGCCATGCAAAGTTATGATGTCTAGAAATTTCTCCATTCTAGAATAAAAACCTTCGCTGGGTCAATCTGTCTGGCAGGTTCATTTCACTTTGTTTGTGTCTTTGGTTGTGATTTTGTTTTATTGAGCTTTAGGATGTTCATGTGGTAACAGAAAACTTCACTAAGTACTAGTGGAATTGTAAGGAAGGAATGTACCCCAGGATTAGCCTAGCTTCAATCCAGGATGTCAATTTATTACATCTGTGCCAAGTTATATGAAAAATAAATAAATTATGCGTGTATATTATTGGGCTAGAGCTTAGGGCAGAGGAGGGATTCCCTGTTTTTTTCAGTTAGTTTTTCTATGTCCTATTAAGGCAAATTATCTCATGCTTTGGTGAGGTTTTAGGAAAATGCTTTTGTGGTTAAATCTTAGTTAGTTTCAGTGTCACTTGATTCCTAAGAGTACTAGTGCATGGCTACTATTTTGTGCAAGTTTAAATTCGTTCCTCCAATGGACGTGTAAAAGCAGATGATAGAAAAGTAGATGAGTGAGAGAAGCTCTGGGATCATTAAGAGACAGCCTACTCACTGCTCAGTATGGTTGCTTTTTATTATCTTGGTGACGTCTTTGATAGTGTGTAACTTTTTCTAGTTAATTTTCTCGCTTACTTAAGGCGACCTGGGGATGAAAGTGATGGGGAATCTATGGATACTAGCAGTGAGAGTAGCAGTGAAATTGATGTTGACCGATTAAGAGTCTCATCCATGGAAGCTACACTTCGGCTGGAAAACGGTGGCTTACAAAGTGATGATGGTGAAGCTTGTGCATCTGCAAGTTCTCCAATATTTGAGTATCTGGAGTGGGATCCTCCATATGGTAGAGAACCTCTGACAGGAAAGGCAAGTTTTTCTTAAACCCATGCTTACTACAGATGTCCTGTTTATATAATCTTATTCTGCATTTTCTTCAGATATCAATTCTTGCGGGTGGATTTCCAGCTCTGAAGACACTCAAAAGCTGTGATTTGCTGCCATCCAGTTGGATGTCTGTTGCATGGTATGTTTCAAATACTATTGAGTTCTGTACACTCCATTTCTACTTCCCTTTTTCCAATGGTAAGACGTGTTCTTTTCCGTTGATGTGCTATGGTTCTCTCTTGCTATATATATGCTATGTAATAAAAGTTTGAGATTGCTATAAGATTATATAATAAAAGTTTGAGATTGCTATAAGATTTTAAGGCCTTTTTTGTTGTGATTTCCCCATCATATGTATGCAGTTTATCATTTCCAGACTATATCTGTGCTAAGTTCAACTCATGTTTTATAACCTGACAATATATAGTTTCACTGCCATAATATTGCACTTTTTTTTGTATGTATACAACGTTTTGCTTTGTAAGAACTAGAATGATGCTGTTGCAATGGTCAGAATTTTGACATTTGCCAACTGTGCTGGCCCATGCAGAGGATGCCTACCAGTTGCAATGCCTAACAATGGCATGCCTACTGTGCTGAATTTCAGCATCATATAGTGTAGAAGAGCAACACTTCTAATATAGTGTTGCTATGATTCTATACATTACTGGTTTCATCCTCATGCTTCCGATTGCAGGTACCCCATATATAGAATTCCAACAGGACCAACATTGAAGGACCTTGATGCCTGTTTCTTGACATTCCATTGTCTAGCAACACCTTCCAAGGGTAAAATACTCCTAAGTACTCCCAAGTGCCATATCAAATAGGGAGCTCGTTTTGCTTTGGATAGATGGCACCAGCTTTAATGTTCACTTTTCTAGATGTAACTTGTAGATTGCACCGATCATTCTCCATTTGGTATATAGGATGCTTACATTCCTATTCGTCCTGCAGATAGCACTCCCACCACACCAGCATGCCCTGGTTTTGGGGGAATCAACTGCTGCACCAATGCAACGGGCAAACTATCTTTGCCTGCCTTTGGACTGGCTTCTTACAAATTCCGCAGCTCCATTTGGGCGTCTAACGGGGCCCAAGAGCGGCAGCGCGTCACCTCGCTGATGCAGGAGGCTGACAATTGGCTCCGCCGCATTCGAGTGGAGCATCCTGATTTCCGATTCTTCGCCACCCATTTTGGTACGACGTGGAGATGACTGTAAATGCTTCCTGGCTATGAGTGTCTGCCGTCTGAATTCAGCTGCCTTGAACACGCCTACAAATGGCACATAGAGAAGGAATGAGTGTCCTCCTGTATCAGTTAAAGCCTACGTGCTTACCTTTTCTTGTCTCCAATAAGTTGTCTGGTGTAGGTAATCTTTTGTGGGAGAGTAAAGATGGAAAGAAGAATTGGAGACTTGTAGAACTTTGAAAAAAAAAAGATAGGAAAAAAATTAAGGATTTTCAATAGAGTTGTGCGACTCAAGAGAGGTGGACTCCGTTGAGTTAAGATGTTGCATGTTGGCTTAATTTGCCCGAGGTGCCTTGTGCACGTGGAATGCTAGCTATAGCTTGATCTTGCCGACTCATAGCAAGGTTTTTTTTTCTGATGTGATTTATGATTTTTTTAGCTTAAAATTTTGAATTTTGGTGTACACGAGAGAAAGTACGGAGAGAGATATTTATATGTGATTTTAGTTAATATAGATAAAATCGGTAGAATATCTATTATAATTAATTTGTAGATCTTATTTTAAAAAAATATTATTTGAAAGTTTATTACTGTAAATAAGTTAAAAATCATAAGCTAGGTGAAAAGAAAAGTAGTGAGCAATATATGGGTGTTTGTGTAGTCTTGCCAATGAAAGAAGATTGAAAAATAAAGGTTTTTTTTTCTTCCCGTAGGACGCAGGTATATGCTGTGAAAGAAAATAATCCGAAATCCGAGCGACTTGTTCCGGTAGGACAAGCGAGGCGAGGCGGCACACGTTTTGCCCGGCAAATCACAGCTACTACAGCCAACATGACGCTTGCTGCTGCTCCACTACTCTACTGCCAATATAATAATCGCAGCGAAAACGAAGTGTAACGTCACAGCTTCACGCACCGTACATGCATCTCTCTCTCTCTATCCGTTACCTGCCAAGCACTAATGACGAACATTTCACGTCTTATTAATCTTCTGTGCTGCGTCACAATTCGCAATCATCCCGTCCCGGTCATGGCCGGCCTCAAACTCACCCCGTTTCCATTCTCCCTCTCTCTCTACGTATAAATATAAGTTCTCTCTCTACACGGCTCCAATTGTACGCCTGCAACCCCGGGCACGCCAACACGTTACCAACACACGCATTTGACATTTGCTGGGTGCAACAAAGAATGAGGGATCTGGAGGAGTTCCGAGGCGCGGCGCCACCGCGGAACGGCGACGAGGGGGCGGGGTCGACGACCCCGTCTTGGTGGTCCGGCGACCCCGAGGCGAAGCGCCGGCGGAGGGTGGCGGCATACAAGGCGTACGCCGTCGAGACGAGGGTCAAGGCATCGCTCCGCCGGGGCTTCCGGTGGATCAAGGACCGCTGCACCGGCATCGTCCGCCGTTGGTGACTGCCCGGCTGGCCGGTCTGCCGGGGAGAAGAGGACACTGACGAGAATTAACGCCATCTGTGAGAAAGTGTGGTCACGTGAACTGATGGCATGGCATGTGATGCGAGGATGCTTTGACCATCGTGCCCTCGATGTTTATAAAGTTTTTTCTAACGCAAGTTATTTTTTTTTATTTTATGTGGTATTGCCTGGTTATTTTCTTAGATTGATAAGGAGTACTGGAGCACTTCCTCCCATGTGGTAATTGAATTTTGATCTGTCTGATTTTGCCTCACAATTCATGCTTCATGTTATTGACGACTGAAGCGAGACTTCGGCGAAGTTAGGGTTGGCCCCAGGTATAGAGCGAGGCGTTGGGCAGCGGTGGCACCATCAACGCTGTGGATCGAAGGAGGACGGTGAAGGTTGGCGGGGGACAAGATGAGCGGTTAGGAGGTGACAGGATATGGTGGTGGATCCGAGGGTGATAGTCGTCGGAGACAAGGAAGAAGGGTGGCGCAAGGACCTCTTGTCGGAGAGGAGGAAGAGGGAGGAGGGGTGTGGCGACGGTTCACTGAAAAGGAGGAAGAAAGGCAGAGGGAGGGAGGTGCAACAGTGGTTGGGGCGAAGGGAGGGAGGCGCGAGTGACGGTTGGGGCAAAGGGAGGGAGGCAGAAGTGGCGATGGATCACCGGTGGAAAAATGCTAGTGTCGGGGAAAACGATGGTGCAGTAGCGAGGGGTGGCATGGCGGCAGCTAGGATTAGGGGAGGAAGGGAGATAGGGAATATATATATATATATATATATATATATATATATATATATATATATATATATATATATATATATATATATATATTGACTACCTACTAAAAAAACCTCACCCCTAGACGCCTTTTTTTGGTTGTCGTCATGGGTGCGAGAAATATATAGACAAGAATACTTCGAATAAACTGGATGCTTGTGTGCTGTATGATCCGGTAATAGAGCAGCGGGTTACATGTTTTTCTTAACCATATCATACTTAGGCGGTTAGGCCATCCGCTTGAAAGGTACTCTATCGAAAGAATTCCAAATGCCCCTCATGTAGTATGGGAACGTATCCAGTGCTAATGCACTATTCGGTACTAACATATGAACTCCGTTTGTGGACCATCGGATGTACCTCAAACGGCCTAGATCCTTGAAGGTGGAAGCACCCAATCCACTTATATATTTTTGCAAAAAAGTCCTTACCGGTTTGCACACTTTTTTTCCTCCCCCGCCTCCCCGTTTCCCTCAGCGCGACACCCCCTCGATCTTATCCGCTCCTCGCCGCACTCATCTCTCCCAATCCGCCCCCTCCCTCTCCCCTCTCGCCGCACTCCTGCTTCGGCTCCCTCCCCGGTGGCTCCTCCTCGCCCCAGTCGCCTCCGCCCCGGTGGCTCCTCTCTCGCCCCGCTCCGCCTCCGCCCCGGTGGCGCCCTCGCCCCGCGCCGCCCTTCTCTCGCCCCGTGCCGCCTCTGCCGACGATGCCGCCTCCCTCCACCACCGCCGACGGTGGAGCGGCGCCGACCACCTTCCAATCCGCCCCCCCGCCCTCGGCCGACGCCGCCTCCTCCAACCCTTTGAGCCCGCCTCCCTCTGCCTCCGATTGACGCCGCCCCCCGGCTCTCCCCCGGGCCCCCTCGGCGACGCCCTCCGGCCCCCAGCGCCGCTCCACCTTCTCGCCGCCCTCCGACCCGGCCTCCTCCCCGACCTGGCATTAGCACTGGATACGTTTCCCATGTAGTATAGGCTATAGAGATTAGTATCAATGCTTCCTTTCATTCAGATGGAGAACCGCGCCAGGTGAAAATTCATATAGAAGATTTATAGACGATCTACAAGAAAATTCAGTAGTATTTGAGCATTCCCATGAGATGTTCTCTTCTCTGGAAGACAGCAAGATGTCCCAAATAAAACATCAGCCATTTAGGTTAAGTTCTTATGGAACCAGTAAAACATTATTCCCCATGTTTCTTATAGGAGTAAAACAACAATTACTCCAGATCTTAGCCCCACAAGATTACGCTGTTACAAAAATTTGGGCTACTTTGCCCAGCTGACAAACAAATTTCAAACCACTCGAAGCAATGTAAGCTTATGAGCTCAGACGTAGTGAACACCCTCACCCTGGATCACCTCTCCAATGCGATAAGCAGGATTCGATCCATGGGTATCTTCGAGAATTCTGTCTGCTGCCTCTTTGCTCACTACAAGGACCATTCCAATGCCCATATTGAATGTTCGCCTCATCTCTGCACCTTCAATTTTTCCAACCTACAAATGGCGGAAAAACAAAAGCTAAAGAGCAGACAGAAAGCACAGTGCACGCAGACAGACATAAATCAAATCAACGTTCTATGAATTGTCAGTCTCCCTCTAGGGCTTTAATCCTACACAGAATTGCGTGCTTGATAGGTTGTGATGTTTGTACCAAGCTCCCAAATTCCCATCTAATCTAGGTTCAATTACTGTAAGCCCCCTAATACACATGCCAGCACTAACAAGAGTTTCAGGAATATTAGTACGAGATCAACAATAACAGGAATTTTGCTCAGCCTAAATTACCTGATATAATTTGGTGTTCAATTCACTTCGATCTTTATAATTTTTCCTGAGTTCTGATTGAATGTGGCTGGCTGGCATTAAATGTATTCAAAATGGATACTAAATAATCCAGTAACTAGTACAAACAATTGAATATATTCACTGCAGATACAAGAATATACAAGCCAAGCTCGTGGATTGTTAGTTCTTACCTGTTGAATCCACGTGAACACAGGTGGCACTTCCCATGATCCGGTAAAAATTTTTGCCCCAAGTCCAGAAGGAAACACTCTTGGGATATTATCAGTGAAGCCACCACCAGTAATATGAGCTAGTCCTTTTACACCACCCTTGCTGACAATCTCAAGCACCTTTTTTTTCATTTCAAATGATTGAATTAGAAACTTGGGTAAAAATCTATGTGAAATACGAGACATGCATCAGCAAAAGCTAACCTGCTTAACATAGATGACAGTTGGTGCCATGAGAGCTTCACCAATATTAGTTGTTACGCCATCATTTCTTGGGAGCTGATCAATCAAGGAGAGTCCGCTTTTGGCCAGTACTCTAAAAATACGAACGTTTTCAGCTATCATTAACTAGAAATAAATTCAAGAAAAGGAAAACACCAAGGACAAAAGAATAGAATTTGTACTACCAATCATCTATTTGTATTTGAAACAAATGGAACTGGATAAACGCAATACCTTCTAGCGAGAGAAAACCCGTTAGAATGAACCCCACTGGAAGGAAGACCAATGAGGATATCTCCCTCCACAATGTTTTTACCGTCGATGACCTTATCCTTATTTACGGCACCCACAGCAAAACCACTTAGATCATATTCACCTTCCGCATAGAAACCAGGCATTTCTGCTGTCTGTCATAGCCAATTTTTAGTCAATGATAAATGCAATTGTTTTCTACAAATACACTGTTGCTTATATTCAGAGAGGTTATGGTCCATATGGAATGCTTCAGGAGAGTAAATTCGATGCTAGAATGAAATAGACAGCCATGTGAAGTATTTGCGGTACTTTCAGTTGAATTTGTCCATGTATAAAGAATATAAATAGTCAAATATCCAGAACATTTTGTTGAAATTACACTGATGTTCATAGATAATAGTTAGGTTTATCACAGCATTTACAAACCATGCTGTTATAAATCTTAACATAACGAGAAGTGAGGTTCATGATGTGAAAATAAGCTTAATCCTTGGTACCAACATATACAAAGATTCCGGTGACAAAACATATTGGTTCAAGTTAACGCTTGTTAGTCAGAGAATCGTCAATTAATCAAAGTGTAAGCAGAGTTCGAGATATATTTTTATGGAGCAATGGTAGCCACCAACCCAGTACAAGACAGCTGACCTATTCTGAGGCAGTTATTCCAATTTACTAAGGCATTCATCACTGCTAAGATTTGATTCCACTGGTAAATCATAATTCATAAGTGAAAATTTCAGGAAAAAACTCACCTCTCCTCCTAGCAGAACACAATCTGACTGTTGACATCCATCCACAATCCCCTTGATAACCTACAAAATTCAAAAGGAAGTTATAGACAGAGTCAGGACGCTCCATCAGCAGAAGACAGATAAAGTTTGTATGAGCAACAATTGCTGTGTTAAGTGAGCAAAACAATATGACAATACCTTCTCTGCAAGATCAACATCAAGCTTGCTCGTAGCAAAGTAGTCTAGGAAGAACAATGGTTTTGCACCTGAAGTTACAATATCGTTGACGCTCATAGCGACCTGCCACAATGAAATAAAAGCATTCATTCACTCTACGAGATGAGACAAACAGCACATATAGCAAGTGATCACATACCAGGTCAATCCCAATTGTATCATGAATACCGGTTTCAAACGCAAGCTTCAGCTTTGTCCCAACGCCGTCAGTGCCAGCCACAAGGTAATCATCCCCTGTTCGATCCAAACAACAAAAAAGCAAATTTGAAGAACAAGCAAAGCAAGAGAGGATCACAAAACGGCATAACGCTTCTGCATCCAAGTGAGCAAAAGAGTACACACTAGTCAACTCCATGGCACAGACTTAACCCACACAGCCAATGGAGCATCAAAGCATAATTATAAGCAATTCTCACCTCCCACACTTTGTGATATATCGAGCAAACGAATACCTTAAAGACTTGTCATTTTTATCAACTAAAAAGAGCCCATTGCCTTCTCCACAACCAATTTTGCATCTAAGCACAATCATAAACAACGCATCGCTCACTTCTCCATGCTTGAGTTGTGAATTGTGACACATCGAGCAAGGAAACAACCTTAAACAACGCTCCATTTTACCAATTAAAAAAGTAAAACCAGCACAAGTGGAGGAAGTGAGCACGAAGAGGCGGCGATAAGTAGTAGTTATGTACCCCAAGGGAAGAGGCCACCGAAGCCGCCTATCCCGGGGGCCATCCTGGCGATGCGGCGCACGAGCTCCGTGCCGGCGTCGATGTCCACGCCGGCGCCCTTGTAAGTCATGCCCCCCTCCCCGCTGGAGCTGGAGCAGGCCACGGCGGCGCGCCGCATCCCCGCGGCGGCAGGCGGCAGGCGGAGGCGCTGCGGCCGGGGAGGGCCCCGACGAGCTGCGGGGGCGGCAACCGGAGAGGTCGCCGGCGAGCGGAGGAGGTGGTCGGCGCTCATGGGGAGGGAAGGGGAGTGGCGGCGAAGGTTTAGGGCTTTTGTGTTGGTTGTGTGCTACCGCTAACGTAACGCGATAGCAGGTTTGGGAAAGGAGTCGAGTCTGCTTGCTAGAGAGGCTGAGTACTACTTTATATATATACACACACACTCTTCAACCGTCTCATTTCTTTTATTCCTTGTCATTTCCTACCTTTCAATTCATCAGAGCAACTTTCTTCGTACATAATTTTCTATACATATAATAAATTCTGGTGTAACGCATGGACACATAATTAATGTGTGTATATACATGTTGCAAAAAATATTTTAAGTTAGATTACCGTTATCGCGGTGTGGCAGCAGCGTAACTGTGATGTGTAAAATAAACTAATGTGAATAGCAGAAACCATGGCAGAGGCTATTTTGCATGGATGCTAAAAATACTTTGCGATTAGTGCGAAGCGGAGCTATGGGAAAGAAATATTCGATTTTCGCCAACAAAATGTCATATCAGTGGCGTAGGAGCTCAGCCGCCGGATGGAACAAAAGGGTAATGGAGGCGCGAGCCATGCGGCTTGCAAAAAGCATCTTTTCCCAGACGAGTCCAGCCCGGACCGGCCCAACAAAATCCAATCCGGACCGATTGCATGAAAGGCCCAGAATACCCCCAGGCTTTAAACGACGGCCCAAATTAGTTTGGAGCAGTGCCGTTGCCTCGTCGTTTTTAGCGTGCATAGTGCAGTTTTGTTTGCTTTCAGTCGTGTCGAGCCTGAAGGCTGAAGCAGACAGACAACCGCAGCCAGGTCAGGTCAGCCATGCAAGAAGGAAACACACCACGAATCGATATACGTCGAATCACTCTGATCTGGATCCCTGATGCGTCCATTCGAGCACCAGTTCGAGCCATTCTGCATTGGAATGCAACTCCCCTTTTTCTTTTTCTTTTTCTTTTCTTTTTGCTTGGTCTGGCTGGCCTGATCTGGCAATGCACAAGGCATCTTTGAATCTGATTCTGATGAATGCGTCCCATGCCATCGCATCGCAGTGTGTTGCAGTATACAAACAGGGGCCTCGCACATCGCACCCCACACCGTACTACAGTCTCACTTTGAAATGTAATGGCAATGTGTGAAAGTAGAAGAGTACAGCAGAGCAAGATAGAGCCTAGAGGGCAACTGCGCGCACCCAGACCAGGAGGCTACGCAAAGTATGTATTGTCGGTCGGTACTCTAGCCGAACCGAAAATCAGAGATCAGAACTAATTGCTGATAGCGCTGTTAGAAAACCTGAGCTGGGCTAAAAGTTTTGGTCCATGATGTATTCATCACCAGTAGACTATAAATAGGAGGCTGTATCGGTAATTTTATATATGTAATCAGAAAAGAAATAAAAATTCAGGAGTTTTCTCTACTTCTCTGTGTTTTCAATCTATTATTTTCCTGTTTTCTGTGATTGATCTTGTTTCACATTAAGCAGAGAAATAGTTCGGACTGGTCGCAGCGACGGTTCCTCAACATGTTATCAGCACGACTCGCTTCGGTAAATCGAAGGTAATCATTGAAGCACTAGTAGATTGAATTGTCTAGATCGCTCTAAATTCGCAGTTTTCGCTTTCTAGATTATTTTCTACGGTGCAAATCCACTCTAATCTACCGCGAACAGACTTGAAGTCGCCGGCACAATGTCAATCGCTAGATTACATCACAGAGTAGTGTTGGTTCTATTCCGCGCCTGGGGTCTAGATCTGAGAGGGAAGGGAGAGAGAGAGAGAGGGTACCGACCGTCCATCGCGTTGGATGAAGAGCCGGCCATCGCTGGTTCGTTGGTGAGGTTCGCGCACGGCAATGACGGCCGGGAAGAAGGAGCGCGTCTCCTGGCGGCGGAGGTGGCGCGCGCAGATCCGGTGAAGCTTCCGTCGCCGATCGCGCCTCTCTCGATCGGTTAGGGTTTTGTCGGTGGGGTTGCGCTCGAGCCAACCTCGTAAGTCGAGCCGCCGCCCCACCTCTATTTATTGCGCAGTCACGACAGGCCCCACCACCAAGAGATGGACTGGCGCCCGATCGTATGCGGATCAAGGCCCGATTAGCCGTTGGGCTAATCGGTGAAATCAATCTAACAAGTAGATGTTGATTGCATCGTAGATTAAAAAAGAAAAAATCGCACGGCCGCCCGCATAACCGCAGCGGCGCGATGCCGCCGCTAGCTCGCAATGCCGCCGCCGCCGCGCGCGTGATCGAGGCCACTGGGTCGCCGCTGCACAGCCACCCGACCGTCGCATCGGTCCTCGTGCCGCACGTGGCCGCTGCACGGTTGCCCGCACCGCTGCGGTTCCCCGCACGATCGACCGCCGCCTTGGTCTCCATGCGCGCTGCCGAATCCGCCTCGGTTGCCGTGTATGCATCTAGCCACGGCCCGTTAAGCTCTTACCGTGCCTATGCCAGCACGGCACGGTCATGGGCTGCCTAGGCTCACACCGCGTTCCGTGGGCTGGCACGACACGGCCCGTTTATTTGTCGGGTCTAAACGGGCCGTGCCTAAACAGGGCGTGCCTGAATCGGGCTCATGCCATGCCGACCTAGTGGATAGCTCTGCTTGTGCCCTCCTCTAAAATGCACTTCTTTTAGCCACTATTATTTATTTTTAACTAAAAGTTATCAGATATAGCTAAAAACTACTAGCTGCAATTAACATGAATAGACTCTAACCTACTTGGTTAACATAGGAAGCTAATCCTGCGGATCTCCGACCTATAAAAGCAAAAAAAAAAAAGGAAAAGATTTGCTTAAAGTCTGGGATTTAGTGAAAAGCAACCTTCACCCTTTCCTAGGCCAGCAGTCCCAACTGAACCGAGCTTCAGACCGAAGCTGCAACGCAATACACACGTACAGGCAGCACCGGAAAAAGGGAAAGGGCGAGAGAGATCCTCACACTCTGTCCACTCCATACATACACACACACACACCCCTGACAGACCACAACTGGTTGAGCCTTTGCTTGCCCGGGGAAAAGAAGAGCATCTGTTACATATGGCGACAATGCACCTACATATTGTCGTGCGGGCTGTTAGATCAAAAACAATCAACACTTGAGATTCCTCCTTGACTGGTACAACAGAGTTACAACGGGTATAGCTCTGTTCTTTATGGTTTTAAAAGCGATTTTTGATTTTTATTATTATAGTATTTGACTTTCAAACGGAGTGTTTTCTTAAGACGAGATCTACAAGTTAATTATAGTACACGTTAAAAACGCAACATCTGTATCAACCAAAATCACAAACGAGTATTTCTCTCTGTAATCTCTGTCATAAACAGTTGAAATTCAAAAGTTTCAATCAAAAATCATAAGGCGTAACCATATTAAACAGGCCCACAGTATATGTCATGCTGGCAATACACACCGCAGATCACGACACCAATGGCATCATCCGCACATTGTAATAACCGCGAGGAGTTGCCCACAGTATATGTCATGCTGGGCTCGAACCGCTACACCCTTAGAGCAGCCCCCTAAATCAACGACATGTATAATGTAGCATCATCCGCACATCGTAATAACCGCGAGGGAGTTGCGTGGGTACATACATCATACATGATCGAGCACTTTCAGGATGGCGAAGGATGAGAGCAGCAGCAAGGGTATATAATAGCTACACGACTCTTCTGAGGAGTCTTGACAGTGGTGTGCGACCAATCGATCAATCTGTTCCCTAGTTCGTCAGGATTAATAGGATAGGAATAAAAACAGTTAGTGATAGGACAGTCGTCCTGTCAGGCTCTCGGAATTCAGTCAGCTGCAGCCGTTTTCAGTCGACGAGGCCATCCTACCTATCGATCCAAGCAATACAGCCGTATCGATCCTCCTCGCCACACGAAGAATGAATACACCAGAAAAGATCTGCCTTTCAAAAAAAAAAAAAGAATATACAAAAAAATATTAGATGGATGTGAGGGAAGGATTAGCGGATGGGATTCCCGTCTCTCTTTCCTCTAGCTAATCAAGCTGATGGTTGTTGGGACATCACGCGCGCGCGCACTGCAAATCCATCAATTAGTGGGCACTAATCTCCTACTCCTACTAGTAGCTAGTTGTCTCTTCTAGTATCCTTAACTCGAGCAGCTGTACATGTCAAAGACACATGCTGATCTTAGTAACAGGACCTGCTCTGTTCAACTTTTTTTTTACCATAATTAACTTTTAAACAAAGTATCTTTTCAAGATATGATCTACTAATTAATTGTAGTATATACTACGCCGACTTCATTTATATCGGCAAAAACTGCACGTGAGTTTCTGTTACTCTATGATCTCTCTCGTACAAACAGCCCAAAAATCACAAACCACAACAAAAGACCATAAGTTTCAGCCAAAAAACAGGCCCATAGTTGTGCCCTGCTTGCAAAGCAAACCAGGCAGGCTATCGAATATAATTAGCTCTCCTGTCGCTTACAATTGTGATGCCAACGCCTGCATCATCCGCTCGCACTGGGCTGTGCACAGATCGTAGATAGATAGGTAGTTTCGTAGACGTGTGTGTTTGTCAGTGTATGCGTGCCTTGTGGACAAGACAAGGAGGAGAGGAGAGGAGATCCAAGGCTGTGAAGTGCGTTGCGTTGCTGGGACGGTTGGTGGAATGTTGGGTCAGGTTCAAGCGTACGTCTTAACCGCATTTTTGCACGCCTGCTAAGCGCTGACCAATGACCACAGTGACGCAGTTTATGTCTTTGAATGGACTCTAGTTAGTTAGGGTGTGATCATTTTGACTTATTTTGAGTGAATTATGGTTAAAAAACATTGTAGTTGGCTGAAAAAATATTGTAGCTGACATAGACTTATTTAGCATAATTAAATTTAAAAAATATAAAAAAATATAAAAATATGTTAGCCTATTACGTATAATACAAACAAATACGAGAAAAAGAACCGGCAAAAAAACTCAACAAAAAGCTAAAAGTTTAGAAAAAGATAAAATTTATAAATAATGAAAAATAAACTGAAAGCTAAAAGCTAAAGTCGAAATGATCACCACTAGTCTCTGAGAAATAATTAAGGAACCTGGTTATCTGTCAGTACTCAGTAATCATTAAATTCTCACCACAAAGACTCGTTGATTAATGTCTGACATCACATGGTGTGGCCGTCAATGATCGATCAATTCTTGAAGAGATCAATGCTCCGACCACCGGTGAAACTAGCCGTAGTCCGAGTCAGAATCATGGCGTTGATGTATGAGGATGGCAACAAGGTGGGGGTATATGTTAGGCATTGGACATGCACGCATGACCTGCCATGGCATTGGCATTCTATACATCCATGGGTGTGCATGCATGATTCCCGCTTATTTTGGCACTTCTGACTTATTTTCTACTATTTTTAAATTTTTATCTTTCTTTGATTTTTTAATCTTTTCTTTGATTTTTTTACTGACTCTTTTTTCGTATTCGTTTACGTTATCCGTGATGGACTAACATGTTTTTTTATTTTTAAATTTAGTTATATCAGATAAATCACTATCAATTATAGTGCAATTTCAGCAATAAACAGCTTAACCTAAGACGATGATAAAATCATCATTTTTGTCCAGCGTCGATCAACCATGGATACCATGATTGTACACTGCTACCAACTCTGACGTACGTAAATGCGGTGCATATAATCCCTGCCGCTCATCTGCGCCGACGTCGGTTGGACAAATTAGGAAGACTCTACACCACTACACTAGAAGCAGTACAAAAGACAGGCCATATGCCTCACGTACGAGTGACCTGGCACGTGCCAAGTATTCTACGCTGCAGGTTTTCTCTAAAAAGTGGAGTATACGGGACACATTGCTACAGCAAGGTGTGGTTGCGATCCAAACAGCAGCTGAAAATTTGTTTGCCGGGTTGCTCCTTTCAGCTTTTTCTTCTAGCTTCTGACTTATTTTTCATTATTTATAAATTTCTTTTTTTAAAACTTTTGGTTTTTTAGCTTTTTTGCCGGTTCTTTTTCCTTGTATTCGTTTGCGTTATCCGTGATGAGCTAACATATTTTTTCTATTTTTAAATTTTTTAAATTTAATTACGTCCAATAAATTACCTTCAGTTATAGTAAAATTTCAGCAATTACAATATAATTTCAGTCATAAGTTATAATTTTTTCAGCCAACCGAGCAGGACCTTAGGAAGAAATAAAAGAAATCCGGGGACGCAGCGAGTGGGCTCCCACGGGCAGCGTGACTGTCCTAACGACACCTGTTTCACCGGCCGCAATCGCTCCGAAAAAATCATTCTTTTCCCCTGACGAAACGCCCTACAAAGATCCAAAACTTTGGGCCAAATGCTCCGATCCCCAGCGCCAAATCTCGTTACATCACGCAAGCAAACGGCCAAGCCGATCCCAAAAGAAAAGTCCCCAAGATTTATCCCTTTTTTTTGTTCAATAAAACTTCGTCATAAAGACCACGACATTGCGCATCGGAGCGAGAAGAGGAAGGGAAGAGTCCGTGCATCTCCCTCCCCCTCTCTCGCCTCTCCCACCTCACGCTGCCGCGTTAATGGATTCCACGGCCGCGGCCACCTCCCATGTCCGCCTCCTCTCCCCCTCGCGAGCCCTACTGTGACGTCCCCAGCGCCTCGCGCGGATCCTCCATCCACGGCGAAGTTTGTTCGAGGTGTTTGTACCAAAAAAAGGCGCTGCTTTGGGAGCTTCCCCGACGAGGCACGGTCCAATGCGGCTCGATCCGGATTGGCCTGCGCGGCGATTTGGCTCGGATTGGGCGCTGGTTGGGTGAATCCCGCGCCGTTGACCGCCGCTGCGTCGGAAAGGCCGGGCCTTTGCTGTGTTCTCCGCCGCCGCGGCCTGGTGGTTTCTTGGGCTGTTCGGTTCTTAGGTGGGGATTACCTGCATTTTGGATATATTTACGGACGGTTGCAGTAGGGTGCAGGCGTTCTGCTGTGAGTTCGAATCTTTTTGCTTGCGCGAGTTTTTCCGGGTCAAATTTGGGATAAAGATTGGGTTTTGGGGGGACTCGTTGCTGGCGCTTTCTTGATTAGCTAATTCAGCTGCATTTAGGCTAAATGTGTTTAGGTATATTGTACAATTTGTTGTGCTTATGTGAGCCATTTGATTTTGCAGGTTTCGAGACTGAGGAGAAATGGATGTGGAGAAAGCTGCTGCAAAGGGACATGGCTACTTTAACCTGTTTGATTGGGGTAAGAAGTGCAAGAAGCGGCTGTTCAGCGGAAGCGGGGGCAGTTCTCCGGCTCCGAGTAAGCAAATGTGCCATTTTTACAAATGGAGGTATGGGCTGAGCTCGGCTTACATACGAATACTGTCTTTGCAGGGAATACTGGAGATGGGAAGGACGTTGATGGCGGCACGCCAAGCACACAGCCAAATTCGGTGCGTGTTTGCATGTGTGTAATCAATTTATCTGCAGTCCTGTTTCTTGCTTACTGTCTTTTTGTTGAGTTAAACTATGCATATTGGCAGATCCTTGAAGATGCACTCAGTTTGAAGGAAAGCAGTGAGCATAGTTGTTCATCTTCAGTAATTGATGACGATGCTCATGCGAGGAGGGGCCCCACTGTTGTAGCGAGGCTTATGGGTTTGGATTCCATGCCTGCAGCAAGCTCATCTGGTTCCTACTCAATGCCATTAACCGTGCAACAACCCTTCCAAAACAATGTCCATGATGAGTTGATTGGTAGAAGCTATGTTGGTAGTCCTCATAAGATGCCAGGTAGTCCTATTGACAGGTTTAAAATTGAAGCATTGCCTCCAAGGTTTGCCAAAAGGACACTATCAGTTGCACAATATAAGTTACTGTCCCCTATAAAGAATCCTAATCATATCTCCAGGAGAAACGCCGCTGATATAATGGAGGCAGCATCTAGGATTATTGGGCCTGGAGTAGAGAACATTAGATCTTACAAAGTTCATGATGTTGGGTACGCAAATGCTGTGCGTGCCTACAACCCAAAAGAGATCGTAAGGGTCCAACAAAGGTCACCAAGACTTAATGAAGCACTGAAGAAGCGTGATGGCTCAGCATCTTCCAATCCACTGAGTGGAAAACCTTTGGATGGAAGCTTGAAAAGTTCAGAGAGCACCTCTTCTTCCAGGGTCTCGCAGTCAAATGGAGGTGCTCCAGTTGGTCTAAAGGTCAAGGCCAGCAATAGATCATCACCAGATTCTAGAGCTACAAATGACAAAGGAAGAGAAGGTATGAGCAAAAGCAGTAGGAAACTTGTAACTTGTAGGGATCCTCGTAACATGGTTGAGAGAAATGGGTTGAACCAACAAAAGAGTAATAACCAAATGGACATGGCAAGTTCGTCCAACATGCTGGTGCAAAATAAGAGAAAGCAGAGTGCAATGGGTGTTAAGCACAAGGTGAATTCAAAGTCAGCAATCAGCCAGCAGCGAAGCAACACACGTGCAATAAATGCCTCTCCCAGAAAGGTTGGGGTTGCCAGCACACTTGCTGAAAACAGTACTCAAGGTAACAGAAAGTTGGAATTACAGCCAACCAACTATGCAAATAGAAGACTAAATTCTACAGACAAAAAAATCCCCAAGCCGAGATTACCAGATGGGAGGATGTACTCAGAGAAAAGCCGGTCAAGTGATAAAATTGTTGCTGATAGAAGCCAAAGGTGCGTTCGGCACAATATTGTGATAGACGAGCAATCATCTTTTTCTACAAACAAAAAGAAAATCAGCACTGAGATTGTTTCATTCACATTTACCTCACCAGTTGATAAATCATTACCTGGTTCTCACTTTCCCAATCATTTAGTGGGAAAACGGTTTATAGAGAATGTGAACTCAGAGTCAACTTCAAGCAATACATCAAATACTAAACTTGATGCCATTGACGGTGATTATTTGGGACTTCTTCTGGAGCAGAAGTTGAGAGAATTGACTTCTGGGGTGAGGTCACCCTATTCTAAGCCAGCCAAAGGTGTTCGAATATACGCCCCTTCACCAGTTTTGGAAGATACGACATCGGCATGTGAAACATCTAGCATCACATCTACTGATTATGAAAGGGAGTCCTTACAGTCTGTCAAGGATGGAAAAGTCAAATTCCCCCAGACAGATCTTGCATCAAAAAGTGGTCAGGTATGGCATCTGAGACACTTCTCTTCCTATTATGCCTGTCCTATGCATATTATTTTCCTGGTTGTGAGCATACGACAAATACAAAAAAAAGATTCTATTATCTAGTTAGGCATAGTATCCATTCTCCATATAACTATGGTTCATGTGCGTATTCTAGAACGTGGATTAGTATATATGGTTAGTTTATCTTGTACTCCTATTTCAAGTTTGAGAAGACTTTGACTATTTAGTAGTTTGTAATGCGTCAGAAGGTTTGTGTCTGTGTTTCTGCTCTAAAAGAGAGACAATCTGTGTTGTCCATAAGAAGTAAGAGCAAAAGATTGGTATCGGGGTTGCATATTGGGGTTGTACATGATCAGTTATGAGCAAAGTTAAAAGCACCGAATTTATCTCATAGATCATACAGATATGAAGGAAACTCAGCTTTGGTATACTGAGTTGAACACTTGAACCTTCTCACTGCTGTTCTAAAGTTGTGAAGTAACCGTCACACCAATACATTTATATATTCATGACAGGTTAAGAATGGGTCTGTATGCTAACATTATCTCTCTTTCATCAGTCATCTCAATCTATGAAGTATGATAATGATGTCATGGATCAAGCGGAGTTAGAACATCTTCACCTAAGCCCCCATTCGACATGGGAAGCTTCTCTTTCAACCGAAACCTGCAGCTCAGCAGAGAGCTGGAGAAGTGCAAACGGTAAGAATACAGTTGCTTGGTTGTTTGTTGCTATTGCACTAGCCATAGATCTTCCTCAGAATCGTCTCTATTTTTTCACTTGGCAGGAACCAGATTTTTTAGTTCAACCGAAGGAGCAGCAACATCTGATTCTGCACGCTACGGTAAATACCTAGAAGTGGATGCTTTATCAGAGTATTCTGACACAGCATCGTCAATCACAGTGACTACAGAAGAAATCCCCCCATCAGAAGGCAGCAGTTCATGTCGTATGGATTGTAGACAGGAGATAGATTTTATAAGAGAAATACTAAATGCTAGCTCTCTCAGCAATCACATTTGCTCTTGTTTGGAGCGATTTGATAATTCAGATATCCTGGATCCACATCTGTTGGAAGAATTAAATGACAATTTTAGGTTGGCAGTGGGTGAAGAAGATGGCAAAGCTTTCAGAATGATTCGTAGGCTGCTCTTTGACTGTGTAAATGAAATGTTAAGTGTGAAATGCGCATACTACTTCAGTGCTGGCTATGGCTCATGGTTTATGGGAATGGCAGTTCTGCAGAAGCTCTCGGCGGAAGAAATCTACCAAGAGATGACCAGTCTGAAGGTTGATGAGGAATGGATGGTGGATGAACTCGTGTACAGAGAAATGAGTAGTCCTCTCGGGAGTTGGGTTGATTTCAAGATGGAATCATACGAAGCTGGCAAAGACATAACAACAGAGTTGCTAGGGTCCTTGATTGATGAAATGGTTGCTGATCTTCGGACTGACGTAGTTGTAGCAAGTCTTGTTCCCCCCACTAGTGATACCAGTTGACAATCACAAGGTTTTTGTTCCATATGTTGTCATATAATTGTATATTGGTAGTTTGATCATGCAATTGTGTATGTGTTCGCAAGAGTGAAAACGTTGCTAACCTGCCCATTATCTTATGGTTGATCAATGTCTGCCATGAGTGGAACCATTCTTGACCTGTTTATGGACCATTTGAGTTGTCATGATGCAGAAAATAGCAAGACAGGCTAATTTAGCTAACCATGGTCCATGGTCAATGAAAGTAACTGGTACTGTGAGTTTTCTTTATGGGGGGTACAAATCAGTTACTGTACGATGTGATAATCTTAAGCTGTATGAACGGTGTTTTTTTTTTCTGTGAACTACTGAGGGTAATTCTTCTTTGTTGAGAGGGGCAAGATTTTGTGGACTTGGCATAGACGTGTCCCAGCCACAACACTGAAAACTGATGTATAATCCTGCTTTGCCTGTGAATTGCTTTGTGCAGGTAGTATCTGGCTCTCTGCTTTGCCTCCAAACTCCAATCACTTGGTTGAATCTGACATGAGCCACTTGTAATTGTAGCAACCTGAACATAAGAACCTATATGTCCCTTTCTTTTTATGCAAACATATAACCTGTTCCCACAAATTACAGTAGCCAAGAACCCAAAGGTCTTGCAAACAAGGCTAAAAAGTTTGTCGCTCTAGTTTTTAGCAACTTTACGAGGCAGCTGGGATGAAAGCAAAAGATGAAATTTCGTCATTATGGACATACAGGACTACAGTGTTTTCGGAAAGCGGTGTACTCCACCCGTAGAGTCCGTTTGGAAGCTTGAATTTTACAAGAAATAGCTAAATTCCTACATAAACTGGAAAAATTCTCAAAACGGGACGTAGTTTTTTTTGTCTTCGTGACTTATGTTTGCATTTGTTGTCTTGACACATACTTGTTTGAGTACCTGTTTTATTGTTGAGTTGACTAACGTTGACTTTGGTAGATAGTTGTGCTGCCACTATCCCTGATCTGTACAATCTATGGTAATATCTCCTGATTTACTTGGTGATTTTAGAGTATTTTGGGATTTGGAGATGAGAAAAGGAGATAAGACATTAGGGAAATTTCTGGATCCCTCTATCCAACTCTCTCTGTATTCTCACTATAATAGTTGTCACATTTTACATTTAAACCCCTATGTAATTGCCTAAATTACAAAGTGACACACTAACACTCCCCTTCAAGATAGGGCAAAAACATTGTATAGACCTATCTTGCTACAAAATACAGAAAATGGTTTTTCTGACAATCCCTTTGTGAGAACATCAGCCACCTGACTAGCTGAATTCACATATGGTAGACAAGTTATCCCTCAATCAAGCTTTTTCTTAATAAAATGACGATCAATTTTTGTATGTTTGGTTCGATCATGCTGTATAGGATTATTAGCAATGTCGATAGTTGCTTTGTTGTCACAATCAGCGGCTTGCAATTGAACACCTTTAATTCTGTCAACAAGATTTGCAACCACAAGAGCTCACACACACCATGAGCTATAGATTGAAACTCGGCCTTTGTAGTAGAACGAGCCACGACACTTTGTTTCTAGCTCCTCCATGAAACCAAGTTACCTCCAACAAAGGTGCAATATCCTGATGTCGATTGCCGGTCATCCAAAGAGCTAGCCCAATCAGCATCAGTATAACATTCAATTTGTATGTTCCGTTGGTGGGAATATAAAAGACCTTTCCCTAGACAACCTTTGAGGTAGTACAATATCCTATACACAGCTTCCATATGAGTTGATCTTGGATTATGCATAAACTAGTTGACCACACTCACAGCAAAGGCAATGTCTGGTCGTGTGTGAGAAAGATATATGAGTCTCCCAACTAACCTCTGATAGCGTTCCTAGTCCATCAGTGTCCTTGTATCACTGCTCAGGCGATGATTTTGTTCAATAGGTGTGGCTATAGGGCGAGATCCAAGCATGTCTGTCTCCTTAAGCAAATCCAATACGTACTTTCGAGGAGAGAGAAAAAAATACCATTAGGCCCTCAAGAGACATCAATACCAATAAAATACCTCAAGCATCTCAAATTCTTCACTTCAATTTCTTGTGCAAGATGATGCTTTAGGTATGAAAATTTCTTAGCATCATCTCCAACGATCACAATATCATCCACATATACTATCAAAATTGCTACCTTTCCCATGGTGTGCTTATAGAATAGTGTATGGTCAGCATTACTTTGAAAGTAACCTCTCTTGAGCATTGCTCATCTAAAATGATCAAACCAAGCTCGCGGTGATTGCTTCAAACTGTATAAAGAATGATGCAAATGCAGCACCTTTCCAGAGGTTTGACTTATCTCAAACCCTGGTGGGATATGTATGTATACCTCTTCTTGAAGATCATCGTGAAAAAGGCATTCTTCATATCCATCTGGTGAATGTTCTAGTCTAGATTGATTGCACAGGACAAAAGTGTTCTTACTGAATTCATCTTGGCCACCGGTGCAAAGGTTTTCTCATAATCAATCCCATAAGTTTGTGTATCCTTTTGCCACAAGATGAACTTTGTACTTGTCGACTTTACCCTCTGGAGTATGTTTAATTGCAAAAACCCACTTACAACCTACAGGCTGTTTACCAGGTGGTAGATCACTAAGCTCCCATGTTTTGTTCTTCTCCAAAGCTCTCATCTCTTCAAGTATAGTTGCCTTCCACTTTGAGTCCTCTTTAGCTACTTTCCAGTTACTTGGTATGGACACAGAATCAAGAGAGGCAATGAAACTATGAAAGGAATGGTTGCAATGTTCATAGGAAATGAAGTTTGCAATATCATGCTTATAACCAACTTAATCTTTTAGGCGTGCCAGGATTGTGATGATCTAGCTGGTTTTTCTAAAGCAATAGGCAAATCGTTGGATTATCCCCCATGATTCTTAATTCAGTAATAAACCACAAAATTCCCAACAAGTGCACCACACTAGAAGCAGCAACACAAAGGCTAAAAGACAAATCACTGATTTAATGCCTAAACAAATCACCAACATGAATCTGGGAGCACACACTTGAACCTAAGAGCTCTGGAACGTTATCAGATGTAATTGGACCAGCAAGACAGGGAAGAGCAATGGTGGCCAGCAGCGAGTATGGTGCATCATGCATGTCTTGTGAATATTCTCCTAGCATCCATATAAGAGCCGCTTTGCCTTTTTGCTCCTGAATATTTTTCCAGCGGCTAATGTAGCTTCTAATGCTTTTTGCGTTTTTGGCGGTTTCGTAAAGAAACATTTCACCACTGCAGTCAAAAGATGCAAGCGAACCTCAGGAGAGTTGCTCTAATATATATCCGCATAATGCCTTTGCTAATAATGATAGATCTAGGAAGCCTAAATCTTGAGGATACACCAAGTAGGTGTTATGAATAGCGCTTGTATTCATATGAGGCCAATGGGCCGGTATATATACACAAAGTACAGGTGGTAAATATGCAAAAAAAACTTCTCATAACAATGGGGAATAACAAACTATACATATATCTCTAACACCCCCCTCAAACTCATGGTGGATCAACAACACTGAGTTTGAAGAGGTAGAAGCATCTTTGTGCTCGAGTCCGGGCCTTCGTGAAGAAATCCGCTATCCAAGCTCAAGGCACATTCAAGAGTAATCACCGATCATGCACACAAGTCCTCATGAAAGAAGCATCAACACCAATATGCTTGGTGAGCTCATGCTTCACAGATCACGAGCAATACCGATAGCACTGCATCGTGTCGACAAGAGAGGGTTCGGTGTAGTGACAAAACACCAAAATCCTCAAGTAACCACCATAGCCAAGTAATCTCTGCAGTCAAGAGAGCCATAGCTCGCAACTCACCTCTGCACTCGAACGGGACACTGCATCTGCTTTCTTCGTCTTCCGTGCAATAAGAGAACCACCAAGAAAAACACAATGGCAGAGATAGACCGCGATCGGAGGATCGGCGCCCAAGTAGCATCCGAATAGGCTGAAGTCAGAACGAGTGGAACGTGGAAAGAAGAGACGGCGAGAGATAGTCCCACGAAGGTATCGCATAACTCAAGAAGGTGGTCAGAGTGAACCCGAGTGGGAGCTGAAACAAACCGACTCAAAATATGAACTGGATAAGTGATATCCGGACGAGTAACAAAGAAGGTAGACAAGACTCCCAACAAGATGACGATAGCGAGTCGGATCGTAAAGAGGCTCGCCATCGAGAGTCGGAGGTGAACATTGAGCTCCATGGGAGTCTCAACAAGATCTGATCGATCGAGAGAGGCGCGATCAAGAAGATCCCGAATATATTTCGCTTGGGACATAAAGAAACCATCTGGAGTGGAAGTAACCTCAATCCCAAGGAAGTAACGAAGAGGACCAAGATCCGACATAAGGAACTGCTCACTAAGACGAGCCTTGACAAAGGCAATGTACTCAGAATCATCTCCCGTAATGATCACATCATCAACATACAGGAGAAGAAGAGTCCGACCACGAGACGAAGTGTGGACAAAGAGCGCAGGATCATGATCACTAGCTGAAAAACCAGCAGCCGTGACCACAGAGGAGAAGCGCTCAAACCAAGCACGAGAGGCTTGCTTAAGGCCATAGAGAGAGCGACGAAGGCGACAGATCATGTCCTCAGGAACAGAATACCTAGGTGGCGGATGCATGTAGACCTCCTCACGCAACTCACCATTAAGAAAGGCATTCTTGACATCAAGCTGAGAATGCACCGGTGGCAAGCAATGACGCCACCGAAAGAAGAGTGCGAACAGTGGTTATGTGGGCCACAGGAGCAAAAGTCTCGTCGTAGTCAACACCATGCTCCTGCTGGAAGCCACGAGCAACAATTGTTTCAAGAGAGCCATCAGAGCGAGTCTTAATCTTATAGACCCACTTACATGTGATGGGATGAGAATGAGATGGAAAAGGAACAAGATCCCAAGTACCAAGACGCTGAGGGCAACAATCTCCTCGGCCATGGCAAGCTGCCACTCGGGGTGAGTAACAAAGATCCCGGTGGGATACAAAGCTCACGAGTAGCTGCGCCAAAGAAAGGCAAAACAGGCGGAGGCCGAATCGATCGCGATCGCGGAGAGCATAGCGAGGAGAGGATGACCCATCCGGGAAGATGGAGCATCGAAGAAGATGGAACATCGAAGAAGATGACTCATCCGGAAGATCCTCAATACGAGGTCGACGAGTGTAGAAGAGAAGGGAGAAGGTATCAGAGGGGAGGAGCTCATGAGTCGTAGGAGACGACGCAGCGGCGACAACGCGGAGAGGCCACAGGGGAATATGTGGAGACTCGGTGGGGCAGTGGACGAGGCAAAACAGATATAGGTGTATCTGGAAAGGTCAAGAAAGAGAGAGACTCCACAGAGGAAGCCGAAGGAGAGGCGGGGCGTGGGTAGAATGGACGAGACTCGTCGAAAGTCACATCCCGAGAAACCCGCATCCGACGACCAACGGGATCCCAAAGACCGATAACCCTTGTGCTCGATCAGATCCCGTAAAGACACACTCAACAGATCGAGCGATCGGTTTGGTGCGTTCTCGGGCGATGAGAACGTAGCAAACGCAGCCAAACATATGAAGGGTAGAGTAGTCGGAAGAAAACCACATAGACGCTCAACGTGGATTGCTCCTCAAGAGCGAGAAGAGGCTGGATGTTGACGAGATAGGTGGCGGTGGAAACAACCTCGGCCCAAAAGTGAGGTGGAATAGAGGCGGCGATCATCGAGCACGAGCCGCCTCAAGGAGGTGACGATGCTTGCGCCAAAGCAACACCATTCGAGCATGAGCACCGTGACAAGAGAATCGAAGCGAGTGCCTCGCTCAAGAAGGAAGGCTGCGCAGTAACGAGAGAGTACTCGCCAGCAGAATCGACCACGAAAGACACGAATAGGAGTGGAGAACTGTGTGTGAATCATAGTGGTAAATTGTTTATAGATAGACAAGACCTCACTACGAGAAGACATGAAGTATATCCAAGTGTGGCGAGAGAAATCATCTATAAATATGATATAATAACGATGACCCCCTTTCGAAACGAAGGGAGCCTGACCCCAAACATCTGAATGAACAAGATCAAAAGGACGTTGAGACACAGACTCACTATGAGGATAAGGAAGCTGGATCTGTTTACCTAACTTACAGCCTTGACAATCTAAAGACACGTCTCCTGAGACAGACCCCAGAAGACCACGACGAACTAAGGACGACAGACGGGATCCACACAGATGGCCAAGACGGTGATGCCACTGCTGGAAAGAGCCGTGAGACGGTGGCGTGGCGGAGAGACTGGCGGCGATGGTGGCAGCGGAAGGAAGGTGAAGCCAGTCAAGCTCCCAGAGACGCTGTGAGTCACGGCGCCGAGGGCCAGAACCAACCAGAGCTCCCGTGTGGCAGTCCTGAACACAACAAGAGTCAGAGTCGAGAATGACCCGATAACCAAGGTCAGTAATCTGCCCAGCAGAAAGAAGCTGCAAGGTAAGGCGAGGAACATGAGCAACAGAAGGGACATGAAAAGATGAGTTGCTAAGAGATCCTCGACCAGAGACAGAAAGAGATGTACCATCAGCAGTAAGAACACTGACAGGAGAATCAAGAGGTGTAATAGAAGACAGAGTAGAAGGATCAGGAGTCATGTGAAAAGATGCTCCAGAATCAAGAATCCACGGGGAGGTACTGACGTGTAGGAGGTGGTCTCTCGGTTCAGAAGAGTCGTGAGCGTAACTGCGCAGAACTGCCGAGGAGAACCCGGGCGCAAGTAGGCGTCGAAGTCCGGCTATCTCCCTTTCGGTGAGAGAAGTCTGAAGAGGTCGAGGTAGACGTCGTCGTAGAAGCACTAGTGCCGTGAGAAGAGCGCCGTGAAAGATGCCGCTTCTTCTTGTAGCACCGGGACTCGCAGTAGCCATCCTTGTCGCAGAGGAACAGTGAGGACGGCCACCACCACCGTGGTAGCGCCACCACCAGGAGGCAGCAGTAGCAGCAGCGTAGCGGCGAGCGAGCGAGCACAGAGGGAGTGGCATCGCATCAGCACCACTCAAACGAGTCTCCTCTGCGCGTATCTCGGTAAGAGCCTCCGGAGAGTGACACGAGGTGGCGTGCAAGGAGCCGGGCACGCCTTTGCTCGAACTCAGACGAAGGCGAGTAAGGAACTCGTAAACCCGCTGAAACTCCGTGTCGGCACATACATCCAGCAAAGACGGACAGTACGACAAACAAGCAAGCGGAGTGAGTCCAATCGACGCCGCATGCCAGAACTCGAGCGTAAAGCGCCAATGTAGCATCGCCTGCTGAAGAGAGTGCTCTGGCGGACCACGGACAGTCGAGGCATCACCGAGGGCTCGTGCGCCGACGAAGATGAGTCCACATCCGAAAGCCGGAGGAGTCCCACAACCTCGTAAGAAAATCGAGGCCGACATCGGCGATGAAGACAAAGAGGCCCGAGCGTCGTCATCGTACCACCGAGTGTAGACGGCGACGATCCTTGTAGGAATCGAGCCTCCCGGTAGGCGAGGCGCTTTATCATCGCCTTCATCATCGCAGCAGCTTTATCGGTACGTCGGAGGCAATGCAATAGCGAGGCTCGTCGGAGGAATAGGCAAGGCGGGCGGTGACATCGCCGAGAGAACGCCCGAGAGACGAAGACCACGCATGTGAATGCGCATGTGAGACACGAAGTCGGTGTAATTAACACCATCAAAGATCACCGGCAATGAGGAGGGAAGCGGTGCCCATTGGTAGGCGGCGCCGACGGCGCGGCGACCAAGGCAACGGTCTAACAGCGACGGCGACGGCGCGGCGGTTAGAACGACGTTTTTACTCGGCTAAAGAAACTCACCGGCCATAAAACGAGCCTTCGCCCGCTACACTCACGCGCTTAGGCACGACGCACGGCGCGGCGCGCGCGAGCGGCGCGGCGCGCGGGAGCCGGCGGCGGGGGAGCCGCGCTCACCGACGGCGGCCTCGGCGAGGAGGCGGCGCGACTGGGAAGGCGGCGCGCGGCACTGAGGCGGCGCGCGGCTCGGGAGGCGGCTCGAGCGGAGAGGTCGGGAAGGCGGCGTCGATCTCGGCGGAGACGAGCGGCAGATGGAGCCACCCCGAGGAGAACGGCAGATGGAGCCACCCCGAGGAACGGAGGACGACGGCGGCGTCCGTGAGGGAGGAGGAGGCGGCCGATCAGATCTGGAGCCGGGAGTCGGCGACGGCGGCCGACGGCAGCAGCGGAGGTGGAGGCGGCACGCGGGAGTCGGCGACGGTGGTGCAGAGTCGGCGACGGCGCGCGGAACCCTAGGTAAGCCAAAACTCTAGTTTTGGCTCTGATACCATGTTATGAATAGCGCTTGTATTCATATGAGGCCAATGGGCCGGTATATATACACAAAGTACAGATGGTAAATATGCAAAGAACCCCTCATAACAATGGGGAATAACAAACTATACATATATCTCTAACGGTAGGAACCAACACAGATCGAGGAGTATAGATCTGGCCTCGGAACTCACCGAGAGAGAGCTCACCGGACAGGAAAAACAATGTTTGAGGAACTTAAAGAGGTAGTGTTCTAGCTGACCAAGAAGACACGGATATGCCTCCGTGACACTTTCTACAGACTGGCTGAATGCTTGAATACGTAGCGCACTACTGCAAACAGAGCAAGAATCGTCAGCTTAGAGGAACTTCTTGCTGTTGCTGCTAACCAATCCCCTCGCGTCGCCTTCACGACCAGCTGCTCCACGCTCCACCAAAAACCTGGCGACACAGCACCGTAGGGAGCTGAAGCTTGCAAGAATCAAGCACAAAGATCATGCGGGATCGATGCGCTCCCGATACCATCTTGATTTACTTGCTGATTTCAAAGTATTTTGGGATTTGGAGATGAGAAGAGGAGATAAGACATTGGGGAAATTTTTGGACCCTCTATCCAGCCTCTCTGTATTCCCACTATAATAGTCTTCACAATTTACATTTAAACCCCTATGTATATGCCTAAATTACAAAGTGACACACCAACAATATCTACTACTACATACTTCCATACCGTATGTTTAAAGGGTTACCATATGGTTCTTCTTCTTTTTTTTTTTTTTGTGAAAATACCGTACGGTTCATACCTATCGTTATCACAAATACTTGGAATATACAAAAATAATGGAAGATTCCTCTTAAGTTCTAATTCCGATTATATCATTTCCTTCCTTTTGGAGGTCCTATTTGCAAAAAAGGAAAAACATAGAAAAATAACAATGAAAAGGAGATTAGCTCATTTGAGCTTCTGGTTCTAACTTCTTTTTATTTTTTTGTTATTGTTAGGGGTTTTTGTTTTTTCTTTTATTCTTTTGTAAAATCCGTGATGATAAAATATTTTTCTTTTTAAAATTTTTAGAATTTAAATAAACTAAAAACTATCAGTAGTTGTAATATATTTTAATTAGTATAGTGTAAAAAAAACATAAGCCTGAATTTTTAAGTGCAAATGAGCACAACTGGAGAGAAAGCCCCACGAGCCAGAGCCCGAGCCAGAGCCAGAGAGAGGGCAAGCCAGAGTCGTCGACGTCGTCTCTCGCGTGTTTCTTCGATCCGCCGCTCCCGATTCGTGCTCCTCCTCGGCGCGAGGTACGAATCCGACTCTTCTTCCTCTTCTGCTGTCCGAACGCCTCCCGTAGATCTTCTACGTGAACACCGGCGGCCGGCGCGGTGAGCTCTTCTCCCCTTCCTTCGTTTCCACCGTTCGCCAGATCTGGCCCCCCTCCCTCTTCTCCGGCGGCCGGCCCCCGTCAACATCCCCCGCCCTTGTGTGTGCATGGGAAAATTTTGACCTTGGGTTAAGGAGGTTGTGGATGGTAGTGCTACGATGATCCAAGTGCTTGTTTTTGTTTCTGTTGTTTGGCGTGTGAAGAGATAATGATTCGTGTTGCAGTTTGTCAGATCCCATGGTGAACCTGTAACTTCGATGTAGAGCAGGCCCTGAACCGAAACGATTCCACCCATGAATTTTTCTAAAACATGTTAGGCACTGCTGTTTGTCAATCCCAATGGGTTTGGTGAACTCTATTCTTTAGATCTGAAATATGTAGAGGCATAGTTGTTGGTTCGTATTGGTTCTGTGAAAGTTACTGCTTTGATTATCTGAGGTTTATAAATATTAGGCCTTTGTCTCTGCTGTCATGAGAGAGAAGGGAGAAACCCTTTTGAATGTCTGATCCAGCAAGTTGCAAGCTAACGCTGTGAGACCCTTGTGAATGTCGGATCCAGCAAGTTGCAATCTAACGCTGAGAGTTTTCAGTCAATATTACTCCGATTCTATGTCTATGAAACAATTTCCACCCCGAAGTAGCAAGTCTGGTAATTTTGTTGCCTTTTGTTCCATATATTGATTTATTTTGATAAGAACATCGGTGTTTGTTGCAAGAAAAGATAATATACATTATGTCTTAGTGCAACAATAAGGTTTTGCTTTTTTAATCTGGTGTTTACTGAGACAATGGTAAGGTGGGGAAAAGCACAAGGAACCGCTAATGCATGCTTTCTCTGTATTTTTTTTGGTTACTGTGTTATTGTTCAGGTCCAACTGGGGTGGTCTGATGCAGTTTTTCTCCATACAATAAATTGCACTATCTGGTCTGCATTGGTGAATCGATCTCATTACTTCATTTAAATCATGTGTAGGACCAGAAAGGAGGCTGTCAAGGCAGGGGTGTAAACTAAATTTGCACCACCATGTCGTCGAAGAAGATAGAGGTAGACCACAAGGACATGGTTCATGATTCTGCCATTGACTACTACGGGAAGCGCCTTGCCACAGCCTCCTCTGACTCCACCGTGAAGATCATCAATATTGGAGGTGCATCCGCCCCATCTCAGCTTCTTACAACCCTTGCTGGCCACTATGGTCCTGTGTGGCGTGTTGGATGGGCCCATCCCAAGTATGGTTCAATTCTTGCATCCTGCGGCTATGATGGCCGTGTGATAGTTTGGAAGGAGGGTGCTGCTGGGCAATGGTCTCAGGCCCATGTGTTCGGCAACCACAAGTCCTCAGTCAACTCCATTGCTTGGGCTCCGCATGAGCTCGGACTTTGCCTTGTCTGCGGGTCTTCCGACGGTACCATCTCTGTCATGACCATGCGGCCTGATGGAGGATGGGACACTGCAACCATTGAGAGGGCACACCCTGTCGGTGTGACGGCAGTCTCGTGGGCTCCAGCAACAGCACTTGGGTCGATGGTTGGCTCAGATCAGCTCATCCATAAGCTCGTGTCTGGTGGCTTCGACTCTGTTGTCAAGGTGTGGGCGTTTGTCAATGGTAGCTGGAACCTGGAGAGCGCTCTGGTCTCTGACATGCACACAGACTGCGTGAGAGATGTTTCATGGGCACCGGTTTTGGGCCTGGCAAAGTCGACCATCGCCAGCGCCTGCCAAGATGGTAAGGTTGTCATCTGGACCAAGGGGAAAGAAGGGGACAAGTGGGACGGGAAGGTGATGCACGACTTCGGGGCTCCAGTGTGGAGGGTGTCCTGGTCCTTGACAGGAAACATACTGTCCGTCGCCGCCGGTGATGGTGACATCACCCTGTGGAAGGAAGCGTCAGATGGGCAATGGGAGCAGGTGACGAAGGTCGAGCCACAGGTGACGCAGGTCGAGCAGTAGGAAGTTTGTGCTGTGGTTTCCTGCTCTTTTCAGATTCAGATATCATGTTTCCAGTAGCAATGGCATAACGTGTTTTCACCGGCGCGATGATTACTGATAGATTGAATATTTGATCACCTTCTGGGGGAGTGTCTGCTTGGATTTTTTTTTTCAACTCGTCTGCTTAGACTGTTAATTACATTTACTGGTCGTGTACTTGTCTGCACTGTTAAAAAAAACATTTCTCATCTTGATTCTCGGGATGCTTCGCATAGCTTGTGTACAAATCAAGAAGTACTTATTTCGCTGTGTGTGCCCATTGTCTATTGGAACTAGTAGCCTGCATCGGGCTGTTTGTAACTACCGCCTTGCCGGCCGATCACACTAGATGCTGCGCGGCCTCCACCGCCGTCTGGCCTCGCCGGAGCAGAGTGAGGCGGCCGTCGGCGAGGGGGCACGGGCGACAATAGCCAGACCATATATTCACAGTAATACACGACATAGATCAGGGGCTCTTTAGTAAAATTCACCCCGCGCCACGTGTCCTGCTCGGCCCTGGCCGCGAGATGTCAGACCAGGAGCTCACCACGACGCGATTTTTATTTGCGATCCAGACCGGGCAGGCAGCCCACAGTAATACAGCATAATCAAGGGAGTCCAATTAGATCAGGACCGCGATATTCATATCCAACGGTGGACGTTGCTGCCCCTGCCACTTCTCCTCTCCCTGCGGCGTGAGTTGGCTGGTTCCTCCTCGCGACCGACTCGAGCAGCGTCGCCGGCGCCGACCGATAGCCGCAGGACGCCGACGGCGAGGCCGATCGAGAGAGGAAAGGAGACCTTGGCCGATCTCCTCCAAGACAAGAAGACACCTCCTAATCGACCGGAGATCCGGATAAGCATCCCTTGGTAATCCCTAGCCCGACTCGATTTGTTTCGTTTCGGCTTGCCCTAAGCGCGATTCCGCAAGGAATCTTTGTTTTTCTTCTTATCCCGTCCGATTCCTTTCTTTTTCTTCTTATCCCGCCCGATTCCTGCACCCTAGGTGCTTCGATCTAGGCTAGCTTGTACTCTGTAGGGCCTCGCCGCCTCGCTTGTAGTGCGGTTGCTTGTTTCTTATGCTGCTTTGTGTTTGTGATTCGCAGGTAGCAGCTGCTTGGCAGTGGCCAGGGCAAGATGTCTGGCAATGTGAGTTGCTTCTACTTGAACAGGAGACCCTTTTTGTTGGTGCAGAAGCCAGTGCGGTGCATTTGTGCTGACCTTTTGCTTCTTGTGATGCGCAGCCAGTCGGCGTTGATAACACTTTCCGGAGGAAATTTGACAAGGAAGAGTACTTGGAGCGAGCTCGACAGAGGGAGCGGGAGGGGAAGGTCCACATGTCACATTCTATTATTTTTCTCAATGCTCAAAAGAATCATCTTCATATTTCTTCTCTTTCTCTCGATATATAGCTCACTGCGTTCTGTCTTTCTGTTGGTCGTGCAGGAGGAAACCCGGAAAGGCAAGGGTACTGCTACTATAAGTTAATTCTGTTATTTGTAGTCGTACAATTTTTTGTTCTTGTAAAATTTAGTTCTTTTCGACTATGAATTACAGATAAGGGCCCTCCTGTGCAAAGACAACCTTTGAAGCATAGGGACTATGAAGTTGACCTTGAGTCTCGTCTTGGCAAGACTCAGGTTTGTCGGATCATCTTTCTTTGTAATAAGTTTTCTTTTGTCGTTTTATCATGGTTTTCCCATGTTTCCTCATGTTGTATAATCTATTGAATCAATGTGATATGCTTCCTGGTTGTTGATATGTGATGTATAGATGTATTGTATTGCTTGGTGCATCGTCAAATTAGTATTCGTTTTTTGTAAGTTGTAACCTAGTATTTGGGGCTGGATGTTTATGCTTGATTTCAATAATTGGTTGTTGATATGTGATATTTTATATTCATATTATGGTATGTTCTATATGCTACATTGCTACTATTTGCCCATAGATACTGTCAAACATCCATAATGTATAGCTTAGAATTGAGCACTTATAACAAAACACCATAAGAATATTATCTGTATTAGCATATGTACAGAAGTCCCCCTTCAACTAAGCTCATCCGTAAATACAAGACTCGGCATTTGTCAGCAATTTTAGCATTTGATACTTCATTTGCATCACATTTTGAAGTATATTTACCATGTTGATTTTTTTTTTTTGCTTCAGATCATGAAATTTGAATTCATTGGAGAACTCCTTTGAGGAGTATGCTGCATGACTAGTCTAGGACAATGCTTAAGCACTTTGAGTAGTACAATGTTTCCCATAAGAAAGCACAATATGCTTCTTCGTTGTGAAGTATACGGATGAAAAGCATAAAATTGTGCTTAAGATTTGAATATTGGAAGAGGAATAAATAATGAGAAAGAAGAACTAAAAAACGGAACACAAAATGAAGTCTTTCTAGCTATGTTCGTATACTAATACAGTCGTATAGTTTAATCAGTATGTTATTTGTTTATTTGTTTTATACCATTGAATGACTTGCAAAAACTATGTACCTCTAGGGCCAGATATGAATGTTATTTGTATAAATGACTTGGTTTGGTATTTACCATCAACAAGCTGCTTTTAGTCTGCTCAAAAAAGCTACTTTTAGAAAATAGGCACCCATTTAATTAAAATCATAACTAATCATGTTCTTCATTGGCTCTTTTTTCAGGTGGTAACCCCAATTGCACCTTTGAGTCAGCAGGTTTGTCCCGAAATCCCATAAGGGCATGTTGTTCACAAATTTTTCAGTTAGGCTTACACCTTGATAAACATGCTGGAATCAAGAGTATAATTTTCCAATTTATTTAATTTGTTTTACTTAAGAAAACTTGGTGAGATCTTATCAGAAGATCTGTTATGTGTGCTATTTTTTTTCTAGATTTTTTTTTATAGCGAGCATGCAAAAGCTTTGCGTGTCATTGTATTAAGAAGGGAGAAGAAAAAGGAGTACAAATACTAGTAGGATAGTGTTCGGAGATACAATAAAACCCCCTGAAGGGGTAACATCGAAAAGAGAAGAAACAAGAAAGAGGAGACAGGGTGGTGAGAAAACAGAGAGTTACAAGAAGGAGCAACATGGGGGTTGGGGTTAAGCTAAGAGGTAACTCTCATGCTTGCCCAACTCCAACAAATAAGTTCCTGCCGCAGGTTGTCTAGAAGCATTTGGGTACCCCTCTTTGTGTTGTTGAAGACCCGATCATTGCGTTCACGCCAAATGGTCCAAATGAAGAGAATGATGGTGGAATCGAACTTTTTTCTCTTAGCGTTGTGAACCTTGTTGCGCAAGAAGATCCACCAATCAATCAACCTATTTTGTCTTGTTGCCGATGGGTGGAGAAAGCCAACAGGGCAAATGAATTGCGTCCATACTTGTTGAACCCAAGGGCAAAGGACGAGGAGGTGGTCAATTGTTTCAAGATGATGTTCATAGAGGGGACATAGCATGTGCGCTGTCACACTGTGTCGTGCTAAACGATCTGCAGTCCAGCAACGGCCAAGGATGGCTAGCCAAGCGAAGAACTTACATTTCAAGGGTGCTTTGCAATTCCAAATTAATTTGTGAGCTGTGAAGCGAATCCCTCTAAGGAAGAATGCGTCCTATGCAGATTTGGTAGAGTACACCTCTGAGGAGTTTAGCTTCCAGACCACCTGATCGTCGTTTTGAGATTGTAAAGAAACTGAACCGATTTTATGCCAAACTGAACCGATTTTTTCTAGATTTGAGTCTCATGTTTCCACTATCGGTCGATATTCATTAGCAATTACCTACTTGTCTTTTAACATGCCAATGCTGTTTAGAACTGTACTATTGCTACAGAAATTAACCTCTCCTGCCTTGGGAGTTGAGCATGATTACAAAAGATTAAGAGTTAACTAGATATTGTTCATGCTCACTTTGTCACATAAAAATTGTTCTCAATTCTACTGGCTTTCTGGCAGGCTGGATACTACTGTTCAGTATGTGAGTGTGTTGTTAAAGATTCAGCTAATTATTTGGATCATATAAATGGCAAGAAGCGTAAGTACCTGGAAACTTTGTTTAAGTTCAGTTGGTGTATCAAACCTAGCAATCATCAGCTTCATGTTTCATGCTTTGAACGTTTGACAGATCAGAGAGCATTGGGCATGTCTATGCGTGTTGAAAGGGCATCACTCGAACAGGTAGAACATCTGAGCTTGTTTGTTGGATTAAAAGCATTGGCTCATTCAGACTTGGGTTACATCATGTGCCGGTGGTTGGGTTATGTAAGACAAGTGGGTAAATGCTTGCATAGATACCTTTCATATCTTACTATTATTAACTTTTTCTGGCTGCAGGTTCAAAAAAGGTTTGAGTCACTTAAGAAGAGGAAAGATCCAAGCAGCTTTAGTGAACAAGGTGAGAAAACGCAAAAACATCATCCAGGATGTCATTTTCCCTTTTTGCTGTGGATAGCTGTGAAGGGAGCCTACGGAAATTCTCTCTTAGATTGCTGTCTAAAAGCAAAAATTTTGCCCTTTGCTTGTTCTTCAGATTTGGATGAGAGAATATTGAAACAACAGCAAGAGGAGGAAGAGAGGAAGCGTCAACGCAAAGAAAAGAAGAAAGAGAAGAAGGTAAGTGCCACCATGCATGAGGATCACTTCCTGTTTGTACTATCTGCTTTCCCTTTGGTACAAAACTTTCGGTTGACGGTCCTGTGGGCTGTGAGAATCAGTAGAATTCATAACTGGATACCATATTGTTTCAGAAAGAGCAGGCTGCCCAGAATGAACCTGAGGACATCGACCCTGATGTTGCTGCTATGATGGGTTTTGGAGGGTTCCGTTCCTCCAAGAAGTGAATACTTTCAGATGGCATCTTTTTCGGTGGCATGCGGCTGCTGAAGACATGGTCAAGCTGCCAAGGCCATATGCACCTGGATCACAAGATAGCGTCGTAATTGGGATTTTATGACGCAGAGCTGCGAGGCACGGATTAGCTTCCTAGACTTGAAAAAAGTTGTTTGTAACTGTTACCTGATAATGCTTTCCTAAGTCAGTGATGCTTAATGTTGAAACAATTCTCTCTAATTGAGTATCCAGGAGTGAACGGTGACTTTGTTGTCAGTCAGTGATCATTTGAGAACATCTCATCTTTGAGAAATAGGATGACTGCCCACGTTCAGCATCAGTTGCAAGAGAACAACCGTAATCTTGTGCGATTTACTTACGCACTGATCTGAAGGCGTAAAAATTAAAGAGAGAACTAACGAAAAGCACTTAATACTTACGTATACTGTGCAAACTAGAAACTTTACTGTGCTGTTAGACTAGTAAATGGTAATTTTACGTTGCAGCTTTGTGAGCCATAACAGATAATGCAGAGTAATGAAACCCACTTTCATGCCAAAAGCTCAGTAAATTGACATTGGTCTAAAATCTAAACAAATATTGACAGAGCACTTAAAGGTGTAGCAATGAAGGAAAAGCTACGTCTGGCTTCTTGTCCTCAGGATCAAGAATGTATTCCTGGTCATCCCAGTCTTCTGGCTGCAACCATTAGCATATTGCATCATTGCCTCTGTGAAAAGAGCACAACCATGGCAGTCTATTCAGAACAGACCGTAACTAATATCTGAACCTCACCTTCTTGGCTTCAGAATCCCTGATTTTCTTTGGAGGAAGAATGTCCCAGTCGTCATAGATGCTGCCAGATTGCTTCTCGGTGTTGTCGATGAGAATGCTGTATGTGGCATCCGGACGGATGATCAAAGTGTACACATGCGCTAGCTGATCGGTCTCGCATGGCACCTCCTTGTTGATCAAATGGTTCCTGCCGTTCTTGGTAAGGATGGCGTGAACCTTCTTGGTGGCATGCCCACAGATATCTGGTCCAAACATGATGCTGCAATTAAAAAAGCACAGGCAAGGTCTGATTAACCAACGGATCAAATAGGGCATAGCTTGAATACGCAAAGAATTGTGATCAATTCACCTGTACGGGGTTTCGCCACCGAACTTCGTCTGGTCAACATCACCACCGAGCAACTTGACATAGCCACCGCCGCAGTCGAGCTTCTGCTCGTGCTTCACCGAGAATTGCAGCACCAAGGTCTTGTCCTTGTTGCTGAACTCTGGGTGATGCACCGAAATGGCGCAGAACCTGTAGTCTTCAGAGGTCTGGATACCTGCACCGAAAAAAAAATCACAACAATTCAGCATACGCTGAACGGGACAAACAAAAATCGGCAGTGTTCTGTTCTGGGTATGGTTCACCATTACCTTTGTCGTCAGCATCTCCGTTCCAGTTGCCGGACGTGTGGTTCCACTCGCCGGCCGTGTTGTCTTCCTTCTTCCACTCGGACTTCACCCACCGATCCTCCCATCCATCTGTTGTCAGACACAACTCGGAGTTGAGACTTCGGACACCCAAACAATTTTACTCGTTCACCAAACGGAAAATGCGTAGTCTCGTCAAGACGACGTAACGCAACATCACATCATCTAATCAAGAAACAAACAAGCAGGTCGCAACATGGCAACAACGATGGGAGAAAAACAAGTCATAATAAACCATAAACCCCGGCCTCTCCAGATTCTCGGGGCATCTGAGGAACGAACGCGTAGAAAGCACACGATCGGCGGCACAGAAACAGCCAGGTCCATGCACGCGAAGCAAAAGCGGTTCGTCACACGAACGAACGAACGAAATGCTTAATAAAACAACAATTGAAACCTGCCGATCGCGAGACGGAAGCAGCAACAGTTACGAAAGAGCGCTAGAACTAGAGGTTTTTCTTGTGTCCTGTCGACGGCAACGCCACCAGATTCCACGGACCAAATCTCGCACCCGAAGTACACCGAAGCCTCTCCAAAACACAGGACGAACACACAGCGCAAGCGTGCATACGAAAAAGATCAAGCGCATGGCTAAACTAACAAACGTGCAATTTCGAACGCATTGGTCGAATGGATCTGGAGGACACGACTTGCTGTCAAACATCTCGTAACGTCACCATTTCTAGGGATGTTGTATTTCTCTTATAACTATTCAAAACTATTCAACTGCGAGCTACTGTAGTCAAGTATACATCATTGCCATCACAAGCTCAAATACAAAAACTAACTTTATTACAAAATAACAGCTTATCAGCTAAGTCTTATAACAGGGCGAGCAGCCCTTAGATACATTACAATACAAAAGAACATCACATGCGTACTTAAACGGAGAACAACTCTAATTCCAAATGTCATCTACTTCACAGTATTCCTCCATTTCATCCTCGTAGACTTTCTCATTTTCTTGCCACGTACATTCTGTTAATGTGTTTAGTACGTATAAGTACAAACCACCGTATTCAACAAGTCACATAGAAAATGCTATTTTATTACATGCAGAGATTTCCAGGGATGGAAGTATAGTGGTTTTATTATTTTATGTGGATGCAATTTTAATTGTAAATATTTTAAACATTAAATCACAAACTTCTTAAGAAAATTGGGGTTTCAATAACTTGATTACCAAAATTAATAAATTTCAAATCTACTTATGCTTTGTTATTGGATTCACCTATTAAACACAGTTTCATTTACCGGAAACACGACATATTCGAATACTATTAATCATGACTCTGTAGAGTTGCCTAGCTTTACCCACAAGATTCCTTAACTCTCATAACTGAGTTAAGAAAACAAGGTTTTTCACTGCTCAATTCTCTATATAGCTTCTACCCAGTAGATACTATTTCCTAACAAACTTGAGTGGCCCACAGCCTCGCCCGATTTGATGCGGATCTACTGTTGTTAAGTATGATTTTACCATTACCATACCATAAAACTCCCTCAGTCTCCCTCCATGTTTTGTAGATATTCAATCAAATTTGAGTAGCTACTAAACCAGATTTAACAAATCAATGCTTATGGTTGAGCGATCACTATATTCTTTACTTGACATAAGTTTCTAGTTCTTATATTTTTACCGAGGAAACTTTCATCCACAAATCCTTATTTCAGTGTCCATCAGCACTGCCACCTTTTCAGTCCAAACCTCCACCATAGGATAAGATCATCGGACCCGACCATCTTGTGGCCTCCCATGATATCTCATCCTAGAAACACTTTTTTTTAAAAAAAAATGTTACTAACAAAATGCCAAATCTCTAAGTAGTGTAAAACTGTTGAGTTTTTGATTTACCATAATTATTAAATTCCATAGTTAATATTACTAGGTTTTGTCAAGGTGAATATGGCTACTAAATTAAACAGAACTTTTTCAGGTGGTAGGACATAACTAATATCATGTCATTCTATATATTTATTGTACATAAAATAATAGTGCATAAATAACATAATGAAAATATTGATAAATAAGTAATTTAGAGGAATGTAGGTTTAATATGATCAAAGACATGTGACTTTGCCTTGCAGATCAATGCATACTACAATTTTGTATTCTCCCGATTATTATGCTTGAACTTGAGCCTCTCCTTCCTGCACTAGCTGGTCTATGACGTGTGTGCTAGCGCAAAGCGAAAGAAGGTAATTCAATTCCGTGCTTGAAGGGTTGAGTTGAGAATAAAAGAAAGAGAATAAAATCTAGAAAAATCAAATAAACTAGATTTACAGTTTATAGGTGTCTGGTATGAGGAAACAGAGCCATGAAATGGGTAGATGGGCTCGAAATGATCGAAATAGATGTGTGTGTGTATATATATATATATGCATTTTAGGGTTTTGTGAATAGTAACAGGTTTAGGTACTGTTCATCGCATGTTTTCACTATTCACTTCAGGTGGTTACTGTTCATGTCATATCCACTTGCTACAAAATGAACAATGGAAGAGGCGACCTAGTTTGCTGGTTGATTTGGCCTACTACTATGCGACCGATGAATTCGCTGTGGCGACCCAGAAACAAGGGAAGAAGGCGATGGCACCGATGGTTCTATATTGGTTTGTGACGGAATTGGAGACTATGGATGGGTTCCTAGGGCCACGAGGATTCCATTTTTGGGGTCGACGGTGGCTGGAAACCAAGCAATCGCCAGTGGCGAGGTTTTCCTTTCTCGGAACTTTTGAATGGCACAAGGAATAATGGTGGTTAATGGGATGATAGCGTTAGGGTTTGGGTATCTCTGGGTTAGAGGAAGCTCAGGGAAGTGGTGGCTCGAGTCGAGGTTGGCTGAGTTGAGCTGCTCACGGTGGCCTCCTATGGCCGAGCAGCGGACAAAGGTACCGATGCAACAAGGGGCTCGGGTGGTTAGGGAAAGCTTTGGTAAGGTTTCTATGGGCATGAGAAAGCTGCAGACCAAAGTAATTGAAAAAGGATGACTAAATAGAAGGAATGGAAATTTGAGCTTACTTCGAGTTTTCCGGTGATCGCTGGCGGAGCTTTGGTCATCGGAGCGATTAGGGGTGGCTCACCTTGGACGCCGATGCTTTCGAATGGAGGGTTTCAGGGGTTTAAATAGGACGGGAATGGCAGTTCGGCACAGGGCTTGGGTCGAGGCAGTAATGGCGCGTGGCCAAGTCGGGAAGGGGAGAGAGGGCGCGACGCGGCCGACAGAGGGGTGGTATGGACTGCCTCGGGTGTGGCATTGTGGTCATCAAAAGGGATACATGGGCGTCAAGTCGGCTGAAAGGGTGCGAGAGCAGAGAGAGGGCAGAGAGAGCGAAGAGGAGGCAGGGTGAGGTGGGTACGGCGCTTGTCCAGGTGAGGGTCGCGGTAATTAAGGGCGCGAGGTACGGCGGCCTGTGCTGGCAACGGCGGGCTCTGATGTGCTGAAGTTTGCGGCGCGGAGTTGTCGGCCGAGAGAGAGCAAAGAAGGAGGGAAGAGCATAAATGGCGGCGACTGCTTTGACGTGCGACCGGGAGTAATTAAGAGGGTGTCACAGGCGGGATAGGCAAGGTGGTATGATCTCTAACTAGGTGCAGTGGCGTGGCAATGGCAGGAAGTCACAGGAAGGTGTGGCAATGAAAGATCAAGGTGGCAGCAGAGATTTTTCAAATGATGTACAGTGAACACGTGCGAATGGTTAAAGGGGGTGATTCGGGAGGAGAAACAAAGCATGATGGCTGGGATGGATGTGAGATTTGGCTAGGATTCCAGAAAATCAAAATCAAACAAAAAAAATTCAAATTCTTTTGAAATTTGATTTTATTTCACTTCTCAAAGAATACCTCGCCGGCGATGACGAACACGAGTGCGATCACAACCACAATAGCGGCCACGGCAGAGGATGACCTTTTGAGGACCGCCATCACCAGCGATGGCGAGAAAACACGGCCACCACTGTATCTAGAAGCTTCTAGAACCTTCTAAAGTAGTCCTAATTCTATTTTTCTGACCCAAAACCTCCTGATGGATAGCGAGCACGAAATGCACCGGGTTTAATAAGAGGGGAGGGGTATCATCACCACCGTGAGCTTGCCCCAGAGGACATTGTGTAACTGACATCTGGGGCCAGAGAGGTGGCGAGACGCGCAGTGCACACGTGGGATAGCCTGGCCCACGTGACTGCGCAATAGTGCACGGGGATACGGGAGCTTGGCAAATGGGAGCTTGGAGCGTGGAAAAAGCGACGTGTTTCGGGGGCCGGGCAATCCGATGCTACGTGGATGCTTGCCCCTTGGAGTTGGAGTTTTGGACGTATCTAACACCGTGAGAGTCAGAAATTCCAATTATAGCCTCCCGACCATGAAAATTCTGTTTTTGGCCCCCTTCCCGACCACGGGACATTGCCGGCGCAACACCTTGCTAGGTCGTGCGGTCCGGGACCGCATGACTCTACTGTTCACAGGCAGTGTCCGTTCATGGGGGGAGCAGCCATTACTATTGCCCTGCAGCAGCTGAAATGTCTGTTGGGTATCAGGAACTTTACAAAGAAAACTAACATAGTTTCTGTTATGGACTCTGTTTGGAGTTCAGTTCATCATGGGGTGCTATCTTGTACTTAGCATAGTCCGAATAAAATATTACTATCTAGCTGAGTTCTATAAACAACTGACAAGGAGTTATGTTACATATGCAGTGGAATTGGCAGGCAATAGTGATTGGCGTAGCTTTCTTGCAGAGACGTGCAGTCGGACGTCTGGGCCGTGCGGTTGGTAAGCGAATCATGCGATCTCGCACCGCATCACTGCTCGTGAACAGTAGAGTCGTGCGGTCCCAGACCACACGACCTAGCTACAGTGTGGTCGTGCGGTCCCGGACCGCACAACCGAACAGGTGTCGCGTCGGTAGTGTCCCGCGGTCGGGAAGGGGGCCAGAAACGGAATTTTCGTGGTCGGGGGCTATAATTGGAATTTCTGGCTCTCATGGTGTTAGATACATCCAAAATTCTTGGAGTTGTCGCCCACGTACTGTGAGCGATGTCCTCACTGCAGCAGGGTCCCACCAAGAGTTGGGCCCACAAGTCAGGAAGGACCCTGCATTAAAAATGCATCAGACTATTGGGATGGAACGAGCCTAAATGACTATTCTATATTAACTATTTTTTAAATAAGTTATCATTTTAAAACGATATCTGCTAGTTGATTATAGTAAATAAAATAGCAATTTTATTTATATCGATCAAAATTATACATAAGTATCTCTTTACAAGCTTCTCTATAAGCTATTACTATTTATTAGCAATCAGCAAAAACCAATATGAACTCCTAAAACATAGGATAAAATGCAGGAGTTTTACAGGATCGAAAAATTCCAGCGATCAGGCTAACTTCCTTAGTAAGAGCAAAAAACGTTTACAACTTGTCCCTAGACTCTAGAACAACTCTGCTTTGTTTGAGAAAGCAACACTGAAATTCAATTGCAGGTTGCAGCTCCTTGTTCAAGAAGCTGCCAGTACATAACAATTGTGTAGCAGACCGGTAGGTCCGAATGATGCAGAAGCAATCAAGCAGATGCAATTTGCCATGTGCATGTGGTACATAGGTTGATTTTTAAGTCCTGAAGAAATGCTTCTTACCTTTGAAGGCACTTCACCTTGTAATAAAACAGACAGGTCCCAACAAATGATGACTTGCTCTTTCGGATATAATCCATCAGCAATTATATCCATCTTGTAGACAAACTGATCTGATTATCAATTGATTTGGGTTTCGTAGACGACATTTCCATTATTCAGTTTTGCAGCCTATTTTAGTTCTCATGAAAAGAGCATGTGGATCTCGAAAAGATCCAATCATCTCATAAAGGTACAGGAAAACTATGGATAAACACTGATGAACTCCAGAGTAGATCTTCAGGTTTTAAGAGGACAACAACAGAAACCAGTTTGCAAAATCATGAATAGTGAAGTCACATGGATGTCAAATTCGACCATTTCAGTGCGATGAAGAAAATTACTCTCAACAGGAATAGCAAAAACTACAGCTGCTTCACATGGTGTATGCATTGAAGGAAATCATTCGCATGCTGGCAACATGTGTCAGAATTAATGAAGCAAGAACCGGACTGCAGCTACAGCGTCACCTTTGTGCTCTCTGAGTGTTCTCTCTGCAATCTTCTTGTCCAACTGCACATTCAGAGATATTTTAGAATGGGACTTTAGAATGTTAAATAATTATCTGCGAATGAGGATTTAAGATGGCCACCTCAAGCTCGTTAGCAATAA
The DNA here is from genome assembly GCA_036346575.1 of Dendrocalamus sinicus. Classification (NCBI taxonomy): domain Eukaryota; kingdom Viridiplantae; phylum Streptophyta; class Magnoliopsida; order Poales; family Poaceae; genus Dendrocalamus; species Dendrocalamus sinicus. The sequence continues at coordinate 31,667,611 of CM070649.1, read as the reverse complement.
TTTCAACATCAGTAGGGTTGATCTTGACAGCAGCTAATTCTTTCTCCCTGGTGAAAGAGTAAAAACATGCGAGTATGTAAAAACAATCATATGATTTGTAAATTCCACTTTTCAGAAAAACAGGGTCAATCCATTTATCTCGAAAAAGAATGTAATACTTTTCTAGTCCATTATCTTCATTTCACTAGAAAAGGATTATACTTTTCTAGTCCTGAAAGAAATAACATCACGCCAGAAACACAGAATATCCCCCAGATTGCAATAGAATCAAAGCGGGGCATGGCATCGTGCTAACTCTAGCGCACAAATTCAAATAAATTAACTACTGTTATCATATTGTTAGAGTTGTTTCTTCCTGTTGAAATTTTCCTTTGGGCTCTGGCTTGTTCTTCCATGGGGTTAAAAAGCTATTACGAAATATTGAGATATAAAAACTGCAACTGGCTTGAATCACTGACTTGTTCTTTCAATGGGCTTTCTAAATGAAGCTGAAAATCCTAGCGGCAAAGCTATTATTCAAATTGAACTTCACATACAACTTTTCATGTGCAGTTTCTAGTCACTTAAGTTCTTGGACAGTGTATTTCATTCATTATTGTAGTACAATCAGTGAAAAACGAAAAAAGTGCAAGCATCATACAACCTACCATGAGGTATTGCAAATTTCTTGGAAAACATAAAAAAATAGACGTTAATATTTTTCTACACTAACCTCAGTCTCATGGCATTCCAATCAGCCTCTTTAGATGAAGCAAGAGCTGCCATGGCCTGTACAAAAAAGGAAGATACATCAAGTATAAGGAACTACTTTTAAAGATGACTCAATTAAACACACACAATTACACATATCTCTATGGTTCTACCTATTGCTTCTAATTTCTTGATATCTATGATTTAAGGATTGAGTTTATATAGAAGAATTTAAGGACTTCATTCAACTGTGCTTCAGCCTATAAGGTTTCTCTTTCAAAGGCGTCTATATAGTCCCTTCAAGATCATAAGTTCATAACACATATGGGTAGATGGGACTGGAAGGTGAATCATAAGGCCGTCCAAGCAGAACTTTTCTGAGGCCATCTTGATTGCTTATTCAATAATTTTGCAAAGTTATATAAGTGGGTTATCAGAAACAGTATTTCAAAATTACAAGTTATTTGTATCAAAGAGAACTACTGGGAATACCACAAAACTTAATTGGCATGGAACTCTAATTTATATGCAAAATATACACCCATCTAAACAAATATTATCATCTGGAAGAATTTATATAGAGAAAAAGGTTTGCATATGCAGACATGCAGACAGACATCCTCAGGAATCTCCTTGGGAAATTACAGTGGATAGACACATTAATGGGAGCTGTGTCGCTAATGCGAAGTCTGCAGTTGGGTGTCCTATAGGCTACAGTGTGATGTCTTAGGAGTTAGAATGATGATAATGGGTTCAGGGATACAATAGCAATAACATAGGGACTACTTAACAACATGTATTATTGGGCCTGTTCTTTTCGGGTTTTTTTTCTCGAACAACGCAGGAGAGCTACGTGTCATTTCATTAAGACGGCTTTTGGCTTTTGCTACAGTACCTAACTTTCAAATTGAGTATTTTTTCAAAATAGTGTCTACAAATTAATTATAGTACACGTTAAAAACCCAACATCAGTACTATCCAAAATCGCAAGCGGGTATCTCTCTCCATAATCTCTGTCGCAAACAGCTAAATTCAAAAATTTCAGCTAAAAGCCATAATCACAGCCATAAAGAACAGACCCATTGTTTTTACTCAACAAAGCGAAACATACGGGCTGTTTAATGGATTCGAATGCTATCACAAGAAAAAACAAAGGGATTAGTATCTATCTAGGAACAGCTAATCTCAACAAAGTAGGGAAATGGCACAAAATCGAGCCCTATCAGCGTGATGCTACTGCTACTACTACTGACGCTGTGACGCATCATCATCCACCAAACGTCCAAAATCCTCCAGCTCCTCGCCACGTTGCTTACTGATGAACGAATTGGTGGCCAATCTATACCTATTCCTCGGTAATGATGCAACGAAGGGGGGAATCGAAAGGGGCACGGGGTTGGAGTTGAAAAGAACGTACGGATTGGACGCGGGAGGAGTCGAGCTGGCGATCCTCGACGTGGTCGGTGAGCTTGTCCAGCGCCTTGCTCTGCTGCTGCAGGTCCTTGGAGTCCGCCCCCGCCTCCCCCGCGGCGGCAGCGCCCCCCGCCGCCGCAGCCGCCATCTCGTCGCCCGCCGCCCCCATGGCTGCCTCTACCTTCCACGCTGTCTAAACCCTAGCTAAAAAAATTGAGAAATTTGATGATTTTTTCCCTTCTAAAATCTGATTGCGTGCGCTTTCAGATTCGTGCGAACGCGAGTGCTAGCAGTGGGTATGCGTGATCTGAACCGTTCGATCATGCAAGATAAAAGTTTGTCGATTGGATCATCCAGAGGATGCTTGTACTATGCGTTCCTCCATTGGCTAGACAAATTTCGGTACTAGTTTTTAATGCTATAATAATGTGCATTTAAAATTGTCGAGTAAAATTAGTGGTTAAGATCACTCCTTTTATTTTCGATCAGAATGGAGATACACACCACTATGTATATATAAGTATGCACATATCTAAAAAGACGGAGGATATGGATAAATCCGTGACCTCACAGAATTCCTATTAAAAACATACTTATGTGTGTATAAATGTAGACATCAGGATTTGATCCCTAATAGGTGGAATCTAATAGCCAAAACTCTATTAGGTGGACTTTTTTTTGGGTTGATGGTTTGAATATTGGAATTCTGGCTGTTCGTGAGAGATAGTACGCACAGAAAAATAGTCATATGTGATTTTGGGCGATGCAATGAACTCAGTACACTTTTTACTTTAATCTTCCTATTGACCCCTTTGAAAACCGCTTAAGGTTGAAAAGAACTGAGCCATTATCCCACCTAAGGGTGGAAACAACCCAAGCCGAGCTGGCTCGAGCCAAACTCGCCCAATTTCGTTTCAACAGGTGGCTCGGCTCGACTTGTTTTGAGCACGAGCCAGGATGGCAGCTCAGCTCGGCTCAAAGAAAGGCTCGAACTGGCTCGTGAGCCCTCACAAGCCATGAGCAAGCAGTCTTCCATCGGCTCGGGGCTCGGCTCGGTAGCTCGAGCCAGAACCCAAAAACATATGCCATCTCTCATGCCTCGTCTCTGTGGCTCTGTTTCACTTCCAGTCTCAGTAGAAATGCATTTTTTATTTAATGGTACAACCATAATAGTCCATGTCCATCCTTAATCAATAAGAAGAATGAAATTGAAAGACATGATAGATTAACAGTCCATGCTTAATCTCTAATTTAACAGAGGCATCCACTCATCATATTTAACACTAGAACAGAGGTATCTACTCATCATATTTAACAGTCCATGTCAACATAGCAAGACTTAACACTTAATATTTAACAATCCACAAAACAAAAGGTCCTCTTAGCATGGATATTTAACAATAATTGAAGCTTCTGGCTTTGTAGCATCTTGTAGAAATGCTTGTTCAACAGTTGCAACACGGGTTCTCCAACCTTCCACCCAATCTTGGGCGATCCCGGATCGACAAGCCGACAGTGTGGATTCCCTATATATGGATGGTAGGAATGCTTCAACTGTAGAGCCCTGAATGCATCAGTGAGGTTCCCTGTATAAGAGAAAGAGAGGTTGCTAATCTTGGATCAGACGGTGTGTTGGTATTATTGTTAAGGCTTAGATTAGCAAATTAGCACCGCTTGAGTTTAGGTATTCGAAATAGCGAAATACATAAATTATCTATCTCAAGTACGTCTCCAACTTATCTTGAGCCATCAGTCAGATTGAATGCAACGCCCTGCTGGTAGCTCCTGACCTCTGTTCCTATGGATGGGGGAAAGAAGGTGTGGCTTTGGACCCCCAAACTCTTCCATGATGCCCTTCTTCTTATAGCATGGGTAAGTGATCAATACAGATAAAAATCACACCCATTGGATCCATCATGATATGATTGGGTGATTTGCACATTCCCTTAAGAACAAGTGCGCGCGCACACACACTACATCCTGAAAAGAAAGATAGATGTTCATCTTCACACTGAAAGCAGCAGGCTCATTACGTACGTTGTCCAACCCACCTTGTAAGACATCTTTCCTCGGATAGCCAAGCTCACACCTGCAAGCTAAAGAAAGGAGCAAGCCAAGGGAAAGGAATAGCTGCTGGTTATGAAACCCATGGTCATGCTAATTGAGCAAGCCGCGCATGAGACAAAGCCACATGAGCTTAACGAGTCAAATCCCAATTAACTAGTCAGTCAACGCTTTCAACTCTCTCTTTCATCTGTTCACTCATGTCTCAAACTTCTTTCACTTGTATTGGCTTTAGGCACTTCAAAGAATAAAGCCTCTCAAATAAACCAAGAACTAGAATGTCTTCTGTTGTGGTTACTGGCCAAACAGTAAATAATTGGAGAGGAGAGCCAACACATGGAGAGATGGTGAGTGAGAATGAGAGGATGCCCTCCTAGGGGTTTATATACCCCATCCTACCCCTTAGTACTTACAAAGGATGAGGGTATACTAATATATTCCTCTACACCATTGGGCCTATTACATATTAGACCCGTTATAAGGCCTAGTCACGGGGGGTTAGGTCACCCCCACAACAGTACTCCCTCGACAGCAAGCGCAGAGGTTCCAATGGGTGAACTGACGTGTCAAAATATCCCAACCCCCGTTCCGGTGAAAGAGAGTCCATCTTTCTCTAAAGTTGTGAAGAAAGTATGGCTGCCGAAAGTTCTGGGGGAGGCTCACTCCTACATCGAACTTTTCTTTTCTTTTTTTATTCAACAAATGCAAGTTCGGCTTCGTCTGATAGATTTGTCAATGTGAAAACGAAATCATGGGTGGAGGGAGGCAGCTAAGCACGGTATTTCCGTGCCTTTGGAGGCAAAGTGGCCGGAAATTCTCATCTGAGACGGCTGGAGCCCACATTTTTTTTAAGCAGAGAAGAATAGAGAAACGACGGACGGGCGTCCAATCCCCTTCGTCCGTCCAGTTCGTCGACCGAGCCAGAAGAGGAGAAGAGAGACGACGCAGACAGAGCACCGCGTCGCACCGAACCAAACCGACAACCCATTCAGCGTCTCTCTTCCCCTCTCCCCTTTTCCCATTTTTTTCTCTCGTACGCGGCCGATTGCGACCTCCGACGCCATCGCCACCGAACCAAAGCTCATTTCCGCCGCCTCCTCCCCCCCTCGTCGCTCTCCCTCGCCGCCTCGGGGACGCCCCGGTCGGCGATGTGGCGGGGCTATGCTGGGCCCGCTCCTCAGGTTCCTATCTGCGTGCGGCGGGGTCTGGTCCGCCTCGCCGGCGCCCGCGCCCGCGCCTGAGACCGCCGCTGAGGGCCGCGACGGCCTGCTCTGGTGGCGCGACCTCGCGCGCTGCCACGCCGGCGATCTCTCCGTCGCCGTCGTCCAGGCCAACCAGGTCCTCGAAGACCAGTGCCGCGTCGAGTCCGCCCCGCCTCTCGGCACCGTCCTCGGCGTCTTCGACGGCCACGCCGGCCCCGACGCCGCCCGCTTCGCCTGCGACAACCTCTTCCCCAACCTCCGAGGTGAGTGAGCACCCCCAAACGCAACCGCATTCGCTATCTAGCCGCGCGAACGTACGGATGATGTGGATGTGACGCGAGTTAGGTTTGATCTGTGTGCTGCAGAGGCCGCGTCCGGCCCGCAGGGCGTGACGGCCGACGCCATCAGGGAGGCGTTCCTGGCCACGGAGGAAGGCTTCATCGCGCTCGTGTCGCGCCTCTGGGAGACCCAGCCGGACATTGCCACCGTCGGGACGTGCTGCCTCGTCGGTGTCGTGCACCAGAGGACGCTCTTCGTCGCCAACCTCGGGGACTCCCGGGCTGTTCTTGGGAAGAAGGTCGGCCGCACCGGGCAGATTGCCGCGGAGCAGTTGTCCAGTGAGCACAATGCCAATGACGAGGGTGTTAGGCAGGAGCTCATGGCTCAACACCCCGATGATCCGCAGATTGTTGTGCTTAAACATGGGGTCTGGAGAGTGAAGGGCATCATACAGGTGTTTTTTTAATCTAAATGTTTGGTTTTGTGTCGCTGAATTGGAACCTTGTATGCTCGTTATTCAGTGCTTACGTAGTGGGTCATGCAGGTGTCGAGATCAATAGGCGATGCATACCTCAAACACATGCAGTATAATACGGAACGGATCAAACCGAAGTTCAGACTTTCTGAACCTTTCAACAGGCCTATATTGAGTGCCAACCCATCTATCATCTCCCATAGTCTTCAACCAAGTGACTGTTTCATCATATTTGCCTCAGATGGTTTGTGGGAACACCTGAGTAATCAGGAAGCCGTCGAGATTGTTCACAACAATCAACGTGCTGTAAGATTACACATATCTATTTCCTCTCACTCAACTTTTTTATGTAACGTTTCATTTTTTTCCTGGCTTTCTGCTGTTGCCTAAGTCCTAAGATGACCTTAAATCAACAAATTTGCAAAATGTTTATGGCCAGAACATTTACCATCAAATGTATATATTAAAGCTTCATGCATTCAACCTTATATGCAACTTTTTTCATATTGTAACAGTAGCTTAATGTATTACAAGTTTTGGATCGCATTAAAAAACTGGAGTACCCGTGATTGGAATCGTTGTTGAACTCTTTCCTAACCTATTTATTCTACTTGTCAGAGTAAATGCGGATGAGGTGTAGATCTATCTGTTAATGTAACTTATTTGGAAAATAATAAGCTGACAGGTTTGCAATTTCCAACTATCATAGCATTGCCATTTACTTAAAAAGCAATGAGAATACGATTTTACTGTATTAAAAATCCAGATGGTACTCTGATATTTTGTCGGCACCAGCATGAATAGTTTATATGGCCAGGGTTGTCACTACGAGACTACTAGTAATAATTAATTCGCGCTGGTGATGAAAATGTGTGGGATGCAAGTATTTGGCAACCTGTGTTCAGTGTCCACACCTGGTATTTGGATCCTCACGGGGAAACAAGCTGGCAAAGTTTCCAAGTCACCAGTTCTTCCCTTTAATGCTTTGTAGTTAGGATCATCCTATTACTGTAAGGAGTTTGATGCATATCCAGTGAGGTCTTTTCAACTCATTTAGATCATATGGTATCATTTCATTAGCTAAGTGCAAAATTTAGCTGTGTCAATAGCTCATTGCCCTCCTGTAATGTTGGCAGGAGCATCCAGGTCATGATAATTATTGTCTGACGGTGCAAACTGTGTACTGGACTATTGTAGGTCCATACCAATAATAAAATGTTACTGCTTGCATGGAAGGAACACTGGTTTTGTGCTATTCTTCAAGTACTGTGGATTTATAACTTGCTGCAGTACGGTGACTGAGGTCTATTTAGTCACTTGTGTTCTTAGCTATATATATTTGCTTGGCACGCTGGCTCTTGATGACTCACATGCTTGCATTTGCTGCTGTGGCCAGACTTATTATTGCTGCATATATATGCTGTGGGTGAAGCTACTGAGTAAAACAATTGGATACTGTTGACAATTTGACATACTAGTTTTACCAAACCAGTCGTAATGTGCACCATAAATTTGGTTTGCTTGGAATAGCGGCAAGGGTGGTTTTGGTTTTCTTGGTTAGTTATTGGGTAAATAAATATTTAAAATATGTTTGGATATATGGCAAATTGCCTTTTATTATGACTGGCATACTTTCTTTCTTATTCAGGGAAGTGCAAGAAGGCTCATAAAAGCAGCTCTACATGAAGCAGCACGGAAACGTGAGATGCGTTACTCAGACCTCACAAAGATTGACAAGAAGGTTCGCAGGCATTTCCATGACGATATTATTGTCATCGTCTTATTTATAAACTATGACCTGTTAGTGAAAGGCCATGCACAAGGGCAGCCCCTTACCATCAGATGTGCTTTAGATCACTGATCATGACATTTCCAGGACGATATTACTGTCATCGTCTTATTTATAAACTGACATGTTAGTGAAAGGCTATGCACCAGGGCAGTCCCTTTCCATCAGATGTGCCTTAGATCACCGATCATGAGGTAGTTCATCCATGGATGGTCAGTTTTTGTCAGCAACAGTTGCCAATCAGATGCTTTCATAAATCCTGCAGCAATTTTCTTTACCTTTTCCCTTTTCTTTCGCTTTTGCGCACAAAAGTGACTGCCTGCTAAATTGTTGGTTTTTACCTCTTATTGCTTGTTTGGGAAGCCCGAAATCCCGGCCTATGCTTCGGACTTGGATATTTGCCTAGAGTTTATGAGGGGAAGGTATTAAGGCTGCTGTAACCCTTAATTGATTCATTCTCTCGCTTACATAAGCTAGTTTGTTTTGGCTCTAAAGATTGTCCAGCTTGTTTATCCACACCACAGTTACCCCTTTTATCAGCGTGAATACAAAATCTGCGATGGGATTTTAGCACTTGATTATCACACACACACACACACACACACACACACACAGAGGGATTCGGGACATCATCCATGCCCATGATCTGGTGTACGTTAATCTGTTTGTTGCACTTCACCGGAGATTGAGAAGAGTGCAAAACTTGATGATCTGTTCTTCTTTTCGGTATGCCAGAAAAATGAGAGGTGGTGAGTTATGTTTGCCTGTTTGGTGGATTTGTTGGAGTTGGAGATGTATCTGATGATCTTTTAGAAATTGAACTAGGTAGCTGGGGACCTAACCCCGGGTACCTCAGTTTTTGTCCCGGGCGGTGGCGGCCATGGATGTCATGGAGGTAGGAGGAGGAAGGTGAACAGAGGCAACTGAGGAAGATGGGCCTGGCATGGCAATTATAATGTACTAACGTAAGACCCAACAGCCCACCTAATCATTGTACAGCCGCCACACGGCCAACACAGACAGTGAAACCCACGAGCGGAGGGCGAGTCCTACCTGCCACGCATTCCCATTTTGCCGCCCATCTCGGCCCAACAATGCGGCGCTCGAGCTGAGCATGGTGCGTGGCACAAGGTGAGTCTGGCTGGGGAGCGGCCCAGGTGCTGTGGCCCTGCACGTAACTATGTGCAGGGATGCCCATATAGTGATATGTGTCCTCTAAAAATCAAAAAAATATTTTAAAAATCCAAAAACATCTAAAAATTGTAAAAAAATATGTTTATTAAAAACTAAATTTTTTTAAGTATTTAAAAATACTTTTTAATAAAAGTATTTTTTTTAAAAATACTTTTAAAATTTTTTAAAGTTTTTTTTTGGATTTTTAAAGAATTTTTTATTTTTGGGGACACGTGTCGCCATGTGGGCACCCCTGCACATAGTTATGTGCAGGGCCACAACACCTGAGCCGCTCTCGTCTGGTTGGTGTGCATGGGCCCACCGTCTGTTATATGTGGCAGTCATGTGAATGCATGACAAGTTGGCAACTAAATGGATTTACTTTTTTTTTTCTATGTTTCCTTTTCCATTTTCTCGATTTTTTTTCTTTTTCTCTTGCCTTTTTTCGGTACTGTAGTACAGTAGGGTTTTTTCTGTGTCATTTTCCTCCATCATTGTTTTGTTAATATTTTTTGTTCTTGTTCAAATAATTGCCTTAATCTATACTTCTAATATTTTTTATTCTACTAATTGCTTTCAATTGTTTAACTAAATTTCTTAAAATGTTCCACGAGCATATTTGATTTGTTCCCCTAATATTTTTTATTTCTTCTAAACATCATCGATGAATCATTGAAATAGTGAAAACCAAATACATGAAACATTAGTTCATTCTCCATTAGAACTTCATTCGTGAAACATTGTCGATGAGCAATTGGAACATCGCCGATGGCCTTTTGAAACATTGAAACCAAATACGTTGACCATTAGCTTTATTCCCTCTCAGAACTTAATGCGTGGAACATCATCCACGGCCCTATTTGAACATCAAAACCAAACATGTAGAATATTTCATTTAACCTACCAGAACATCCAATATGCGTCTACTCAACTCAAAAAATACATACTGAAATATCGTTCATGAATTAATGAGGCATTGGGAAAGACTAACGTGTGGAGTATTTTGTTTTATCTACTGAAACATATAAGCTAAAGATATTATTGATTATATATATATATATATATATATATATATATATATATATATATATATATATATATATATATATATATATATATATATATATATATATATATATATATAAAAGTAGGGTCTAGTTTTGATGATCTCATCGTAGCGAGAAGTACTATGTAAAAGAGACGATGATTTGGTTGGCTGCTCCTCGCTACATGGGCGTGGAGGGCTTTATGTTTCTGTGTGGCGTAGCCCACGGCCCACCATGGGTGGCACGCTGTTACTTATCACATGGGCCAAGAATCGGTGCTCTGATACCAAATTATCAGGTCTCCGGGAAGATTGGGGAAAAATCTCGATTGGTTTAAGAACCAGATCAGAAAGAGGCAAGTAGGAAATCGAATAAAAACATAGCAAAGAAGAGTAAAGTAGGTAAGTAGGTAACTAAGAACTATGGACTACAAGAACTACAGATACTAGCATGACGGCTAAGGTTTTTCATTCATCTGGATAGTCTCCCAAAAGAGTCTTACAGGCCTTTTATACAGGCTGAGAGCTTAAGCTCAATTAAGACAAAAGATAATGAACAGTGTTTGACGAAATGCACAGTTTAGCCACCGTAATACTACTCAAACGCATATCGGCTGTTAGATGAAAATCCGACGCTAAATCAGAATACCCCTTCGCTAGTTAATTGAAGTCAGCAACGATTTCCATAACTCTGACCGCTGTTCGATCATCGTAAACGCTTCAGCTCCTCTTTCAGAATACCCCTTCGCTAGTTAATTGAAGAGTGGAGGCAGGACCGCGCGCGACGCCTGCCTAATAGAATGTTAAGACTTTGGATGCCTCTTTCACCGCCGTTACCTTTCTTTGGTTATAATAATGTTTGATTGCTGGTGCCTTACTGGAATAGTGGCCGCAAGCCGGCAAAGGGCTGCCTTGCCTGCCCAAAAAAGACGAGGAAATTCAACGTTATAGTCATCTATATTTGCTGGAATTTGCGGAAGAAAAGAAATAAAAAAGACTTTCCAAAATCAAACGCTATGTGCACAGCGGGTTGCGTATCTGGTTAGAGAGGACCTGCATCAGAAGGGGCAGAGTGTGCAAACCCCTAATCTCCTAGCTCTTTTAGTTTTGTTCTTCCCGCTGTAGCTGACCCTGCCCCTGCCCCTTTTGGATTTTTCCCTTTTTCTTTCTTTTGATCTTTCTTTGTTCCTGCTATAAAGAGTTTTAGGCAGAGCTCCTGTCTCTTTCATTAAAAAAAAAAATCTGATGCATTCATTATACTATTTCTTTCCCAGGTTTATAGTCTGATGAGTCATGATTTGCCTTGGCTGGTCACGCTGCTGACCGTGTCTCTGTGTCGATATTTTTGGGAGAAAATCGAGAATCGCTGTATGCTTATTGTACCATGTAGGACACCCATGTCTGTAGAGTGGTGCAACCTATACAAACATGCCTTGTGCCGAAAATCTCTTTTCAGGAATGAATAGAGAAGATGGAGCACACATATACTCTTCATGAGCAAACACACATTCCTCACAGCAATAGCCTAAATTATTGGTAAAGTTTTGTACCTTCACAGCAACTCCAGGATCAGAAGAACCTTCTTTGCCAGCAAAAGAGACACATAACCCCTCAACAGCAGAGAGGGTGGTAAGTGGTAACAGAGGAGACAGCTTTTCCCATATCCATTCCTAGTTTGATGGCAAGAACAATCTGAAAAAAAAAATGCAAAAGAAAAATATTAGCTCAATAAATGGAAAATGAAAAAGGAATGTCAACATTCTGTTTTTGTAACTAGTGGCATGCTCAAACCTAGTGAAAACACAAAATAACAGAATATCTTCCCTAGAAGCTAAAACTTCACATGTTTCCGGAGTCACTTGCATTATGCAATACAATGGAAAGGCATCTGGGAACATTTGAGTATTCTTAAGACATTCATTTCGAAACTAAAAATGCCTTATAGCTGCCGAGTGACACAGGTTTAATAAAAAAAGGTGTATGGAATTATCGAGCATTCTTTATACATGCTCATTTCGAAACTAAAGAATCCCTTACCGCTGCCAGGCGACACTCCACGACACGGTGGTGGTAGTTTGTAGCAGCTGTCTCTGCTTTCTTGGACTCTGCCAGACAATGGGCGATCACAAATGTACCACCTGGAGGCAATGGCACATCGGTTGTATGGATTGGATTGAAATCTATCAACTCAGCAAATCCAGGTTTGTCCATGATAGATATAGCCTGGAAAATTATAATGAAATGTTAAAAGAGAACAATATAAATTGTATTAAGCAAAATTGAAGTAATTCAAAATACGAAAGGTGACCTAAAGCATCTTGTTCATGCATTAAACAGTATGCCTTGTGCATGCAGTAATATACCAAGTTCTGTAAGCTTTATTGAACCTATTCCTCTCATGACTCATGACTAGGATCTCAACCCAATCCTTGGAATCACATTGTTTTTGCATGTAAGCGTGATACACAACAAGATCTTCGCAAAGTAAAGCTTAATTTTGCTGATTCTACAAATAATAAACCATACAAACCTGGTAATCTGCTGCCAGAATTCCTCTAGTGTTCCATTAGTACAGGTACAAGATATTATGCACTAAAGGAAATCAGCAACAAATCAGTACTGGCCATTGAGTGATAACCAGTTTTAGACTACCAATACATAAGCCAGCCCCCACAGATGACGTTGTTTTTTTACATAAGTACTTTGATCTGCTTTAAAAATGGCATAACTTGGGTTATGAAAAGATAAGGGAAATACCATAAGTAGCCCAAAATAGAAGTTTTAGGTGGCCCCATTTACCTGATCCATGCCCCCAGACTGTGTCCCAATATGGCGCTCAGATTGACAAGTGAACTGAGCAACTTCTTTCTGCATGATTTGAATGAAACAATTAGAAATAGGAATGGATCTCTAGCACCTTGCTGTGTTAGGCACACAAAAAATATAGAAATTGGATAAAAGAAATTGAAAACACTTAGTTTCTATCCCCTCACCAATCATGTCAATGTCAGCAATTCAGCATCAACTTCAGCCACCACTATCAAATTTATTTCTCCAGTATGCACTAGTTAAGTTATTATACAAGCGCAAGCAGGGTATACGATACGGGGTCGTCCGATCTTCTCGACACAGGATCAAGATACTCACGTATAGCCTTTCGAATTGTAGCGATCCTCCGTTGCCAACACAAGAACGAACGCTCTTTAATTCACAAGATCACACGCACCAGACTTCACGACCACCAAGTGAAGCCCTATCGCGCTCCCAATTCCCAGCGGAAAGGTTGAACGATCTCAATTTGCAAAATTTGCAAGAACTCTTAAATTTTTCTATTGAAATTGATTGGCTAACCAAAGATCAAAAACAAGCAAAATTGTGTTCTCCCATTATCTAGTCGTGGTCTACCCCCGACTGGTTTATGTCCCGCATGTATTTATATGACGGCTATACCTAATACGTCCACACATGGCTTGGTGGCTTCTTCAAGTCGGTTCGGCCCAGGTCCGAATTCAACTCCAAGTCAGGCAAACAAACTGAATTACAACTCTTAATTAATCTTCTTTTCTAAACAAACCAATAAATTACATGGCCTACTTAATGCATCCCTGCTAATTCACGTCACATATGCATTGCTACTAGAAAATGCATGCATGACTTGGGTCCTCACGATGAATGTGGATTGAGTTGGGCCATGCGTCTTTGCATCTTGTCCTCAATTGCTTCGATAGACCTTTCTTGTGACTTAGGCTTGGGTTGTAGTTCTAAAGTCTTCAAGTTGTTCAAACCTGAGAATACATAAAGAGTTTGTATGAGGTAGAATACTATTCTCATCAATACAAGAAAATGTATTAAGAAACAAATTTACCTGTTTATTTAAAAACTTGGCTCTCACTCTAGTCATTGGATCTTTTGGTGCTTCATGAATACTTGAAGATGATGACGTGATAGTAGTAGGGATATCCTCATCAGCATATCACATCTGCTGCATTATCACTAGTAAGTACTTACATGTCTAGTTTTTTTTATAACGAGTACTTACCAAAATAAAGAGGCATTCCTTTTTCCCAAATTTTGTGATGCAACTAGCACATCAATTTTCCAGAATTCAAAAGTTTACCATTTACATTTCTATTTTTTTTTCCAATAACGACTACTTACAAAAAGAAAGAGGCACTTGCATCTTGCAAATTTTGTGATGCAATTAGCATATTAATTTCCAGAACTCAAAATTTATCATTTACGCCATTCATGTCATACTTATATAGTGTTTTAGTTTATGGTTGCAATTTCTTCCATGACAGTTAAGCTTCACACCTCCACCAAAAGCTTGCATTCATATAATGTTACTATGTTAGTCACATTAAACCACTAATCCCCCTTCCATCTGCGAACAGGAACGACAACAATATAGCCAACAGAGCTGTACTTTGCGCACCCCATCACAAGTCACACACGTCATCGTTATTTTAGCATGCAGCAGTAGTATATGACAACTCATCTAAAAACAAGCAGGTCCTGTTTTTTTTTCTTTAGCTTTTGGTTATATTTTATGTTTTTTTAGGTTGTTTGTGCGAGAGTATGAAATAATAGAAAATTAAGAACGGTTTTAATATATATAAATGAAATCATTACAATGTATACTACAACTAACTTGTAAGTTCTATCTTAAAAAGATATTTTGTTTGAAAGGTAGGTAGTGTAGAAAAACTGAAAATTGCTTTTAGAAACTAGAAAGAAATGCCAGTCTGCAAGCAATCCGCTCCATTTCCCCAGAAAAAGAGACAGCAACTAATTAATTATATATTAGACAAATCCTGTCCAAGTCAGCTCATCACACTAGTACATACTAACTTCAGCTACAACCAGCACTGGCTTGGCATCCTCCAACTTTTGTTAATTCCTTCTCCCATTGCTTCAAACTTAAGCTGCACTTTCCACAGGGATCAAAACCTAAATTGATACTACTACTCAACTCATAGGCTCATAGCTAGCTAGCATAGAATACTATTACAAAGTCAGCATACAAACATGTTACGACTTGCAGTTGTCAATGAGTCATCCGATTTCTTTAGGTGATCCATCATCGTGAGGGAACACCTGCAGCTTCAGGCTTCAGCTGCTTTGTACAAAACCGTCAGCAATAGCTCTACCGCCTGTTGCTACAGACGCAGAGGACCAGCTTACCTAGCAGCGAACCCGAATCTGTTGTCGAAGCAGACGTTGTTTGGCTCCAGCGGGTTCTGTGTCATGCCACGCGCGGAACCACCGTCGCCTGCTGGTTTGGAGGGCGCGGTGTTATGTTGCATCAAACTCTCCATTTGCTCCATGAATCTGTCGAGGCTGCCCTCGAGGTGTTCAAGAGCATTCTTCGATAGCATGCTTTTAGATGCGAGGCTGACTGCTTTGTGGCAGACACGGCTGTACCTGCAGGACAAAGGTTCAGAGCCAGCATCAGGTTGATGCCTACCACCAGATGGCTGTTCATCCTTTGCGCGCTTCGTCCACCTCCTCAGTATGTACTGTGATGGGAGGTAGAGGATGTTGTTGTTGTTGAGGACCTTCAGTGCGTGCATACACAGTATGCCCAAGGATTCGAACTTCTTGCAGCTGCAACTCACTGTAGCACTTGCTGGGTTGAAGTCCACAATGCCATAGCACTGTTTTTGAGGATTAGTGACTCTGAACCTGTGCGTAGCATCATCGGTTGAAACTCGTTCGCAAACACAGGCAAGCTGGCTTTTGTACTCATGCTCATAATCCGCATAGACTGTTCTTGTGTATGACTTCGCTGCTTCAGCAAGCATCGGTATGTCTACAAGTAGAACGGGCTTGTTTTGCCATGATTCGTGATCTTCAACAAGCTCCTCCTCGCGAAGATTGGTGATAGCTTTGAAATACTGCACCATGAACTTCGAGAGTGGCAGCTTCCTGTAAAATCGAAATTTGAAGAGGTTGTCCATGGTCTCACTCCATTTTTTGGTAGCTGTTAGGCCACAGAATGCGCTGCAGTGGACCAATGACCACCTTTCCCGTGCAGAAAACAATTCAGAAAACCATGGATTAACAGCAAGTCCATGCTTGCTAATCAAGCTATCCCATTCCCGGCGGAAGCCATCCTCTGAGTAGCTACCATATATCAAATCCTCAAAATCTTTCCGGAAGTTTTGCTCATGAGCAACAACACCCTGGACAAGTTTAGAGGCAATACTAAGTATATGCCACAAACATAGCCAGTGACATGCGGCAGGCATTGTTGCAGCAACTGCTTTGGATATTGCAGGAGAGAGATCTGTTAAGATTGTTTTCGGTTGTTGTCCAGACATGGCAGTCAAGAAGGTCTTCAATAACCAGGTAAAAGATTCCACGCTCTCATCTAGTAGCAATGCGGCACCAAATGTTATGACCTGTTTATGATGGTTTACACCAAGGAATGCAGCAAAAGGCAAGTCAAATCCACTAGATCCGTAGGTTGTCTCTAAGGTGACTGCATCACCAAAATAGGAATAGTCCACAGCAGATCTAGCATCTGTCCAAAAGCAGTTAGTCAGTCTCTCCTTCTCGTCTAACTGTATGGCATAAACGAATGATGGATCCTCAGACTGCATAACTTTAAGAAAATCCAACAGGAATTGTGCATCTCCCTTGTCAAAATCTTTTGACCGCTGAGTGATTAGATAGCTGAGTTGATTCTCTGCAACGATAGGGATATCTCTGACACCAGCTGACACTTCAGGACGGAATTGCTGAACAGGGGCAGGCTTCACTCCATAGTAAAAATCAGATTCCATAAGTACAGCACGTTGAGCAGCAGACTTTTTCCTGTGAGACCTTAGCATAAATGTTTTGTTCGGACTTGCAAGCGGGTGGTTGTGTTCATCAATAAATCTCTTAATTTCCCATCTGTTGTCAGCATTAACCTTCAATTCAACACGAGCTAAACAGTTTGTTCTCTCGACTGGGCGGGGCTTCCTGGTTATATGCGTGCGATGTGGTTGCCGTTTACCTTCAAAGCTACACACAAAATGCCTATCCCGCACGGTTCCATTTTTCCTTCGAGAAAGGTGACCTTTTCGGACACTGAAACCCTTCCTCCTCGCATAAGAGTTGTAGAAATCAAACGCCTTGTCCTCTGAAGGAAAACTCATTCCAACTGCAGGATCTTTCTTTGGTTTTTCGGCACCCTGTGCAGCACTGGCTCCACTTGTATTCTTTGCTGATCCATCTGTCCCATGACTCCCATCAACATATCCTTCCGGAACTCGCATAGTGCTATTATTTCCATTGTTCAGATTGCCTGTTGGATTAGGATTGTCAGTGGACTTGTCCAACCCATTTGCATCCTTTGAAGCGACACGTGCTGAATCAGGCACAGTTTCATTCAGGGGTGCAGATCCATTCAAATTACCAGCTTGCTCAGGTGCTTGCTCTGTGGCAGTGGACATTTTTCGACTCATTCATCAGTGCATAAACATCTGTGCACAATCCCAACTTTTGCTTAAAGCAAGTGGCAGAATAAGCTTCCAGGGCCAGGCAGCACATGAAATGGAGTTTATTCGCTTACTAATTCGTCCAAGCGCTACAATTTGGTTAAACCAAATCAGAGAAGCGGCAATATTAACAACAAGAAGATCATGACTACATAATCCTAGGCCACCCTATTCTTTTGAGTTACATTGGTTAAACCAAATCAGAGAAGCGGCAATATTAACAACAACAAGATCATGACTACATAATCCTAGGCCACCCTATTCTTTTGAGTTACAAGATTCGCGTAACCTATTGTAGGATGAAAGACTCACGGACATAGATTGCCACGGGAAAATACGAGAGTTGCGAAATTCGTACCTGGTTGGACGGCAAGTTCGACGGAAGGGGTGGACCACCGGAGTTCACCGGCCACCCCGACGGGGTTCGGAAGGTGATGGCGAGGGGCCCGACGAACGAGCTAGGTTTCGGTGGCCGGCGCCGGGGCGATCGAGTTAGTTCTGGGCGGTACCGCTGGGAGGGCGTCCGGCGGGCGGGGCGGGGAGCGAGAGCGATGGAGAAGGAGGACGAGAATGGGGGAGGCGACAAGACGGGGGAGAGGAGGCCCGTCGGGAGGTGGAAGAAAGCAAGTCGCCGCCGCAGCGATGGTTTTGGTGCCGATGTAACGATGCAGCAACTACTACGGTAAACAAGCAAGCAAAGCATTCACCTATAACAGCGTAAGTTACAACGGATTGATAACATAAATTCTAAATTTTCAAACAGAATACTATACAAATTCAGTAATACTTAGATATTTTAGAAAGTAAAACCAGCCAATAAAGAATAAATTGCCAAGAGTATTTGAACTAATAAAGTTGAGAATATATGCAAGGGTTTCGTGTTGCCTTAAGCACATGTTGTAATAAATACTTGTAAAAAAAACTACACCCCAATCAATTTTTATAGATACCATCAACACACCACTGTTATAGAGTTCAAGCGACAATGACTCTCTTGAAGTGAAGATATGTGTCATCAAACTTCAAGAGGATATTTAAGGCAAATATATGACTAGTAGGGCTAAGAATATGTTTTTAGTTTTTTTTATCAGTCTTGGTGTTTGGTTGGAAGACTGAATTGCTAGTATATGTTGTCATACTATTAAGAGGGGTCATGTCTAGTAGCTTGAGTCTCATCATGTATTGATAACTCAACCTCACTTGCTCTAACTCTTTTTGGCATAATGCTTATATTTGCAAATATGTTTTGTAAATAGTTGAAGTGTATATGTTTGAATCCTTGTAACAAGAGACTATACATTGCGAATGTGTTTTGCAAATGTTTGAAGTCCATGTTTCATACTCTTTGTGGTACGAGGCTTCTATTTGCAAATGGTTGAATCTCACACATAATTCTTGTAACATGTGACTTAGGTTTGCGAATGTATTATGCAAATGTGTTAAATCCATGTACCTATACCTTGTGTCAGGATTTTAAAAGTGTACAAATGTGTTTTGCATCTTGTTGAAAATTATGTTCAATCTTTGTGTGCATGACACTATAATTTAAAAATGTGTTTTGTAAATTTTGTTGAAGTATATGCACGTTCAGGACAATCGGAACTATCGGCATGCATTGCGCGGTACTACAAAAGATCGAAAGTATGGGCATGTGTTACATAGTACTACCAAAGATCGTGTCGGACCCGGATTTTTCAATCCAAATCCACTGTGATTTTACTGCACTATTCCCTGAATCAGTAGATAGTACTCACAGATTACAGTTCTGAATATCAAAAGTACATATCATACGGAAAAATGAAGCACACAGGTGGGACCTTCAGGACATGCCCACAGACAGCCAACTGGAGGTTCGCGACCTAGCTCTTGACATATTTATCTTCTCTGCCAGCTTGTCCAATCTTGTTGCTGAGGCGAGGTGATTTGATTCCTAATTCTGAATTTTGACGCAAAAGCGAGTGTGAGCACTCCAACCCCGTGCTCGCAAGCCAACACACAGAATGCAAATATATATAACATGCATGGCTCGACAAAGGAAAGGCATAAGGTAATTTTGTTTTGCTGAAGAGTGCTTTTGAATACAATTACTTAAAATTCCCTATGACCTAGCAAGTTTGAAATCACATTTTTAAACCATTCATTGTAATAATCCATGTAATCATTGTTTATCATATTTATGGCATCCCACCATATCCCATTCTTGGCATCACACCAAGTGTTGCATATGACATCGCACCATATGCTTATCGTTGGCATCACACCAACTAACCTTATGGCATCGCACCATAAGTTACCTCTTGGCATCACACCAAGGGTTGTGTATGACATTGCACCATACGCTCATTGTCGGCATCGCACCAACTATCCTTATGACATCGCACCATAAGTCACCCCTTGGCATCACACCAATGGTTGCGTATGACATCGCACCATACGCTTTTTGTCGGCATCGCACCATATGTTGCTTATGGCATCACATCATAAGTTACCCATTGTGTTCATAATAGTTTGAAGAATATTCCTTAGGGCATTAGTGTCACCCCAAGTGTCTAGCATTCCTAAGTGTGCCATAAAAATAAGGACTTAATTTGTGAAATCATATATTAATTTTTACTATGGCGACAAGGTTCATATTTCCAAGTTTGGCAAGGAGAATAATATACACAACAGTAACAATAGGATTTAACTAACTTGCTGAAATCAACATAACATATTTTATGAAATAATAGCATGCAAGTTGCTAGTTTAAAAAGGAAATAGCTTTGAAATACTGGGTTCAATATGATCAAAGTGTTGACTCGCCTGGTGCGGTTTACCGCGGTCTTGAGCTCACGCAATGCTTTCTCTTGAGCTTCTAGTCTTTTTTCTTCACTTCGCTCTTGATCTTGCGTGATCCTTTGATTCTTCAGGACTCCAATATCTAATTATGTGCTAAACGACCTATAAGGAGAAGTAATCCCCCTATACTATCTCGCGGAGGAAGCCGGGCAGAGGAGGCCAGAGTGGCGGAGGAGCTGCAGTGTCGGCGACGAACGGCGGTCGGAGGGGCTCGGGAGGAGGGCGAAACGCGTTCCCGGCGCGACGGTGATTCCGGCAGTGGGGTTGGCGGGGGTTCGGAGAGGGGCACCGGCGGTGTGTAGTCCACGGGAGGCGCGGGGGAGGCCGGGTAGGAGTTTGTGGCGTTGCGGGGATGGTGTAGGTAGCCGTGGCGTTGGGGATCTATGGCGAGGGTTTCTATGGCAGAGTCGGGGGGCGGTGGCGGAATGGGGAAGAAGGCGCGCCGGCGAGGTTGTGGGGTTTACAGCACGATTACCTGGAGGGGGAGAGAGTTGAGAGCGCGGGAAGGACGATGGGAGCTTCGGGGGTAGTCGAGTGGAGCTGGCAACGGCGCTCCCGCTCGAGCGGTCGCGGCGGGGCAGGCGGCGGGATTCCTGGCGCGCGTGGTCCTCCCGGCAGCTTTTTGCGCCGCGCACGCGAGAGGTCCCGTCAGGCAGTGGACGGCCGCTCCCGGGCGCATGCGTGCCACGGGGAAGAAAGATGCTGCGCTTCGCGCAGAGAGACGGAGCGAGGAGGAAGAAGGAGCTGACAACTCGGGCCCGCTGGCCAGCGAGAGAGGAGAGGGAAGGCGCGGGCGGTGTGGATGGAGTCGCGTGGCGGGGAGGTGGATCGGGCGGCGGGTGCGGTTAAGTGGAGGTGATGGCGGAGATCGTGCCGATGCGGGGGAAGGCAGATCTGGCCGCACGCGTGTCGGCCGATGGGAGGAGGTAGGCGGAACCGTGCGGGCGACGTGGGCGGGATCTGGCCGTCCACGTGGCGACCGGAGAGGGAAGGGATGGGAAATTTATTTTATTTACTGATTTCGGATTTCCAGAAAAGCCCAGAAATTCATTTAGCCTCAAAAAAATATAAATATACTTTCAAAAATTCCAAGAAAATTCACAGAAGCTCTTGTTGACTTTTTGGATTTAATAAAAATATCCCCAACTCAAGTTGGTATTTTAATTCTCATACTTGAAATACTTTTTATTTTATTTTTCCTTTTCTTTTGCTATTCCTACCATTATTTTCATGAAGGAGATTTTATGCTCAATAAAAATTCTCTCCTCATATTTTATGGATCATCTTTTCAGATTCGCATTTTAAATCTGGATTTTCTATTAATTAAATATGTTTGCTTCTTCTTGATTCCTTTTAACTTTTGGAACCTTCACCAAATTTCTCAGAAAAACATCATAAACACCAAATTCAAATAAAATATATTGCAAAATAATTCAAAAGCTTCACATTTCAAATTTCAAAATTTTGGAATGTTACAGATCGGAAGTACCATCATGTGTTGCGAGGTACTATCGGACGTCGGTACTACCAGCTCTATGTGAGTGGTACTACTAGACTTCGAAAGTTCCGAAAAATCCAGCGGTATGTTTTTTCAGAGAGCACCCGCTGAAAACTTTTCATCTCCTAGAAATCGAAAGTACTGAGTTTTGAACAGCGAAACTTCCGCATGAGTGGAGCGGTACTTTCAATGATTGGAAGTACTGGAAAATGAATGACAAAACTACTGATTTTGCTGATAATAGCTAGTTTTCTGACTATAGTAAGGGGAGTAGTAGTTCCGAGTGTATATCTGTGGAATTACCGGATTTTCTGATTCTTGCCCCTAACGGCTAGTTTCGAGGTGTGATGGTATAAATACTCTCTTGTGGCTGGTTGAAAAAGGTGTTGTTGGACTTCATTTCATTCTCTTGAGCTAATGTAAGGTCTTCCTCTTAATTGTACATGTGTTGCACTTTGCGAACAAGGAGGAATGCTCTAGATTGCATATGTTGCATCTAGAGGTGCATTAAATATCCACTCGAGTTTGTGCATTCATTGCACGTGGTAAGAGTCAAGCGAGGGTTTGGCTTATTACTCATAGAGTTTGCCAACTCCTAGACGGCGTTAGAGGTGTCGTGCGCGGTAATTTTCTCAAAGGAGGTTATGAGAAGACCCGGCGAAGTGTGAAGGTTGGAGCTCACCTACCCGGAACGAAAAAGAGCTAACCATAGTGAATTGAGGTGTTTCGGCTTAATTCGTAGAGCCAGTCTAATTCATTTTGGCTAACCTCAACGTACACTAGGGGAGAGCGGTAAGTCTCCAAACACCACGGTAAAAAGCAACCGTGTCAATTGTGGTTTGTTTTCTTATGCTCAATTTACATTCAAGCAATTTGCTTTTATAGAATTAAATTGATTGCTTGTCATCTTAAGATTACAAACTTTGAATAGTCTTAGGTTGTTGGTGAACTTAATTGATTTAGGCTTTATTTGTAATAAACCAATTTGATTTAAACTTCTGCATTATATATTTAGTTTAGAAAAATAGAAATAGATAATAATTAAAAGAGAATTTTTTGGACAGTCTATTCACCTCATCTAGTTGGCCTCCTTGATCTTACATCTGTGCACAATTAATATAGTGGAATTATCACAGATAATTTTTAATACAAACCGTCTATGATAATCTAATTATCATAGACGATTTTTAATACGAACCATCTGTGAATTATCACAAATGGTTCAAAGTAAGAATCGTCTGTGATATTTGATAATATCACAAACGGTTCTTGTTAATAACTATCTGTGATATTTTACAGATGGTTTTATCCACGAACCGTCTGTGCTATTTCACTTTCACAGACGGTTTTAGCGCTGGCAGCAACAAAGACAATCTCTAAACTAAAACCGTATGTGATTATATTTAATATTGATGGTTTTAGGTAACCGTCTGTGATGTTACGTCTAGTATTAGGCTTTTTGTAGTAGTGTGTAAATCAATTCCACGTCTGTGAACTATAAATCAAGTTCATGATTGTAAACTGTAAGTCGATTTCACGTCTGTGAACTGTAAATCAAGTTCATGACTGTAAACTGTAAATTGTTTCCACGATTATGAATTGTAAATCATGATCTATTTATCTATATCATTTTCTCTGTCACTTTCATGCAATGCAATACGATGCATTTGTAACTGTAGCTTATACTGGTGTAGCGGAGTGTCTACCCATCGATGGACCACTCTTTCTCCTCGTCCTCTTTCATACGGGGGTCTCAATCTTCACTTTCGTGGAGTACCTACTGAATTAGGTCTTTATCCTCCCACTCTTATGGGATGCGTACCAACGGTATGTCCCGTGTATGAGTGCAATGCATGATGCAACAATTTTCCAATGTCGGCATTTTACTCATAAGCAGCACTCATCGGGGCAATGATTAGCACATAATCATGTATAACATCTCATAAATATTATAGATCATGGCATAAAAATACGAGTACCAAGCATTCGGTACAATTCACTATTCTACTATACACTTGCTTGTTAATCTGACGGACGGTGCGTGGGCGGCATTAGACTCGAACCACCACCTGAACAAGCATTAACCAATTTAATTCATTGCTAACGCAATATATACATATACGAGTAAACGACATCGCTCTTACACACAACCCGACATAGCCAATTCCTCTCTCACCGGACACTTTCCCGTTGTTCCAGTGTTCAACCGATCCAAGAATTTAGCGATTTCGTCAATTATACTTGCGGATTGGACTCTATACGCTAAAACTCTTTGCTAATATCTCTCATTCCATCTTCAATTAATTGTACTAACCAACCAACTTTGCATTACTTTATCATCCAATAATTAATCTTTTCGGCTATGCACTGACAGCCCAATTTCTACTACCCACTAATATCACCATATGCTACTTCTACTCCGGTACTCGTTAATAGCATGGCTTCTCTCTCCATCCATTCTTTATCTCACTTTACCTCTCCCGCTACAGATTAACCAGATCAATAGTGGCAACACCGATTTCACCGTCCAGACATTCATATTAATAAACATTATTCTAATAGCTACCAAGTCAATTTTATTAATCGCATATTAACTTATGCGAGAGTCAATTTTAATAGAAAAAATTGATCATATACCCTCCATTTAGATGGAAATTGAGGATTTACCCTCCTGGTCCACGTGTCAGTGACTTATGATGACCCCATGTGTCATTGAGATGTGGAGGGTAAATCCTCAATTTCCCAACTAAAAGGAGGGTATATGATCCAATCTCCCATTTTAATATGCAATAAACAGAAAGGAGAAGATTTTTGAGGCGCTAACCTGTACGCAAACAACTATATCGGGGCATTACCTATTGTTTCTTAGCGGAAAAATTGCTCCTTTGCCCTAAACTTTAATGATGTTTGCTCATTTGCCCTATGATGTCTCACTGATATACAGGTCCAGAGCTCACATGTCAGTGAAATATCATAAGGTAAATAAGCAAACGCCAATAAACTTAGGGGCGTATAAACAAATCCCCTTTCTTAGCTGGATCTGACGAATCTGACGCCGAATCAAGCTTCCCCTTTTTTTCCCTCTCTTTCCTTCAACCGGCTTCCCCTTGCTTTCTTCTTTCCCCGGTCGACCGCCACCCCCCTGCTCTTTTCGTTCTTCTTCTTCTTCCTCACCGGCCGGCTCCCTCCATTCGTTTCCCTCGGCTGGCTGGCCCTCCTCTACTCCCGGTCGGCGGCAACAGCAGGGGCGGGAAGGGGAGGCGCGGGCGAGGGGGCAGCGGCGCTAGGCGACGGCGGCGGCGTCGCAGCAGGGTGAAGCGGCGGCGGCGGCTGCACACAGGTGCGCGGAGCAACGCCGGCAGCCGGGAGACGGGAAGACAAGGTGCGGCCGGGCGACGGCGGCACCACGCGTGCGGCAGCGGCGTTCGGCAGGCAGGCGGCGAAAACGAAACCCTTCCTGCCTCCACTCTTCACAGCATTCCCGCTAGGGTTTCATGGACCCCGCCTCCGTCGATGGGGGTGCCTTCCTTGAGTTCGTCGACTACGCCATCTCCGTCCTCTCCTCCTCCTCCGGCGGCGACTCCCCGGGCGCTGGACCGGCGCCGGCGCGGCCGCCGTGGGGGTGGGCGGTGGCGCAAGTGCTCAAGTCGTGCTGCGCCTACTCTAGCGGCGTCACCGCCGCCATCCTTCTGTCCGACCTCTTCCAGGTTAGTTAGATTCGCTTGCCGCGTGTCGCCAACTCGCCATTTTATATGTTGTTTGATCATGGTTACTTGTTCTACTGGTACGGTTTATTAGTTCAATCGCTGTAGTTAAAACTTATTCTAGTTAAATTCACTTATTCTACTTAGATTCAGACTAAACTTCCAGTATGCAACTCTTTTGCAAAGCTCTTACGGTTTTTATTTATATTTTGTGATTGCTGTTTCCTATTATGTTGTCGAATCCGCTATAATTTGAAATCAAAAATCTATTTGTGGAAGGATACATATAGAACTATACAAAGCCAAACGTAAACTATTTGAACACTTTGGTGCCGCTGAAGCAAGTAGCTTAGGTTCTGATCGAAACAGTAACTTCAAATTGGCAATCCCATGCTTCTTGCTTGTTTGCTGTTCAACAAATATAATTAACATGTTGCAAATCTAGGACCATCATGTTCTAATTTATCACCATTTCTTCTGCCCATTGGATTGGAGGCTACTTTTGTGTTTTCCTGT
Source organism: Dendrocalamus sinicus (assembly GCA_036346575.1). NCBI lineage: Eukaryota > Viridiplantae > Streptophyta > Magnoliopsida > Poales > Poaceae > Dendrocalamus > Dendrocalamus sinicus. The sequence continues at coordinate 31,641,438 of CM070649.1, read as the reverse complement.
AATGGACAATGCCTTAGGGGTTAAACTTTTGCTGCTTTTGATAGTCTTGGACAGAACAGCGTAAATCTCTGACTGCAAAGAGGAAGGTTGAGCTGACCAATCTTCTAAACACAAGGATTATGAGGAGGAGGCTTCCTAATACGATCACAATCGATTCTATCCATGAGAAGAATTTCCTTTCCCCCAAGAGTGTCTTTGAAGCTGTCATCGTTGATGTGTTCGTCCTTCCTGGTATGCTTATACACTTTTATACTTTTCTTCCATCTAATAAACAAGCTATAATTGTTATCAATTTCTAGGTTAGTTTTAGAATATTTAAGCTTTGCAGGGCTCTATTAAACAGGATGAATACTAAGCTAGTAGCCTAATTCTTTTCTAGGTCACTGTTTCTCAATAAAGGGATGGTAACCCAATCAATTGTCAGAAAGGAAGAAAAATCTTAAGCACCCCCTAATTTCACAACTACCTTGATTCATTGGTCTTATCGATTTGTCCAACATGATCCTTCATTGCACGTACTGTAATAAAATTAATTACCATTTGAACGTGCTTTCGTTACATGACTGCCAACTTGCATTTTCCTCGACTGCATCTCAATTGTGTCATTCTTGTAGGTACAAACATATACATGCTTACCTTGGGAGACATGTGGAGTACATCCACTATCGATCTATATCTACACCGAAGGTAGATCTGACTAATTGCTTAGTTAATGTTTTTTTGATTGACTGATATCATGTTACTGTGAAAGTCAGTAAGGAATGCATTAAAAAATGTAGACTTATTGAGGATGATTTTGTTATTGGCCTGACCTTTGTTTATATGCTGGCTCTAAATTTTCATGTCAGGTACTACAACTACATAGGACAACATGGTATCTTGAAGAAGGGTCGAGAAGTTGTGCTCACAGGATGCTGTCTTCGTACAGCTATGGAGGGATCTGGCCATACACGTATTTTGCCAACAGAATATATGGTCATATTACTTGATGAGGTACACATTCAAAGCATTTAGGTGTACAAGGAAGCAGTGTTCAGAGCATATTATTTAATTGCAATTTGTCACTTCTTATGTCAAGCTCCTTTGTTTTAATTGCAATTTTCACCCCTCATAATGACTCTTCATACCCCAATAATTGACTTTAAATTAAGAAAAATCAATACAATTGTGAAACCACTTGATCTCTATCCACTCATAAGATCAACTGCAACATTGTACTTCGTTGTAGACAAATAATTTAAGCTTAAGGTGTTATAAGTTAAATTTTGGCATTTGTACTGTGGAATGCCGAATGCAGCAGGTTCACTCAACTTTGTTTTAGCTCCACTCACATTATTCAGTTTGGACTTATCTTTGATTTATACAGGACCAAGATGAAGACGCCATGTTACTTGCTGCACAGTTTTGCACATATTCTTTCTCGTCTATGATGCTAGATGAAAATAAAAATGATGTTTCATACTCATTTTATGCCAGGTAAAATAAGATATGTAGTACTTCTCAATGGTGACCTTTTTACACCAAATGCTGGTACAATTACTGTTTAATAGGAGCTTTTGTAAATTTTTATAATTATTTTCCCAATTTTCTAAACTGTTGGACATGTAAGATCCAAGCAGAAACTAGCTTTTTTAATATTTGGCTGCGGTCAAATGTGCTTCATTTTTAATGCTCAAAGATGTTTTGAGGGTAAAAGATAATACTGAACTCAGTTAAATATGCTGCCCTTTTGTGCTCAATTCTCTGTGCCATCATTGACAAGACCACAACTGATGACAACTGAAGGTGCTTTTGGGTATTATATGTTATAGGATCACTCAAAGACATCAATGCCAATGGTTTTGCTGGTGAACATGTGGGGGGATTCACGGTTTATTGGCATTTAAACTGTATAAACAAATGTTTGCTCCTGAGGTAAAAGAAACAGCACTTGCCTTTGGTGGCGAGGATAAAAAGGAAGAATTTTACAACTCCAGCCAATGATTAAACTGAAAAGGATTAACCATACCAATCTACTTTGTTAGACAAAGGTTCATAACCCTCTACCACCTTTCTTTTTCTTGCAGGATTGAGAAGATTGAGTCCTTGGAACCTTTTGGATGTACAGAAAGAAAGCAGATTGTACTTGTAGACGATGATGGTGGAAAGATAAAATTTGTATTATGGGGAGAGCAGGTTTTGCTTGCAAATCTTTTCAGGTCCATTTCACTCAATATGAGTACCAAATGTTTCAGTTAAGTTATAGTAAACTAAACATTTTCTTTCAGTGTAGGGAGCATGCTTGCACTGGACAGACCTTTTATTGCAAATTTTGTGCACAATAATCATGAGGAGTCTCAGGAACTGTGCCTTGAATACGGTAGTGCAACACAGGTTTACTTGGTGCCGATTGCTCAGCAGGAGGAACAGGTTGGTAGGAATATCTTGGTTCTACTTCTTTCTGCGCTACTCTTGACCAAGACAGAAAAGATTGTATGCTAGGTACTTCTCACACCTACTCAAGTAAGGAGCCAAGGACCTCGGTTGTCATGTGTTCCAGTTGATAATATGGCTTCGCAAGTAACATTACCACGTGATTTGCATGGTTCAGTTGATTTCAGCAAATATCCATTTCGAGTATGTAACCTGACCTTCATTCATTTGAGTTTGTTTTTAGTAGATAGATTACCAATCATTATGTTGCTTTGAACCTGAAGAGCTACTGATTTAGCCTCCACCCTTAACAACTGATTCTGCTGAAGCTTTAATTTGTATTGAGTTATATTGTGTGAATCCTAACATTATTGTATGTAGCTTCACATACTTGCAATTTATCACTGTGAAAACTAACATCTTTTAATATCTCACTAGTTATCACATCTCATAATATGCGTATGTGCATCTTGTGCTTTTATTCCATGGGCGCCTCACTCATGCACATGCAATATATCTCTCACTATAAATATAGGTGTGGTCTGCTGTTTTCCTTCTAGAACATGCTTTCAGAAAATAATGCCCGTTCTTTTTCCATCATCTTTTTCATGATCATTTTGGGATTCCTTGAAGAAAGTAAAACCATTGAAAAATTTGGTGTCATCCCCATTTTGGATCCCCCCCCCCCCCCAATTATTTATAGTCTGATAATGTGGTACAACTAGTGATATATCATATACTTTTGCACATGTAGTAAGCTTCCTGCGATATCTAATTTTCAGGTATATGTAAGTGATCTTCATGGTAAAATGGTAGGAGCTAGTCTGTTTGGCACCGTAACAAGTGTTTGCAAAGCAAGTGTATCAGGGTCTACCTTTTATTTGGAGATAGAAGATGTAACTGGAGTTGTTCTGATGAAGCTTAACTTTATTGGACACTGGTACCACTTTCTGTTCTTATGCAATGACCTGTTTATTCTTTCCATTCATTTCCTATTTGTCTGAAGTTTTATGCCTTTCTGACTTAAAAAAGTTCTTATTTTCTGTTTGTTATGCTATTATGAAGTGCCAAATTTGCAAGAGAATGGTGAATGATCAGCTTCCAGTTTTATGTGTCATATTATGGTTATCCAGACATATGCATTAGCAGTTTGTATCGAGTACAATATGCTTAAATATGTAGTCTGGTCAGTATATTTAACTTACACACTTACATCCAATCTTGTTCTGCACCAAGTATGATATCATAATTGAAAATGACTCTATCTAGTTTCTTCCATCTGAAAATTGATTGTTTTGTGTTTTTTATACGAAATAAATGTTGCAACAAATCAAGTTGTGGCCTCTCTATTTGTTGCCTGTGAAAAAACAATGATTTCGTGAAATCTATGCTACATCAAACGTTTTCTAATTGGAGCTGTAGTTATAGATATACTCTGATTAGAAATTTCATGAGATATCTGAATTCTGTAGGCTGTGCAGGGTCTTCTGTCATGATTCAGTTGATATCTGATGCTATGTTAAGCTACATCCGTCTGACAGCCTGTTGCTGTCGTTATTCTAATGAAGTGTGAGACAGAGTACATTAATAGACATTACATTGTCACTTCAGTATTTTTTTAAATCCGATCATATGTGCCCATTCTTCCTTATAGCATCTTATATTTTTACTGGTTGTTTCCTATACCAATTCAACTGGTTGTACCATGCATTTGAATTCAATATTGTATAAATACCTCTGCAGGTCATTAGGTAGAGTGGGAGTGGGTCATATGGTGTACATCTCCGGTTTGACTTGTACCTTGAGTTCAACAAACATGTAAGCAATACGTTCCTTTATATTACATCTATATGTAATTCCATGTCGTATTAAGTTCTGGTTGGTGGGTTATTTTTTTCTTGGCAGACTTGAAGTCTCATGGTGTGAAAAGGAGCCAGGATCACTATTTCGTAACTTAAGCTTGCTGCCAGCGCTGCTGAATTCAACATGCCTGCATAATTTATCACTCTTGTCAGATCTTCCTCATTCGGCAAACAGAACACATGTAAGTTTTCTCCATTACTGTCATGCTGTTATAGGTCTCTTATAAAGCATTTCAGGTTTAGGTAAATTTTACATGAAACCACTGGTAACAGTTTAGTAAACAACTACCATATCACCTTTAACATGCTCTGATATGTAAAAATACAATAAAGCAGTCTCAGATGCCCCTTTTTAAGGAATCAGATACCCTTTTTTAGTTATGTTTCTAAGAACTTAACTGCATGCTTCGACTGGAGTCAGATTCGTTAACATACTGTGTTTGTTTGATACTTAACGTACAGATATGCCGTGTTCGACTTGACCACATCGATTGCAACAGTTTAAAGGTGTTATTATTCCACAATCTGTGTGGCTGTTTTGTGAATGAACAATCGGGGGAACTGCAGTGTTCCTTCTGTAAGTGTGCCTGCCCTAGTGGGTGTACACATGGCTTTCAGTTGCACTTGACCATTGCAGACGACAGTGAAAAGGTCTTCGCTTGGTGTGTTGGACAAACTGCTGTAGAGTTCCTTCAAATATCTCCTGATGAATATATGGAACTCCCTGAGGTATTAACTAACAACATTCCCCCACCACATACCTAATATGTGAGGTAGCATCTTACAGTATCGATTACTCACCTCCCCTTTGAATAATATAGTGAACAATTTCTAAGGTGGTAGTGTTGCACATAAAGTTACTTGAATCACCGAGTCTTTATTTTGTACATTGGAGTTTTTCTGATGCCAAAAGTAAATGTGTATACTGAAGATTGATTCTCACCTATGTAGGTTAGTCTTTCTTGGGCTGATACCTGTGAGCTTAAGGGTTGCATGGGTACTTCTGATTTTGGTACATGGCAATAATATCTTCATTTTGACCGAGTCGTTTGCTTCCTTTTCTTGATCAAAAGTTCATTTTGTGGATCACATCTCATGAAAGCATATTCCTTCATTTTGGTCAATGGAATATTGATTTTGATGTGATCACAGCATTTTCCATGTACACTCGCGCATGCCTGTCATGTTTCGACTAGCTAGCATGTGCACAGATGTATGATGAAAAAAAAAACTCTAACTCTGTTCTTACTAATTTTTTTTTTGTGATGATAAATAACCAGGATGAACGGGCAATGTATCTCTTCACTCTTCAGAACGAGAGCTTTACAGTCGCCATTGCAAATACCAGCAAGCGAGTTGATGGTTATACCGAGAGCGATGAATCCCCCCCGGCCTGGGAGATTACAAGAGCCCAAAAATGCGAATGACTTCCTTGAGAGGGATTTGCTAGTGCTTGGGAAGGAAAGGTTTATGTAGCAAAGTTAGGCTTAAGGTGCATCAATTTTGGAAGCATGGTCTGATCTGTCGCAAATTATATTAAGTTAGGCATAAGATGCATCAAACATTGTTTTGGAAGCATGGTCTGATCTGTCGCAAACTATATTATTCGGAGCAATGGAGTGGAACACCTTTAAATGCTGATTCGATGATCTCTCGTCTTGTTTTGCTGTTGCCTTTTGCTCGTCATATGATGATGAGCTTGATTGAATTTCTTGTCGCATCGTTGATATTGAGCCGTCGACTCGCAGTATCTACCAAAGTTTGGAAAATGACGGAAAATATAGGTAATAGTATTCCACGAAGCAAACATTCTTGGAGTCAAACGCCACTTTTTGGAGTGGTATTTCACCAAATTTTCCGAAATCTTTACTCCTTAAAAATATGAGTTAGTGGTTGTCGGTGTATTCTCCTTCGACTCTCCGTAGCCATCCATTCTCATTTGACTCTCCATAACTGTTTCATGATTCATCTCTCGATCTCCCCTCCCACGCGCTTGAACCACCCCCACGACCATCGCCCTTTCCGTCTCAACTACCCCTTTTTTAGACGCGACATACCCTCACCATCCACAGATGCCTCCTGCTCATGCTTATCCAACCCCTCTCCCACCCTCTTGCCACTTCCTCCTGCCGACCCCGACGTGTGGATCACCACGACGACAACAGCGTACTCCGACGATGTGGACTCGGACAAGGCTACGGCGCCACGTTCGGAGGGGGAGATGAAGAAGCCAAATGTGAAGAGGCCTAATAAGCCCAAGGTGGCTGTGGCCGAGGCAGCCACCCTTATCGACGCTGAGAACCTCAAGGCACATCCTGTTAAGATCGCCCCTCTCCGTCTTAACTACCCCCTATCTCAGACACGACCTACCCTCACCATCCACGGATGCCTCCTGCTCCTGCTCCCCAACCCCTCTCCCACCCTCTCACCCACTTCCTCCTGCCGACCTCGACGTGCAGATTGCCGCGGCGACGGCGGCGTACTCCGACGATGTGGACTCGGATGAGGCTGCGGCACCAAGCTCGGAGGGGGAGATGAAGAAGCCAAAGGTGAAGAGGCCCAAGAAGCCCAAGGTGGCGGTGGCCGAGGCGGCCGCCTTTATCGATGCTGAGAACCTCGAGGCGCATCTCATTGAGATCTTGGTAAGAGCCATCTCGTTTTGCAAAATTTTCGTTTAAAAATCAGATCTTGGGTAGGGGTGGATATCGAGCCAACTGCTCGTCTTATCGAGCTTTTTCTAAAATTGGCATATTTTGATTTAATATCATTTTGGATAATTTAAAAGTATTTTTAGAAAAGCTAACAGATGAGCTTGAGCAAAATTCAAATTCATTTAAAATCAACTCATTTTAATGTTTAACCAATTAACAAGTATAATTGAAGTAATTTTGAACCGAGCCAACGAGCCCACTAACGAGCTTTTTCCACCCCTAATCTTGGGAGGTGGTTGGATCAAGAATTTGTCTGTTTGTTAAGGATTGGATCTAAAACTCGACTGCGGGGAAGAATCCCGGGCATTGCTTAAGAAGAAGGTCTTCTCACGCAGACGAGAAAACCCCAACCCCGCTCCACCCTTACACACGGCACCATCGCGACCTTGTGAGACTACCGGCGGATCCTTTGGATCAACGCCTTGGCGGGCCTTAGACTGTGCTTTGGTGTGGTAGCGAAGCGAGGGATTTTTCCCCAAGCCTGAAATTCGCTCCCACTAGGAGTCGAACCCAGGACCTGGAGGGTGCTACTCAGGCCTCTAACCATTGGGCTAGAGACCCTTTCGCGTTAAGGATTGGATCTGATAAGTGTTTAGTGTTGGATCTTGCAGCCCTCATAGAAATTGCGATGAAATGTTGGGTTCTTAGGAGTTTCGAATTAAGATTGAAAATTCTAGCGTAGAATGATAGTATTACTAGAAAGTTGGGATCTTAGGATGTAAAAATAAGCAGCATTATCTCGTCATCTTGCTCTTCCTCAGATTCAGTAAGAGTAAGTTTTTCATATCCATTTTCTCAATATATAAATTTAAAAAAAATGAAAAATTGACAATCAGTAAACAAATTAAAAGGTTTCCTCACAAAGAAAAGAGAGTTAAGTATATTGATTGACACAGAACTAATTCAGAGCATGCAAACTAATTCAGAGCTAAATGTTTGACCTAATATACATGAACATGATGTCTCTATCAACACAATCAACCTGGCTACAGCTGTAGCTCCACCCCTCCACAAGCTAGTGGCTGCTAACTGTGGCTGCAGCTGCAGCCACAATTAGCAGCCAGTAGCTTGTGGAGGGGTGGAGCTACTGGCCTATTAGTATATAAGCTAGTCCCAGCGATTACTTGCAGCTGCAGGTACTCAACAGCTAGCTAGGCACAAATATAATGGAGATGATGAGCAAGAAGCAGCTTGTGGCCTTGATGCTAGTGGATGATGAGCAAGAAGCAGCTTGTGGCCTTGATGCTAGTAGCCCTTTGCCATCGCCTCTCGTAAGTAGATCAATCCTAGCTGCCCGTTAGGCAATATGGAGTACATTTAATTTTTGTTTACACTAGCTGTCTGAATCAGCTTACTAATGTACACCATGCAATGCAAACTAATTCAGAGCTAAACAAAATCAGCAGCACCAGATCTGAATTTTTTTTACCAAAATATCAAATGCTCACAGATCAGAGCAAGAGTTTCCAGAAGCTTCTAGACGTTCCTAGTAGATCTCGTTGGAGGGACGTGTGGTGAGGCAGCTGTGGTCGATGAGCCTGCGGTCACGTGCCTTCGCCGATGTGGTTGCTTTCGCCGCCACCGCCGTTGCCTATGAGGTTGTCATCCCTTCCGTTGTTGCCGCCGCTGTTAGATCAGTCTGAAGTTGAATCCTAAAGATCCAATTGAGTTACGACCACTCCTCCTTGGCATTAGGACCACTTGTCAGATCGGTCTGAAATTGAGTCCTAAAGATTCAGGCTGTTTTCTGAATTACCGAGGCGTTAAGTGGACATGGATGGTTGAGATTGCTTCTTACCTTTCTAGAAGGAGATATAAAGCTAACTAGTGCTTGAGTATACACTGCTGACATCATGAAAATTAGCTTACAGTGAACACTGATGCTGAGAGATGTCAATTTCTGATTTCTGAGATGTAAGCTCTCATTGAAGCATACCAAGACATCTTCCAGGAGCCACAAGGGCTACCACCGGCCAGGAGTTGTGACCATACAATCCGAACCAAAGAGGGAGTAGAGCCTTCGAATGTCAGACCTTATAGAATTCCGCATCATCATAAGAAAGAAATGGAACAGCAAATTCAAAAGCTATTTGAGACTTGAGACTTCCATCATCAGATCGAGCGTCAGCCCATACGCTTCACCTGCTATTCTTGTGAGGAAGAAGGATGGATCTTGGCGGCTTTGCATCGACTACCGGAAGTTAAATGCTCAAGCTATTAAAAACAAGTATCCAATCCCTGTTATCGAAGATCTTTTTGATGAGCTTCATGGGCAGCAGACCTGCAGTTTTCAGCAAATTGGACTTAAGATCTAGGTATCACCAGATTAGAAGGAGCAAGGATGATTTTTTCAAAACTACATTTAGGACATATCTTGGACACTATGAATACTTAGTGATGCCCTTTGGTCTTACTAATAGCCCAGCAACATTTCAAGCTTTGATGTGTTAGAGATATATATATAGTTTGTTATTCCCCATTGTTATGAGGAGTTCTTTGCATATTTACCACTTGTACTTTGTGTATATATACTGGCCCATTGGCCTCATATGAATACAAGCGCTATTTATAACATGGTATCAGAGCCAAAACTAGGGTTTTGGCTTACCTAGGGTTCCGCGCGCTGTCGCCGACTCTGCACCACCGTCGCCGACTCTCCGCTGCCGTCGTCATTGCCGTCGTGACGACTCCGTCTTGCCGTCGCCGACTCCTGCTCCTCGCGCGGCCGACGCCGCTTCCACTCCTGCGCGGGCGCTCCTTCGTCCCGCCCGAGCGGCGCCTCCTCGCCGCGCCGCCGGCCGCTCTGCGCTGCGCTCGCGCCCGCGCCGGCCGGCTCCGTCTGCCGCTCCGCGCCCGACTCGCCTCCGCCGCGCCGCCGGCCGGCCGCCGCTTCGCCGAGGCCGCCGTCGCCGACTCCGCCGTGGTGGCCGACGCCGCCTCCGCGCCGAGCCGCCGCCTCCGGCCGCCGCCGCCCGCCGCCGCCGCTGCGCGAGGCGCCACCTCTGTTCTAGGGTTTTGCCTAGAACGCGGCTCGTCGGGGGCTCGGTCGGTTTTCTAACCGACTTCGGGAAAAAGCAAAAAAGCGTCGTTCTAACCGCCGCCGCCCGCCGCTGTTAGACTTCATTGCCTTGGTCGCCGCGCGTCGGCGCCGCTACCAATGGGCACCGCTTCTCCTCGCCGCCGGTGATTTTTGATGGTGTTAATTACACCGACTTCGTGTCTCACATGCGCATTCACATGCGTGATCTTCGTCTCTCAGGCGTCCTCTCTCGGCGATGTCATCGCCCGCCTTGCCCTATTCCTCCGACGAGCCTCGCTGTTGCATTGCCTCCGACGGTAGATAAGGCTCTGCGATGATGAAGCTGATGATAAAGCGCCTCTGCCTACCGGAGGCTCGATTCCTACAAAGATCGTCGACCGTCTACACTCGGTGGTACGATGACGGCGCCGGCCTCTGTCTTTGTCTTCATCGTCGATGTCGGCCTCGATTTTCTTACGAGGTTGTGGGACTCCTTCGGCTTTCGGATGTGGACTCATCTTCGTCGGCGCTCTGAGCCCTCCGGTGATGCCCTGCACTGCCCGTGGTCCGCCAGAGCACTCTCTTCAACAGGTGATGCTACCGTTGACGCCTTTACGCTCGAGCTTTGCTGTTTGGCGTCGCTTGGACTCTCTTCGCTTCTTGGCCGCCGTACTGTCCGTCTTTGCTCGAGGTGCGTCTTGACACAGAGTTTCAGCGGGTTTACGAGTTCCTTACTCGCCGTCGTCCCGAAGTTCGAGCAAGGCGTGCCCGCTCCTGCACGCCACCTCGTGTCACTCTCTGGAGGCTCTTACCGAGATACGCGCAGAGGAGACTCGTTTGAGTGGTCTTGGTGCGATGCCACTCCCCTCGTGCTCGCCGCTCGTCTCGCTGCACCGCTTCCTCCTCGGCTACCACGGTGGTGGTGGTCGTCCTCCGTTTGGAGGTGGCCGTCCTCACTATTCCTCTGCGACAAGGATGGCCACACCGAGTCCCGGTGCTACAAGAAGAAGCGGCATCTTTCACGCCGTTCTTCTCGGCACTAGTGCTTCTACGACGACGTCTGCCTCGACTTCTTCAGCAGCTTCTCTCACCGAGCAGGAGATAGCCAGACTTCGACGCCTACTTGCCGCTTCAGGTTCTCCCTCGACAGGTTCTGCAGGTTCTGCTACTAACTCTTCAGGCACTGAGAGACCACCTCCTACACAGTCAGGTACCTCCCCGTGGATTCTTGATTCTGGAGAATCCTTTCACATGACTCCTGATCCTTCCACTCTGTCTTCTATTACACCTCTTGATTCACCTGTCAGTATTCTTACTGCTGATGGAACATCTCTTTCTGTCTCTGGTAGAGGATCTCTTAGCAACTCCTCCTTTCATGTTCCTTTTGTTGCTCATGTTCCTTGCCTTACCTTGCAGCTTCTTTCTGCTGGGCAGATTACTGACCTTGGTTATCGGGTTATTCTCGACTCTGACTCTTGTTGTGTTCAGGACTGCCACACGGGAGCTCTGGTTGGTTCTGGCCCTCGGCGCCGTGACTCACAGCGTCTCTGGGAGCTTGACTGGCTTCACCTTCCTTCCGCTGCCACCATCGACGCCGCCTCTCCGCTCGCCGCTTCGCTCACCGGCTCTTTCCAGCAGTGGCATCACCGTCTTGGCCATCTGTGTGGATCCCGTCTGTCGTCCTTAGTTCGTCGTGGTCTTCTGGGGTCTGTCTCAGGAGACGTGTCTTTAGATTGTCGTATGTAAGTTAGGTAAACAGATTCACTTCCTTATCCTCATAGTGAGACCGTGTCTCGGCGTCCTTTGATCTTGTTCATTCGGATGTTTGGGGTCCGCTCCTTCGTTTGAAAGGGGTCATCGTTATTATATTATTTTTATAGATGATTTCTCTCGCCACACTTGGATATATTTCATGTCTTCTCGTAGTGAGGCCTTGCCTATCTATAAACAATTTGCCACTATGATACACACACGCTTCTCCACTCCTATTCGTGTTTTTCGTGATGATTCTGGCTGGCGAGTACCTCTCGTCACTGCGCAGCTTCCTTGCCGAGGAGGGCACTCTCGCTCGATTTTCTTGTCACGGTGCTCATGCTCGAGAATGGTGTCGCCGGCGCAAGCATCGTCACCTCCTTGAGGCGGCTCGTGCTCGATGATCGCGCCTCTATTCCACCTCACTTTGGGCCGAGGTCGTTTCCACCGCCACCTATCTCGTCAACATCCACCTCTTACGCTCTTAAGGGTGCGATTCTGTTGAGCGTCTCGTGGTTGTCTTCACGACTACTCGCCTTCATCTGTTTGGCTGCGTTTGCTACGTTCTCCTTGCCCCTCGAGAACGCACCAAACTGACCGCTCAGTCTGTTGAGTGTGTCTTTCTGGGGTACAGTGCCGAGCACAAGGGATATCGGTGTTGGGATCCTATTGGTCGTCGGATACGGGTTTCTCGGGATGTGACTTTCGACGAGTCTCGTCCATTCTACCCACGTCCTGCTGCTTGATCGTGCGAAATAGCACACCCGCAAGTGCACGGGTTGCCACTGAAATAGCGGCGAGTGTCGTGTTCTCCACAGGGACTAGACTGAGGCTACTGGTGCTCAGCTAAAGCTAGGTCAAACGAAACGGGGGAGAAAACTAAACCTACAACGACTACTAAAGCAGCCAAATGAACGAACGCTAGCTCGCACGGACTAAACAACGAAAGAACTAAACAAAGCACGAACTAAACGATGACGGGATGAACGATCAGACGAATGGGCGTCGTGCGACCGAACGAACAACACGACTACGACACAAGCGGCGCGCGAACGACAACGACTACCAATCGGCGATCTAACTAGCTACCGACCGCAAGATAGACCGAGGTGGAGAGTCGAGAAGCAATAGGGAGTCTAGAAGCAAAGAGGAGTCGAGAGAGAGGAGAGGAAGACGATCGATGGCTAACTAGATGACGGTGCGACGCGACAACACAACAAAGAACCACAACGACTACACGACCTCGCTATCGACCAACCGCGCAAGAAGAAAGGGAGAGGATTTAGAAGCACTAGGAGGGTTGAGACAGCAAGAGGAAGGAAGCGGTGCGTCGGCTCGCTAATCCGCGCAACTCAAACATACACATAGATCCACGAAACTAACACCGACATCTAACACATAACACAATGCGGGACTAATTGAAGAATAAACTCACGCAACAGAATATATAGCAATTCGGAACACACTAGCGAGCACAATCACATGACCACCGATCACATACATCACGGGCAAACATTAATGAACCATTGCAATGCTCAACAATGCATCTCAAATCACAATTAAACATTCACAGTTCATGTAGCAATAGCAATCAAGAAAACTAAACAAGAAAAATAAAGGAGAGAGGAGGATTTGGGGATGGACCAAAGAAGGAGAAGCCGAGAACGCCGTCGGTGGAGAGGTTGCCGTGGATCCGGAGGAGTCGATGAAGAAGCGACCATCGGTGTAGAAGATGACGCAGCCGGAGAGGGTGCGATGAGGTTGCCGTCGGTGTCGGCGGCGGAGATCGGCGCTGATGTCGGTGGAGACGCCGGCGGTGGAGATGAGGTCGGCGGCGTGCCGAAGGGGTGGAGAGGTGCGCGGTCGGTGGAGACCATTGGCGGAGAAGTCGGCGGTGCCGTGGAGTAGCGGCGCACGGGCGCACCGTGGAGAAGGAGGCGGCACTATGGAGGATGCGCGGCACACCGAGGAAGCGGCGAGGAGAAGAAGATGGCGACGCCGAGCGGTGGCGCAGAGGTGAGGTGGTTGGCGGTGAGGAAGAAGAGCAATGGGGAGAGGAGCAGCACAAAGGGGGTAGGCGATTTAGAGAAGGTGGAAGAGGAGGAAGAGGGCTTGGTGGGTGAAGAAGGAGGCGCAAGGGAGAGCGAGGAGGAGAAAGGCGCGTAGGAGATGGTCTGCTGGTGGCGCGTCCGTGGAGGAGCGGCGGGGTGATGGTAGCGCGTAAGGGAGGTGGGCGGGTTGGCGCCGTGGCTGGCCGACCGCCGCCGCCGGTGGGAGAAGACAGGGGAAGAGAGAGAGAGCAAGGAGAGGTGGGAAGAGGAAATGGCGGCTCAAGGATTGCGGCGGGGGGGTCTTAGGAGATGGGGATTTTCCAATTTGCCCTTTAGTCCTCAAAAATGTCTAGGGTTTACAAAGAAGTCCTTCCCATTGGTGTTTTCTTCTGTTTTGGACCTCAGGAGCTCCATTTTCTTCGCGGTTTGATCCTACGCATTCGTGACAACGCGCACATTTGTACGGAGCAGTCCCGGAAAGCCAAATTTGTCGTTTATGCGCCTCGTTCACGCCGGCCTGCGGAAAAGCACAAAAAAATGTAAAATGATCCAAATTGAGCAATTAATTATAGAAAAGCGTGTAAATGATGATAAATTGTCCCAAAATGCGAAAATAAGAGGGCAAAATGACAGGTAAAAGTATGTAAATATGACGCATGTCACCTGCCTCTCCTTCGGCTTCCTCTGTGGAGTCTCTGTCTTTCTTGACCTTTCCAGATACTCCTATATCTGTTTTGCCCTCGTCCACTGTCCTCACCGAGTCTCCACATATTCCCCTGTGGCCTCTCCGCCGTTGTCGCGCTGTGTTGTCTCCTCGACTCCCGTGCTCCTCCCACTATCGTCTACACTCGTCGACCTCGTATTGAGAATATTTCCGATGAGCCATCTTCTCCTGATGTTTCATCTTCTTCTGATGCTCCATCTTCCCCTGATGGGTCATCTTCTCCTCGCTACGCTCTCCGCGATCGCCAGTCGATTCGGCCTCCTGCCCGTTTTGCCTTTGCTGGCGCAGCTACTCGTGAGCTTTGTCTCCTCACCGGATCTCATACTCACCCTGAGTGGCAGCTTGCCATGGCCGAGGAGATTGCTGCCCTCGAGCGTACTGGTACTTGGGATCTTGTTCCTTTTCCATCTCATTCTCATCCCATCACGTGTAAGTGGGTCTATAAGATTAAGACTCGCTCTGATGGTTCTCTTGAGCGCTATAAGGCGCGTCTTGTTGCTCGTGGTTTCAGCAGCATGATGGTGTTGACTACGACGAGACTTTTGCTCCTGTGGCCCACATGACCACTTGCTCGCACTCTTCTTTCGGTGGCGTCGTCGCATCTGTGCATGCTTTCTCGACTTGATGTCAAGAATGCCTTTCTTAATGGCGAGTTGCGTGAGGAGGTCTACATGCATCCGCCACCTGGGTATTCTGTTCCTGAGGGCATGGTCTGTCGCCTTCGTCGCTCTCTCTATGGCCTTAAGCAAGCCCCTCGTGCTTGGTTTGAGCGCTTCTCCTCTGTGGTCACTGCTGCTGGTTTTCAGCTAGTGATCATGATCTGCGCTCTTTGTCCACACTTCGTCTCGTGGTGGACTCTTCTTCTCCGTATGTTGATGATATGATCATTACGGAGATGATTCGAGTACATTGCCTTTGTCAAGGCTCGTCTTAGTGAGCGATTCCTTATGTCGGATCTTGGTCCTCTTCGTTACTTCCTTGGGATTGAGATTACTTCCACTCCGGATGGTTTCTTTATGTCCCAAGAGAAATATATTCAAGATCTTCTTGATCGCGCCTCTCTCATCGATCGTCATCTTGTTGAGACTCTCATGGAGCTCAATGTTCACCTTCGACTCTCGATGGCGAGCCTCTTTACGATCCAACTCGCTATCGTCATCTTGTTGGGAGTCTTGTCTACCTTGTTTATTACTCGTCCGGATATCACTTATCCAGTTCATATTCGAGTCGGTTTGTTTCAGCTCCCACTCAGTTCACTCAGACCACCTTCTTGAGTTCTGCGATACCTTCGTGGGACTATCTCTCGCCGTCTCTTTTTCCACGTTCCACTCGTTCACGGCTTGAGCCTATTCGGATGCTACTTGGGCGGCGATCCTCGATCGCGGTCTATCTCTCTTCTTCGTGTTTTTCTTGGTGGTTCTCTTATTGCACGGAAGGCGAAGAAGCAGATGCAGTGTCCCGTTCGAGTCAGAGGCTAAGTTGCGAGCTATGGCTCTCTTGACGCAGAGATTACTTGCTACGGTGGTTACTTGAGGATTTTGGTGTTTCGTCACTACACCGACCCTCTCTTGTCGACAATGCAGATGCTATCAGTATTGCTCGTGATCCTGTGAAGCATGAGCTCACCAAGCACATTGGTGTTGATGCTTCTTTCATGAGGTCTGGTGTGCATGATCAGATGATTACTCTTCAGTATGTGCTTTCAGAGCTTCAGATAGCGGATTTCTTCACGAAGGCCCAGACTCGAGCACAGCACAGCTTCTATCTCTCCAAACTCAGTGTTGTTGATTCACCATGAGTTTGAGGGGGGGTGTTAGAGATATATGTATAGTTTGTTATTCCCCATTGTTATGAGGGGTTCTTTGCATATTTACCACTTGTACTTTGTGTATATATACTGGCCCATTGGCCTCATATGAATACAAGCGCTATTCATAACATGATGAAGACCATATTTACTAAATATCTGAGGCAATTCATCTTGGTCTTTTTTAATGACATATTGGTGTATAGCAGGAATGAGGAGCACTTGAAGCACCTAGCCACGGTTCTGGAGATACTGAGACAAAAACAAGTTGTTTGTGAAGCTGAGCAAGTGTGTGATAGCTCTAAAACAAGTCAAGTACCTGGGTCATGTGATCTCTGGACAAGGTGTGGCGACTGATCCTAACAAAATCAGCGTCATTAGGAACTGGCCTAAACCTAGAGATGTGACTCAACTAAGGAGTTTTTTTGGGAATGACGGGTTACCACAGAAGGTTCATTAAAAACTATGGAATCATCTTTCGTCCTCTGCACGATATGCTCAAAAAAGGGGGATTCAATTGGAAGGAATCTCAAGATGAAGCATTTGAGAGGTTGAAACAAAGTCTTGTTACTGCTCCTGTGATGGCCCTACCAGAATTTTCGGAAGCCTTTGTGTTGGAGACCAATGCAAGTGGCCATGGAATAGGGGTGGTAATCATGCAAAAAGGAAGACCTATTGCTTATTTCTCTGACCAACGATCAAAGACCGGAGGCACGAGGAAACCACTGAAAGCCTCCTTTTGCTTCATACGAGGCACGATTGAAAATGTGCTTCGACTGAGGCAACGCGCGTGATACCGTGCGCTGCTGCTTCGATCTGCTCAGGCTACGTGCCTTTTCTGTCGAACAAGACGCACCGACCGCCGAAGATCGGGATTAAATCTCAGCTCTGATACCACTTGTTAAAACTTTGATACATGAGAAAACGCACATATTGCAAATAAATGGAGAGAACACAAATGAATTTCTGAATTTCTCTATTCTCTTATTTGCTCCCCCTCTTTCTTTTCCTTTCTTACAAAATTGGCTACAAACCTTCTCAATATATATGCTAATAATCTCCTACTCGTATATGTATTTGGACTTCAAGTTAGACACAATTTTAACTTAAGTTATACTCGAAGACGGACTCTACTACGTCTAGGACTCAAAGTCAAGGTTATTTCTAACACCCAACCCAAACCATTTTCTACTTAAAGTCAACCAACCTAAACTACCTTCCATTTAAACCCAACCTAACCTAAACCTATAGGTTCAACCTACTTCCTAACATATTTACCAACCCACTTATTCGTAAAACTTTAATACTTAAAATTTCAACTTTGTGTTCACATTACAAAAATTTTACGAAATCGATTGAAATTTATTGTAAATAATTTTGCGTGTAGAGGAGCTACTTTGTGCAAATTGGCAGGGCTAGATGTACACGTGGCTCCATATGTTTTATAGGAAGTTTTCGTAAAAATTCGGTATTTGAAATTTCACCTCGTGTTCACACTATAAAATTTTCTCGAAATCAATTAAAATTTATTGGAGATGATCTACGTATAGGAGAGCTACTTTATGTAAATTGATAGAGCTAGGTGCACGCGTTGACCCCACATACTTTTATATGAAACTTTCATAAAACTTTGGTATTTAAAATTTCAACCTCACGTTCATATTGCAAAAGTTTTATGAAATTAATTGAAATTTGGTGCAAATGATTCTACGTGAAGGAAAGCCACTATGTGCAAATTAGCAGAGCTACACGCGTACATGGGTTCTACATTCTTTTTATAGGAAATTTTCCTAAAACTTCGGTATTTAAAATTTTAACTTCGCATTCACCCCATATAAGTTTCTCAAAATCAATTAAAATTTTATTGAGATGATTCTACGTGTAAGAGAGCTACTATATGCAAATTGGCAATGCTAAGCATACGCGTTGGTCCCACGTGCTTTTATAGGAAGTTTTTGTAAAACTTCGGTATTTAAAATTTCAACATCAAATTCATACTACAAAAGTTTTACGAAATCAATTAAAATTTGTTACAAATGATTCTGTATGTATAGTCATTCTGTGCAAATTAGCAGGCACATACGCACATATAACTCTCATATGTTTTCATAGAAAACTATAACTGAGTATAGTAGTCTAAACCTATAAACAATTCAAATGCTACTCCATTAGACCACGCCATAGGTTGAACCTATTCACAGCCTAATCTCAACCCGAAATTTCTAAACCCATCCCACCCCAACTTTTTTTATAAGGTAACACAACCCAACTCAATCCGTTCACTCTTCTAACTCGTTTCCACCCATCCAAAACCAACCCAATTAAAAACCCATCCTGTTTAACCTATTTGAACCTAACCCATTAGCACCCCTACTGATTCCTGTTCCGATATGTTTCAAAAGACGCACCGAAAAAAGTACCATCTGATCCCTTGTGTGTTGTACCTTCGTAATCATAAAGCTACAGCAAAGTCAAAACTAAAATTTCTGCTTTTGATTCCAGTAATAATACTTCAGCAAACGAACAAAAAATGCAATTTCTCCTGAGATGAGGAGGGAAATTGCAGCTTATGCTGTATGTCCTGCAATGCATGCACACATAAGCTTCATATACCTGCATTTTTGCATTTCAATTTTCAACTAGCTAGCAAGTCATAAGCACGTTCCAATGGTTAGGTGGATAATATCCATCAGCGCTTGTCATGTACATGCTCTTTTTCGTTCTGCATTCCGATTCTCGAAATAGAAATCTTACCAGGTTGAATCAGGATTTTCAATGGCATCCCTTAAGGAGATCTAGTCAGTCGTGCAGCCAGGACCAACTATAGGAACTTGTCTCGCATAACTGTACTCAAAATCATTTATTTTTCTTCTTTCTGCCCAGAGGAACGATCATCAACCTTCTTCAGTTACCATTGCTTCTTGCCCTTTCTCTTTTTCCTACTACCACCACCACTCTTTGCATTGCTTCCGCTGCCAGGAGAAGGGGGCTGCTCGCTTTGCGCACCAAATGTTTCAAACATGCCAGACTGCACCGCATTCTGCAACCACTCAAAGAACTCCCCTTCATCAATTCCTCCATCCATGTTTGCGCCATTCGGGACCCCTCCACCCCTATGAGCCGAGGTGCTCCCTTTGCCACTACCCTGTTTTGCCAAGCTGGCATTAACATGAAAGCTCGGTCTGTGAGTGTTTGCTGGGCATCTCATTCCCTGGAGAAGAAAACAGAAGTGGGTATATCAGTTCATAAATTCTTTTAATTCTCTATCTACTCACTAGGCAGAGTGAAAAATTCTGTCGATGCATGAAAGTGTGTATTACTCCATTGGGCACCTCAGATTTCAGAATTCAGAAACATACATATTTGCTCTAGTTGTAATTATAATTAGTGTACTGTTTTTCTATCCATCACAACTTTTTTTTATCCTAATAGTGCATGGAGAACTGGAGAAAATCCACCCATACATTTCCCTGAACTTCAAACTAACATTAGTACCTGGTCTCCTTACTGGACTTATCACATGAGTTATTTCAAGGGTACAAAATCGCCGTTCACAATTCTCATGACATAGCAAAGGATTTCAGTGGCTAAAATAGGTTAGCATTTAGGTATACTGTATAGTAGTCATGCCTCACAGCATATGAATATGTACTGACCAAAGACCATACTTATGAGCATTCAATATGCAATCCTCTCTAACACGAACATAGTTAAGAGAACAAACTAAGGCCCTTCTGTGCAAAACAAGAAACTGGTAAGAGCAATATTAATGAATGCATCTGAATTTTCATCAAAGAAGATCTGAATCACCTGACAGCTGAACCACTCAGTGACGTCAAATATGCTGCTTTCGGCACAAACATATGCATGAGGCAAATCAGGCTGCACAACAGTACACATCATAACACGTCAGTCATAACACATTTGTGATGGCTAGGTGCCACAACATACCATTCCTCTCTTGAAAAAGAAGTTAAAGTTCTTGATAAGTACTCATATCAACAGTTGGAATAATCTGGTGTTACCTTGAGCAGCATCCCAAATAGAATGGGTTCAAATGACTGCTCAACCCATCCATCGCCATCTTTAGCCTGATGAAACTCTTTGCAATCCTGTGATGCAGAAAATACAATATAGCTTTATAAAACATTTACCAGTAGTGTAGTATCAAAAGCAACCACAACCATATACCAAAGAGAATACCTGACACCATCTAGCTTGCAATTTAGCTCTTCCTGTACAAATCCACAGGTGGAAATCACCGCATTTCTTGCAGGCTATTCTTCTTGATAGACCATATGGTCCTTCATCAACACCTTCAGATGGGCTAAACCCTTGTCGGAAAGTACCATTTCCTCCTTTCTGGTAAAATTATAGAAATAATAAAGAAAAAACCATGCCTGTAATAATAAACCATAGTAAACCTGAAGCTTTATTAATGTGTGTATACTATATCTTGCGTCTTATATTTATTTCAGACCATATTTTGTGGATGGAACATTAAACCAACATAACGTTTTACAGCAAATTGGCAAGCATAAATTTTCCTTTTTGCCAAATAAATGATTGATAAGATTACAAATGTCATACCATTCAAACTGCCAACAGTATGGCTGCAATGAAAACCACGTATGAACCTATTGAATGTTGATCTATAACATCAATTCCTTTCCAACAATGCAAACTATATACAGTGGTGTTCACATCAAAACCATCAAGCAAACAGCCCACAGTACTGTTCACATCGAAACCATCATGCAAACTGTCTACAGTGGTGTTCACACTAAAATCATCAAGTAAATTGTCTACAGTGGTGTTTGAAACCAGCAAGCAAACTGTTTCCATTGAAACCATCCAGTAACTGTCTATACTGGTGTCCGAGGACACCTAAATATGATGCCTTTCCAAAACATAAACCATACCAAGGTTAGAAATCCAGGTAGCAGGGGTTACCACCCGGCGGCCGATAACCGGAAAACCCAGCCAAAAACCGGTTAAATTTTGAAATTGGGATGTTTCGAAACCGGTAACCGGAACTGTTACCGCCAAAAACAGGAGAAACCACTAACAACCGGAAAAACACTAAAATTTTGAATTTGGGGTGTTTTTGAAGCATATTTAGCCTCATACAATAGATAATCTAGCACAAAAAAGACCTAAATCAACCTAGAAAGTGCATTATGTAGTCACAAACTTAAATGTACATTTTGGAAAACCGGCCAGGTTTTGAAAACCCGGTACCCACCAATAAAACCGGTAACCGCCGGTTTTAGGAACCATGAACCATACACACAAAAACAGAAACATTAAACTCAACTGAACAATAAAATTCATACTATTTCTCAACCAATTCAACTTTCACTAACTATGACCATTCCTGGGCCATGCTTTCAAAATTCAAACAGGTCCAAAATTGATTGAGAACACATGTAAAATTACATTGCAAATCCAGTAATCCACCCACAAATGACCAAAATCAGCCAAAAACCAATTTGGTTCAGCTGTTAGGTGGCCTCAGTCAGTTTCACCTTCTTCTATGTTACTTTGAAAAACATGAATTATTGTGTATTTGAATATTGGTCCAATGCAAAGCCTTTCCATATGCACTTCAAAAACATGTGGATACACCATAACTAGTTTGTAATTTGGCCAAATTTGGGTGATTCTTCAGTCCAGCTAAACTGGCCACCTTTCCTCTCACAGGAGCCAACTAATGTTGATGGGTTACCAGCAGTTGCAGATAGTTCTCAAACAAAGTGTAAACATAAATCAGATAAAGAATAACTAGGAAGACCTTTTGAGAAGCACTCTGAAACCGTCTGAAGTAGTTCAATAGCTCCTCCCTCCTTAACTCATCATCATATGTCTTTCGTTTCAAAGAATCAAGAAGGACCTGTGTGTTGAGTTGGGACCTCATGAATGCATGATCTTATGAAAGATGCATTTTAATTGGATCTGTGATTATTTCAACAAGGAGTACATGCAAACCTCGTATGCATTTTGAAGCTTTTTAAATGCATCAACAGCTTTATCATTGCCCATGTTCTTATCAGGATGGACTAACATAGCCTGCAAAATCAGTAATCACAATTAACAAATATTACTATACTGGAACCTTGCAGCACACGAATATTAAGATGAAAAAGTAAGTAGGTAACATTTGGGAAAATAAAGTGTGATACAACTTATATTAGATTATCTTTTAGCATCACCTTTTTCTTGTATTCTCTCTTGAGTAATGATACATCTATGTTTTCATAATGACGGAATCCTAATGCTGAATAGTGATCAGTGCAGTTCAGTAAACGAGCCACTTCATCTTCAGAGGTTAACTCTTTCTCATCTCCACTCGTTGAAGGATCACCAGGGCCGCGATCACATGATTGAGCATTTCCAGACTGTGAGGTGCTATCTGTTGATGATTGTTGAAATTCTCCAAAGAAGTTGCCTGATCTGCCTGAATTTCGCTCAGAGTTCCTTGAAGAACCATTAAATTCGTTATTGTCTACATTGTTCTTCAGGAACTGATC
The DNA here is from genome assembly GCA_036346575.1 of Dendrocalamus sinicus. Lineage (NCBI taxonomy): Eukaryota > Viridiplantae > Streptophyta > Magnoliopsida > Poales > Poaceae > Dendrocalamus > Dendrocalamus sinicus. Next base: position 31,618,570 of record CM070649.1, on the reverse strand, counting down.
TAGAACGTCACTTGAAATGAAAGATAAGTTCAGGCTCAAAAGTAACCCAAGCCATCCGACATAGCTTCTTGCACAATACATCGAATACAGGCAGGTGACAAGAAGAGCAAATCGTTCACGCTTCAAGAAAAAAGAAGCACCTGTATTTCAAGCAATATTAGCATCTACATATTGCAAAATATTTAATAAGATTGATCTAAAGAAGTTGTAGAATATGACCTCCAAGAATTATTACAGTGCTTGTTGTCCAAAAGCTTCCATATAGCCACAAAATCACCACCGCAAACACTGCGATAATCAGGACAGCAACACCAAGACCAATGAAGGCAACCACAGAAGCAGCAAACGCCTAGATCATAAAAAGAGAATAGCAAAGATGAAAATTTTGACAAGACATTAGGAGCATCTTCTTTCATTTCAGAATTCAAAGTTTCAAGCAAGAGAGCATTAAAAAAAGCATCGTCACCTGCAGACAAACATAAATGTCCCATCGGTTGAACACACTAAAAACAAATATTGATCATCCAATAAGAACTTTTACTGAAACTACATTTACACCCATAAGAGGAAAGTACAGAAAAAGAAGGTTGACCATATAAAACTACTGTCATTAGCAGATAAAAGATTAGGCTGTCCACTTTATAAAAAGCATTTCAGATTACATAGTCGAAAGTTGTTCAGTGAGTAATCCTAGTGTAGTTCTAAGTAATATGCCAAACGGTAGAGCTGTCAAGAAGTGCATGCACTAACATACAAAATAGAACTCATAGAAGAGGTGACATATGAAAATTGTACTACAGATTGAGTTTAACTTATATTTGTGACTTGGCAACCTTGATCATTTTTAAGATTCAGGGAACAATGCATATAAACTTCCTTTAGTGCAGACGTAGCACACTCTGTTGCAGTCTGCTACTAAAGGCTGAAAGAGGCTCAAGTATATGAAATGTTGGAGGAACCAAAGGATGAGCAGGTTGATATTGCTAAAAGAGGATCATATGACCATATTTATAAGCGTGCACATATACTAGAAAGCACTAAACTGCGAGGTCAATCAATTTGTATTGTATGTATGAAAGCCTTCAGAAGTCGAAGGAAAGTATCATTGCAAGTATTGCAACAAAAATCTGGTCTCTTGGTTCAATGGTCTTGCTAACAAGATGTCACTACCAAAATTAAGTACTCATTGTTCTAAGATTGAACTCTTGAACAGGAACAAGCCTAAGATAACCATCTTGAATATGCATGCACATTGATAAGATTTATGCACAAGCAAGATTTCTGTTCCACTATCAAGGTTCATAAGCTCATTGTATTGTCTGGTCATTTTTTATTTTGGCTTGTGATGAAAATTTGAGTTGTAGACATTGAACAATGCAAAACAATTTCTACTTGGCTGCGTTGTGCAACATCCATGATAAATACAATATGTCACCCAGTAAACATTTACATTATGAGTAATGCAACTTGAAAGCGAAAAAAAGATAGTTGAGTCATACCATGAATATGAGCATTTTCTTTATCCCAATCATTGCAAAAATTGACAGTGTGCTGCACCAAAGTACTGCAAGGAGAGAGTTTGTCCCCAGACGTAGCAATGAATCAAAGCCCCTTATGGTGCAGTCTAACCAAACTGTCAACATGAGCAACATCAACTTTCCAGCATTAAACATCCAGGCCCGAACAACAGGATAAACATACTCAATTTTGCCAAGGACATAAGCATGCCCTTTGTCCACAATAGCAATGAAATTTGTGATTGCTGGCCTATTTCTCTCAACGAATCTTTTGCTTTCTTCCAGTACATACATCATGGAAGCTCTAAAAAATGATGCAGCCATGCAAGCTATGCACCTGGTCTTCTCCAAAACATTCTCTGCCAAAATGCGCGATGAAGTTTGTTCTATCGAAGAGTTTTTATTACACCAGCGCTGTGACGATTTCTTGCTATCTCTTCTTATTTTGGTGGTGCTGGAAGGCAGCTCGTTTTCTTCAGAATTGCTTATATCACAATTAATACCCACTGATTGCTGTTTACATGAAGTTCTGTCATCAGATTTGCCCAAGGATGAGATGCCATTACTTTTGTTATTCTTCTTGTTGCTTCTTGTTTTATGGCCACTGTTTCCTCCCGAACCATTTGATCTACCTTGAGCATGTGAACTTGGATTTTCACCATCCACAGCATCTCTTTCTGGTGTATTTAGTATATCACCATTAGCTGTATTTTGTCGGTTAGGTGAAGCATGATTTGGACCACTTTTACTTTGACTTCCTTTTCGAGCCATGATTTCACTCAAGACAAGGTAGATTCACAGCTCAGGTGATGCATCACCAAAGTTCACACAGAAGGGTAAATACATCCTTCCATCTTCCCTTGGTAAAACAGTACCTGTGGGTACACAAAAATATACCGTAAATATGGATTAAAAACAGGTTTAATAAAAGCCAGGATTTTGCTTCAGTGCTCCATCTAAAAAAGGCTGGCATACTTCAAAGAATCAAAGCAAGTAAAAGGGTCAAGATCCATATAGATTGGCCTGTCAGTGCCCACCCAACTTGGCATTACCCGCTGTGCTCATAGTTTTGTAATCCTCCACTCCTTGTTACAAAATCATGTTATTATTTTGTGGGCTACGCCACTGTACTCCATGCCTAGTATGTCATCGCAAGGCTCAATAGCAAATTTGCAATGTGACTGAGCTGTACTCTGCTGGATCTTCACTGGCCTTCGCAACAGTAGCTTAAGATGGATCAAGGATTTATGGTGCCATTCACAGCTTAAGCAATAAACTGTATTGAACAAATCATGGGGCTGGGCTAATCGCGACAAAAAAGTGAAGTGAATGTTTCCATGTGGATTAAATACTTGGCTTCGGGATCAGGATGGAATCAGAATTTGATGAACTAACTTGCGCTAGAATTAGACAAGCTAATTGTATTTTACTATTTTGCCTCTACTCATACTAACTATTTTTATTTAGATTTTGTGCAAACTTTATATTTAAAATTAGTAAACAAAACCCTAAAAGTAATAATAACCGAAAGTATATCGCTCACAAAAAAGCCGGCATTCATATGCATGGTTGTTTGTATAAGGCTGACAAACACTGAGTTTCATAAAGCCATCCAATCAGGACACTTTAAGAATATGATGAGGATTTCTTCCGAAGACACCTAACCTTTCATGGTAGGTGAGAACAAAGACGGAGCCACCAGAGAAGTGTGCTCTTACAGTGCAGCACATATCCAACTCATGAAGTCTGACGAGAACTAAATTTGCTTGCTAAATTGCTTGCCTAATGTCATGGAGCTTGATTACATCACTTCCCCAAGAGCAAGTCTATGATTCTAACTCCAAATTGACACATCATGACATAAAAGTCATCCAAAACTAGATACAATCCAATGAATAACATCCCGTGAGCATTGCTCGATGCATACACGACATCAGCAATTTCCAAAGAACTCGAATCATTCTATGTCAGTCTATCCAAGCTATAGCATGAAATTTCTAATAGTCCCATAAGACTAAATGCCATCAATGCCAAAAATCCGCAAATTGGCACCTAAATCCCCTACTATAACTACTACCTAAATCCCATGAAGGCATATATTTCACCCAGATGAGACCCAAACATCGAGAGGGGAAAAAATCAAGAAACCCCCATACAGGCAAAACACCCACCAAACCCCGACTCCGATGGCCACCGAACCTCGCCGCGCCGCTAAATCTAAGAAACGACAGTCCAAGGCCGCAAATTCCACGTGGCCAGAGCACACCGCAGCCAATCTTTGCACCAAAAGATTCGAAGAAAGCCGATTCTGCTGGGGCGAGCGATACCTTCGAGGAGACGAGACGCCGAACTGGCAGGAGGAGGAGGAGCGAACGCGGGTGGAGACAAGGGGAAGAGGAGAAGCGAGCGGGGATGGAAGTGGAGTGCGGGATTGGATGGGATTCTTGAGGTGGGGAGGAGACCGCCGCAACGCAATGCCCCCGCTCGCTCTGGTTCCTCTCTCCTGCTCCCTTCTTCTCCTCTATTGGGTTTTCCGTCACGTTTCCTTGACACGAGTAGAGGGAAATTAGCGAGAACTGCCTGGGTGGGCCCACTTGGCAGTCTCCAGACTGAAACTGGTTTAGCTCAGAGTTCTGAGCCCTGAAATTTTTCTTCCCTTATTTTCCTTGCCCTTTCAGAAGGAGTGGAGTCAGCCTTGGTGAATTTTTTTTTATAAATAATCTATATTTTATTTAAAATAACAGAAACATATCTGCACGAATATTTTTCACAGAAATGGTCTTTAGTCGCTGAACCGTTGGACGACTGGAACCTATCGCTCAACGGCCTGTGGATTGCTTGCGTGTAGCACGACCGTTGGGCGGGCCGTTGAGCGATAGGTTTTAGTCGCCCAACGGTTAGACGATTGTAGCCTGTTGCGCAGTGGCTAGGTAACTACAATTGCAGTCGTTCAGCTGTACAGCGACTGCAAACAAGCCATAGTGTGGGTTAATTCATTTGTGATTTTCGTAGATTATGAATGGTAGATAATTTGTTGGATTCGCAATAAGAGTTTGCGATCATTGTATGTTGTTGTAGTGCAAGAAATTTTATGAAATTTCTTTTAAGAATGATTGAAATAACAACGATCAGTAAGTAAGAAGGTAAATGATATTGTGATGTAACCGAGAATTCGTACACAGAGGAGAACTTATTTGTTAATATTGTTGGATGACTTACTACGTGGCGAAGTTCCCCACAACCCTAAACCCTCTAAGCTCACCACACCACGCATGCATCACCCTCTTCTTGAAGAAGTACTCGGACATAAAGTTCGAAGGATCCATACCACAGTCCCGCATGCAGCGAGGACATGAGAGCGTAGCTTGTGTAGCAGTTTCGGTTTGTTGCATGAGTAGTTAGGTTTATTTACATGATCTCCAAGGCATACCATATGGGTAACAAGGGCACAAGCCGTTCTAAATCGGGCTCTATCCCAGAGTACCACATCGAAACGATGCTCTCTATTTCCCATGACGTGCACCGTGTGCAATTGGCCCTTTTGTGCCTTCGTCTCCATGTATGCCGTAATTTTCAATGAGTACGATGTTTGTGGGTTGGCTGCATGAAATACAACATTTGCATGCATCTCCATGAAATAGTCGATTGTGCTGTGCAGAACACCTTCCACGATGGCGATGAGGGGCTGAGAACGAAGGAACATAAGAATCCAGTTGTACACCTCGGTAAAGTTAGTCATCATTATGACGTACCTCGCGTCATCCGTGTCATGCAGCAGGGACCACTTCTCTAATGGTTCTTCCTTGATCCACTGCGAGAAGCACTTGATTTTTCATGAGCTCCTCCTCCTCGGACCAAGCTGCGTTAGGCTCATCCAGTGTTGTGAGATATTCGGGTTGTGCCGCCCCAGGCATGGCTGGGCTCTTGTTCCTCTCATCGACATGCTTCCTGCTGGGCTTGTCCAAAAATGCTCACAAAGCCTCAAATTTTCTCTGTTGGTTCTATATAGCCAACAGTTCCATCAACGGTTGCTTCGAGAACTACTTGAAGTTCACCCCTAGGTGACGAATGTACCATATGTTCCTCATATCCGGCCAAGCAAAGGGCTCGTTAGGGTCTTTCTAAAGTTTTCTTATAGCCTTCACTATCCTGGCGTGGCGATCATGGATTACTCACACACACCAGGATGAGCGCTGACAACTTCAACCCTCATATGTCTAAGGAAACACAACCAGCTGTCGTAGTTCTCACTTTCCTCGAATACGATGGCTAGATGTATAATTTGATTGTTGCCATCAACGCCAATGGTCGTAAGGATCTGCCCTTATATTTGCCAGTCAAAAAGGTCCCGTCAACTGAGATCACAGGTAGCATATATTTGAATGCCTCGATGCACACACCGAAAGCTAAGAAGGCTCTTTGCAACACCGCAAAACCTAGCGACCTTATAAATGGCTTATCCTTCACAACAACGTATGTACTCGGGTTCCTGTTCTACAATACCTGAAACATACAAGGAAGGTTGTCGTACGCTGCCTCGAAAGACCCAAACCATTTTTCCAACGCCTTCGCGTAGCTAATCTTGTACTTGAATTTTTTTCTCGATAGCCATGATGTGCGTAGCCTCCATGTCTTTCTTCTTCACTATCTCTCCATTCATTAGATTGGCTATAAAGGCGAACGTAGGTTACAATGTCTCGACAAAACACAACTAAGAATGCAGGAGTATGGCTTCACTTTCGACACAATCTAGTGAGTCTCATACTTCAGTCTATGTGCGTGCACCTTTCAAGGACAACTAGCATGCTCGCACTTCACGGTGTACTGCTCCTGGTTAGATTTGAACTACAACAAATGTAACAAAGAAATTACGCATTTCACCTGAAATTTTGCAACTGCAAATTTGTTTAATGATTAGTGCAATATTGGATTGTATGATGGACAACAGCAAAATTACTGCATCACAATTATAGGAACAAATATACTTTGACACTGAATAATAACAAAGGAGGAGACAAAGAATCCATAGTTTAGACCAATGAATCCGACCGAACACTAACAAACGGCACATCCACCGGGACCACTATGCCAATGAAAAAAGCAGGAACGCAGATTGCTTTGATGGAGGAAGGGAGCAAGGGGAACAAATAGGCATAGTTGAGTTACAATAGCACATCCCAAGTGCAAAAACCACAAAATTATAAATCCTACTGTTCCAATGGCATTGAGGGGACAGAAAAGTTAGCTTGTGATGTAGTAAGAAGTATTTCTAACCTACATAGGGGGATTTTGAGGATAAAAGGGCTTCCTTTTTTCCAATCAAAGTGGGAAAACAAAATAAGTATTGAGAAATGGTAGCTTCTAGCTGCATGCATTTGCAATTGTTCGACTGGAAAAGCTAAGCCGTTACCTGAGGCGGAAGCCTGACATGAACAAGGGATTAAGCAGACAACAAGAAAAGCTCACAATTTTCCTGGTTCTAAAAGAGAATACAATGGAAGGTAACACGGACAAGACAGCAGAAATCACATCTCTGAGCCACTCATTCGCCGCCCGAGAACCCAATGCTATTCCAAGGTTAGAAGGGAAATCGTGCCTTTCCCAATCCTACACGAATTGGAGGGCTTTGGAGCACTAAACCCTAGCCTCACCAATACCACGTGGATCTGGCCCGATCGAGCGAGCAAGAACCACTTGCGGTTTCAGCGCGGTTTGGTGGGTTCGGAGCGTACCAGATTGCGGCGGCGCTCCGACGGGATCATGAGACTGCGGCTGCAAGTGGATCGACCGAACGAATCGAGGAGGACGAATCTGCTCGGATTCTCTCCGCTTCACTTGCTGCGGTGTGGTGGCTGGGTCAGGGTGGGCCGGTGTAGGGGGCAACGGGGGAAAGGAATGGAGAAGGGACCGGGAAATACCTTCTGTTTTCCTTCAAGAGAGAGTTCCGAAAATAGCCTTCTGAAACTGAATTACTGGTGCCTACTCTGCTTGCCCAAAAAAATTGTATTCGCACAAGAACTTGATTTGGATTACTGACTAGCGATCAGACATACGCCAATCGTGTTTGCTTGGGGTACTAGATAGTAATTATCCTGTGGGGAAATAACATCAAAATTTTGTTGGCAATCAGATGGAGAGATTTCCTTTTTGTCGGTGGCTCATCTGCCTATCCACCTTGCGCTGGTTAATCTACTGTATCGATCGATCGATCGATTAGAACAATGGATGCATGAGATATTGAGATCATATAGTTCACCCAGCACTTTAATTACTGTCTAGTCTATCTAGTGACAATCTTTCTTTTTCTTGCAAGCAAGCAGACTGCATGACATTGCTGCTGTCTGATGAAGTTCAGAACAGCTTAGGAATGATGGAAATTTGGACACTATTGGACCCCTGTGTATCAAGAATTCCATTTTTGGCCCCCTTTGCAAAAAAATTCCAAAACTGGACCCCTCTCCACCGCGGGATCGCCACACGCCGCCACTGTCGGTCGTGCGGCAGTACCCGACCGCGACGACCCGCCGCGATCGCGCCACCGATCCGCCCGACCGCGCGACCCCGTCCCCCGCCCGATCAGCGCGTAGCCCCGGCCGACCGCGCGTCGCCTCGGCGACCGCGATGATTGCCCCGCCCGAGCGTGCTTGGCCGGACGGCCGCGCGTCGCCTTGGCGATCGCGTGAATGCCCCGCCGAGCGCGCTTGCTCTGCCGCGACCGCGAATCAAAGGCGGGCCGCACGCACTCGTCACCGCCACCAAAGCAGAGAAATTTCTCGAGAGCTGCTCTCTTTTTGACCTCTACGTGAACACGTGTCTCAGGAGCTTTGCATGGCCCCTCTTCGTATTCTCATTCAGCACCTTAAAGAGGTGAATAGCAGCGCAAGGAGGCTCATTTGCGCTTTGTGGAGTTGAAGTGAAGACAGAGCGAGAGAGCGAGTGAAGGAGGGAAAAAGAGAGTGGAAACTCAGGATTTTGAGTTGGTTTTGTTTGGAATCAACGGATTTTGCAAATACAAAAGTTGTAAATCGTCTCGCGAGCTTCAAGAAGAGGTAATTTTGCCCCGTGCAAGTAATTTTCTGCATGAATGTCATTAGCCCGTAATTAGCAAAACCGTGTATCATTAATGTTGTAATAAGCCAATCTTTGGTACGGTGTGTGTGTACGTAAACATGAGGTCATATTTTTGTTGTAGTGTAAATAATTTCGTATTTTTGTTGAAGTTACGTATTGTAATGTAGTGAGATTTTGTTGAACATTTGTGCTTACATGTGTAGTTGTTGAAGATGTAAATATTTATATTAGAGCATTTGTAGGTGATAGCAATGAGTTAGATTATGAACAATTTGTATAATTAGTAGGCTTAGTGAATGACCGTAGTATGAAGGTATAGGAAAATCAAAATACTGAAATTAGTAATGAAGGTCTTGTAGAATGAAATAAACTTAGGGCATGAAATTACAAAGTAGAATTTTTGATTTATGTATAATTTCGAAGTGAAAGCCGATTAAGTGAAATATAGAAAAGAATGGAAGAAAACTATGTAATAGGAATTTGGCATTAATCGAGTTATAAGAAAAATAGTTAGAAATAAACTTTAGATTTACACATACAAAACATATACTAGTAATGTTAGGTACTAAAATGGGTAGGTACTCATTAATGTAATGGAAATTAAATTTGGCATCTTGTCTACTAAAATGGTTGATTATGCACTTATGATAGGTACGCAATGGTCGGCATTGAACAATTGATGGTGTTTTATGGGAGTGGTCTCGCACGTGATGGGCCGTATGGGGCGGACTGTCAAATTGCGAGCGGATCGTGATCCGCACCTTGATCGAGCGCCATGAGCTTGTCCGAGCTACGGAGTGTGTCCGTTCGCGCTCGATCGGAGACCGCAAGGAAGAAGTTACGGATCGAGGCGATCTATGCCTCAATGGTGGATGATGGAAGGGGAGCATATGGCAACTTCGAAGGTGACCAATGACGCCTCATGGGCGAACTACATGGAGGTCGTGTGCAACCACGATGCTGCGATATATGGGAGGCCAATGGTGTATGTCGAGTTCGTGGAGAGGCGAATCATCGACCATGGTTGGTTCGAGATGCACCGGTGGAGATGTAGTGGCGGCGGTCATGAAGACGCTCATGGGAGAACATGTGGGTGATGAAGACAATACGAGGCGTGCGGAGAATTTCCAGCCAACGAAGGTGTGCACGAGAGGTGGTGGGCCGCCCGTATTGGATCGTCATGAGTATCTGGGGACCAGTGGAAGAAGAGGATAGCGAGGAGGAGGAGGAGGTGGAAACAGCAGCGATTAGAGGACGAGGATGGCGAAGGTGCAACCGGAGGGGTGGTAGGTCGTGTTGTTACGACGACGGTGCATATGTGTCGCCCGGCCCGACGACATCGCAGCGCGCACCTAGTTCTCGCCACAGCGGAGGAGGGAGAATGGGGTTCAGCGAGGCGCACTCTTTCGGGCGGTGCTTCCGTAATAAGAGTCTTTATCCAGCAGCTATTGCTAGACATGCCGTCAACATAAGCCGGACGATCGGGTCCACAAGTCAAAGCCGACACGTCGTTGTGAAGTGTGTGGGCGGGTCATGTGGTGGCAAAGTCCGTGCACAACGGTACAAGGGCGTTGGCACGGAGTTCGGATAACGGTGCCGCAAGATCACGATTGCGAGCTTGCGGGCGAAGATAGACACCGCAACATGACATCACGTTATGTTGCGGAGGTGGTCACGCACCTCCCGGCGGATGTGTCAATTACCCCGGTTCGATGGCGGCAGAGCGAACGAGACGGCTACGGTGAGCTACAAGAAGGTGTGGCGGGCGGCGAAAGGTGCCGCACGCTATGTATGGGACGACGAGGAGGCGTACGACCGGTCCCAAGAATGCTGAATCAAATTGCACAATCAAACCTGCACTTACATAAACAGGCGAGAGGTCCATCCTACGGAGGGCCCGAATCGTTTCATTCTTGACAGTGTTTCGGGCCTTCCATCAGCGATACAAGGGTTCGTGGTGCCGTCCGTGCTAACCGTAGATGGGACGTTCCTATCCGGCAAGTACAAGGGCACGATCCTTACCGCAAGATTGCGGCGATGCAAATGACCGATTACTCGATGGCATTTGCAATTGTGGAGAGCGAGAATACGAGATAGTGGCTTTGGTTTCTTTGCAATTTGAAGAATGCCGTAGTGCAAGACAGGCCCGGTGTGCCTTATCTCCGACCGCAATGCAAGCTTGATGTCTGCGTTGCGAACGCTGCGAGATGGGACGCAGCCCCGTCCCGTGGATCGATGTGAAGAACCGCTGGTGCATGAGGCATATTGCGGCGAACTTCCACGAAGGTTCCGTAGCAAGGACCTCATGAAGATGTTCAAGAAGCTATGCATGCGAACTGAGCGGAAGTTCGACGCCTTGCGGAGGCAAATGGATCGAGGCTACGAAGCATGTGCATGCAGCAGCGGGGGCCGTGGAGGGGCTCCACAGAGTCGGGTATTCTCACAATGGGTTCATCCAATGCACCGACTTGGAAATGTGGTCTTTGTTGCACGACACCGGTGGGGCGAGGTATGGGATCATGACAACCAACATGTCCGAGGTTTACAATGGTGTATTGAAGGGCGCCGATCCTCGCCGATCACGGCAATTGTGGCGAGACTGGAACCGCACTGTCGGGTACTTTGTGAATAGAGCCGGATGGCGCAGAAGCACGTTGAGGAAAACAAGCAATACTCGAGGTCATGCGAGCCTTCATGGACAGGAAGATGGAGAAGGCTCGAACCCACATTGCTCACCCATTGATGCCTTAAGGAGGAAGTTTGAGGTCCGCCTAAGGCGTAAGTATGTCATGGGTCAAATTAGAGGGAGCGCAAGCGGTATGCACGATTGGTGATGAAGCATCTTGCACCGCAACAAGCCCGGCTTCCGCACAAGCCATGCTCCCATGTGTACGCGGCATGCGCCAGTATGGAACCAAAGGCGTCGACACAAGACATCTCCAAGTACTACGACATGCAAGACTTGTATGCAACCCGAGTGCAGAGTTCCATTCCTACGGGGTAGACATGCACTACGAGGAATTATGGCCGGGAGATAAAGTGGGTGCCCAACGATGCAATCAAGCATTATGCAGCAGTACTCTAATCTAGATAAGACCAAGACGTACTGCACAGCTCTCAAGTCCAAGAATGACAGAAAAAGGATGCAGCGGAGCCATCTTCAAGGCGCGATAAAAGGGCAAACAACCACGCTACACCCAGAGACAAAATGTTACGAGCGGTTGGGTGGGTTAGTCGCATATCATGCTATATGTTATGCATGTAATAAAATTGTACGCAGATGTTATGAAGTTTATTTCTATTCACATAAGGTTATTATCTCGTGTGTTCGCATTGAATGATTCAGATAGCAAGTCATTTAACAATATTAACATACTCTTGGTAGCAACACGAACAACTCATACATTTCACGTACATGACATGTAGCAAGTAGTACAACCACCAACACACCAACGAACACAAGAACTAAAATACAACACAACCGTACATAAAACATTATCAAAAGAGCTTGACGACAAGATAGCATAAAACATTGCGAACATACACGAGGATAACCTCCAAGACTACAACTTGAGGATAACAATAAACACAAGAAACAAAATAGCACACAACATTAAATTTATCTTCCACTCTAGTCCAGCCGAAACGATGTCGCATCCCGACGGGTCGCAACCCCCACAACTCTCTCTACGAACACCGTCATTCCTATTTCCCATTTCATCCTCCCACACCCGAATCGGCAACCACCATGAGCTTCCTGCGATTCCATGACAAGAAGATTTTTAAACATACCACCACGATTTGAATGAACCCAAACAATATGACTCACCGAGTGATTGGGGCACTTGTAGTAGTGTCGCCGGGATTCTTGGCCGTCTGTGATGTCCTACGCCTAACCACCAAGTTGCAATTTGGGCACATCACCGTGGTGCCCATGAAGACGTGGCTGAGTGACTCATTGCCTAGTCTTGGGAGTGAGCACGAAATAAAACTACACAGATTGTGAACAACTTACTCAGGAGGTGACCGATAACATGGCCGTGAGTATGTGAGGGATGGCTCCGTTTATAGGTCAGGGGGTAGCCTCACGCACAAAGACCACAGACAACACAAATCTTGACCCCACACCATGCTCGGTGAGGAGACAAAACATGCCGCTTTGCTCGGTGACATGACAAAAGAGGTCACTTTGCTCGATGACATGACAAAAGAGGTCACTTTGCTCGATGACTAGACAAAACAAGTCGACTTTTGCTCGCTGACTAGACAAAGCGGGTCGCTGTTGAGCTACCGCCACCGAGTCGCTTTTAATGACTATGCCTAGGCCATTACGACATATACATATTAGGCTAATACTTTAACTTGGCGTAATGACGTGTGGTACAATTTTCACGTACACGTAAGAGAGTGAATGCACAAATTCCTGCAGGTCTTTAGGGGAGGAGCCTATCTCATCAAATGCATACAGGGACAGATGTACCTAATATTGACAATGAAATAAATTTTAATATTGGATCAAATAACACCTCTTACCGAATGAGGCCATCATCTTCGGTTCCCCGTGGCTTGAATAAGGAGAACATCATTTCTAGCTTGGGTGATTGGGTGTGCACTGATGCTCAGATTTAGAGATAAGAGGCCATTGGCGAGAGCTAAACACCTAAACAATGCCAAAAGGCATGAGTATAGCCAATTCGTGATTACTAAAGAGAGCAGTTGTCCTCAGTGGGATGCAAAAAGATGCCAGCTTTGGGCAGTGACATTACTAAAGAGAGCATTTGTCCTCAGTCAAATGACAAAAAGAGTCCAGCTTTGCTCAGTGAGATGACAAAACATGGCAGCTGTGCTCAGAGACATGACAAAACGGGCGGCTGCATCTTCAATTTGTTGGAAGGCCAACTGCTCCTGCATATGCGTGCATTCTACCAGCCGGGCAACTAGCACTGTAGTCGCTAACTAACTAGTACATGCATAAACAATATAGCGTACGGTAACGTTTACATTATACAGTATCAAAACAGACAAGGACAAAGGACGCAAGCAACCGAATTCCTGACCAATAATCAAGATGTGAAGGTAAGCTAGCTTCATTGATTCAGCCGTGTAGTAGTGCTCCGTTCAGAACATCTCATTGATGTTCAGTAAGTACGTGTATATGGTCAATAGTCAATGGATAGATCATGGATGCGGATAGTATAATGATGGGTGGATTTGTTAACATTTGTAGGGAATGATTGATTGAGATAGACCTAAAGAAATGGTAGATTAATGACTGCTCACTAAAAGGGAGAAGTGAAAGTAAGGAAGAAGAAATGTACCTTGAACGAACAGCAAGCCAAGCTGGGGTGTTCTGTTCGCTGTAGATACGATGACGTCGGGCCTGCTTTTTTTTTCTACGGCTTATAGTTTTTAGCTGTGGTTTATATCTTTTGAGCTGTTCATAAGAGAGAGTACAAAGTAAGAGAAATTTACGTACGGTTTTGACCGATATAAATAAAGTTGCTGTAATATGTACTACAATTAATTTTTAGATCACGTTTTGAATAAACACTCTATTTAAAAAATAGCTACTATAGAAAAATCGAAAAGTAACTCTTAGAAACTAAAAAGATGGGACAACCTTCCATCCCTTTTCTTCTTCTTGTTTAGAGTGGACGACAAATGCAGCTTGCAAGTACTATACCATAGCCCTAGCATTCATATCCCCTTGTGCTTGTGCCACGGGACCAACCAATAATTCGTCTTTTGAACGCACAAACAAACTGGTAGTAACAGAAAAGCTCTTAGACAGCAGCTCTGGTTGTCGTAGGATAGAAACGAATCTGTCTGAAGTTCTGAACCAGTATTGCTTCAATTTGCAACAAACAATTACAAGTGTTCTATTCTTTCTTACGAAAGGCCTGCTGTTCTTGTCGCACACATGGTCTCCGGAATCTACAGAGTCAACCTGCACCCTCCTTTCGGAACCAAGAATCAGCAACCATGTTAAACAGCAAACTTTCGCAAAAAGAAGGCTAAACGTTAAGCAGCAAAACTTTTCAATCCATTAGTACTTTAGATCATCCACTATCTGTAACATCCTGGCCCTTCCTTTTAGCCAAGAATGCTACGACCACACTTTTACCATCTAAACTTGTGCTGCTACTAAAAATTTTAGCAGCACCTCTCCTGTTTATATAGTTACAAACAGGGAGCAATTAACATATATGGAATCAATTGTTATATATATGTTAATTGCTCCTTGTTTGTAATCGTATAAACAGAGAAGGTGCTACCAAAATTTTTAGTAATAGCATCAAGTTTAGATGGTAAGAGTGTACTTTCTTTCTTCCCCCTTCCCTTCCAACCGAGCTACCCATCTCCTCACAGCAAACATCTTCCTTTCTTCTCCCTTTCTTGGCCAGTGGGAGGAGGGCAGCGTAGGCAGCAAAGGAGAGAAGAGCGGCAGGGGGCCGTGGCCAGCGGAGTGACGCCAGCTTAGGGGCGACGGCAAGCGAGCAGGCACAGAGAGGAGCAGCTCACACAGGGAAACACTGGCGAGGGGGTGGCACGAGGAGCAAACGGCGGCGGTGGCTCAAGCGTGCAGAGGGTAAGGTGGTACACCGGCGATAGGGCAGAGTCGACGCTCAACAAGGGCGCGACCGGGCAGAGCCATCGGAGGGAGTAGCGGTGGCTTGGCCTCGATGGCCAGTAGACGCTCTGGCCAAGTACACGAGGGCCATGAGTTTTGGGAAGTGATTAAATGGATGATTAATTACTGGTTGATTAGTGTAAGTAAATAAATAGCGCTTGTAACTAATGAGGTAAAGTGATTGCTAAAGCTCCATAGAATGCCGGAGCGCCACTTTTGGCATACCGGGTTGGAAGTTTGGCATCTGAGTCGGATGCCACCGATCTGGGATCACATGTCCTTTTGGGACTAAAATGGGCGATATGCCTCTGAGACGGTCGCAGCCCGGTATGTGATAGTATGGCCTTCAGGCTAAAATCAGAGTTTTAGATGGTGTACCATTTAAACTATGGTAACCAGGAATGTGTGAGTAGAGTTGTGCAGATCTCATATCTCAAGGTAGTTGCTATGTTAGGTTTCGGATTTGAAAGACACAGTCGTTCGAGCACCTCGGAACAACAGGACGGTATCTAGCGATAGAGTGCGGTATATGTTGATTTTACACGTAAGAATGACACCGTTAGTCTGTGTGCATGTATTGCTATGATGTATTGAGTTGGGTTGATGCTTGTTCAGGTGGAGTTTTGAGTTTGGTGCCATTCACAAATCGTCTACAAGGTTGAACAGGCAAGTGCATGGTAAAATGGTAAATTCAGGTAGTGATTGCTATGAAAATTAGATTTTAATGCACTACCTGCTATGCTATTGTGAGTTGATTATTTCTGTTTGCATATTGATATGATGATGAGTAATGAGTAATGGCGCATTTGATGGATACTCCATGTTGTTATGTTGATGAATAGTTTTTGGAACATGACATGTTGCTATGCTTGAATGGAGAAGTTGCAATATATGCATTCATGTCACGATAATAGATGGCCTTTGTGGCATATATGGTCCACTTTGTATGGATACTCCACGGGAGTGGAGACTGAGATCCCCGTATGAAAAATAATGGGCTACTGAGGTCCCCGTATAAAAAAGGACGGGCTATTAAGATCTTCGCATGAAAAAGGGTGGGCTTAGGTGAGTATCGACGGGTGCTCACTCTGCTATACTAGTATAGGCTAAAGAGATGAGAAAGATATACATGTGCATACGCAATTGCATTGTGACAGAGAAAAGATACAAATGCATAATGAATGGTTGATGAAAAATTGAGAAAGATTAAATGGAAATGAGTGGTTCATGAGACTATGATGGATATTAAATGATATGTGTATTTGTTGTTTACTATTTTACTTTGTGTTTGCTAAGTCTGTAGATTCACCCTTGTTTTGTTAACTTTTTTAGGTGAACCTGATTGACGACATGCGTGGTATGGGAGTAGACTCTTTTGCACCGCACTCATTAAATAAACATCTTAACCAGTCACTTTGCATTCATGGTATGGTATGCTTTAGTTAATTACTGATTAGCGTATACTTTAGAAATGCTAAAGGTTTGCATGGAACACGGCCAGTCCTCTTTTTGCGGAAAGAAGAGAATAAAGTTCTCTCGTTAGTGCGATATATGTATGCATGTCCTATGTGGTTCACCGTTATGTTTAGTATAATATCGGGCTTATGGTTGAGCCTTTTGGGCACGAAACCCTAAGCTTTGCTTATGTTATGTTTATTTGTGATATGGAATCAATTGTCTTGTTGTAGCTATTCTATATATGTTGATTGCTCCTTATTTATAACCGTATAAACAGGGGAGGTGCTGCTGAAATTTTTAGTAGTTTAAATGGTAAAATTGTAGTGGTAATATTTTTGACTCAGAGGATGGACCAGGACGTTACAGCATCAGTGTGTAACAACCAGCTTATCGGACCATTGGCAATTGAACTATTGAAGATAGAAACGATCTATAAACGAAAAGTCTTGTGCTTTGACTGCAAGAGAGCCAGCCGGAAGCGGAGATCAAGGGAGCTAGGGAGTCAGAGCGATTAATCTATTCGGCTGATGTTCCTTGACTTGAGAAGATAGCAAAAAGAAATGGAGTATAATTAAACACTAGTGATAAACTAAGATGATGGCGCGCGATCCGATAAGCGAGACCATTGGCCATCATGTACTCCATCTGCAGACAATAATATTGTCTTTTCTCTGAATCTGAGCTGTGTGTGCCTATATATCTATTCTATTGGCCGGCAGTCAGACACCAGCAGGCAGCATCAGGACGCAAGAGCAAGCTAGCACGAAAATTCCAGCAAAATTTGCGCAGCCCGCGTCGCATTTGACTGCAGCAACGTGAAAATTTTGCATCTTTAATTTTTCGCAACATAACGTACTAGTAGGTTAAAAATCTCAACTTTTTCTAGCAGTACAATGCTGAATACTGGTTGTCTACAAGTGAACTGGTAATCAAGCGACTCTGAATGCAGAATTGCTCAATTGCAGATCTGAAATCCAACTCTAGATTATTTCTCCATCAACGTCATCAAGCAAATATAGTACACGACAATCTTAGTGCTGCACTGCTGCCTGTGCTAATGTTGAGCAGTATCCGGGCCAGAGGAAGCATGCCAGCCTGAGCAGGGAAAGAGTGCCATGGCTGTGTCTGCTTCACCGGGTGCACTCATCCATGGCCTCCACATGCACCCAATCAACCACTGTTCCTCCCTGTTGGGTCCATGTACAGACTCTTCTTCTATTCAGCTCGTCTTGTCCATTCAATATGCATCCATCCAAACTGTAATATGTAGAATTACTATGGACTGATCATATAAAGGACTAAAGGAGTGGCAGTGTGGCACTAGGAAGACTGGAAGAGCACAAGTATGTGAAAGCCTCTGATGATCTCATTGGACGCGCAATGTTCTTGGATTTTTTTTTTCGACGTTCTAACTGATTTGAGCATGTGGCCTTCAGTAATCCGCACTAACTGGAAGCGTAGAAATGCTTCTCTGAAGTTGACAAGGATGGCGATGCGGCTCCGTTCGGAGTGGCTAGCCTGCTTGCGTTGACAGAAAAAAAAGAAATGCTTCTCTGAAGAGAGTGTGTATATATATCCATTCCTCTCAATTAATATTGTTTCCTCGATTAAAATACTGGCACAGATGACGACAATTTAAAGCAAATTAAGCCCTATATAAACACATCCAAAGCCCATCCGGCCTTAACCGTGTCCTCAGTGCATGATCAAAACAGTTAGCACCATGTCCAAGCCAAGGTGAGTGGTATTCTATTATTCCTTCTTGTAGCTTGAGCTGTCCGATTCTTTTGGATGTGAATGTGACGTGCATGCAACTCATGCGATCGATGGGTAGGTTGGACGGCAAGGTGGCCATCGTCACCGGCGGCGCGAGCGGGATCGGCGAGGCGGCGGCGCGGCTGTTCGCGTCGAGCGGCGCCACGGTGGTCATCGCGGACATCCAGGACGCGCTGGGCGAGGCGGTGGCCGCGTCCGCGGGGTGCCGGTACATGCGGTGCGACGTGACGGACGAGGCGCAGGTGGAAGCGACGGTGGCGGCCGTGGTGGCCGCGCACGGGCGGCTGGACGTCATGCTCAGCAACGCCGGCGTGCTGCTCCCGACGGGCTCCGTGATGGACATGGACCTGGCCGCGCTGGACCGCGTGATGGCCGTCAACTTCCGCGGCGCGGCGGCGTGCGTGAAGCACGCGGCGCGAGCCATGGTGTCGCGCGGCACCCGCGGCGCCATCGTGTGCACGGGGAGCGTGGCGACGTGCCAAGGCGGGTTCGGCCCGGCGTCGTACACTGCGTCGAAGCACGCGATGCTGGGGCTGGTGCGCGCGGCGGCCGGCGAGCTCGGGCGGCACGGGGTGCGCGTGAACTGCGTGTCCCCGGGCGGCGTGGCGACGCCGCTGAGCTGCGCGCTAATGGGCGTGGGCCCCGAGGAGGTGGAGGCGTTGACGGAACCCCACAACGTGCTGCGCGGGAAGGTGCTGCGCGCGGCGGACGTGGCGGAAGCGGCGCTGTTCCTGGCGTCCGACCAGGCCGGCTTCGTCAGCGGCCACAACCTCGTCGTCGACGGCGCCACCACCGCCGTCAACCCCGCCATGCTGCAATTCGTCGGGCTGTGAATGGTTGAATGCCATATGCTTGCTGGGCCGTTTTCGTTGGCTGTATACCTGAGTGGATTTCGTCAGTTCTACTTTGTTCATGCTACATCACGTGCTGCTTGGATCTTGATAGCGTGCTGAAACATCAGAAATTGATATGCTTGTTGTGTTTGGATCACAAAACTTGAAGCTTGACATGTTAATATTGTGCTATTGTAATTTGTAAGTTGCAGGTGATTTTTTTGGAGAGGACTACAGTTGATTGAGAGTGTAATTCAGGTGACTGAGAGATAAAAAAAATTCAGTCACCTCTGCAATAGCAAAACTGTAAAAAAATCTCACAATGACAAAACATGCAGTTGCTTCGAACCAGTGGCAGTGCCACGAACCCGCACGTCTGAAACGAACTAGCAGAATAGATTGGGCATATTTGCTGTAGCTCTTCGCTTCCATTTTTTAGATTGGACACATCTTGTGAATTCAATAAAAATGTGCAACGCAAATGCTTGTTCCGTATCATGATATTAATTTCTAGTAAAGGAAAATTAATTTTACAAACGACAAAATATCTTGCTCCTATATATGAAGCTGGATGGAGCTTTTCCGTAAAGAATCTATTGGAGTGAAATCAATTGAATGATATCACTGCTATATGCATAAGCTTCTGAAGCGACAGGATACAAATGGAAAAGGTATGGCAGGCACTACACACTTATGAACCTCAATTATGGATCTAAAACCCTCCAACCTGAGTGCTGTTAGGATCATAGATAATCAGATCATTTGTAGCCGGGAAACAAACGGTATGGTTACTCTTTAGACCTTATTCAAGTCCAGAACTCAAGGGACAACCAAGACTTCCCAGGTATTCTGGACCTTGAAGTGTATTGTCAGTAGTATAGATACTAACTCTATTAGGAACTAAAGGACCATGTGGTGGTAACCTCATATCAGTGATGACTATTTGACATTGATCATGTATTGATTTCATTGCTTGAGTTTCAACTTTTGAATTTGTAAAATGGGTTTGTGTTGTGTTGGAAAACCGGTAAGACTGGCCGGCCCAGGCGGTCTGACCACTGAGACTGAGCGGTCTAACGGGCCCCAATGAAGTCAGTTTAGTTGGTTCTGTGTTTTTGGTGTTAGTCATGATGTGAGTCCGTGCAAGTGTTAGTCATGGGGGAGTCTATGCACGTGTGAGTCATAACGCATGTTCATGCATTAGGTTTGCTAATAGAGAGTCAAGTATGTCATTTATGCTCAGATTGATTGCTTTATTCTTTGGTGTGTAGGTGCTTTTAATGATGGTTGCAGCCAGCGGCGAGATCGAGGCTACGGAAGGATTCTTGAGGCCATGGTGTGTCGTGTAAGTCCAGATGGAGTAACATCTCAAGCCGAGAAGTACGGGAGAAAGATAATGATCGTAAAGAGGCAATACATGCATGTGATGTGCCGATTGAACTTATGCATTTCAAGTGGTGACGTTCCTCGGAGCAAGTGCACAATCTTAACGGCAAGACGTTGGGTATCACGGACTGCGTAGTGATGTTGGTGTGCCATGGGACTTAGACGTCTCAATGATGATGGCCTCGGCACAGGCGTACGATCTTGGCAATAAGTTATGGGCATAACATCATTGTGAGGACCGGCAGGTGGCAATTTGGGAAATTATTCGAACTCGGGTGGAGTGACGGTTTGCAAAACCGCGGCACTGGCATAAGTAGTTTAGGTCACGTCTTTGTGAATGAAATGTCTTATCAGGCTTGTGGAGTCTTTGGAAGTCATGCTTTAAAAAGTGTGCAAATGTGTGAGTGTAAAACCTGTTTGTGTATAGGTTACCGGATTTTCCTATTTGTAAGTGGTGTGATCCACGAAGGAGCAGCTAGTTGGTATGAGGTAGTAGCCTCCACTATATAAACCTTGTATTAAGTTGAGTCTTGTGAGAGACTTGAGAGATTAGGGTTATGGTTTCCTTATGTTTGAGCCTTTTTGTGTGTGCGCGCTCTAGACTTAGAGCTCTGTTATCATAAGAGACTGGCTATAAAATATTTCTCTCCAAGTGTAATGAATATCTAAACTTTTCACAAGTGAGTTGTGATATGAATCCCCTCATGTGTTTTTGATTTTCTTAGCTTTCTTGTTTGGATTTCTCTTATCTTGAGCTTTTCTGGTGCCAAGGACGTATAAAAAGTAGATATGCCTTTTGAAGATAAAATCCCATCTATCTAGATATGATCTAGAGGAAACTCTTGAGTTTGTTTGGTTTTTCTCAAGAGAGGTAATTTTTGGGTTTTACTCTTGTGGGTGTTTTGGGTTGAATTCGTGTTATATTTTAGCTTCCTATGACATATGAGAACCCATCTCAGGTCACCTAGACCATTTAGGACTCACGAGCAAGAACAAACCAAAGTTTCTCTCTTTTGACCGGTTTTGGCGCACTCTTCTTTCGAATGGGAAAAAGTCAAAACTTTAGCAATTATTTTCTTAATCGTTGATTATAATAGGTTTTTGACATCCTAGAGAAGGTACATGCAAAGTTTCAAGTCATTTGTATCAACCGATCAAAAGCTACATGCATTTTTGGATTTGAAATAGCGCTAAAATTACTGTTCATCCTCTGATTTTACTGTTCATAGAGGTCTGGCCAGCTTGGAGGTCAGACCGCCCCCTTCATGTTGGTCAGACCGCTATATCTGTAGAGGTTACACCATCGGGGGTTGTCAAAGTGCATTTTGCTCGGTTTTGATCGGATTTTTTTGTGATCATTTGTCTCTGATCTTCGTAGTTTCATAACTACTGAAGTGATGTGTTTTGCTTTCACTCAAAAGAAAAGATTTTAAAAAACCTCAAAATTAATTTAGGCACCTATTCACCCACCCCCTCTAGTTGCCATACTCGATAGAAAAGCCTTTCATCATATGGGAGGACCTCATGTCATAATGTTTGAACTTCATTTTCTATATTGAAAAGTTCCTAATAACAGTACACTTAAATAAATTTTTGAGAAAAAGCAGAATGGATACAATTATGAAAAAAAATTACACAAGCAAGTACACTATATTGGGAGGCTTCACAAAAAAAATTCATAATGTTTGGAGCTCCTTTGCTATATTTAAAATTTTCTACAAAAAATATACTTAAATGGATTTTTCTAAAAATTTGCTATAGTGTGCAATAATGCACCCCGCACGGTGGCCATGCGGTACTACAATGCTCCATGGCAGAGTGGTTGTGCGGTGCGTGTACGTGTCACATCCAGATCAATTCTGCGTGGTGGCCGTACGGTGGAGATGATGTTTTTGTAATTTTGTGAGATGATTGCCATTCTTGCAAAAATGAGGTGAAAAATGCCAATATTAGCCAAAAACTCGCTTTTGAACCGCAGGCTGGGTATGCGTATAGTGACAAACAGCACCGTCGGTGAAACCGATGTGGAGGACCAGCAGTTCATCTGTGTGTACCGTGCACCTGCCCATGTTGGGTGGCGATCAGGATGCACTTACACACGATCCTATTCTAATCTACAGTACACACGGCGCTCACTTTACCAACCCCGCTCTCGACCCTGGTCAAGCTTAATCATACTGATCAAAACTTTGTTATATGACTAGTATATTCATCTACTACTATAGTAGTAATAATAATACACACGAGAGAAACATAAAATACACTTTGATTCTAACTAACATGGTACACGCGAATATGCACGCACGTGTTGAGCTGACCGAATATGTATCATGTCAAGTTAGATCTAACACTAATACATTTCTAAGATCTCGTGAGACGGTTATCAATGTACTTTTATATAGCCGATGGTGATATCTTTAAAACAATTATTTTCAAGTACCCGTCGTCTTGTCGACAATCATCAATATTTTGTCACTGATTAATTATAACCATCTCAAAATATTTACACTCAACTTCGATACATAAAAAAAAATTACTAAGGAACATCGGCTATTCACAAATAACCGCAAGGAAAAAAATGTAAATTATA
This sequence comes from Dendrocalamus sinicus, assembly GCA_036346575.1. Classification (NCBI taxonomy): domain Eukaryota; kingdom Viridiplantae; phylum Streptophyta; class Magnoliopsida; order Poales; family Poaceae; genus Dendrocalamus; species Dendrocalamus sinicus. The sequence goes on along the minus strand of CM070649.1, from coordinate 31,595,308 downwards.
ATGTTGAAGAAATTACTACTCATCAAACTAAAAGACATCACAAAAAAAATCGCCAACATATAATTTATGAAATCCCATCCCAAATTCACATATTGTTCAGAAAAATACTACCATGAAACTTAAAATAATGGTGGTAGCATACAGTAACTGTATCTTTGAGATTGCTTGGATCCAGCTAACTGTACTGGCCGATTCTTGTGAAGTTGGTGTAGTGTTGCATGCAGACGATCTTCTGGAGTTGAGCTTATTCTCTTCCGAACATCCTTCTTGTCGAGTAGAGGGCTACGAATAGTATACCCGTAGTTGGCTGCACAAGGCATGCACCAAATAAATCAGTACTCTTTTTACCCTATTATTACTTTTACTAATTACACTAGTTAGATACCAGTGCGTTGCAACGTAGTCATAAAAATAATGAGACGGAACTTACTATATAGCCAACTTCATACATCAAATATTGGAGAGCAAGCGACAGAGAGAGAAAGGTGGTCAGAATGCGCGAGAAGGGGAAAGTGGAGGGGGTGGACGGTTATATCCTGAGAGAGAGAAGGAGAGAGACGAATGATCCAAATCAAATTGGATAAATGAGAAGAGAGGATGAAGAATGAACCAACCACCAACTCACACTTTTATAATAGTAAAAGTAACCATATTGCAACGAAAAAACAAGTGATATATAGATAGTATATTTTTAATGATCATAATCTAATTATTGGTGTTGTGATGTATATTAGTAAATGTGAGAAAATTAATTTATGAGAACGTACGATGTGGGTACAGAGATAGCGTGCTGCGTGAGAAGTGAAGAATGATAGATAAACTTTTTTTATATTAGTAAAAATATTTATGGATTGCGCTCCCGCTCAATATCATCCAGTGATGCTCTTTGTAAGCCTCACACTGGAACATTCCGTTGTTCGTAATTAACGGTGCGTAAAGCGCATTGCATAGCCAGAGCCAAACTAGGAGAAGGAAGATTCTCTCGGGCCTATATTTATTAGACGTTTTTTTTCAATGGGAACCCCTTGTATTGTAGATATTGCGAATATGTATATATTGAAAGAATAATTTTACTCCTCTACTAATAGGCATGTTCTACGGAAGACACCTACATACAGACTAAGAATTACAGTCATACTTAGAAAGAACAGCTATACCTATCGCTTGTACTTGTAGACTAGCTATCTTCAATAGGGATATTTCAGTTATTTGTATAGACCCAAGAGCCTATAAATACACTATGTATCCCTCATTTATAAAAAGAACTCTCATAAGCAATAAAGTAGCATATTCAAACTGACAAGCCATCGAAGGCTCTCTCTCCCGAGGTAGCACCTGTTAGCTCACAAACAAAAGTAAGACGATTCCACTTCTAAACCTATATAAATTCTTGTGCTACTTTTACTCTCATTGTTAACAGCCTGTCACACGATAGAGCGCTACTACCTCACTTATATTTGGGCCTCACACCTATAACATTACTTAGCTTATTTTCCTCTCTAGACCACGACGAGATATGGCTGGACGCCTAAAAATCTTTGGTAACTAAAAAATTGTTTGTACCAAGCCATCTCCGAAAGGAATACGAGTATAAATTCGAAAGACTCCCGTATTTATACATGTTATTTGTTTCGCAAGCCAATGGCAAAATGGTACTAGTTTTTTTACAAAGGCCACGCGGGCGGCGTCATCTCTGTACGGCGCAGCAAGAACAGGACAGCGGCGCAGACCACGAGGCGGACGTGGGGTGATTTGTTGATTTTCGAAGAACCGTCGGATCTCAAACCAACGGCGACGATAGAGAATGGAGTAAAGGCTATAGTGCATGGAGTAGTAGTAAAGGCTATAATGTGTTGTTTTCATGAACAATATAACCATACAGAAAGAAAAAAAAAGCTGTGACAAACGTCGTCTCTGGGCCTTGCTTTAGCCACCTGCTGCCACCATCTTTGCAAATGGAACCACTATGCAAGTAACTTCCACTTGGCAAGCCTTGCAGTAAATTTTGTTTGGGATGTATCATGTCATCTTTTGAAAATTATCATAAATCTGTTTAAATTGCTCTCCAGAGAATAATTTTCATTTTGGAATTACAGATAAAGTTTTCCTATCAGGACTAGGGGTTACAAAAGAGTTCCATGACATGACATGACATGGTTTAGCAGTTGGGCTGTGGATGGCGATCACAGCTCCTAGGATTCCTCTATGGAGGTTGAAGACTTGTCTTCTGGTAAGGAATCAATAAGCAAGTGCCAACTAAGGCTTAGGTCTCCTCTACATTTCAATAATTGTAAAAGATCTTCTGTTCGAATCTTGGTAGGATCTTTAGTCACCCTTGCATCATGTCTGGTTAACGTAAGTTCATTTTAGCAAAAACTCGTGTCATTCATTCTCTGGAACCATGGCTCAATGGTGCCATTGAACGCTTGATACGTTTTAAACGCCATATTTTATTGGGCAAGGTACACATAGAAACAGTGAATCCTGATCCGGATGTCACCGGAATTGAGAGAATCATCCGCAGAATACCGATTGGGGAGAGGACAGCTTTGGGATTTTTGTGTAAAGATATTATTGATGCCGAGAGGTTATTATGGCTTAGATACAAGGTCTTGATGCAGATCTTGTTACGTTCCATCCAATATTTCACCAGAGAACCATTTACTGGTCGCAAGTGAGCTCCCACGTATTTCAAACCCGAGAAATTTTGCAAATTTCTGTTGTAAAAGCTTGTGTTGACATATATAATATAATCATCGAGATTTTCGACATATATGAACCTCCAAACTCCAAAGAGACTTTACCAGAAGAAAACTGTTGATAGTTTGTTGTGAAGAGAAAAACTAAGAATTCAACATATATACAGACAAAGATCACAATAAAACGTTTTATTCTGATTGTTCGCGATGGTACAACACCCCATCCTAAAAAACACACAGTATTAGAGTGGACCGAACCAGTAGCGGATTCCCAAAAGCTCCGCAACGAATGAATTTTACATCCTAAATTCTACCATAACGAAATAAATGGAAGCATATGTTTTCTTCACATGTTAGGCTGTAGATATAATTAATTGATAATGACGGTACATAAGATTATAGCACGAAACAATCCTGCTTTAAATACAAAGGATCTCCTCCTTCTACAGTAACATGTTCCCTTGATCTTAGCCAGCACACTAAACTTATCAACTTACACCAACACAACTACGCTTATTTCAACCCAAACTCCTCACATTGCACCACGCTCTAACAATTCCCATCTGAATGTTGGCGCCGCGTAAACCTTGGGAAAGGTATGGAGAAGTATGCCAACGCAGACACATATCACGGCGACGCCCATCATCGTCAGCATGGCTGGCCTGTACAGGAAGGTTCTCGCGGCTGAATTGGGGTACATCAGAGCCTGACGGCTGCAGATGTTGCACCTTGGCACCGGTGGTGCCATTGGCATGCTCCTGCAGATCTCAAGGCTAACGTCACCAGGCTTCACACCATCGGTTATTACAGGGCACATACTGCTGGGAACGCCTAGGACAACATGACCTTTGCGAAGATGCTTATCAATCTTCTTCTGGACCAGATTCAGGTAAGTATCATGGCCTCTGTGGCGAGCATAGTCTTCTGGGGTGAAGCCTGTCTCGTCTCGTGCATTTCTCCACACATTGATTCCAACCTGGAATGTGAAGCCATAGAAGGGAAATTAGACAGGATCTTCAAATTTTATTAATAGAAACAAACTAGTCTAAAAAGATTAGTAATGCACGTGATATAGCATCATTGATGTGTTCATCATTTAATTGCAATGAAATCTATAGCTCTGTGCTAAAAGATAAAAAAGGGTAGATTTACTAAGAAGTTGCCATTGGTGTCCTGTTGTAGCTTTACCAAATATTTAAGCAGAGAGTAGCTTGAGGTGGAGAAAAGTAGGCAACATAGAATATGAGCAGGTACTTAAATCATATTCCAAGAAATAGATAAGGGGATACCAGTCCAGGATCATCAGTCAGCGCATCCAATACATCCTCTGCATCACTAATGGCAGCAGCTACATGGAGGGGGGTAAATGTAGAAGGGCCCTGAGCATCAGGTCTGAATAGGTATGTCTCTGCAGTTTCCTTCAGGCTTTTATTCGGCTTGTATCTCAGCAGAAATCTAACCATTCGGACAGATTTCCTTTGCACAGCAGTGTGCAGCAAATTTTCTGACCACACCACCTCTTCTGGAGACTGGGACCCCACATCAACAAGCCCAATAAATAATAAATCTAATAGCATTTTGGTCACAGCACACCACTCCCGCTCCATGGCGAATATACCAAGATTCCTGAATCTCCACAGGTTAAAGGCAGCTTGAGGTAGCTCCACTGTATCATGTTTAGATATTCTGTTTGCTGTATGAAGAAGCCAGCCCAGTTCATTTAGAAACTCTAAAGCTTGGTTCCTGGAATTGTCATCATCTGCCTGTTCATAACTAGAGGACTCAAATATGCTCTCCAGTTCACAAACCTCAGAGCATACGTCCTGCTCAGCAATTATGAACGGGAAGAAACCATTGCTAAATCCACTATCTTCAACCTGAAATAACCGATACCATGCAGAATAAGTTCAAAAGTTATGATTGAAAAACAGAAACCACATCAAAACAAAAGCTATCTGACAAGTTGTACCTCTATGAATCCTCTTCCTCTTGAACCAGGGAGAGAACAACAAAAGTTGAGACATTCAGTATCCTCATGCTCAAGGTCATCAGCTAAAATAGCTGTGTCTTCCTGGAATATACAACGCCCCTCAAATGAGCAAATTAACCTGCGAACACGAGAAGATGGTGTTTTTAGATGACAGCGAATACGCTGAAGGAAACATCAAGCTGTACTAGAATCTCCTTACAGAATGAGCATATTTAAATTGCAGATGATAAAGTACCTTGAGGAAGCACCGACTAGGTTAATGCCTTCTACTCTGAAATTTCTTGTCGCTGAATAAGGAGCAGCAACTGGTCGGACACATAAAATCTTGCAGTAATGATGAGAATTGGGTGCCAGTGGTCTGTCCAAGATAACTTGACCTGCAGTAATATGAATGCAAGGCAAGATCAACAAGTTTCCAAGTAATGTGTATAGAATAAAACTTGAACAGCAGTGCAAAATAGCTAAGCATTTGGAGTCTTTGGACTCACCATTGTGCATAAAAGCTATCTGACGCTGTACCATCACAAAAACCAAACCAGATGCCCAAAAGTTGTCAGTGGAACTACTCAAAAGCTTATCCAGGTGTGAGCTCATATTATCAGAGAGCTGTAGAAAAGAAATGTCAACCACCAACCAAAAAAGGCCACTATCATGACAAAAAATGATTACAAAAGAAAGCATACCCCTCTCCATGCAGACTCAACTAACCGAAGATATATTGTTAGAATAATACAGCCAGGTCTAATATAGCTCTCTATATCAGTAGGGCTAGTGGACAACCAACCAAGAATCTGAAATTCAGGATTTAAAGTGTTAGATCCAATCTGAAATTCAGGATTTAAAGTGTTAGATCCAAGATATGTTCTCTTGTACCATTACAAGAGAAGGCATAATTTACCTGTGATCGCAAAACTGGAGGTAAATCACTAGGAACTTTGTCAAAAAGCTTGAAGACAATTTTATCAGTCCGACACTGCAAGCAAAAAAAATAGCGAGAGAGATATCGCAAGAAAAAGAGAACATCTGAGCATATTTTAGGTGCAAATCCACCATGAAATATTATGATAGCACTGGCATTTGGAATTTTCTGTAAGTATGCACTACCAAGACTATTGTTGTACTCAATGTAAATTTTCCCCTTTCATGCATGACTTCAGATACAGGTCAAAGGGCTGCTCAGTTCGCTTTGAAACTTTGTAGTGTTCATGTGGCATTAATGTGCCGATGAGATGAGATGCGATGACTTGGCTATTTATCAGGTAGACCTGTATCTTGAAGTGAGATACATTATTCATGCAGGAAACTTCTTTAGTTCAAAGTTTGGATCTTAGGGAATGAATGCTAATTTAGTGAACTATTCCATTCAAATTTTGTGTTTAGTTCTTGATATGTATCTCAAGTTGTAGTACAGGTATTCAAAAGTCAAGCAGGTGTAAAAGTCAAAAGGTTGAAACAGTACAGCTAGGAGTTGTACAGCAAATGTATTCACAATCTAGCCCTGCATAAACCAAACATATTTGACATCTCAATCCAAACCTCATTCCAGTGCATTGAAAATCCCAATCCAATTTAGAATCCAACCTTGAAGTAATCTCCACATAAGATAATAGTTTTCCTTATAATAGTTTGATACTTTGATATAGTCATATAGGTGTGCATATAATAATACAATAACAAATTGGCAGCTGGTGAGTTGCCTATTTCCCAGTAAAAAAAATGATGATAAGTTAACATACGTTGTTATCAATATATAAGGTTGTCATTGTAAAGACCGATAAGTTATACAAGAATTTGAAATTCGCCCTTTAGCTTTCTTTATATGAAGTTGTTGCAAGGAATAAAATTAAACCTGAGCGCCTCCATTTGAGCTTGACAATGACTGAGCTGATGTTGAATCTGAATTGCCACTAGTCTGTGGTGGGCTCTGAGTAGAGTCTTGCTGCATCCATGATGGACAATTAGGAGAATCAGTTGCCTTGAAGGCCGGTGCAGGTGAACCTTCATACCCATCCTCAAAGCCTTCCATATCATTGCAAGTGTTATTCAAATCAAAATCCTTAAACTTGCATGTTGGAGGCTCTGTACAGATGGAAAACAAAAAAAAGTATAAGCTAAATGTTCATCAGCAAACATTTCCTGAAGGGTTAAAAAGGGTTATAAATCTTACCGGGTGTTGCCAACATGGTAGCCTTTGATTGTCCTGGTACAACAGATGATGGTGCCTGCCCACATTGACCACCATTCACAAAAGGCGCCTTAGAGTTAGATGGTCCTGCAGCTCCTGCTGCAGCAGTATTCAACAAAGCATTAGCTGCTTCAGAGGTCCCAGCATTTGATCCATTTTGCATGCTTTGACATGCCTCCAGGAGTTTACAGAGCTCTTTTGGATCCAATGATTTGGCAGCAGCCCCCAGGTTTCTCCAAAGATTGGATAGCAACTCCTGAACTTTTAAATGCTCAGCATTGTCAGCTGCAAGTACGGTTTAAGAGTCATGTCTCTTCCTGAATATTACCATAAGTGTAGTTCACAAGACTACTATATGCTGATAATAGTGCAGTTTAGGCAAAATCACTATTCAAGTATTCATATATTATATTTAAGAGATACGCTATCATGGACCATTAACATTACAGCATTCTGCAGTTGCAAAATATGATGGACATCCTATTCCTATTACTTCCTGTAAGTAATCCTGGAATTGAACATAAATAAACCAAACTATAAAACTTCAAGTACACCCACTACCACATTAGTACGTTACATCCTTTATGGTCCAGGAAACTACTGTATTTCAATCAACAAGTTCTGACAGTAACAAGAACCTTCGTTTATATATGGTATGTAAAGCCATCTACAAGAAAATAATTTGGAACACCATCATGGTCTACTCTTAGATCCAAACCAAGTAAATATCAGTCAAAAACATTACTCACCATAATTTCATGTGATTTAAGGAGAAACAAACTATACTAGTACCAGTACCTTCATATACAGAATAGGTAACCACCTATGTTATTATAGCAAGTTAGCAACCTTGAAAACATTACTTACAGTTCAAATTGGCGCATATTCCAAGGAGACTTAACAATAAATAACTGCTAACTTTGTCCTCAATCAAAGCAGTCCCACCAACAGCGATTTCAGGGCGGGCTTTCCTCCTCCGTCTATTGTGGCCTGCTAAACGCCGACGGCAACTTCGCTTACCTTCATCAAATTCTTGGAGAAGGTGAAATCTGTACATGAACATGTACAGTAGTTACAGAAATTGTCAACGTTTGACATAATGTATATTGGCACCATCACGCAATACTCTGTAAATAGATCTTTAACCACACAACACTACGTGCACACAATGCATGCTCCTTCAACATTTTAGGAAAAAAACATTGTGTAAATCAAATGTTGTGAAAATAGCCCTTGGCTATGCCCAAGAATAAGTCAGTATTTTCTAAAAGTGAACGGTAACTTAAAAACGATATTAGTTTCAAAAAGAAAGGAATTTAAAGAAATCACAGAAAAAAAAGGCGATACGATTATATTGACAGGACGACTGTGCATTTGAACTTAGCAATGATACAATTATATTGATGGGACAACTGTGCATTTCAACTTAGCAATTGGTTATAACTCATAGAAATTCAATAAATCAAGGTCATGATTCCTGATATAGATGTGCACGCTAAAATATTTGAATCATGGTGGATGCCAAGCTTATGTGTCTATTTATCTGGTTTACTTTAGAACATGGTTGTCATGGCATCGACAAGTCATCACCTTCGCAACACCTAGGTGTCGTGGCGGTCCAGGGGCGATGCCATGGAGCTTCGCCGTGACCGCCCCCCGTTTTCCTCGGCTCTGGCCGGCGGGAACAGCCGGATCCGGTTGCATTCGGCAAAGACAAGGCGGGAGGCGGCAAGGAGGGGAGGCACTAGGTGGGGGGAGACGCCGGGGGGAGGAGGCTGCGGGTGGGAAAAAGGTGGCAGGGAGGGGAAGCGGCGGGGGGAAGAGGCACCAGGGGGAGGCCTGCGGGAGAGAGTAGTCGGGAGAGTGAGGAGTCGGCAGAGGTATATGTATGCCTGCCGAGTTACGAGGGGACCGGCCTACACTTGTATCCATGTATATGTATGCATCATGTACCATATGCCTAGCCAGGTGTTTCGCCGTGGTGTCCAGGCACCTCTTATGCTGTGGTCGCTAGTTATGCCGTGACAACAATGCTTTAGAACATCTTCCCGTGTTCCATTTATTCATATGTTTGTGCATTGACACTACTTTTGTGTTACTAAATTGTTCACTATTGTTACATGAGTTAGAAATTGAGCCATTGAGGGTGAGGCATAACTGATTTTTTTCTTAGCATGACACTGTTTAACCACTTCTCCCTGCATCATCATCTAAATCTTGTCCATGGAAGTTGGATGCTCCCAGTTTTTACAAGTTATACCAAAATTTCTTTCAAAAGTAGTTAATATTTTCTACTTAAATATTTTCCATTTCAGTCTACAGATGATAGAATACTTATCTTTTTTTCTATAGTAGTCGACTAGTCGTAGATTATGGTGATTCTCAAATATTAAAGGTTTGTGCTTAGAACATCATCATGATTGGAGGTTTGCAAAGGTCACATGCCTGTATTTGGCCGCACTAAATCAAACTTCCGTAACACATTCCACCCATCCATTTGCATATGAACAAATTATTGCGTACATGTAAATGAAAGGTAATAGCAGCTGAATCATAAAACTAACCTGCTACATTGCTGGCAGAACCGCTGGATGGCATTCCTGACCACAGCAGTGGTCGCTTTAGCATGCATCTCGCAGACCTTGTGCCGCCGATGGTAATCCTTTGCCGTGGTAAGGTCTTCCCCGCACCCCTCCACCTGGCACGCTGGCCCACTCGAGCTGCCAGCCTGCACCCTGATCTTCTTACCATTTCTCTCCTCCTCATTGACTCCACCATCCTCAACCGCTCCCCCAGCAACACCATCGCCTCCAATTCTCAAGCTGGGCGCCCCGCCACCGTTCTCCATAGGGTCCTCATCCTCCACGACGTCGTCATCGTCACCAATGACCACCACCCGCTTCCTCTTATCAGAGCCACCTCTGACGTCAAAGTTCCTGGCCACCTCGGCCTCAGCTTCCTCAGAGGAAGACGGCGAGCTGTTCAACGCCAAGCCATTCGCCGTAGTGGCGGGCACCGGCGTGGCGACAAAGCAGTCGCTGTCCCAGCTCCATTCGTTGAGGTCCCAGCCGAACACCCTCTTCTCGCTCCTGTTCAGGTCAAGCTCACCAAACCCACCGCCGTACAAGTGGCGGCTCTGCGCCGCCACCCTGGCCGCTTCCATGGCCCGCCCCCAAGACCCTAGAAGAAACTCTTATCAAACTAACCTTCCGGAAGCCGCGAAAAGGAGCAGCAACCGCAGGAGCCGAGGGATCTAGTCGGCTTCCCTCCTGCCCAAGAAGTCGACGAACGTGACGCCCACGCAGCCACGGATCCAAACCAGCGAAACCCACATCCCCTCGCGCCGCCGCCTCCGGAATCAGGCAGAGCGCCGCGAATCCGAGCTCATACAGCCCGAATCACCGGGAAAAACATAGCGAATCAGTGGAGTAACGGACCTGGCGAACTGCAGATTTGGGGACGAATCGAGCCCCGGAGGGATCGAATTGGGCGAATTCCGCGGGGGATTGGGGAATTTGCGGAGTGGAATTTTGGTGGGAATGGTCTCAGACTGGTGGAGCAATGGAGTCGAGGACAGCAGAGGAGGGGAAAGACCGAAAGAGCGTAAGGCAAGATGGCAGAGGCGATGGGGACGCGTAGCGCGATGGTTTAGTAGAAATAGGGGCCCCAAAATTGCATGCGACACCCGGGCGGCTACACGACGATTAGCGCTGGCCCGGGCGGGGGGGGGGGGGGATAATAAATCCTGCAGGTAGCCGTTCCTTTCGCTCTGTCATTCTGTAATTTGTTCCTGCGAATTTATTGAAGTCTTTGCATTTATTTTTCTACTATATTTATGTGGTATGATCCTAGTACAAACACTTCGGATATTTCGAAGATTTTCTATTTTATCTGAACTTTTGTAATACTTCCACTTCTCTATGTTTCAGTTATAACACTAGCAGCGGAAGAGAAAAAAACGAATGTTTATAAAGCAGTAATGTATGATCATAGCATGCTTGTTTAGGGATATTTTGCTAATACGTAGAAGGAGCGGTGATGTTAAATGGTTAGTAACACCTGGGTTACATATTAAAGAAGCACTGAAGTATATATATGACATTTTTCATAGGTTCACGACAAAAGGGCCTGTTTGGCGTGACTGCGGTTTATGGTTTTTGGCTAAAATTTTTGAATTTTAGCTGTTTACAACAGAGATTACGAAGAAATAGATGCTCGCTTGCGATTTTGGTTAATACAGATGTTAGGTTTTTAACGTGTACTACAATTAACTTATAAACATCGTTTTGAAAAAATAACCCGTTTGAAAGTTAGGTACTGTAGTAAAAACCAAAAGTCGCTAACTTCGGAGGAAAAAACAGGCCCAAACATATGTAGTCCACAGCAGATAGATCTCATGCACAAGTCAAGCTTCAGAGTTATTTCGACTTTTGGACCGAGTCCATCCAATTCGATTTACGTGAGAGGAGGAGAAAGTTCAACTGCATACACCATCGGATAAGTAGCCATTGAGTTTTGTATGTGACGCCTAAGTAAATATCTTACATGCAACGCCAGCCAAAAAACATAGAATGGTTTAAATTGCTGAGATCAGCTTGAAATATAGGCCATTCAAAGCGCAGTGGATGTAAACAAGTCAAACTTCGTGTCATTTTGAGTCTTGGATTGTACTGTATCTCTACATAATTGAAGTAAAGGCATCAAACAGTACACAATATGTGACGATCGCAAATATTGAATTATTCGTGACATTTGAGAAGTATATGACAGGTAGTGCAGACCACAAAAAGATAATGACTCTAAACTATGTAAAAAAGGAGTATAACTTTCAATTATACGCGGCATATGGTATAACTTTCAATTGTATGCGGCATATAACAAACTTTGTGACGTCCGAGTAGACATGTGCGTATTGTGTGGGTGGGTGGACAACATCATGATTGTATTACCACTGAGCGTACATAATTCAAAAATAAATTAACATATACCTTTTGCTACTTTGAGATATATATAGAGTTTGTCATGTAATTCTTGACACATAGTAAAAAAAGACGTAAAAGAGTAATTTTTATCCTCGTCGTAATATTCCTTTAATGAGAATGATTCTAAAATAGAACAACGATAATTAAATACTGAATCATTCCAATGGATCCACCGATCTACCTCATGCATTGATCTTATGGAACCTCAGAATTGTAGCTAAGTAGTGACTTCACCTAGCTATAGTGCTGTCATGGTTACGTTAACATGGACCTGCAACGTGGCTATCTTGCTAACGGCACGGGACGCTACCACGTTATTGTGACAACCATGCCGAGTGGCGAGTGGTGGTGTAAGTTTTCGCTCCGTTCTTTTCCGTTTTTAAAAGCTATTTTTCAGTTATTTTACAGTAATTAACTTTTAAATGAAATATTTTTTTAAGATAAAATATACTAGTTAATTATAGTATATATTTTACTGACTTCATTTATATCGGCAAAAATCGCACATGAGTTTCTATTACTTTGTAATCTCTCGTACAAACAGCCTAAAAACCATAAACCGTAGTCAAAAGCCACAAGTCACAACAAAAAGAACAGGCCTCTCATAAGCTAGCGACACGTAGAAGAGCAAATCACAGGGAGAAACATGGACATGTTGAGCAAATACTTGCGTAATGGCAATCGGAGTGTTACGTAGTAATCTCCGAAAAAGATCTAAACATCACCAAGAATCCATTATTGCCGGCTTCTAGAATTCGAAGATCTAGAGGCACTAGTTGCCCTTTTTATGATGATAATGTTGCAGCACAATTAATTGCTCGTGTGTGCCTGTAGCGGAAGCTTCCTTCCACGAGTCATATCAACATGGTTGCTTGTCATGGCATTGCGTTGTTGCTTAGTGTTAGTGGCTAGCAAGTGCACTTCGATTATAATTATATTTCTACTCGCTCATCAATTGTGGTCTTATCATGGTTGCCATCATCTCCGCGATATGTAGCTGCTAATGCCCAATGCCATGGTGGCCGCGAAGTTAAAGGAGTATAAACAACGTCTTGTTGGATTATGACAGCATCATGTCAAGGCATACGCGCGCTAATTGCCACAACTAACATAAAGAGATTATCACTTCATCATCCTGTGATTTGCCCACCTAATCAATGAGACAAAGACTAAGGTCATCAAGGCATTTTTTGCAGTGTGTAGGACTGGTATGGCAAATAGTGGTGGACCCAGATCAAAAATTATGAGGACTAATAGGACTTGCTTACTAGTTTGCCAAATACCGAGTTGCTGGTCTACGATAGCACGCCGTATTGTCGGTGAGAGGTAGAAAAACACTATTGCATCAATTTTTTAAGTAAGTCCATAAATACTAAAAAAGAAGTGTTTTTAGTGTTACTTGATTTCGTCAAAAAAACATACTTATCAAAATACCTCGAAAATATCACGCCATTGAAGTGATATTTTTGCAGTGTGTAGGACTGGTACGGCAAATAGTGGCAGACTCAGATCAAAAATTAGGGGGAGGGGCTAATAGGAGTATAGGACTTGCTCATCGGTTCGCCAAATACCAAGTTGCCGGCCTACGTTAGCTTGTCACATTGCCAGTGAGAGATAGAAAAATACTATTGCATCAATATTTTTAAGTAAATCCATAAACACTAAAAAAGAAGTGTTTTTAGTGTTCCTTGATTTCGCCAAAAAAACATACTTATCAAAATACCTTGAAAATATCACACCATTGAAGTGATAAAATGCACATTTCCCTACAAATGAACAGTACAACCCCAAAACAACGTCTTGTTGGATTATGATAGCATCATGTCGAGGCATATGTGCGCTAATTGCCACAACTAACATAAAGAGATTATCACTTCATCATCATATGATTTGCCCACCCAATCAATTAGACAAAGACTATTGTCATCTAGACTTTTTTGCAATGTGTAAGACCGGTATGGCAAAAGGAGGTAAATGGTGCTTACAAAGTTTTCACCCTAAATATTCATCAATCCTTTATTTCAATAGCTACTGAGTTATGAAGATCAAGATTGGAAGCCAAAACTGTGACGCCCCACGCATTATTATCCACCGGATAACCGCATGGGACAAACGGATTACTATTTGCCTAATCAGTAGAACACTGCTCCGGCAAATGGTAAACCCTTACCAGAGTTACGCATCGGAACAATAACATAGATACTGTAGATTTTATTACAGCAATGGCCACATGGCCTACAGTCTGGTATTACAGAAGTACCACTTAATAACAAAAGCAAGACTAATACCCCAGGGCTCCTCTGCCTGCTCCACTGGGCCTTCTATTCATCCCAGCCGAAGTATACGGGGTCCACCTCGCCTGGCTCCTCGTAATCTCCCTCCTCCTCTCCGGTCGACTCGGCGTAACCTGTTTCCCCTTCATCCTACTCGTAAGACTCCTCGAGCGGATGGGGTCTAACAAAGGAGATTAATAGCAAGGGTGAGTACCACAGTACTCAGCAAGCTTAATAGCAAAGGATGCACTGATATGACTCATCCTTAGTCCAAATTTTAGCTTCTAAATTCTGAAATTAATCTTACAAAATATCCATTCTTGCATTTTTAATTCTCAATTGATTTCTATTTTTCACCCAGTAAGGTACGATCCCAAGTGATCACCGTAGTCCACATTCCAGTGAACTGGCATGAATTCATGATTTAATCAGCACTGCGCAGACTTGTACCACTGTACCCAAAGCTGCTCTGAACCTTCTTAACTCGATTCTTCCACACTGCCTTAGGTATGGAATCCAGTCCAGAGTACAGAACCTTTCTCCGATTACGTTATTCCATCCACCAGCCCATCTATTTTCCATCGGTGTACCAAGTCGCTCATTTAGGCTCCACCGACTTCCAATAGTGTTTGGTTGGACCGACTCCCGGCCCAACACTCCACCTAACGCATATAGCGTCTGGGACTTACTCACTTCCAGACTTGCGTTACTGGTCCTGAGCTTTATCCATCTCTTTACTCACACATAAGTACATACCCAGTGTGGTGGACTGGTTAATGTAACGGGATACTAATTTCTGCTCGTCCAAAACGGGAAATTGGTTGGCACGATAATTACGGTTCCCTATCCGAGTGAAAATGAGATAAGTCCTTATATTATAACCCTATGTAAAGAGGTCCGCCTAGCCTCTCTGCATCCTTTCCCTGAACCTCTTTACCCACCATATACATCTCTGCTTGTGGGCCTGCTGTTTTTCTTAGCAGTACCACAACTATTCATCTCTTTTCTTACTTTCTCTCTTTCTTTTTCTCCTCTTTTCTTTTCTCATCTTACCCTTCATAACATCATCATTCTCCGATGTCTTATTTTAAGAAAACTTTTATGCACTTAGATAGAGTTCATAATATTTCTGGAAATACACATATTTTTAACATAACTACGTGCATGGTCGAAGAATGAGCTTGCCTGAGATGTGAGGTAGTTCAGAGCGGTCAAAAAGCGAACTTGATTCCGGGGTTTGCTCTCACTCGAATTCTGCAGAATTAATACTAAACTTAAAAATAAATAATTACAGCTACTAATTTTAGAAAAGGGGGGATTAAATTGAAAAATAATCCCTTCCCCACTCTACAATTATTTCTAATTGCACGGCTGTTCTAAACATATTTATAGAGGTATTAGTCAGGTTCATTTTTAATTAACTATAGAAATTGCTATGAAGGAATACTAGAGTTGTTTGCTAACATTCAACCTACTGGTATTTTACTGGGCCTTACGGCCCTATACTCGCGCGCAACAGCCCACTGGCTTCGGCCCACCTGGGTTCCTCGCCTCCTCATTTCCTCCTCCCACAGACGCCTCTCTGCCTCCCCTCTTTTCCACTCGCCGCTGCCTCTCCTCCTCATTTCTCCACGCCTCCTTACCGCGGCGCCTCTCCCTCTGCTTCCTACCCCCTAACTCCCTCTACTCTATTACCCTACTCCTCTCCCTCTCACCCGGTCATGGCGCTCCAACTCCAGTTCGGATCCAAACAGATCCGGCCTAGATCGACCCTCCCACGTGGATCTGCATCTACTCAGTGCTCCCGTGGCTAGATCGGAGCCGGTGCTCGCCGGATTTGAAGGCGGCTTTGCAGTGGCTTGGGCTCCATGGCGCCAGGCCGCATCGGTTTCTGCATAGGGGTCGGCCGACAGCCTCCAAACACTGAAATGCTTCCGGTGCTAGCGCTCTTTCTCTAATGATTTTACATGCATTTGGTTCCTTTGTTTACCTTTGTTGTTATCTATGCTTATGCTATTGCGATCGGTGGCTGAATCTAGGGTTTTCGGGTGGCGGTACTGGATGCTGAGGAATGCACCTTCGTTGGGGCTACCTCACTCTAGGGCGGGCTCGAACTTTACGTTTGGTTGCCGGTTACCATGGTAGTAGTGGCTCCTTCCTTTGTGTGGCTCGGTTCGGATATGCTCCCCAAAAAGGAAAGAACAGAACCACAAGAGAAAGTGAAAGCCTACTTGTGGTGTTGTCGGGCTAAAGAAGGAAGGTTGGGGTCGATGGGGACCGCAGGGGTGGTTTCACTTTGTCGCTGTCGGGGACGAAGGTTCAACTTGCCGCTTTTGCCGAGGTGGAAGTCCTTGCCTCGTAGTGGTCCCGTTGACTTGCTCCTTGCTCCCTTGTCCTCGCTGGTCCCGGCTTGTCCTCTTTGCCGCTGCCTCTTCTTCTTCGGCTCCTTCTGCTCTTCACTACTGTGGGCTCTAAACCCACCTTCTGGCCTCTGGCCGAAGGTGCTATGTGCTGGTAAGAGTTGTGGATGAGTTTTGGGTTGGCTCTCGGCTGTGTTTACGCTTGTGATGGCTTGTGGATGCAGAGTATTGGGGCTGGTTTTGAGAGCGCTGGGGGAGATATTTTCTGGGCTCTCCCTGTTGGCGTTGGCTTGCCTGGCTGCAGCTGGCTACTTGTGCTTATCCCCTTCTGAGTCTTGTGCTCCTGTGCCGAAGGTCCTTCGGTCTAAAGAATGTGCTGGGCACTGTTGCTCTGGGATGGACTGGCTGGAATATTTATGTGGGCTTGTGGCGGAAAATGCAAAGATTGCATTTGTGGACTTTTTGTGGGTTGCATGCTTATATGTTGGGCTGTGGGCTGAAATGAATGAATTGCACATGTGGGCTTTTGTGGCTAAGATTTCATATATATTGGGCTGAAATAATCGGGCTGAAAATGCATGAGGGCTTTGGGCTAAGGTAAGGGTTGTGGGCTTTTGTTTTCCTAAAGTTTTGCCAAATGATGAAGCCCACCGAGACGAGAGGTGCCGACCGGCCCGGGACGGTCTGGGGAGTCTCTAAGACGTTCTCAATTGGCCCTAGCAGCCCAGGGGCACTGACAGCAAACTATATTTATTTTCTTTATTCTCCCTTGGATTGTTAATTATTTATTTCCCTAATTACATAAGAAATAGGTTTGGTTTTATTCTAACGGCAATTCTACTTGCAAGCGAAGAACGAAGAAACGCGCATTTGCTACTACGCCGAAGGCCTCGACGTTGGAGTTTTATTTCTAATTTTGTAAAATATGCTTGTAATGAAAGTAATGTGATTTGCTATTGTAAATGAAATGCCAAAAATGCAATTCAGTTTGTAATATTAATTGTAATAATGTTTGATGGAATGCAGTAATTAATTTAATTACCCGCTAATTACTTACTTAGCTAAGGTATTAGATTTAGGGTTCTTTCAAAAACCAAAACAATCAACTCGAAACACGAAGAACTAAAACTCTGCACCTGGGCGGTCTAACTGGCTACCACAAGGCGGTCTACTCGGTGGCTTTAAGGCGGTTTGACCGGTTCCCCTGCCGGTCTAACTAGTAGCCTCTTGTGGTTTGACCGGCAAAAGTAGTGGTTTGACCAGCTTCCAGTCCGATCAGGCGTAAGAGCGGTTTGACCGCTCCCATATTCCCAAAATAGAAAATCAACCCAAACCAAATCATTTTTTGGCACAACTCCAAAAAATCCATGGTCAAATGATATGAGATTCTTGCATGCACATTGCTTGAGGACTTAGGAACCTACTCCATTTAAGGAACACTTGAATCCTTGTCAAAGTTCAGAAATTTCTTGAGAATAAGCATGGTTGCATCAGAACTGCGCAAAGACTGAAAACTCAGAACCGCACGCAAGTTTTTGTTAATCTATACTCTCTCGCACAATAGCTTAAAAGTTATAAGCTGCAGCTGTAAGGTCCTGCTCGTTTCGGCTTCAGCTTCTGGTTTATTTTTCACTATATATAAATTTTGTCTTTTTCTGAACTTTTGTCTTTTTTTTGCTTTTTTGCCGGTTCTTTTTTCCCATATTTGTTTGCATTATACGTGATGGGATAATATGTTTTTTCTATTTTAAATTTTTTTAAAATTTAATTATGCTAAATAAGCCTCTGCCAGCTACAGCCAGCTACAGTGCTTTTCAGCTATAAGCCACTCAAAAAAAGCCATATTGAGTACAGTCACTAGTTATAAGTTAAAGTAAAAAAAAAAAAAGAGCGGACGCTATAAGCAGTTGGGCACGCTAGTATCATCATTGATTGGATTGTAGCACTAGCTAGTAACAATTATTTGACATGCACGGCCGTGCGCAGGACATAGTTGAGGTTGAAGATCCGTGATTCTGACTTTGTGTCGCACGCAATGGCGACCTGATTTGGACAAATTAAACTGCTTATCATCATATTCATATGATAGGACGACGGACGATACAATTATATATTGTTGTTCATATGCTATATGATGGATCTAGCTAGATAGATAGATATAGATAATGCCGAGAATATATGGTGTGCGTTCTCTGAAAGAAAAGAAAACCAGGTGATTAGATTGGGGAAAGGGAGCTGAGGGTGACCGGATGTGTAATTCACATGCTGTTCATGATTTTAAAAAAGGGCATATGGTGGGGTCTGAATTTTGAAATGAATGAGACAATTTCTTTTTTTAGCTGATTTTATTGGGGGAAAAATGGTCGAGTTGAATTGATCAACCGTTGCGAGATAGTTTAGGGTGTATTTGGTTGTCGGTGAAAAACACATCTCATCTTGTGGGACAATTCCGTTCAAGTGATCCAATATAGCGTCATCTTACGGACTAAACACATCCTTAGCGCCCCCCCCCCAATAGATAGAGCGCCTGAAGAGGCAGTCTCTTTGAAGTCGTGCACTCGTAGTAGCTAGGATAGGCGATCAATTAGATGAGAAAAGTGCGTGGGTGTATTGTTTCTCAGCCACGGTTTATGGATCTGTTCTATTCGGTTTTTAAAATTAGTTTTTGATTTTTATTATAGTATCTAGATTTTAAATGAAGTATTTTCTTAAGACGAGATGTATAAATTAATTATAGTATATATATTAAAAGCTCATCGTCTATATCAGCCAAAATTACATACAAGTATCTCTTGCTCCATAATCTCTGTCGTGAACAATCAAAATTCAAAAATTTCAGCTAAAACCTATAAGCCACAGCCACAAGCCCTATATCGTATGGTTGTGTCTTATGACTTTTGTCTCTAACGTGATTGCTTGGACAAACGAGTCAAACACCGATAAGTTGATAAACTGTTTTAAAAATGATCTGATAAACTATTTTAATAAAAAAATAACAGAAACCGTGCTATATATTTATTTGAAATAGTTTTATCCGGACAACACCACCAGCCATGAGCACCAAAAAAAAAAAAAAGAAAGAAAAAAAGGACCACATGTCTCTTCCCTCGCGAGCGAACGGCCGGCATTTCTTACCGGAGAAGTCTATATAGCTGGTTGGTCACTCGGAAGCAGGACCGCATATGTCAGTTTGGTCCACATGCACACTCGATACCGCACAAGCATCTCATCTGCGCTGCGCGCATGTGGCGTGGCGACCCATCCATCGAGCAACATGCGTGTATGTACTGGCGCACTAGCGAATGGTCCCAAAGGTGACGAGGTCCATATGCATCTGTCTCGCCATGCAATTGCAAGTACGTACGCAGCAGCAGCAGCAGCAAGCAGCACAGAGCTAGCAATTGCAGCTCCATTGGACGGGATCGATTCCTTCCAACCCCGAATCGAAACCGGACTGGGGATGAGATTATATGCTATGCCGCTGCCAATAATGCAGCGCATATGTAGGCAGTTGCATCTGGGTTTCTTATCTTCTTTTTTTTTTTGTTCTTGGCTTTGTCTTTGTTAATTCCCACAGGGCAAAGCTGAAATAATTAATAGAGCTGTGTATATTATTACTATTATAAAAGAACGAGTTAGTGATTGTACGTTCATTCTCCTTTAACCATTTTATTCCCTTAACTTCTCATCATTTTTCGCTTTCTAACCGATCAGAATAACTCTTTTCTATAGCACAATTCTCTCTATATTTAATGAGTTTCGTTGTAACGCATGGATATGTAACTAATATTTATCTAGTAGTGACTTGTAAGGTTGTTCACGGACGATCCATCGATAAGCAGCTATAAGTTGAGAGGGGCCTTTTACTGTGGCCCACTTAATTAGCAGCCTGATGAGCAGCTATTACTTGTAAGGTCCATTTTTCTTGGGCCGACCAAGTCGGAGATGGCCATTCACGTTCCATTCCGCGAGGGCCGGCCCATCTAGAGATTTTTGGATCGGGCAGAAAATGTGCGATCGGACCCGGCCCATGCTGAAATGTTGGATCGTGAAGGAGATGTGAGATCCGATATGGCCCATGGAGCAGACCCATTAAGGGGTGACATCCTCCGTGGAGATTTGAGAGGGTCAGGGTGTTTCCGACTCTCAGTTTCAGATTTTCAGTTCAGTGTGTGCACACGTACGTACGTACACGAGAAATGCATCCATCTCGCGTGCTTGGAGATCGAGCATTCGCATTCTGTTACGGTGTGATACCCCTCTTCGTGATAGCTCTCAGATTAGATCAAATTTACGAGATAAACAATTTTAGAGTAAACTAGATGAATCTCATTGACAGTATAGAAATAACAACGACGAAACAACATGATAGGAGAGATTTTATAAAATTGACTGTAAATTCTTTAAGCATGACATCAAAATAGTACAAGGGATTATTATTCTCTCACAACTTTTTGTTCTATACAAAAATCTATTAATAAAGAATAATATAACATCTAATCATCTTGTGTGTCTCTTACTTTAGATGAGTTGCTTTATGACTTAGGTTCTTCGTGACTATCCTTTATAGCATTGCCCTTCTAAAGAGAAATATAATCCTAATTCTATTACGATTTGTATGAAAATACTTCACCTCTAATAGATTAGGATATAAGTCACCTCTCATACCCATTCCATTACGACCACGAGGGCTTTGCAACACAAGTGCAACTGATGTTCGGTTCCCTCCTCAAGCGCTGCGGTAGCTGGCGTCGGCGACAATAGAGGCCCAACAACAACAAACAACATAAACTCAAAAAGCACAGTTCAAGAGTTCAAGTGGCAACCCACTTCTGGCCCAACAAATTCGTCACATTGGCCCATCAAAACACTCACATCAACAAATCCCATTCCACATCCTATCCCACTCTAGATCGGCGGGCGGCGACAGATCTAGAGTAAGAGGAGAGACGTGTCAACGCCGCCACAATGCTCACAGAGGCTAGAGGGGGCTGGGGCTGGGGGTGACCGGATGAGGTTGCGCTGTGCGCGCAGTAGGAGGTGCCGCTGGAGCCGGAGCTAGCGGTGAGCCGGCCGAGGAGAGGTTGTTCGCCAGATCTGGCGGCGACCCGGCGGGGGGAGTCAGAGCGGGGTGACGAGGGGGCCGAGCCGAGGCAAGGGGAGCCGGACAGGGGCGGCGAGGGCCAAGGCACCGCCGGCGAGTCTGGGTGGCGGCGCCGCGGAGGAGCACCGAGTCCCGGAGGCTGGAGACCAGAGAACCGGAGAAGGGAGACCGGAGTGGAGGAGAGGCGGAGGCGACACAGTCTGAGCGAGGGCGAGGCTGGAGCGAGCCAGCGAGGCGAGAATTCGAGAGAGTGAGAGAGACAGAGAGAGAGAGGTGGAGTCGCGGGCGGACAGATAAAGCGGCGAGACGCCGAGTTGCGGTCTTGCGGGCGGACCGCGGATAGATCACTGACGAGTGTCAAGCTGAAACAGAAATGAGGAGATAGGGGCGGCTGACTGCTTGTGTTCAAAGTGGGTACTTTTTCTCTAGTTTTTTCTTATCAATCTAGTATTTTAGAGTTTAGATTTTAGACTTTAATATTGAGTGTATATAGATAGTTTAGTCCTTATAATTAATTTATATATTTATAACTTTGTATTGATAGAAATTAATAATTTATTTATAGATTTTGCTATAATGGTACATTTACCCCGTGATTCAAATTTGTCTCATGATTCAAATTAGCTTATTTGTGGTATGTTTCATAATTCATATAATCTAAATTTTCATTGTTATTCACAATTTCAATTATATCACTAATTTTCATGTGTTTCATATACAAGTGATTTATTGCTACTCCGTACTCATAGCAGAATAATTATATATTCTTGGGTATGCGCTTTCTATTGTCGAGGTACCTACTTTATATTTCTCTGTTTTTCATTATTTGTCTCCAAGACTCTAACTGTATAATTTCTGTATAAATTTGAAATTATGTAAGAGTATAAGACTATATTTATACCAATTTAATTTAGTCTGATAAATAATTCAGCCCTCTCTTAATTTTATTTCTCTCGGTCGTCAAAATCTCCTCCAATCCTCGGCGACTTTGGTGCGTGCATGGCATGCGTTGTATCCCCACGTCATCCACGCGTGTGACCTAACACACAGACACAGGTCACCTTCAGTTCCTAATCGAATCGAATCAAAAGAATGTTCCAATCTGCTCCTTGCTTCCCTGGTAGCTAGCTTAAATTAGCTACCAGATTGGGCTGCTGCCTAGCTAGCTCCTTTCCGTCTGCACATTATTCCAATCCGACGTGTGCGTATCTCCCCTTTTTCCTACGTGGGCATCGATCGCTGCTTTGTTTAATATACTTGGCCTTAGCTACTAAGCAAACGGAGCTGCATGCAGTGCTGCTCTGCTCTGCTCGCCAAGTCAGTCGTCCTCATCCCTAATTCAGTTGGGCTGAGTGCTCTCCTCTTGGCGGCTACGTCAAATTCCTAATGCACTCTTTTACTTACTTCTCCGCCATTAGATGCTCTCTCTCTCTCTCTCTCTCTCTCTCTCTCTCTGCTTAATCTCTAAGAAAAACAAGTCAACACAGCTCGATCAACATACCTAGCTACGTAGGTCATGTGAACTGCAATGTACAACACTGAATCAGAATGAACATACCTATAATACGTAGGTAATAATAATTATTATTATTATTATTATTAATTATTATTATTATTAGAAGGAATGGAGCACATGCGTCGCCAAGGCCCCGCTCGGTTGAATTTGAAAAGTGTGGCTTTATGATGAACGATGAAATTTTATTGTAGCTAAAGGTAGCTTATTTAGCGTAATTAAATTTAAAAAAATAAAAAATATGCTAGCTCATCATGGACAACACAAATGAATACGGAAAAAAAAAGAACCGACAAAAAAGCTCAAAAAAAGCCAAAAGTTCAGAATAAAACGAAATTTATGAATAATAAAAATAAACTAGAAGCCAGAAGCTGAAATTTAAGTTCAAATATCTTCGGCTTACGTTTTAGATGGCTGTTCTTCTCGATTAAATTGAAACCTAATTCCTCCTACGTATCATCATAAAAAAAAATAGGACTGCAAATCTGTTCATACGGTTGTATACAAGTCGTTACGTGCTAATTTGCTCATCATGTGCCCGTATTACTTTCATTGTATATACCAATCAAATCCAGGGGCGACCGACAAGATACATAAAAGAAGATGTGTGTTCACCATCGATTTAATACTCCAAGCTTTTCCTTCAACTTGTTCATTCAGACGCAGATCAAGCAGCTAGCTAGTGCTCTACAAAAGTCGCTTAAAAGTGGCATTAATTATTTCTTTACAAAATGCATTCTTGCCTTAACAAAAGCCTCAACGCAATGCTCGTGCATCATGCGCCTCCTCCGTACCATATATTATCTTGTCGATTTGGTGATAATTATAAAGCTCTAATCGGCAGCTTCGTTTTCTTTATCTGTAAAGAGGATAACTACACATACACATGCTATGGTGAATATAAGACTATAGGAATCCTATGCTCATATATAAGATTATCGCACTTACGCCATCAAATAGTAGTTTTTTTTTTCATAATCGATCATGAACGTTTGATGTTTGAGTAGTCTGAAAAATTTGACGACTTTTACGCCGATAGCAAGCAGTCCGGCCTAGCTAGACAAAACGTTTATCATGGAAGTGCTATCCTCTGGTGTGCCATTGGACTTGGATGACATTGTTTAGCCTGTACTCTTTTTACATATTTGCGTTGCTAAGAAAAGAGTAGCTAGCTAGGTCTTATCCTACCTTTGGAGAAACAAGAGGGGTAGGTCAAGGGGGACTTGATGACACAGACAAATCTAGCAAAAGAAACTACGATGTATAAAATCCAGATACCAGCCTGAGATCGATAACTCTGCATGCACTTCTTTTTCTCTTCCTGGCTGCCTTCCTTCCTTTCCTTCTTTCTAATGATGATCCAAACAAAGCTGCCCAAGCCCTGCAATATGCCCCCTTTCCCTTTCAAATTGATGTGTCTCAAAAACCAATCGAAGTATTTCTATTTTCTATTAAATCGCAGAAAACCTGAATTTAGGTTTGAAATAAATTTACAAGAAATGCGACCACTACCAATCCTTAAACATTTCTGGAAACCACACTGGATCAGTATCGCAGTGCTCGTCAATCATTTCATCCCCTACAATATCGACAAGTCCATAAGCTTTGGCTTCGTCTGCTGACATAAAAACATCCCTTTCCATGTCTTCGGATACAACCCAAAAAGGCTTGCCTGTTCTTAGTGCATAAACCCTTGTGATCATTTCGCGAACTTTGTGTAACTCCTCCACTTCTAGGAAAAATTCTGGTGTCCTTGCCCGATAATAAGCACTAGCAGGTTGGTGAAGCATAATCCTCGCGTGAGGGAATGCTATACGCTTGGTGGGTTCTCCTCCAAGCAGAATGAAGGATGCCATGGACGCAGCTATTCCGAGGCATATTGTATATATATCTGGTGTCACCGTTTGCATCGTATCAAAAATTGCCATTCCTGAGATTAGCCACCCGCCTGGGGAGTTTATAAACAAAAAAATATCGCTAATTCCATCTTCTATACTGAGATATACCATGAGACCTGTAATATGATTCGTGATCTCGCAACGAATCTCTTGACCTAAAAAAAGTGTCCTTTCTCGATACATAACATTGTATAAGTCAACCCAAGTCGCTTCTTCATCTCCGGGAATCCGGTAAGGTACTTTTGGAACACCAATGGGCATAACTTTTAAAGATTAATTTCATAAACCTTCAAGTGAAAATGTCTGGAGAACCAAGTAACCAGTCTTATTGATGTAACCAGTTAATTACTGCTTCTTGATTCTAGCAACAAGGAATATAACAGAATATATTCCTCTACCATGTGCAGATTCCTATTGCCTCACTCTTCAAGGTTAAGCCACATCAGCTTGATTGATCCCTGCATTGGTCCAATGAAATCTTTGTGTGAAGAAAGGAGAAGAATACAGCAACAGATTTCTGCAGAGTGGTGCACATACTTGCACCTTTACCCAAATAATTTCAGAGTTCAGACAAGGATCTTTCAAGTGCACATGGCTTGAGCAACCAAGGGCGGCCTTTTGGAGGCTCATGCATGCTTAGTTGCTTACTGCCCATCTGCCCCAGTTGGTCCACAAGCTCAATGTTCCTAGTGTTTCTCATAGTACAATCTCTTTTTTTCTTTCTTTCTAAAAGGTAAGTCTACTCACTCTGCAAAGCTCTGTCAGGCAATGTGTGAGCATGTATTGATGAAGCTTATGGCCATACACCGATCAATGCAAGACTAGATCAGGATCACGTGAGAGTGTGAGAGTCATCGGAGAAAGCACCTTTACCACTGAACCTAAACTTTTCTCAAAGCATTTTGTGTTGACTCAGGCAATGCTACTGCTTGCTAGTGTGCAGTTATGTCATACTAATTGCCTTCCATGTACATGCTTTTCTCCTGGACTTAAAAATGGCACCCCAGTCTTAAGAAGCATGTCTCATGAGACAGTATACGAAGATTTTACCGTATTTCGTAAATTATTATAATATGTATAGATATCACAATGACAAGAAAACAGAAAATTTTCACTTAGAAGCAATGAAGTATAAATGAGAGTAAGACCACAATATGCACTTAATTACCGGTGTTCTAATTCCAGACATAATTTCTCTACAGGCACAAAGGATATATGTATTATGTACTTCAATGCTGTTTCAAAAAAAGGGGGGCATGCATTGCATTGCATTCTAAACAATTATGACCCGCTTTGCCACTTTTCCCTATTGTTTATGCTTTCCACTTTGTATCACACAACCTTTGTTTCCTTCCCCCTTCTTAAATTGCATTGCTCCTCCTTTCTCCTATTCTTCCTTCCCCACTTCCCATTTCGAGCTCCATTTCCTTCAGAGGCTGCTCGGCCATATCCTTCCTTGCCAGAATCTCACTTCTTCAATGGCAGCTGCTTGGCCTCTTGCTCTCACCTTCTTCTTTTGTATCCTCCTCATTGAAACCATCTGCTCTTCAGGTCAGTATCCTTTTCCATAAAACTACTGTTTCCTATTATAATTTTTTACCTGTTCCTGACTATATATATATAGCTAATGATCTGCATAATATTCCCCCATTGATGCAATTAGCATATGCCTAAGAGGCAAGAGTTATGTCATACTAGAACAAGAATCTTTATAACCTCTATCGAAATTTATCTTTACCGAAGATTTTTTTTTCCAAATCTTCGTTTCAGGAGCATTTCTGGATTTTACATATGATACAGCACAAGCCAAGATACTGTCCAGCCCGGTGATCACCACCGAGTACAGAGCCCTGGTCACAGAACAGCAACATGTCTACCTCTTCTTGAAGCCATTTGAGTGTAGGACAAGGCCATGCAGAGCAAAGCAACTTGCCGGCTCATTTGCCAATGAAGTTCTTGTGCCCAACCTGCACCTCAACGTCAGTAATATCGTAATCACGGCCAACGAGAGGCAGCTCGGTGCACTGCACTGTACCTTGGAGTCAATTCAGGCTTCTATCGCCGCCGCTAGATTGGAGCAGCGCGTTAAGGTCTCGCCGGAGCTCTCCCTGTCTTCTCTACGGATCATGGTCAAGAATCATGGCAACAAGATGCAGTGGCATAAGGTCATGGAGTTTGTCAGGAGGGCAGGCTCGTTTGTTCAGGTAGAGATGGAGACAGGAGCGAGCGGTGAGCTCGCCGTCGCTGCGCTGATCCAAGAGGCCATTGGCATTGCTGGTGTCGCCGCTGGGTTAGACGCTGACATCGGCATGGGGTTCCATCTTAAGAGCCGTGCGGCTCCAAGCGCAGCGGAAATGGTTAGGCTGATCGGTGATAGTACCAATCGGGACAAGAGGCTCTTGCGTGTTCTTGTGGAGGTCTCGTCTCCCCGGCGGGAGCTCGCCGAAGCAAGAGCGACGGTGCACGACGTGTTCGCGCCGGTCACCAACCCGGCGACGATGCCCGCGACCAACCCGGTGACCGTGCCGGCAACGAACCCGATGACCCCGGGCATCGTCACCGTGCCGTCGACCAACCCGGGCACGGGGTACGCGACCAATCCAAACCTCCCGCCGCTGTACCCCGAACCGACGACGCCGGTCACGATGCCCGATCCGACGACAATGCCAACCCCGACAACGATGCCGTCCCCGGTGACGACGCCGGCTCCCTTCATGAACCCGGTCACCAACCCCACAACCCCGGTGACCAACCCAGCGACGACATACCCGGGCACGTCGCCGGTCACCAACCCGGTGACGACCTACCCGTACCCACAGCAAGGAGGCGGCGTCGGCGGCATGCCAACGACGCCGATGTATCAGCCGCCGGCGACAATGCCCGGTACGGTGCAGCCGGCGGCGCCCACCGTGGCGGGGCAGACGTGGTGCGTCGCCAAGACGGGCCTGATGGACATGGTGCTGCAGAGCGGGCTGGACTACGCGTGCGGCATCGGCGGCGCCGACTGCACGGCCATCCAGCCGATGGGCAGCTGCTACAACCCCAACACGCTGCAGGCGCACGCCTCCTACGCCTTCAACAGCTACTTCCAGAGGAGCCCGTCGCCGGCGAGCTGCGACTTCGGTGGAGCCGGCATGCTCGTCAGCATGAACCCAAGTAAGTCAGACGTACCAAGAACTCTCGAAAATGCTAAAACATCTCACTAATTACTTGCATTATTACAGTTTACTAACAGAGTTAAAAATCTTTTCAGGTTCAGGAACTTGCATGTACCAGACATCAGCAGGGTAAGAACTTACTTAATTCCACTGCCACTAGCATCATCATATTTGTCATCCATTGTGCTTGTGCAATGCCTTCACGCTGATCACGTTGCAACCTGCGCAGTTTCGGCGCCGGTTACAGCCCGGCGGTGACGGGGACCGGGCCGGTGGGCACGACGACGGGGACGGGGGCGGGAACGGAGGTCGGCGGGAGTTCGGGCTCGACGGTGCTGAACGCGAACGATCCCGGCGGGAACTCGATGTACGGCTCGGACAACCCGACGGGCTTGACCGGCGGCGCTGCCTCCCTGTCCTGCGGCTGGGCCTTGTGTCTGATCTGGATATTCACTTTTGCACATGTCAAGGAGAAAGTGTAGCCTCCTTGAGGTGATGCTGCGTCACCCGCTGTTGTTGTTCAGATGTGTACAGATGAGTGAGAGAAATTCGTAGGGGAGAAGACTGGATGTGTACAAATTGATGGGCTGAGCATATTTCCTTCCCTACGGACCATGCTTGTTCCAGTGCATCATATGATATCGCAGTTGATACTGTTTGTTCTTGTCAGCTAGCTTCATCTTTTTCATCATTTCCATGATACTGCCCAATGGACTTTTTGATGCGACAAGAGTGGCATGTAAATCTGTAACTGCTGTTGAGGTCTGACAAAGTCAGCGTGCCTCGAGAAATTGTCCAACAATTTTTTTTCTTTCTGGATTCTTAGCATTCGTGTGCGACTGGGGCATGACAGGGACCAACAAATCTTGTCCCCAGCTTAATTCACTGCTGCTACTGTCATAGAAATGGCATCTCGATGCTTCAGGACAGCAAAAACATCAAATGTGCATGCTACTTTTCTATGTGCATGCTACTTTTCTATGTGCCCGCTAACACCAATATTTCTCCATTATTACTAATTGGCAGCTTATATCAGGATTCAGAAGCTGAATTGTAATTGCTCTATTAGATCAATGGAGTACAAAAGTGTGTTGTGTGTACACGATAGCATGATCAGACAAATACTTTCTGATACAAATAGCTTAGATCAAAACTACCTAAGAGAAGAAGATATATCATGCGCTTCCAACAAAATTTCAGCAACGGTAGATAGGAAACCACTTATGTTGTTGA
The DNA here is from genome assembly GCA_036346575.1 of Dendrocalamus sinicus. NCBI lineage: Eukaryota > Viridiplantae > Streptophyta > Magnoliopsida > Poales > Poaceae > Dendrocalamus > Dendrocalamus sinicus. Next base: position 31,565,913 of record CM070649.1, on the reverse strand, counting down.
TTTGCAGCTACAAAACAGGGCTTCGCCACAGACCCAGACCTCTTGTTTTGCATCCTTCTATCCTTGATGAGATTCATGATCCTCTTACTTATGAAATCTTCCGAGCAAGATTCTTCACTCCCGCACCGACACATTTTAAAGTAATAGTGTTTGAATTTGGATCAGGCTTGACAATGAACTTGACATCAAGGAAATCTCTGATATTTTGAAGTGTTTCTATAGCGTATGGTGTCAGCTGTCCAACTCGAACCTTTGATACATCGGGTGGGCATAGACCGCACAAAATAAACAGAAGGCCCTGCAAAGCATTTACAAGAGAAACATCATGTCATAAAAGAAAGGCAAACTTCAGAACAAGATCCGAAAATATCTGTTTAGGAGAGGGCAAACACAACCTGACATCAATTTACAAAATGAACTAAGAATTAGGTTGCTAGGAGAGCTTGCCTACAACAAACATTATAGTGAACTAAATCCATGTGTACTATGTACAACTACGGATACACCAGCCAAAAGAAAACGTGACAAAATCGACACTGCAGAGCTGTCTAAAAGCTTCACAGAGCACACAACAAAAGATAGTAGTGATCATCGATCATACTAGAGGCATGTACATCACAAGGAAACACAAACTAACAGTCACAATTCAGAAATGGCTGCTGCCAACCTGCAAAACATAAGCCTAAACATAAGCCTTGTCACCCACTCCTTGACTCTAAACATAAGCCTTGTCACCCTATAAATAATGATAAACATATTAGTGATAAGTCTGTATCTAAACATCATGCTTAGTCTTGCTTAGATACCCGAGGGCATTAAACTGCCCCGACATCATTTCAATATGAAAACTTGTATTTGGACAGCCATCGAATAGAAATAGCTAGTCTTTGAATTGAAAGAATATTTTGGATCCCAAAGCTTTAAAACTTGCTAAACTATCTGGACAAATGGTAAAAGGAGTTGGTGCGGATGGAGCATGAGATTGTGGTTTGTGGTAAGAACCACCCAGATAATTCTAAAGACTTAATCTTGTAACCCCTTCCTAATGTAAAACAGTGCAGCCATAAGTATATAATGTGTATGACTTGACTAATTAATTTACATCAACCTAACATGGGTTGTGTCATCTGGTGGAACACATGTCATGTCGCTGGATAGAAGCCGCCGTGCGGTGCAAGAGGCGGCCTCTGGTGAGGATGGATAGAACCCCACAGGTGTGGAAACCTTAGCAGGTGTAATCTTGCTGGAGAGATGCATTATAAAGACCTTGTGGTAACTTTCTTGATCTGTATGTCTAAGAAAACATGTGGAATATAACAAATTGATTATCTCTTATGAGTAAATCGTGTGATCTCTACAGAGTGAAAACTGTTCGAACAACCATATCCACGGTCATGGATAGACATTGGAACTTACTCGAGTTAGTGTCTATTTACAAAATGAACTTTGCAGATGTGATGAGAAACACGATGGGTGGATAGAATCCCGAGTTGATTTCCTCTGGGTGAATAGAACCCAATGATTATAATGGGCGAATAAAACCTAGTAACAAAGTATATGATGGATGGAACCATATAACTGGTGTATGGAACTTGCACCTCAATTATTATTGCATACTTTGACAAAATCTAGAATCCTGGTTTGTTTAAAAATGGTAAGTCTTAGGATCTCTAATTATTGTAATTCAATTATAGCATTTCGCAAATAAATGAACCCCAAGTCTTCCTTTGTTAAGCCATGAATATATTATTGTGTTATGTATATTGGCTCGTAGAGCACGATGGTTTATACTCACTCTTACTCATTGCAATAACTCAGAACCTGTGGAGCAAAACCACTACGCCTACTATACTGCGCCGAGACCAGATGAAGAAGATGACGGTGGAGACTAGGACGTTCTCTAGTAGTGTAGCTCTTACCTCAGGCAAATTTTAATGATAATTGTGTGCATATCTATTATCTAAACTCTTGGAGAGTAGTAAGGCATCCTTTACCCTCAGTCGTTTGCCTGTGGCAAGGTGGTCTTACATTTTTGCTAAATGCTTTCACTTCCGTTTTTGTAATGTAAACATTAGGCCTGATCGACCTATTATGTAAATTCTACCCGCCATGGGTTATTTAAACTTGGTTATGTAATATTGATGTTAGTTTATGTGATGTATGAGTTGATTCAACAATGTATCTGTGAGCACTATCTATTGATACAGGAAATAATGCGGTCGAATCACGGAGAGTTCTAGATTGTAAATTAAGGGTCCGACAAGAAGATAACTAGAGAAGTATTATTCTGGTAATTTCTTTGTAGATTTTATCGCATGGAAGTGCACCAAGCTTGATACACATATTATTTATTGAGCAACATCATCAAGCAGATCATCTTCAATTGATAACAAAAACGACCACAAGGATTGTGAGTTCATCACAAAGAACCTTAATTTGCTTATTGAGCACCAGTGAATTCAACCAAATTAACAAAATCCCAATCAAACCATATCTACCGAAACCAACCACCCCTTGAAGAACAGGGTCCAGAAGCAGAATTCCCCTACACCAATTAGAACAATCCATTTGACTCAACACTGAAACAGCATCCTATAATTTATTATTTCTAGAACACCCTAAAATTAGATCATATTTTCGGTCGTACTCGTACATATGACAATCTATTGACCTAACGCTGCAACAGCCTCCCAAATTTTGCTAATTCTATAACCCCACCCTAAGCCCTAACTAAACAAGAAAAGCTCTCACCTTTGAGCCGAATGGATATGGGTGCCCTGGAGAACAGCCCAAGCAGTATGAGCGGCTCGAGGAAGTAGCCGATCCCCGGTGCACCCTGCAGTCGTGCTCCAGGTCCTCCCCCCGACGATCACCCCCAGCTTATACCTCAGCTTCGTCCCTGCGAGCGCGCACACAAACACCACACGCCCACAAGAATCAGCAACCGAATCGCAACCCCTAGGCGAACCGCACACACGTCAGAGGGAGCAACTCCGTCCGTACCTGTCTTGTTGAGCTCGAGGCTGTGGTGGTCGGAGATCTTGTCGAGGAGGCGGAGGAGGGAGACCTCGTGGGGGCGGAGGCCCGCGTAGCCGGAGCGGATGTCTTCGATGCCTCGATGGTGATGGCGGTGGAGGTCAGCGTCGCCAGCACCAGCCGCTGCCGGATGTGGAGGCTTCCGGTGAGCCGCCCGGCTTTGTCCTGTCCCATCTCGCCGTCGGCGCCGGGGACGCTTCGTTCGCCCCGCGTGGGTGGGTCGTGCGGCGGAGGCGGAGGCCGGGAGGGTGAGGGTTTTGGCGCGCGCCGGCGATGCCGCGGTGAGTATTATTACCACGGGCACAGCGCGGCGTCGTGGGCCCCGGGAAATAATTAGGCCCACAAAATAGGCCAACATGCTGAAATAATTCGGCTCACAAAGACACACCTGCTGCGTCGACTGCTCATCGGCGATTCTGCATGCAAAGGTTGGGGAATTTTGAGACAGTCGGAATCGCACTGAAATGTAACCTAAAAAATGCATTGAAATGTCAAACGCGGCAATTAGTTAGCGGAGATCATGTCATCGATACTTCGATATACGACATTACGGATTAATTACAGCATGAATGCACATTCTAAAGTAGCATGCCCGTTACGACTTGCCTGCGCAGAAAGGCCTGGGAAAGATGGCTCCTTTCAGCAGATCCAAGCCTGAACATCACATAGGCAGAAAATGAGCGAATGACTGGATCTGGATTATTAGTCTACTAAGCATTGCATGCACACACATACACACACAGAGAGAGAGAGAGAGAGGCCAATAACTCTATAGGTTCATAGCCAGCCATGTGCCATTGCCAAGATATATGACACTACAGCAGAAGGCTGGACAAAGCACCACGGCAAGCGTAACAAATTTGATGATCTGCAGGCCAAGTACATCTTGCCATTTTCTCCATATACTCGCAATGGGTTTTCGGTACAGCACGCCCACTCAATGATTCAATCTCCTTTCTCCCCGTGATCTTTATGCTTCCCCTTCCCTCGTGCAGGCAGGCTTCAGTTCAACCCTCAAGAGTCCCTATCTATTTTCCTGACTGAAACAGATGATCAGCTACTTAATTAACACATGTCATTTCTTGACTGAAACAGTTTCTCTCCATGCATGCTCTGACTATCTTGCATGCATCTGCTCTGAGCCTATCATCATACAGGTGACACTAGTTAATCTAATCCTACATTCGTACGTAGTAGACTCTACCTAGCATCAAAATTGTTGGTGGCCATGCAGATTATTGCACATGCAGTGCGATGCCATGAGGGCACGCACTCCCAGTAGAAGACGCTAGCTACATAATAATGTTATAGAATTCACATCGCGTAAAAACAAATATAGATATTCATCCCCTAATGCATAAGAGCAAGTTTAATAAGGCTGATTATGCTAGCTACAAGGGAATCCATATCAACATAGTCCTACGTGGAGGGAAGAGAAAAGGAGAGAGAGAGCCAAGCCGGCTCCCATGCAAGAGTCGGGCTATAACACAGGAAAAGAGGCGTTATCCATGCATGTACCCATAGGACTAACTGCTATACCCATGCATGTATTAAATGATCACACTAAACTGCTATACCCATGCATATATTAAATGATTGAGAATTCTTGTGGAGACAACGTATAACCAGCTTATTGTATGAGTTGGCTGCATCATTATCTTTTGATGACATGAAAATGTATTAGAGGTAGCAGCTATCTATACTATTAAACTTGCTCTAATATTTTCGAGTTGACCCAGTCAATAAATTAAAGCATCATTCAATATTTCTCTCTCCCCTCTCCTCTCCAATAGATGTTTTAGCTAATAATGTGGTAAACATCATTTCCCTCCCCAATGAATATTTTAGCTAACGTCTTTGTGTTGAATTGCGTGCTCAAGCAATATCTTGCATGTAACATTACTTCTCTCACACACCTCTTTAACTTCAGTGCTACATCAGATTTTTTTTCTATATGACACCCTCATAAATTTTATAGACACTGGTCAGGGTGGAGTATTGGGAGCGCCCTAATGGACATAATGGACATGCAACCGCAGTACATATTGGATGATCCATCCATCACCTATACATATTGTAGTAGTATCTGCCATGGAGAAGAAAGAGGATTAAATGTAGCAAGTAACATGCATGCATGGGAGATACTATACATTAGTTACTTTAAAGCTACTACCTAAGAGCAGGGAGCCATGAGGCTCCATTAAAGATAGCACTCCTTGCAGGCAGCATAGGATTCTTCCGGTTTCTAGATGCAAGATTGCTGAATCCATGCCTTATCTGAAATCTTAAACCTGCCAATTACAATGAATACAACTATTTTTGATGTCTGCAGAAACGCATACATACAGATCAAAATCCAAACCGATCATATATTCATTCGTGTGCCATTGCCTCCACAAGACTCCATGCTACATGACTAACAGTTGCGTCCAGGAGACATTTCTTTCCCCTTCAATCATTGCCCTTCTTTTGATCTCTAAAACTACGACGCTGTTCTTTTCAGCTTCTAAAAGCTGTTTTTCGGTTTTTCTACAGTAACTAACTTTTAAACGAAGTATTTTTTAAGATAGAGTCTACTAGTTAATTGTAGTACATACTTTACTGACTTCATTTATATCGGTAAAAATCGTACGTGAGATTCTGTTACTCTATAATCTCTCATACAAACAGTTCAAAAACCACAAAACACAGCTAAAAAGAACAGGACATGCACCTTCTCTTGTTTGCGTTTAACTAGTTCTAGATGCATATGTAGATATGTATTGTAGCCTACCTCTTGTCTGTTGTGATGTAGTTTTGCAAGTAGTAGGTCACACACTAATAATTCTTCTGGTACCTAGATAGGCAGATCAATGTATAAAAGTAAATATATACACATCACCAGATCGATGGATCTCTCCAAAACTGTTGATCGATCATTAGGTGTGTTCAAAGGTAAAAAAATGCAATGTTAGCTGCATTGGGACCTAGCTATCTAGATTCAATCGCACGTGAGCTAGCTAGCAACTCTTTATCTTTAAGAAAACTACTACTGCTACTTTGTTGCATGCCTTGCTAATACTAATTGATTACTAGTACTGCAGAGAAAGAAGTCAGTTAATTAACATGCATATAGATATGCATAATTTAATTGGCCGGCAAGGCTGGTTCACTTAGGGCATGTCCAATGATAACTTATGAGCTAGCTCTAAACATATTATTTCATATTTTAATAGAAGAGAGAGAAAAGCTAGCTCTTGATCAAGAGCTAGTCTCATACACACATTCCAAGATTATATGAGGATGTCATGTGGGACTATTCATGTTATGAGCTATATGCTAAAAGTTAATATCATTAGAGAAGCTATCTTAGAGCTAGTAACTAGCTCATACCATTGTACATGCCCTTACCTGTTGTGTCAGAGCAAGTACAATAGTATAGCCAACTAGTGGCTATAACACTTGTCCATTTCATCTATAGTCTTCAAAAAAATAGTTCATACAATAAGGTAGCTATTACAATAACTATTTGGCCCCACGTGTAAGAGAGTGAAATGCATATTTTTACGTGCTATAGCTAGCTGTAATTTAGTAGCCAGCTTCCTTCTCTCTCTTCCTTTCTCTCTCTGCCACGTAAAATTTGGTTGATATTATATTTCTTTATAAGCGCTACTGCTCCCTTATGTCACCTGCTCTCATATTCGCGTGCACTCGCCTTGGGGCCCTGCTGCTTCCAATTGCAAAAGTTTCAGTGCCTTGAAATGTTTGATGTGGCCATGCATTTGTCTAAAACTGTCCAAACACTTCGCAATCAGATCGACAACTGCTTTTAGCCTGACAGCAACTTGGAAATTGGAGGGCCATGCGTCGATCTCATTTGATTTGCAATCAGACATAGATGCCGCATAGTATTGAAATGCATGTCAAGAAGCTAGTGAGCCCCGTGAATATATTAGGCTAGCTAAGGTTGCATCTTTCTATGTAAGCCTGGACATTGGAGGAATCTATCCATCCTGTTCCAATCAGCAGCCACTTGAATGTACATGCAAACACACCAGACAATTCTCCTTCTCTTTTCTTTTCTTTTCTTGAGTTGAATACACATGACACTTGGCATAGATCTCGTGGTGCATTTTACATTAGCTACCTATGTATCTGATCATGATGAAGTTGATAAGACCAAGCAAACTAATTACAGCATGCATGCATAACACAGCAAACTAAAATTTTAGGCCGGTGCCTAGGTAAAATCCACGGCAGAGGCAATCCTCCCCACTTGCTGGGTTGAGCGCGTAGGGCCTCCCCTGCAAGCGCATGTCGATGAAACTGCGGCTCACTTTCATGTCCAAGCCTGGACGGATGACCCGCTCTCCTTGCCGGCGGTCATCGAGGTGTTCACTGCGGAGCCGGCAATCCAGATAGTTCACGACGACCCGAGCCTGCAACGAATTTTCGCGGGCGCCGAGCTGTACCTTCGCGACCTGCCTGGCTTCTTAGCCAACCTGTAATTATGCCTTTTTAATGAGTGAGTGAAATATAGTTCTCCTGTGTTTTCGAGAGAAAAATGTTAAGCCGGTGATATATCTTTCGTTTTCTGAAAATAACGATAGCTTCTGCTCGTGAGCATGCATGCATATATGTTCATTCGAAGCAAGTAAGAAGAATGTAGACACGAGGCTGCAGCAAACAGTATAAGCCTTCAATTAATCTTCTCTATCTCTATCGCGTGAAAATGCTCATTGCCATGCCCTCTAGGGCAAGCTATGCATAACGCAGACAGCACAGCTGAGTGCTGCCAAACATTGACGCAGTGACAAGTGATTGACATTTGTCAGCTGCCAACTAGTAGTCTGTCCAACACTCAAAAGCTAGGTGGAAAAGGAAAGGAAATAACAATCATAGCTGCTGGCTTATAGGTGATATGTACGCATTACATTAAGCGATCAGATTAACATGAATGAACATCTTAACAGAACAAACACCGGATACAGTTCTGCCAAGTCACACCGGCCACATGCCATTGGAATCCATGGAACTGTTCACCCATTATTCGAACTCCGTGAGTCATGCGAGCAACTCAGAAAGAATTGTGGATTCGCTATGACGGTGGCAGTTCTTCGGCAGTACATGCACAGACACCCACACATGAGTGCCAGCAGATTGTCTCGTTTCAAATAGCGATGATCTCTCATTTTGACTTTCAAAAGTTAAAATCTGTTATAACGCGTTAGCTCCTTAACTGTTTTTCTTTTTTTTGTGTTGTCTAAGAAGATATAATGATGTTTTTTTTTCAAATTTCTTTAATTGAATTTTTTTTAAAAAAAACTAACAGCTGCTACATTACCATTTTAGACAAAAGTCACAGCATTCTGAAACAGAATCCTTTATTGAAGTTGGCTTCACCACAGTGTAGGTAGAGATGTGCTTGTTATTATTTGTTGCAGAGTGGCTTGCTTCATGGGATGCGTCCTGGTAGTCATGTATATCTTATTCTTGCGATTATTTTTGCTTAGCATGCTGTTTGCTTCTTGTATATAGCCGTGGAGATGAATGCTGGTGTACCTGGCCTGTTTTTGTTACCGATTTGTGTTCTATATATTTCAGAGCCTTGTTGGAACATGAAAGCACAAGCAAAACTACTGCATTATTTCAATTTTCACACATAAATTTAAGAAGAAAACCTTCCAATATGTCCAATTTTGTTATTAGGGATCCTCTATTGCAAGTTGAGTAGCAAAAAATGGCAGGTTATGCATGAATTGGAATGCTGGAGAAAAGTCAGATTCCGGAACTTTTTTGCAAGCTTGGAAACACAGATTCAGAAAATTGAACAAAAACATGAGGAGAAGATTGCAGTGTACATTCGTGAGAAAAATAAGAATAAAGTAAAGATGGCTGCCTTAAAAAAATGCAGGTATCATTGTCGCAACAATGTATACCTCATAATCACATAAGATGTTGGAAATTGGCCCACGAATTGAGCCCTATTTCCTTAGAAATTTCAAAGCATTCGTAGTTTAGCACTATATTACCTAGCAAAGTGGTGGAATACAATTTATAAGATAGAGTCCTTGTCATAAATATGTGACATATAAAATGGATATGGTATAAGGAGGACTTTGGCTAGATATACGTGTGCACACACGCGTATTCACATATTTTCGCATCACTTATGACTTTAAATCCACCTTTTTCTGCTAAATCATGCAATTATCTCTCTCTTAATTATGTTTTAATGTGATTTGAAATTGCTAGATTAATTCAGTTTAATTCATGTTAATATCACTAGTTACTGGAGAGTAATTGCAGTCCATCTTTAAAAAGATCTGAAGACGTCTAGGTTTAATACCTGAATTTCTCTATTCCTCTCCCGCATCTTCTTCTAATGAGTGTTGAGTTGCCGAACTTTGTTGGCCTTGCCTGTAACGGGGATACTGTAGCTGCGTAGCACTTTTTTCACGCACAACTACAGCGGCATTTGTAGCGTACTAATGTAGCGTGCAACTGTAGCAACTTACTGTAGCGTGCAACTGTTGCAACTTACTGTATTGCGTAAGGAACTAGGGCAGATCTATTCCCTTTTCTGGTTTTTTGGCTGGTTTTGATGAGGTCAAAACCAACAATTTTTATGGTTCAGATTAAACACAAAGATCAAGATACACAAAGGAAATACTATGATCAGTGACTAAACACAATTTCTAATGGATCGAATCTAATCAAACCCACTAAAAAAAATTCATATCAAACTACGAGCTAAATGATTTTTGTTTTTTTTGTGTATAGGATAGAAAAAATAAATCTAACTATTAGGACTGTGCATTCGGTTAGTTCGGTAAAATCGGTTCGGTAAATACGGTATATACGGTAAATACGGTATTGTTAGTTTGGTATTATACGGTATTTTTGAAAATACGGTTCGTATCGTAAATCCCAATTTATTTGGTGCGTATCGGTAAATACCATATTTACCAAAGTTAGCAAATTGCAAACAATATAATAACTAGCAAGACGAGTAAACGACAAGATATACTATGAGCCGTCACCACGAGGCAAACAAACTTGGTCATGTTCGATTCTTGATGTGTTCTAGTTTCTAGTTTTCGATTTTCTGTTCGATTACTTGGATTGGATGTGGGGTGCTCATTGCTCTAGTCCGAAACAAAAGATATATATACTACGAGCTCTCACTCAGAACATGTGGATTGTGCTCTACTCTAGTGTTGTTTATTTGGGATTGGCCCAACTCCATCCATTCCCAAGTAAATAGGTAATAAGACCAAGTAGCTGCAGCGCTGCAGGGAGGGCCCATTGGCCCAACTCCATCCACCCCGAGAGGAAAGTTTTGGTTATTTCGGTTATTTCGGTTTTTCGTCGGTTTTTCCCGAAAAAACCGAACACCAAAAAACGTGAAATATAAAAACCGAACCGAATACCGAAAACCGGTCAAACCGAGTTGACCGGTTCGGTTCGGTTTTTTTGACCCGGTTTTTTCGGTTCGGTTTTTTTATGCACAGCCCTACTAACTATGGATAGATTGATCCTACCATGGCAACTGTGCTCTGATACCAATATGATACAGGGTATCTGATCTTCACGACGTAGAATCGGTGTTGATAACTTGGATCCATGTAACCTGATGAACCGATGGCGCCAACCACTGTCAAAACAACAACTTGTGATAAAAGAATTTGTCTAACCATACGTCCGTGATCCCGTCTACTCAAAGTAAATTTATTGCTGTTCCTGCAAAACACAAGGAATCACAAGAACAACAGAGTTAAGAATATTCAATTTTTCTTTATGTTGTAACTGTGTCAAACCTAAAAAGAATATGCATATAATTCTCTCTAAATAATAGAGTGATTTATGCTATCTCACCAAATACATGGAGTGCATACAGAATACATGGGGCGTCCCTCTTCCTCCCTTGGTTCGGCCAGGGAAAAGTACCATGACTCAGATACGACGCAACTACAAAAAAACCGATGCGTACTACGACACCGATCCGGTTACATTATAAAAAGCTCATCCGAACAAACATCTTTCCTTTCTCGACGCAGCAAAGTAGGAAACGAAATTTGCAGACGCAAGCTGTCCCTGAAATCTTATCCTTTCTTTGTTTGTGGCCTTCCTAATCCCGTGTGCGTGTACCAACTGACGTGGCGTCCCGTCTCTTTCCTTGTTGGTTCTGGGCATCTCCGCTTGAATTCTTCGTTTGGCGTCCTCGTCCTCTTACTTGTTGGTTATTCTTTTTAGTTTATTCTCATGTAATCAGTTTAATCAGAACCTCCTCGTCATAACGAGTAAGACCTTTTCTATGGCATTCCCTGGTCCCAGGGAACACTTGGCTTTTTTGTTTCTGCTGAGATCAAACTCATTCCCATTAAGGAATACATGAGGCTCACATATACTCCAGTTAAGGGGGACATTGAAGGAGATGGCACAAGCTTATGCTGATTCTTCTGCACCAAGAGATGGTGACCCTGCAGAGGTCCCTGACTTTGTTGAAGGAATGCTCTACACAGCAACTGACGGTGTCATGATGACCGGTGTTTATACTTTCAAAGAAGAAGGAGATGAAGAAGGGCAGTAAGATCAACAGTGTTGGGTGGTGGTTCGAGCCCTGGTTTTACCAGCATGCTCAGACAGCACTCAAGAGGGGTGAGTTTGTGGAGTACATTCCAACAAGAGAATACTACCACCGTCACACCCGGTGCCTATACTGGGAAGGGAAGCTGATCTTACCGTTTGGTGACCAATTCTGGTTCAGGTTCCTCGATCCTAGGCTGGCTGATGCCACCAAAGGTGTCCCTGCTCAAGGCCACCCAGGGTGAATATATCAGGAACTGCTACCATGACAACCATGTGATTCAAGACATGCTGGTGCTCTTGTAAAAAGTTGTAGATGCTCTTGAGTTTGTTCATCAGGAAATGGAGGTATGTTTTTCCTTGGGCCACTTACTGTTCAATGCGCATTTAGTTTGCTAGGCTGCAACAGCTGTGCACTGCTTTTAGCTCGGAATTCGCTTCGTGACAGTATGTTTATGATTGCAAGTGCAATTCATTATGGCTAGCTTGGAGCATGATATAAACCAACTGTTGTTGTGGAGCACAACCTGCTGCTGCTCATAGTGGATGTTCACTAACAGTTTTGTCTCCTTAGGTGTATCCACTGTGGCTGTGCCCGCACCGGCTCTGAAGCTCCCTGTGAAGACCGTGGTGTGCCCGGAGCCAGGCTTCGAGCACCATCACAGGCAAGGCGACACAAGCTATGCTCAGATAGTCAGATGTTGACTGATGTTGGTATGTACTATGCTCCCGCTGTAGTCCTGACTCCTGAGGGGTGCTAAACGGTGCTGAAGCAGTCCACAGGTTAGAGCAGTCGCTGATTGACAACCACAGCTACCAACCGCAGTACGCCGTCTCTGAGCCCAATGAGAAGGACTTCTGGAGGATGTTTGATGCCTCATTATGAGCACTGCCGCCGCAAATATGGCGCCGCCGGTACCTTCATGAGCGGCTACTGGAAATCCAAGAAGGGAAAGGAAGACTGAGAAGGAGGTGCAGGAGGCTGAGGCTACCATCCCCGAGCCGGCGTAGCTTCGGCGTCGTTCCAAACGGTTTTGATTTCTGATTTTCGATTTTGTAAGTCAAAAGTCACTTACAATATATCAACTTTTAATTTCATTTTTCTTCCTTTCTTTCTTGGCTTTTCTTTCGGTATTTTGCTTTTACTTTCCCCCTTTTTCTTTGCATTGTCTGTAAAAATATAACAGTGTTTTTACTATTTTATTTTTTAATTGAATGACTTAGAAAAGGTAATCAGTCGCTACAAAGCAATTTTAGTTAATAGACAGAAGTTGCAGCTGAAAGCCGATTAGAACGGCCCTTCGACAACCGTTTCTTATTTAGATATATTCATCTGAAACATCCTTTTGCTTAGGACTTGATGTGTGTTGTTTTTAGCACCCTTTTGCTTAGGACTTGATGTGTGTTGTTTTTAGCACCCTGTCTTGTCATCGGTGTTGGTGCTCAAAATAGCTTTTTTTAGTGATTTATGGTTGAAAAGCACTCTAGCTGGCTGAAATTGCGCTATAGCTGATGGTGGTTTATTTAGCGTAATTTAATTTAAAAAAAATTAAAAATAGAAAAACATGTTAGCCCATTACGGACAGTACAAACGAATATGGGAAAAAAGGACAAAAAAACTCTAAAAAAGTCAAAAAAACAAAAAAAAACGACGAAATTGTTGAATAGTGAAAAATAAGCCAGAAGTCTAAGCCGTTTGAGCGGGGACTAAACTTAATCAGGATTTATGCGGTATTTGCCTCAAATCTGAATGCATTGTTGTGACTGCTCTAGTGGATTTCCCAGCGGTTTGGGCTGTTGTAGTACATAGCCTTTGTAGTGAGCGCTGCAGCTTCTGATGTATCATCAAAGCATTTCTGTTCATTCTAATTTCTTGAAGAACTTAATAAAAATATAATGAAGATGGCTGCCAACAAAAATGGAGGTATCATTGTCGCCAGCAGTGTATCCAAAATTAGTACCTCAGCAGTCAGCATCAAGACCAAGTGAAAGAGACAGAAAGGCCTTTATCAGGCAAATTAATAATCAGCTGCACATTAAGCAAGAACATGGAACAACAACATTCTTGTTTATCAGAAACAGAAGCATAATGAGAGTCAAATATATTTAAATTGATAGTTTATAGTCCATTACCGATGGCAGAATGTCGACAGTTACATTATTCTTTCTGAGCAACAGGGGCTTTCGCAATGTGAAATCCCACCATGTTTTTACCTACAGATTAATACATTTGAAACTTCTCCTTAGTGTTCTCAAAGACTTGTTCAGCAATCAGGGCTCCATTGCCATCTGCGCGCTTTATCTCCATGTTGGCCTTCTGGTAGTACCCAGTTCCTCTCAGAGCATCAGCAATGAAGTCATCAAATCCAATGGCAATAGCAGCTTCTGCCTTGGCTCCATACACCAGCCTCTGCATTGCAGCATTGAACAATATTGTTAATTAAACAATAGCTATATTCTACCAGATGAAGAATAGTAAGGTAAGGGATGGACCTTAATGCGGGATAGATGGACAGCACCAAAGCACATTGGGCACGGTTCACAGGATGCGTACATTTCACAGTCTGACAGCTCAATTTTTCCAAGCTTTTTGCAAGCCTAGAGTATGAAAAAACATTGACTATGTGAGACAGATAACCAAACAATGGAAATAAAATATCTACAAAATAAAAGCCCGTTTTCTTATCGAAAATTCATTTCTCCTGTTTTATCCACTGATCTTGAAAGCGTCTATCTACACCATCTGGCAAGGAAGTTATGAGAATATAGAAACGAAACTAGCAAAGACAATTGATCCATCACTTATTTTTTTTATGGATTCTAAACAGGCTTTAGGCTGGTACAATTTGCTTACATTTTAACTTGCCATATGCCAAAAGGGTAGCTGATTACGGAAGAAAAGGGTTACTGATTAAGTGTCTCCAGTAAAGTATATAATGCAGTTGAATAGTCAACTTCATCCAGTTAGAATGAAGTAGCTTTGATAGTTTGATACAAGATCATAACGATACTAATATGAGAAACAGGCAAATCTGAAAACATGAAGCATGTACTAGCACGGGCAAAGAGACTAGAACATATGCCGTCCCAGTTGTGTAAACAGGTGAGCATAACACCTAGTACATTTTTCAGGAAGAAAGTGGTACTGATTCCAAAAGCATGATAGGATAGTTCACTTGGCAGTTCAACATGTTTGTATTGGGATGCTAAGTTATAGCCAGTACTTGAATTGGGCATATCCTATCAGCGCCAGCGGGTGAGGGTACCATTAGAAAATGTTTTAAGTATCAAGATGTAAACACTAAGCACCAAGTAGTTGGTTAGAGTAGCCACAATCCACAGGGCACCCTACCTCTCTTATTGCAGTTACTTCAGCATGCGCAGTTGGATCGGTGTTATTCAAAACCATGTTATGGCAACTAACTATTATTTCATCATTACGGACAACAACTGCCCCAAATGGTCCTCCATGGCCGCAGTCAACTCCTCGGTAAGCTTCTTCAACTGCTTTTGATAAAAATTTGTGATCCTTGTCTTGTACAGCTGTTTAATGCATCAAAGCTTAAACAAGTCAGTCTTGTTAGCAGTCCTCCAACTACAGAAAATAACAAATGTTGGAAATGTACAGATCTTCATTGGTTAAATATGTCATATTGTCAGAACTGGAAGTCCAGGAGATGAAAACTAACAACTAATACCTTCCTGATGACCAGCAAATGCAGAAGCAACTGAGATAGTTCCGTCCTTGGACTCCACAACTAGAAAAGAATGAAGAAGATAATTCATGAGGCACCTAAGTTAATAAAGATTTAACACAGTATGTAATCAAATGGTGAAAAAAATCTAGCTCCTAGGTAGAACAGAATGTTCAGCTGCCAAGAACAAATAATTATATTACAGAATTACGAAATTTATGAAAAAATTGTCACATAAGCAAACAAGATTCTCGTGAAGTCAGAAGATTCTGAACACTACAACAATACGGCGGCTATGCAGGAAAACGGAAGACTGCATGTACTCGGCTGGTCTTACATGCTCTTTCACAACTAGAAAATAAGTTTAAAAAAACAGAAATGGCGATCCGCATGCCCACGCTACAAGCATAGTCACTGCAAATCCAGACAAATTTTCATTAGCATGGGCCATGGCGTCGTGTAAGACCTATTTATGATGAGCAGTGCCACTTGTCCATGGTTCGCATCGTGTCACAAAACTACAACAATTCCTAACTTTGACAAACGCAGAACCCTATTTTTTTCGCTTTTATCAGTATCATAGTTTTGTTAGGAGTAACAGCATCCTAAAATTGCAGAACTAAGGACAGGTAGTAACAATTTACTAAAACACTTTTGGTACTGACAAGAAGGGCCTATACAGTGTACACCAAGGGGGGGGGGACATAATTGAGCCCCAATGAACAGAACATTGCAATGATCAAACTACACAAGAACTCCCAAAATAAATCCTACTCCCCTTCCTACAGTCACACATAGAAATCAAAGAGCATATATTCAGTTAAGCCAAAGTCCCAGCCCATCCATGACCCATCAGACAGAAAAGCACAATCTTTTCCTATTCCAATTGAGACTCATCCAGACATAGAAACCCAAAATCCACCCTACCGATCTTAGAAAAGAACAACTCTCCAAGCCCTGGGGCTTCTAAGTTTTCGTCGACAGCACAAGCACAGCATTTCCACAATTGTTGGAAAACCAAAGCAAGATGCAATTAAGAGCAAAAGCAGGAAGAGCCGATCACAATCGCGGACCGCAGCGTAACAATCGCGCGCGTCTCCCGTATCATTACCATACCCTGGGCTTCGTCCATGGCAGGAGAGGAGAGCGAATCGGCGTCCCTTCCGACCAAGATTTCCCAGCAACTTTTGAGGGAGACGGAGAGGGGAGAGATGCAGATAAGATGCGCTTGTTTTTGCTGCAGCTTTTGTGTTGCGTGCCTGCCGTATAGGTAAGGCCGGTGAAGCTGATCCGAATTTATACTATATTCGTCCAGGATTCCATATGGCTTTATGGTCCTATTTGGTTAGACTAAAAAATAGTGTGTTATAGCTAAAATTGTACTATAGCTGTCTAAAATTATACTATAGCTGAAGGTAGTTTATTTGATATAATTAAATTTTAAAAAAATTAAAATAGAGAAAATATGTTAGTTCATCACAGACAACATAAACGAATACGGAAAAAAAGAACCAGCAAAAAAGCTCAAAAAAGCCAAAAGTTCATAAAAAGACAGTATGTTAGGTGCTAGGGTCATATATAGGTCGTATCATATGTGATGTTAACTTATAGCAACTGATTTCGATTCGATTTTTTTCTGTGTAGGATTCGTTTTCCTTACTCTATATATAGAACCTGGTAGCACAAAGAAAAAGTAAGAGTTGTATTATAAATATCTCCTTATTATGTAGCTAAGTGTTAGTTTGGATGGCTAAGCACCCAGTAGGGAGCTAGCCTGCCCAATTTCGTGCCCGAGGCACGCATTTTCGAGTGGTGCATCATTCACGTAAACAGTACCTCTTCGATATTGTTCACGTGAATGGTGCCCTCTGAGTACACATATGCACGTAAGTGTATTCAGTGGTCAAAGCGTGTGTCCGTGCTCTCGGAGATCTTAGGTCTCCGTCTAGTCTCAAGCATGTGCATTGGATGCACGTGTGTGTATGATACTGTGTGTGGGGTTGTATGTGTGAGTGCGTCCTTGTTGTACTCATAATCTTTAAAAAAATATCTCCTTATTATAGTGATTTGTCTTTATACGTCCTTAATTTTCCCAAAAAGATTTTTTACGTAAAATTTCATGCCTCTCGTTTCTATTTTTCTACGTATTATTTGTAACAGCCTCCTTGGGTGGCTTGCAAGTGGGCCCGTTGGTCCTATGGGGCCTGATCGCAGGATCGCATGGGTGTTTTGTGTAGACGAAAAGCAAAGACAGGAAAGCACGGATGACAGATCACACAACGGGGAGGCTAGGCTCTAGGGTGAGTGGGGCCGTGCGCTCCACTGTGGCACGACTTGTGAACCATCGAAGCGCACGGTGGGCCACATCCACAGCCGTATTCTATTGCAACTTGCATGTTAAGCACTTGGCTGAGCACTGGAACATAGCTTCCCTGTTCCTTTCTTCCTGTCTTTCTCGTGTTCCTGTCGACGTGGCAAAGATCCAGATCACTCTCCCTGTCCCCCTCATATTCTCCTGGTACTCTGGATCTCCGCCATGTCGATGGGAACACGAGGAGGACAGGAAGAAGGGGATAGGGAAGCCGCGTTCCGAGCATTGAGTCCTTTCCATATCTTGTAAAGTAGCTATTTTTCAATTTTAGCAATCTGGCATATGAATTTTTAATTCTGATCTCTCTCACGACCATAAGAGCAACGATAAAGCAACACGTGTCACCTATCGATCTCTTGTTTTGCGGCAGGTAGCCACGATGCGGGAGCTCAACAGGAGGATGTGCCGAGCTAGCTGGCCACGACATGAGTATATTGAGTGAATGCCACGCTTAATTAACGTTAATCATGCAATCTCATGCTTAATTAGGTTCTATCATGATGTTCTCTCCTGCTGAACTATGGTAGCGTGATAGACAATATGTGTTGTCTGCCTCGACTGTTGAGCTTGAAGAGGAAGTTAGATTTGTAAAAATAGACACCTAATAAATTAAATTTGAAAAAATAGCTACAGCAGAAAAGCCTAAATATAAGTGAAAAAGAAACCCGCCCATACATGTGAAGGACTCATGTGTATTATATACAACTGTACACCGTTTCATGCAATGGCAGACTCGCAATCAGTACTACATAGAAGCTTCGCGGTACTGCACCCACGAACGTGATTCTCATTCATCCAGATCCAGCCCTCGTGAAAACGCATCGATCTCGCCACTTAATTGGCATCTAATTTTATTAAGGCTCTTAATTGGCCATGGATCAAAAGGAGAGGCACATCTCATCTCATCGCCAAAAAGCAAGCAACTGGTCAGTCAAGCAAAGCATCACGAGCTCGAGCACGAAAACTAAAAGATTATTAAGAGTGGCACGCATTTGCCGCCAAGCTTTCTAATAGTCAAAAGACACTCAAAAGTCGATCAATAGTGTGCCGCTGCTCTGTCCTCTCCGTGCCATCGGTCCAGGTAGATCGCTAATCACCATGAATGGACGACCTGATGGTATGGCCATCTAGAATTGGTAGATCGCTAATCACCTCAGTCATGTCTAAATTTCCATCTAGAATTGGGGGCCATTTGGTTGACGGCCAAAATGAGCCAAACCGAAATTTTGGTATGGCCAAAACCTGGTCAAAGCCAAATATTGGGGAAAAAACGTTGTTTGAAACGTGGCAAGCCAAATTTTAGTGCTACTAAAATTTTGATGAGCGGTTTTTCTCGCTCTTGAATTCCCCACGTGTGATATTGAATTTCATTGATATTACCAAAATTTTGTAGCAAACTATTAGGAGAGTGGTCTCCACCTTAGCCCAGTCAGTCCATTGCACTAAGAGGTCCAATAACCATGCGACAACATGGTTGGCCCAAGACAGCTGTCACAAGGGAAAGAATGAGATTGTCCATACAATTGTAGACTCATATAAGAACGTTTATATAAGCAACCCCCTCATGTTGTAAATACATGCCTCGGAGCGACATGTGAGGGGAGAGACTTTTTTCCAAATACAAGCTTATGTAATGCATATACATTTTATACCTTATATCTATGGTTTCTAAGGCTCTGAACAACCTCTTTGTAATATTTTTGTAGCTCTATTGTTTACTATTTAGTTCGTAATCATAACACAAATCAAACAACAGCTACTTTTCGTTGGTATTATCATATTTGATTTGGTTTGGGAGGGTAACAAACAAAATAGCCGTTGATTCGGATGGTGGTTTTCTTGAACCGGGCGGCAGACTTGCAATCGCAACGCGAATTTCTGGGGATAAAAGGAGTAATAACGCACATACCTGATCGCACATGAACACGGCTGGTAGCACGATCTCACATCTAACCGAGCAAGCATATCGGAACATAAAAAATGTAAGTAATGGGATTAGCGAGTACTCATTATGCCTCGAAAAGTTACGCTGAGATTCGCTACTAATTAATTGCCCTAATTCCGTGTAACTCGTTTTCTTCTTGTTGTTGTTTTTTTTGAGACGGATTCCGTGTAACTCGTGGCATTTTTTTTATAGAGAAAATCAAGTAGATCTTTTTTGAGAGGAAAAAAAAATCAAGTAGATGGGCCCACGTAATAGGCCGATGGTCAGAAGCGAAAGGCCTGGAAGCCCATTTAAAAGGTCGCCATGGCCCAGCCGGAGGTTTTCTTCCATCTTCTTCTAAAGATTGAAGGAAAAAAGCACAGCCCAAAGTCTGTCTAACCATTCCACTTCGTCCCCTCCCCGAGGCGGGAAACGGCGAGAGCGAGGGGTGGCTGCTCGCCGCTCGGCCGCGCTTGGATTCCCCTTCTTCGCCGCCGGTCGCCGTCGCCATGGGCATCAAGGTAATCGTGGGATTGGAGTTTTCGGTTGGCTCTCGTGTAACTATCTCATTCTCTGTGTGTGTGTGCGCCGCGCGCTAGGGTTTGACGAAGCTGCTGGCGGAGCATGCGCCGAGGGCCGCGCGGCGCAGCGGCGGGTGGAGGACTACCGGGGCCGCGTCATCGCCATCGCCGCCAGCCTCAGCATATACCATTTTCTTCTATTAATGAGAGTTTTATACTGCCTTGCCTACGTCTAGTGTGTTAATTGCCTTAGATTTGAATCAAGAGAAGACGGAGAACCCGGCCATTTAGTTTGACAAGAAAGTTGCATGCATGCCGAAGATATGGGAGAAGTCGCAACACATGAGAAACCAGTCCATGGTGAGAGGCAAGAAAAAAAACACGTTCATGAAACTACTGGATGTCTTGCGTGATGAGCGGAACACACGTCACGTGCATGACTGGGAAGAGAGTCACGAGCCTGCTAGCCAAAGATTGGGCCGAAGTCATTTAACTCGCCCATGTAAACGTAATTTTTAAGATTGATCGACGTTGTGGCTTGTTCATCGGTTTGCATCATGTACATGAAATGTTGGTGCAGCAGGGATGCCATTTCTTCGTGTGAATGATAGGTATTCCTATTGTATGAGAGGGAGTTGATTCTGTTCTTTTGACTACAATACCTCGCTTGGGAGTGGAAGAATGTTGTGTTTGCGTCGCCCTCGCGTAGCCATAGCAGCCGCGATTGTGCCAAATCAACGTTCTTTTGAGCGAGCCCAGAGCCCTCGCGTAACCTACACCATAGGTTTTACAGTCGGAGATACACCTCGAATTGTAGCAACATCTATCGCCTAGAAAGCAGCAGAACAGCTTGCTCTCTCACTCTTTTGGTCTCACAAGAAGAGCTAGCTCTGTGAAATCTTTCTGAATCCTTGAAACGTCGTAAGCATACAACGATTCCATTCACAGTACATGCAGTTCCTCTGCACTGAGTCATCGGCAAAATTAAGCATGACTCCAGCCCAATCGTCAGGCCTATTACAACAAGCGGTATAGACTAAAACTTATAGTTTTGTGACACGATATTTGCTAAAATCTATAGTTTTGTGAAACATATGCTAAAACATATAGTGTTTTTTTATAGTTTATATAATAAATTTGTAGTTTTACGAAATTTACTCGTGATCTTTTGCCTCTTTTACGTGCCTCTTTTATCTTCCATTTCTATCCAACATATCTGAGTAAACCATCACCGTAGCTAATTCTCTCTTATCTCCATGGCATTGGGGTACTACGATCGTTTCTCTAGCATTCTCTTCGACTTATAACCTTCTTAATCTCTCCATGCCTAGTCCAAAATTTGCCATAGAGGGAGAATTCCTAAATTGATAGTGCTGTTTTTTTTCTTGTTACTTTGTACTTGTATTCCTAAATTGATTTTTTTAGTTCAGCTATTAGGGGATTTTGTTAAAATTAATTAAGTTTGGGGTCTTTTTGTAATATTGTCAAACAGCTTAAAAAACATGACACAGTGCAGCGGATAGGATAAGGCAGGCCATTGGGCGCGTGAGACGAAGCCAAGTGAAAGCAGCGAAGTACGGAAGCGAGCCATGCTCGCCTCGCCGGCGCTCGCCGGTGCCCACTCCTTCGCGGCGTCCGTGTCCGGCAACATCGGCATCCCCCTGCCGGCCATATCCGCGCCCTCTCTCTCGTCCTCCCCGGCCCGGCGGGTCGCCCTGGTCGTCGTCGCCAAGGTCAAGGTGTCCACGCCCCAGGCCGACCGCATCGCCCGCCATGTCCGCCTCCGCAAGAAGGTTGTAACCCTACACGAGGAAACAATAGCCTCCGTTATTTTTCTTGTCTCTTAGCAATGTGCGGCGATTGAATTAGAAAGCACGCGCGCTCTCTGCGTGAAGTTATAAGGGGCGTGGTGAGGGCAATGCCATGCCATTGACGTGTTCGACGAATTGCCTTTGTCGCAGCAGTAGCTTAAAAGGAGTAGTGTTTAGTTTCTGAACGTCTGTGGTGCTGTGTAATTTGGCACTTCAGCTCTGGTTAATGCATCTAGTGAACTGCACAAGTGCCTTCCATGGTTAGTTAATTTTACGGAGAAGTATAGATGCACTAGTGCCTGCCATTAGATGTGCGAGAGTCGAGAGGTTGCAATGTAGATATGGGAAGTAGGTGCTTATGCTGATATACTGATGTGCATGACAAGGTATTCGACTATTCGTTACTAAATGCTCACAGTACAAGTTGAAAAAGGGAAGAAGTTTGCTAGGAGATCAGTGCCTTCACAATAACACATCTTCAATGCCACTCAACTTTGTCCAGTTCATGAGTAATATGATGTTTATGTATGGCCTACATATTCTTGCTTGATAGTTGACCATGAGCACACAAACAGAATGTGTGAAATGTATGGATGTGCAACTTGTTTTGTTGCCTTGTGCATTTACACCTTATAAGATATAAGCTGTTGTTCTTTATGTATAAAAACATGCCTTTGGTAATATTACATAATTCCTTTCAGGTTAGCGGCACCACAGAGAGGCCAAGACTCAGCATTTTCCGCTCAAACAAGCATTTATATGCTCAAGTGATTGATGATACAAAGTCATGCACTCTGGTTTCGGCTTCCACAATGCATAAATCTCTTTCAAAGGACCTTGAATACTCGGCTGGACCAACAATTGTAAGTTGGTTTTGAGTTATCCATACCTATTCTTTTCCCTCTTTTTTCTAGAAAAATTGTGATATTGGCAATATGATGCCAAAATAATACAAATGCTTTATCAACTTGTTTCGTGGATTTTTTTTCATATATTGAAAATGTCTAGTGTATAGCATTAACTGGCAGCATCTTTGGAAAAGAAACTGGTTTTAGTAAGGACTTACTGTGAAATTGGCCGTCTAGGATACTCTTTAATATCTAATATTTTCTATCATTGAATTATGACTGTGATTCTAAATAACATGATTCAAAAACTTTACTGAAAGTACCATTTATTCCCAAAAAGAATTGGATCAAAAGAACAGACAATTCTTGTGTATGTTCTAGATATAGAATTTAAAATTTACGATCTGGTTCCAATGAATGGGCAACCCCCAGGTGCAGTTAAATAAGTAGAGGATTTTAAGAGGTGGATCAACAGTGGACCTTTCTCTCTGTTTCCCTATTTATATGTGGGTAACAATATTCATAGTTCATAAGTACACTTTTGTATGAGATGATTGTACGTTTGCAGGCATTGCAATATTTGTCTGACCAATCAAACAATCATTCTCCATATTGTCTGGGAGACCAATAGCTTCTAGTCTTCTTGATAGACTAGTTATTGAAATTTGGATAATCTTGGTGTTTTTGAAACTTGGATAATCTTGGGGTTTTTGAAACTTGGATGATATTGGGGAACCTTGTACTGATGTATCTCGGAAGAAGAAAACTTATAGAGGATTTTCTACACATAAAGATGAAAGCTGTTTAAATTTAAAGGTGTCACGGTTGTTTTTGCTGATTTTATACTTCTATTACATGCTAGCACATGATTCTGAGCTCTACTTACAAAATAAATGTTCCACAAGTCAGATGGTAGAGGCCCCTGATGCTTCCTGGGAAAAAATATTGAATTAGTATCAGTAGAGACAACAAACTAAAATATGTGTTTGCAGTTGTTTCTTGCTGAAAGGCAATGCTTCGTTTCTGATGAAAGTTCACTGTTGTAATTGTTATGTTTCCAGGAAGTCGCACAAAAGATTGGTGAAGTGATTGCCAAGTCTTGCTTGGAGAAAGGAATTACCAAAGTTGTATTTGACCGAGGTGGTTTCCTCTACCATGGTCGCATAAAAGCTCTGGCTGATGCTGCTAGAGAGAATGGGCTTGATTTCTGAATCTTCCAAATGTTTGTTTATATTTCCAGGATCACCTGTAATCTTCCTTTTTCCCCCACCTGTTGAACAGAGTTCTTTTTGTAGTCATTTGAGATGCTCTGCAGACTTGGCCACTCTTTAATTGTACCTGATAATTGCATCAGTATTGCCATTCTGAAGCTTCTCTGCATCATGGAGCATTCTATGGGGGCCGTCTTTTCACTTGGATAGATTGCTGTCGTCCTATCTGTGTTATTGTAAAACCCGTATGCTCTAACCATCTTCCCAAATATACTTTTCCGGCAAGTGCAAACTTCAGCACGATAGTGAGTTGCTGCAACCTTCTCTTAGCTTCTAAGGGCTTCCTAGGAATCTGTCAAGTTCTGCTCTTGCAACCTTCTCAAACGAACACTTAACAAATGGAACATTAAGACTTCGAGCTTGGGCAAATTAGCTGAGAAAGAACAACAGGGTCGCACACTTGAACAGAATTACTACTAATAGAGAGCAGAGATACAGGTTAAATGGAGCGTCTCATTGGCATGTCAATTGCTGGGGACAGATGACACAATGTACACAAATTACACATAATTCTGTCACTGAATCAAAACCTGCCCACTTGCAAAGCATTTGCTCTTGTTTCTCCTACCGTCTGCAAATCAGGGGCAGTATTACATACTGTATTGATCAGCCCCATCACAAAGCACTGTCGCGTACAACATATGATAGAGCTTTACCTGCAAATGATGGAACATACGCGAACTCGCTGAAACATTTTTCTCTTAAAAATCCAAACTCTACCTGCGCCACTACTGAAGCAAAGAAGATAGCGAACAAAGCCATACACTGACACTTGTTTGCCCGTGTCCCCCTTGGTGTGCCGTGTCAGTTCTGCTACAGTACTAATGTACGATCCTGCAGTATACTACGTACATTACTGTAGTAGAAGTGTAATCTGATGTATTTTGGCATGAGCTAGATCTTTCTACCTCAGAAGAAATAAATTAGGATACACTGATAGGTCACCAGCACTACCATCATGACACCCAAGCAACCCAAGCATTGTTAGACCAATGCTTAAGGTGACTGTGAAGTTCCAGAGCGTAATTTGTGCCAGGCCTCATGCTGGAAAGACAATAATCAAAGTTGTCACTCTGAAGTGCTGGTGACTGCTGAGTATAAACGTGCTGATGGCACGGTGCATCATCTGTTATAAATGAAGACTACATCAATCTGCTTGTCGACTGTCTTCTTTTTCTTCTTCGTCAGTGTCAATCTATATTAGCGCAGTAGGTCATGTTTGTGGTATCTTTCTGAGTAATGGCTTCACACTAATTGCACACTTATGTGGGAAGGAATGCTATAGAGCTCATGCTATTTTGTTTTCCTTAAAAAATAACCCGAATGTCCATGCAGAATGGTGTCAAAATATTTTCGCAGTTTTCTGAACAGGTCTTCTCAAAAGGAATAATTTTACTTGCCTTTTGTTTAGAGCTTTTAGAAGAAAAAAAATTTATCTGACGGCGAGTAGGGCCTGGATGGTAATTACAAAAAGGATTCTATATGTTATCTCGCAAATCGCCATCTCACCTTCTCTCCTCTCTTTTATAGTATTTTTTAGACCAACTCTCTTTCATATTTTTATTGGCTATCCTCTCTGGCTCTCTCTATCTAGATTTCTCTTTCTCTCTGTCTTTGGTTCATAAAAAAATATCATTGTTTCAGTTAAGTTCATTTGGAGAATCGTACTGGAATAATAATCTACTAATTGTTGCGCCTTTCAAGGATTCACAGGCGATCTAACAAACCGTCACAGCACTCCAAATCAGGACCCTACAATTTGATTGCAGCTCAATATAAAGAATTTGCAAATTTAACGATTGAGCAGCCAAAGATTTCTTGATTTGTGAGATGCCCCATGTCATTACCAATAGGTAATCACACTTAAGCAATAGATTATTATTTGTTTACTCAGTAGAACACCGCTTCAACCAATAATAAGGCTTTACCAGAGTAGCGCAGCAGAACAATAATGTAGATATTATATCTTTATTACAACAGTTGCCATACATGGCTATGGTCTTTAATACATGTATTTGAATACAGGAGATATGAGACATATACCTTATCCCTTGCTTGCTCTACTCAGTGGAACGCTTACTCGTCCTAACTATCGTATAGGGTGTCCACCTCATCTTGATCCTTGTGGTAATCGCCCTCATCCCTTGCGGCCTCGTCGGTGCCTACGAACCCTCATCCTACTCAGGGTAATCCCCGGTCAGATTAAGGTATAACAAAGAAAGATAATAACAAGGATGAATACTAACATACTCAGCAAGCATTAATAGCAAAATGCACTGCATGACTTTTCTTTGTTCATTATCATGTTTTCTAGCTCGTTTCTTTTTACGAAACTAGTTTATCAAATTAAGTGGCAGTTTTATTTTGTGAAAAATACTATTTTCACTTGGTGAGAAAAAAGATCCCTAGTGACCTCCATAGTCTCTAATCCAGGATATAGGCATGAATTCATGATTTTATTATGCATTGCGCAGGTTTGTGCCATTATACCCATAGCTACTCTGAGCCCTCATGAAACTAGGTATCTCATACTTACTTTGATGTGGTGCCAAGTTCAGAGTACATGACGTTTTCCAAGTTACATTATTAAATTTTCACCTATCTATTTTCCACCGGTGTCCTAGGACGCTCACCCAGCATCCACCGACTTCAAATAGAGTTGGTTGGGTTGGTTATCCCTTCACCTAACACTCCACTTGCGCTAATATATGCACTTAAAAATCCCTCACTTCTAGACTTGTGCAACTAGTCCTAAGTTCTTCCATCACCACTCACACTAATGCTTACCCGTTGCGGAGAGAATAATAACGTAACAGTTAGCATTATCTTCTTGTTGAAAATAGGAAAATGGCTGGCAATTAACTACGGCCACCTTTTCGAGTGAGAGTTTTATTGGTCCTTATGTTCTATCCATATGTAAAGGGTTCCACCTTCCCTTTCTTTCCTATCCAGAGCCCCCTTTACCATCCTAATATTTACTCTTACTGTCTAGCTACTCCTCTTAGCTAGACTGCTCTTTTCTCATATCTCTTCTCTTTCATTCTTTTATTCAATTTAGTTTCGAAATAAAGTTTTAATGCACATATATGCAGGGGCGAAGCCCAATTGGGGGAAGGGGGTTCCTTGGCACCAGGGTAAAAAAAAAAGAAACACTTATTACTATCCCAAATTCACCATATGTGCACCACCCCCAGCCCAAAATTGTGCACCCCCTAATTTGCTCAGCTTTCAATCCAAAAGAACGATTTCATGATTTTAATGTGGATAGCTTGATGAGATTAGCAAAACTTTATCCTGATGATTTTAGTTCTAGTGAATTGGCTGATCTTCGACATCATCTTTGCCTCTATATTGCTGATGTGAGAGAAAATGATAGATTCTCTAATGTAGAAAGTATTGGTGAGCTTTCTCAAAAAATGGTGGAGACAAGGAAGCATCTTTGCTATCCTTTAGTTTATCGGCTTTTGAAGCTAGTACTAGTTTTGCCTGTTGCCACTGCTACGGTTGAGAGGTGCTTTTCAGCTATGAAGATTGTGAAAACATATTTACTATCGCATTGGTGATGACTACATGAGTCATAGCCTTATTTGTTACGTCGAGAAAGAAGAAATGAAGAAAGTCACAAATAAGGATGTGGTTGATCGTTTTATGAATATGAGAGGACGCAAATATGCAATATGAAAAGGTATATTGCCTATTTTCACATGATTTTTTTAATAGTTTTTCAGCTGAAAATTAACATGTTTTTATTCTCCTTTGTTGTAGGCCATTAAGGACATTGAGTTCAGATAATATATTTGCCTATATTAATGGATTTATTTATTTTGGTACGTACTTTCTGCTGCTAATGCTTTATCATCGACTCGTTCATTGTCAATCACTTTGTTATATTATATATGTTAAAAACTGACGGTACAACATATTTTCTATATATTGTCCATCGAAATTTTTGTGTACTGTACTATATGTATGGTGAAGTGTGCACCCCCCTTGGTTTCTCTCTAGCTTCGCCCCTGCATATATGATAGATGGTACATAAATGTAGTTTTACATTTAATATAACTAAATTGATGATCAAGAGACAAGCTTGCCTGTGCAATAGTAGTAAGCCTCGGCGTCAACTACGACTGGGTTTGCTACCTTGGTCGGAGTCGATTCGTCTTCTGCATTTATCAGGCAGACGCACGACTTGAGAAAATACTTATTTAGGTCATGTATAAGATTTATAAAGTTAGATTCCCTCATTTTGGTGGATTTCTAGACGATTCTATTTACTCCAAATTTTTTTGGTCTACTTGGTGAGGTTAGCGTTTCCCTGGTGTTGCCCTTTCCCTCTCCCAGGTCAGCCTAATGCTCACTTGGCCCACTCAGCCCACTTAGTCCACTCAACCCATTCACCCGGCTGGCCCAGCACGTGCGCACCACACACATGGCGCACAACCCATGCACACACTCGTGCGCATGGCCCATACGCACAACTCACACAGCCACTGCACACAGCACACCCCTTGAACACAACACGCACTACCGCACACACACGAACACAACACACAACCCACAAAGTCGCTCCTCACCCTCTCCTTCTTAGTTCCCTACTACTCCCCTCATTGCCGGCCACTCTCCTCCTAGATTTGCTTGCCACGCTTTCTAGGGGCCTTTGGGTGAGTCGCTGCTTCCCTACTCGCCTCCCGTGCTTCCTACTCTATGGATCTACGTGCTTCCCCCTCAGTTCCTCTTGGCTGCGTCAGTTTGCTTCCTCAGTTTGGTGGCCTAGGGTTTTGGCTCGGGGTTCCTACGGTGCGCGCACCGGCTGGTGTTGGCCTCCGGTGAGTATTTTTGGTGTTTCCTCTAAGTTGTTAACCCCAATTCTCCCTTGACTGTCCTTGGTTATGTGGGTAGGTCTTGGGCAGTGCCACCATCGGCCAGGTCGCTAGCGGTCTCTATCAGCGGTTCCCTCTGGGCTCTCCCTCATCTTTTGGGCCTTGCCTCCCCATGGTGTTTGGCTTGGGTTTGGTCTTCAGTATTGTGAGCCGTAGGCTTGGTCTCTGGCGATGGCCGAACGCCATGCTTTAGTTCAGCTACCTCCTCTATAGTCCCTTCGCTTTCTTATGGGTTGTCTACCAGTTCCCCCCTTTGCTACGCCTTCGGCCGACCCTACGCCAGCTTTTCCTACTCGATGTGCTCTCCCTTTTATCGAGACGGTCTACTCTTCCTCTCCTCTTTTACTTTATGCATTTCTTTGATTTAGCTACCGTTTTACCCTCCTCTAATCTTTACCGTGTACAGTTTTGGGAACGCCTATGGTTGCTGTTGTGTTGGGACTAGTTAAGGAGGGCTTGTGCAGGGACGCATGTTCCTCCTTTACTAGGGCGTGCGACAATCCTAAGGGCTCATCGCCGGTGGCATGGTAGCTACGTCGGCCGAAGCTTGGTGGCCTCTTCTCCTTTTTGCCACCTTTCTTGGCTGGATATGCTTGTGTGTGATGTGTGTGTCATGCTGTGGAACGAAAACAGGCAATAAGGGGTTGGGGAGGGAAGGTGGGCCTACTTGGTGTCAGATTGAGAATGTCAATGATGATGGTGACTGTTGTGGTGAGGTCCTCACGCGCTTGGTGACACGGCTAGCCTCCTCTTGTCGCTATGGTGGTTGATGGCCTGCTGTCTCCTTGTTGTTGTGGTCGGCCCATGATGTCACCTGTGGTCCTTCTTCTTCTTTGTCTTCCTCGACCTTCCTAGCTCCTCTCCTTCGTTTCTCTCTTCCTCCCCTTGTCTTTGTGTGTGGCTGAATGGTGGTGTTGGCTAAGATTTGGGGGCTATTGTGGCTGGCCAAGTGGCGCGATGGTGGAACTGGGGTTGACTTTCTTCTGTTTGGCCTTAAGGCTCTCTCTCTCTCTCTCTCTCTCTTGGTTTCAAATGGAAACGAGAAGGGTTTGGGAGTGAGAGGCTGATGTTGGCTTAAGAGGGAGGAGGCATTTCGATTGCCCCTCTCTCTTGGACCGTGCATACCAATTTTTCCCTCACCCATCCTCTCGGCTCTCTCATTCCACTGTTTGGCTATGGACCGTTGGTCCAAAGAGTGGGCTTTATACTATGCTTTGGATTTTTTGTGGCAAAGGTAAGTTAGTAAATATGTGAACATTGGATTTTCTGACTGTCGGATGATAAGGCCCACTTATGGTGAGAGGCGTCGATCAGCCCAAGACGGTCTGGGAACCTCGATGAATACCATTCTAATCAACTTTCTATAGTCGGATGGTTCTGACGGCGATCATGAATGCCACTCTAATCAACTTTCTATAGTCGAAGGGTTCTGACGGTGATCTTTCTTTTATTTCCTTTATTCTCTCTTGGATTGTTCTTTTTATTCGCTCTTCAATCGTAAAAGAAAATGGTGGGTTGGGGGTTTGGGTTGGCTTGGTAGGTTCTACTCGCCACACAATACACGGGAAGGGCAATGTACAATAAAGAATGCAAAGCAATTTATTTAATCATGTTTTAATGTAATTTTCGGCCATGCAGTTATTCATGTTTTTTATATTTGTATAAGATTCTTGTAATTAATCATGTATGGTAACAATGTTTTATTTTTTTAGGGATGCCCAACGTAATTTCTGGTAATCAATTCTTGTAATCAACTGAGTTGTAATCATCTTGATAATTCTTAATGTACTGGTTCTTTAAGTTATTGGCATTGTTTAGAGTTTTTAAGTTTTAGGGTTCTTTCCATTTGGTACCTTGTTGATGTGATTATTATATAAAAAATGAGTAAATTGCACTGGGTAACTTTTCGTTTGTTTCACATTGCACCAAGGCTAACTTATATTTTTTACTTTGCATTAGGGTGGACTAAATAAAATTTTACTTTGCACTAGCCAATCCATTCCAGTACCAAAAACACTATCAAATTGAAGAAATAGAGAAATCAAAATTGTGTATACCAACTTGTCATTATGTAGAGCCGATTTGAGCTAAACAAGTTTGGGCTAGTGTAAGGTGAAATTTTATTTGGTCCATCTTGGTGCAAAGTGAAAGTATAGGTTAACTTTGGTGTAAAGTGAAGGAAGCGACAAATTATCCGGTGCAAAATGCAATTTCCTCTAAGAAAATGAGTTGGAAAATAAGTCAATCAGCTGGAAAGGGAGTGTTCTTGCATCAAGTTCATATCATGATTTGCCGGTTAATTTTTTTTTGCTCGTAGTGTGTTATTCAGTTTGATTTTTTGTAATTTCTTTTGGTGTTGCTCTTGGATTGGATGCACTAAAGAGGAATCGAGGGAACACAGCGACTTGCATTAATTCGACTTAATTCATCCAACTTTCCAAGGTCCCACCTTGATCTTGTTTTCAAGTTCTAGTATGTGCTAATTAACTTGTTATCGGATACAGTAATTAGGTATGATACTAATGCCATGTGTTAGGTACAAGAAAAATACCTTGAGTTTCTCCTTTGGTTAACTGTGCAGCCTGAACTGCTCATAGTTTACTCAATAAAACAGAAATCTTCGTAGCTATCCTCGCACTGCAATGCCAAACAAAGCCAAACAGTCCCTTTTCCATTTCTTGAAAGCTTTTATTTTGTGAACTCTTATTTTGTTGATAGCCAGAGGGACGGACTAGAATTAGCCCACGGCTTGATCTGGATCAATACATATATAGACTAGATTACTTGTACTATATAAATTTTATAATTTTTCTACAGTGCTTTGTGGGCTTTTGTCTTAGGCACAGGGCTGAAGCCTGGGCACCCCTGTTGATAGCCACAGGCCGACTCTCCCCTCGATACCGACAGTTCATCCTTCAGATAAAGATCTTCTAAAGGGAAAAAAAGTTGTTCAGGATAAGACGGGTCGATCTGAAGTGGCCAACGCATATATGTGTTCTGACATGAGACTATGAGAGTTCCAAGCAGATGAGCTTGTAGATGTGTCCGGGTCTTGTAGATGTGTCCGGGTAAACCATGCATGTCACTTTCAGGTTTGTCTGGTCCATCCGTCCGTCCACAGGAAACTCTGACGACACGCTCGTGTGCCAATTACTCGTCGACAAGATCGACACGATCCTTTAGCTCGAGTAGCTAGCTTCAATTCCTTGCCGCCATGGCGAACTGCATGCACCAGCATGCATGGTGTCTAGAACGGACTAAGCTAGGAAAGACGTACCTCGGACAAATCTGAAGGAACCTTTTTCATTTGGAACAAGTCTGAAGAAACATAACACGTCGTTCCCTTGTGAATTCAGACTTGTAGTTCTAGAGAGCGGTAGATCAGCAGGAGCTGGTGCACACCTCACATCAATAGTGCGAGGCCACTACACCTTTAACTTTCGTAACTTTAATTTCTCTCAAATCTTCACCAATATGCTTGGAATCCTGAACCTAACCCGAAAACTACTCAAGATAGAAAGAGTTGGCTAAGCATTTACCTTGTCCAAGCTAGGCGGTCAACACATAATACAGATCGCGATACGATAATGTTTGCAACGCGGACACAAAAGAATTTAACAGAGGTGAATAAATTGGTGAAATTTTGAACCCTAGACGTCGGTCTTCCACCTTTTTATCCGAAGTTGACAAAGATAGATACTGTCTGTGGTAGAAAAGTTCACGTCGTGCTAACTGGAGGATAGATGCTGTATATATGCAGTAGAAAGCTCACATCGTACAAACAGGGATCTTTTACCTATATATATTTTCGGTAACTTTCAGAGTTCTTTTCAAGGATCTTTGCAGATGACAAGTCTGAAAGCGATCAAATTTAAGACTTGGGCCGGCTTTAGACTTTTGTTGTAGAAGAATTCGTGCAGCGTAAGCCTATTTGCACTCTTTAATCCATCGCTATCGAGCAAACGTAATAAGATGGTAAGTATATATTTAGTTATCCTTTTCAGAAATTTAAAACAGGACACAGATGGTAAGTAACAACTTGAAAATGTTGACATCGGCAGAGGTTGTTGCTTTTGGATAATCGATGCTTCTGCCTACCACGTTAGCGTGCCTGCTTACGGCTAAAACAATTAGATGCCCTTGATTGTAGCAATAAAACAATTAGATGCTTGATTGTAGCACATCTCAAGACTCAAGCACAGCTGCGTAGATCATTCCCGTGCAGTTTTTGTGTCCAACTTTTGCTTGCCTACATGGTTTGGTCAGTTTGGATGGTTGCCGAAACTAGCTAGCAGCTAAGCTAGAGCCCAAGTCGGTCGACAGTACTACTACCACCTGTCCCGAACACGAAGCACCCATATATGTGCCGGCCGGCTAGAACCAGTCCATCAGATCACACACGTAATTGCAATTACATGATGATGTGTTGTGCCAGTGGTCTTAATTACCCAAATAAATAAACGGAGGCAGCACGCACGTGTGCTCCCCAACACCATGCAAAAAACAAATAAGATCATCTCCCCATCTTGTTCCTGTAACGAAACATTGATCGACATAGTCTCACAGGACATAGCAATTTTGTATGTTTGGATAAATCAAAGGACGTGCATTCATATATAACCGTATGATCGATGTGCCATCTATACTATTCATATATAGCAGCGACAAGAAATAATCCAGCCAGTGAGACAGATCA
Organism: Dendrocalamus sinicus; assembly: GCA_036346575.1. Lineage (NCBI taxonomy): Eukaryota > Viridiplantae > Streptophyta > Magnoliopsida > Poales > Poaceae > Dendrocalamus > Dendrocalamus sinicus. Next base: position 31,532,292 of record CM070649.1, on the reverse strand, counting down.
AGATGTAGCGAGGCCGATCGAAATTGGCATCGATATGTTAACCGGCTAGCTAGATTAGTTTACTGAAGTACTGCTAAAAGCCTAAAAGAAATTATTCAACGAACCAATTCGATCCCAATGTATGGACTGCTGATGGAGCCATGTTTTGTCGGGGATTCCACCACGGCCGTGTCGCGACGCAGATTGTCGCCGCTCGATCCCGCCGTACGCTCCACTATCGCGACAAGTACGCCTCTGTCGTCCACGAGGGCCCTAGCTAGCTCCAATCGCCACCAATGGCCGGCCGCCCTAACCGACCATTTTTTCTTCCACATTCCATCTAGTCGCCGCCCGCCCGTCCGTCTTGGATTCGTCCGGCCGGCCGGCCGGCCGCGCGCCGATTCCCCTCCACCGCGCCGCTCAGATAGCCGCGCGCGCGCGCGCATCGGTTCGCCCAATCGCGCGCGCTCTCGTGCCGCGCGTCGTCGTTCCGCCCGTGCGGTCGCGTCCTCCGCCGCCGCGCTGGCCGTGCCGTGCCGCCACCTCACCATGTAACGCACGTACGTAGCGTACACCTCCTCTCCATCTCTCTCGTCTCTAGCAGTTTTTACAGTTACGTGACAGGACTAGCCTATGTTTGGTGCCAAGCCTTGACCGTTCTGCCCAAGTATGGACTTATCTTACCAGTAGCAGGAAATTCCAAGTTCCCCTCTCTGTAGTGGGGCCCGTCAACTTCTATAGGTAGCCACCCGTCAAATACAGGCTCCAGCTCAGCTGCAGCCTGCAGGGCTGGGCCCCTTGCATCTATAAAACTGAGGCGTTCGATGACAACAATGAAGCTAGGGGGAGAGTGAAAAAACAGAGCGACTGCGTCGCTCTGTATCAGCTCTGCGCACACCTGATATGGCGAAGGTGAACCTAGGGCTAGCTTGCAACCCGGATATTCAAAGGCAGCAGTCACGTCATGTTGGCTGGCTGGGTGGCTTGCTTGCTGCGCGACGATGGATCGACCGATCATGCGCGCCACGGTTGCACACGTACCAGATGGGGTTCATGTTCTAGGCATTGCTTACGGGCTCTATTAATATGCACGCCCGGGCGCGCAAGTTTGCCGCGAACTTGCATTCGTTTTGCCAGACGTGCAGGACAAGTGGTGCATGCGTAAGCAGCGGCAGAGACAGAGGCAATGGTGATGAGGCCACGGCCGGCTCTCGTGATCAGCCTCCTCCTCCTGACCGTCCTCGCCGCCGTGCCGTGGCACGGCACGGCCGACGACAGCATCGTGGGCGTGGACGGCACGCAGTTCGTGGTGAACGGCGGCGGCACGATCTACTTCAGCGGGTTCAACGCGTACTGGCTCATGCTGATGGCGTCCGACCCGTCGCGAAGGGGCAAGGTGGTGACGGCGTTCCGGCAGGCGTCGGAGCACGGGCTCAACCTCGCGCGTACGTGGGCGTTCAGCGACGGTGGCAACCAGCCGCTGCAGTCGTCGCCGGGCGTCTACGACGAGGCCATGTTCCAGGTGATCGATTGGACGATGCTTACGTACAGACGAACGCAAAGCTGTACGCGTGAGTTGTCGTGTGGAAATTACAAATGACAACTTTCCTCTGGTTTTTACAGGGCCTTGACTTCGTGATCGCCGAAGCGAGGCGGCACGGCATATACCTTCTCCTCTGCCTGACCAACAACTTCGAGGACTTCGGCGGCAAGCGGCAGTACGTCCAGTGGGCGACGGAGGCCGGCCACAACCTCGCCACCGCCGACGACTTCTTCAACAACACCGTCGTCAAGGCTTACTACAAAAACCACGTCAAGGTTTGTTTCATTGAACTAGTTGTGACTCAACATGTACATGCTTTTTTTTTTAACACGATTCTGGTATGTTAGTTTCGTCTCTAAAAGTGAAAGATCTCTCTCGTTGGCATGAAGACGGTGCTGAACAGGGTGAACACTCTCACAGGGGTGGCGTACAAGGACGACCCGGCCATCTTCGGCTGGGAGCTCATGAACGAGCCGCGATGCAACGCCGACCCTACCGGCGCCATGGTGCAGGTGCTGCCGCCGCCGCCTCCATCTACTATTGATTCATCCATCCCGCTGTTGAATTCTCATTCTCAGTGATGTTCTCGCATGCTTCATGTCAACGCAACCGAAACATTTGCAAAAAAGCGACTGAATTTTCGTCGTCATGACCGACCTGATTTGATTTGCAGGCCTGGGTGGAAGAGATGGCGCCGTACGTGAAGACCATAGACAGCAAGCACCTGGTGACGGCAGGGCTGGAAGGCTTCTACGGCGACGGTGCCCATGAGAGCAAGGAGCTGAATCCATGGAGCATATACTACGGCACCAACTACGTCGCCACGCACCAGGCGCCGGGGGTCGACTTCGCCACCATCCATCTCTACCCCGACGTCTGGCTATGGGGCTCCAGCACCGAGGAGCAGGCGAGCTTCTTCCAGAACTGGACGCGGTCGCACATCCAGGACACGGAGAGGTACCTCAAGAAGCCGCTCCTCGTCACCGAGTACGGCAAGTTCCTCTGGAAGGACGTCGCAAACAAGACCCAGAGGAACTACTTCCTCGACATGGTCCTCGACTCCATCTACACCTCGGCCTCCGAAGGCGGGCCACTGGTCGGAGGCGCCTTCTGGCAGCTGCTCGACGATGGCATGGACACCCTCAAGGATGGATATGAGATCATACTCCCAAAGGACGTCAGCGCCGCGAGCATCATCAGCAACCACTCCGAGCAGCTGGCCAAGCTCAACGGGCAGGATGTGGTGGCGATTCACCAGCGGACAAGTTCACATAGGAAGATACGTGTAGGGAATTCTGGTATGGGCAGTATGGACTCACCCCACATCCACATACTCTTGATTCGTTTTATCTCTTTGTTGTTTGTTCAGATCAATTTCTTCATTGTTCAGTAGCGTCTAGATTGTACAAAGAAACATTCTTCTGTGCCTTCCTTCTCCAAAAGTATAGTTTGTTAACACCAGTTATGTGTAACTAGTCGAAGTCAGGGTTGAAGAAGTACAAGTCAGATACTCAGGATAAGTGATCAGAGTACAGATTATAGTTGCCCTGATGTAGTGTATATTTTGTATATCATATTAAAGGCTTTAATAAGGAAATACTTCAAACAGTTTACATGGGCAATGTGAAATGGTCGTTTCATCTTCTAGCATAAGGATCAGTCCATTTCTAACTGTTTTGAAGGGCAACAGTTGCTGGTCTGCTGGAGATTACATCACTGACAAAAGGAGCAGCAATAAGATGGGTTCTAGCCATTGACAATTCTACACTATGAGTTCTAGAAGAAAAATAAATAAATACATAAAATACAGCTCTACACCAAACTTGTATATTGCCAGACGTAGCAATTTTACTCTAGTTGGTTCTGTAGCAAGAGTAATTTTTATCTTTTCTTTTTTGTTTGTTGTGAGGAGTAGCATAGCAACCAGCAAGAGTACCCTGGTCATAAAACAAAAATATGCTATGAATCCGTCCGTGGCCTTATATGTGTTGCATCTTAGTTGATGGGTAGGGAAAATATCCATAGACTCTCATGTGGATGGTTCCTTGAAGAAAAAAAAGAAGATCTTGTGGAACTGTACCATCTGGAATCCACAGGCAAGAGGAATGTCACCATTGGTTCAAGTTGTGCTCTACTAGTTGTAATGTTCTATGGATGGAACTTAGGATATAAGTAACCATTCTAATTGGCTTGCACCAATTTAACCAAATAGACTAGCTTCTACAACAGGGTCTTGTGAGTTATGACCTAAGTGAATCTGTAACAGATGGAATTTTTTTAACAAGATTTTTACAAGATCACTTCTCCCCCTTTTTCTCAACCTTAATTATCACAAGAAACGCGAGAAGACGGATACCAGAAGCACCTGAGTCCTGTCTAGCTGCACATCCCAAATCCCCCAATTCGATGCATGAGCAACGGTACCCAACAATTGCGGTGCCCAATCACGAGAACGGATCGAAGAATAAGCAAACAAGTGCCCTCAAGAATCAGCAATCACCTGCCACGCCGTGCCGTCACGGTTGAGATGTCTGGGTACCGTACCCGGCCGCACCAACGGCAACCCTGCAGCCTGTCAATCCTTGCGCGCATCGGCCACGCGACTGCAGAGGCAGCAGGGTCCTCCGCGCAGTCTCGCTGTCCTTCTCTCTTCGGTGCCGCGGCGGCGGACGGAGAGAAGGGATCAGGCGGAGGAGGCTCCGCGCCGCGCCGCGCCGCATCACCGACCAGCCATGCTGGCGTGGCGTTCGATTTGGGTCGGGACGTGTCACGTGTGGGTGGGAGGAAGCCGCTTCCTGGAAGCCCAAAGAGAGAGAAAGAAGACATCGCATTCACTCTTAAGATTTATAAATTCTCGTTAATCGATAAAATGAGAAAGATTTACATTATTGACTATTATAACAGTCTAAATTAAAAAGTTCATATTAAATACAATCTATAAATAATTAACATTCAGAAAAAGAAATAAAATAAAGTTAGCAATTGAATTTCCATACGAATTCCTAAGTAACATCCCTAATTAAATATAATTCAGAATAAAAATTAAACAAAATTAGCAATTACTTTCGTATACGAATTCCTACAAAAAAGTAACTGAAATCAGAATAAAAATAAAATTAAATTTGTAATTTGATTTTGATATGAATTCCAAAGTAATACATATAAATACATATAGTTCATAATACAATCTAAACAAAAATAACAATTTGATTTGTACATGAACTCTAACAAAAGAAATAATTGAAATCAGAATAAAAATAAAATTAAAGAAAAATTATCAATTGGATTTGTACACAAATCCCAAAAAATGAAATTAGGAATAAAAATAATTTTTTTTGAAATTTGATTTTCATACTAATTCCAAAGTAAAATATCTAAATAACTAAAATTTTAAATAAATTAAATAAAATTAGCAATTTGATTTGTATGAACTCCAATATAAAATAACTAAAATTTTGAATGAAAGTAGAAGTTATAACAAGGTTAACACGAATAGTGTCAGAAGAAATCATGAAAGATTGCAATAGTGTTGATCTGTCCTGCAAGAAGATATTGACCCACAAAGAAGTGAAGAGCTGAGGCGACTGAGATAAGGACAATGTCATGATTCTTACCTTAGTTGTTTGATGAGGATAATGTCATGGTACTCGTGGCAGCTGTTGAAGAGAAAGGCCAGAGTCAAAGGAGTCAAGAGCTACAATGACGAGTGGTAAGTGTCGGCATTATTGAAGAAGTTAGTGCACAAAGAAGTTCGGTGATGGAGAATCCCTACAGAGAGGAGATAAAGCTTTGCATCGAAGGCAAAGTATAAATGATATGAGGCCATCAGATAGCTAAGAGTGTGCCATCGTTGGTGAGGGATGCAACATCTCCAAATATGGTGAGAATATTCTCAATATCATTAGACAGTAACTAAAATAGATATGCTGATATCAGTGAAGGTTGGAGGTCACCACAGTTAATAAAGAAGCCACAATGTTAAGTTGCCCAACATCGAAGAAGAGGAGCGGTCGACACGGGAGAAGATGACATCGATCTCATATAGCATCATGTATATGTATATACATATGTGCATCCATATGAATAAAATCATGGATGTATGAAAGCAAATGAGCAACAAGTTCAAAGTAAAGATGATGTAGCTGTAAGTAATAGGCTCGGGACCATTGGAGAGTGTGACGGGTGTCCCAGTAGGAATCGGCGACGGTTACATATGTATGCATGTTTGATATTGCAATGGTCAGCATTAAGCCATAATTAGAGAGAAGTAAAAATAACTATGTGGTAGAATATTATATTGAAAGGGGTAGTTGCTTAGGGTGATCAATTAAAAATTAGAGTTACTGTTGGTAGTTGAAGTAGAAAAACATAATTTGTCAGCAAAAAATGAGTTATAATTAGGGGGGAAAAAATCAAACAATCGACACTGACAAATACCAATTTGAGTATGTAAACGATATGTAATACATCTAACTGCACAAATAAACGGGCCATCATACTAGTTCAAGTGAAAGTATAATAGATGGACCAATCTTAGCTTGGTGGGCCGTCAGCTAATAACGATTTGCATAGGCCGACATGGGTCTGATTTCTTACCCGCAATGCAAATTTTGCTGGGCCAAATTATAGTTTCGTTTTTTGAAGACTTCATATGAGACTGACTGTCACCGGCTGCAATATATGAAACGTTAGTGCCTCTTGATGCTGATCGATCGCTAAGAAGATGGATGGATCCGCGACAAAGTTTTCACCCAAACTTGGGATCTTGTGCAGCTAATTCCTACCTATGATGCAATGAGGCAGACCGAGACTAATACCGCTGTAAGCGTCCATGCTAACTAAGCGATATGCACTACTTGCTAGAATAAATACATACGAAAAATAAAAGATTATAGTTTACATGGAAGAATCCAAATATTAGAATTTTAGAATGTTATCAATTCGATTTAATTTCCATGTTTATAGAATTGGTTTTATTTATGGTATTAATGTATAAGTAGTATATGTTAAAACAAAGAATATATATATATATATTATATTTTGGGAGAAAATACTTATGTTTTATAATTTTTAATCATCTTCTTCAATAAAAGACAATAGTTGTATTCATATTAATACAATTAAAAAGCATGCAAATTATAATAGATATTGTAGATAAGTTCGTGTCTGTGCGTGAATCGTTTGAGTTCAATCTATCTCTGACATCCCACGTCTTAATTTCATACAAGAGTTCCCAAACATACGTACAGATGCATGCATATCATGTTGCAAATCAATTTTATGCACAGTGATCCTCTGACTGCGGATACTCGAGTAATGTAGTCTTTGATAATTCACAATCACATTGACCTAAAACCTTAATCAAATATTAAAATCATGTTTAAAAGACTGTTCAGTCCTCATCCTTACTCAGGTACAGCCATGCACTAGCGATGAGATCGGGCTTCATGCTTAATTGCGTTATCAGACGCACGTACGCGCGCACAGGCCAGCGCGACGGGGACAAACACCAACGACACGGCAGCAGTACTACCACTGGAGCATTGCATTGCATTGCATTGCCTCACTGCATCCAGGCAGCAGCGCAGCCCAAAACTAATGCAAACCTGCGCTGGGCACGGCACATATAATGGCATTGCGAGTACAGCACTACTCGGCAGTAATTTTGTCCCTCAAATCATTTGTGTAAATTTCATAAAATTACATTTATTTCTACCAAATTATATAAAAACCGTATTTTTTAGAATTAGTTTCATAAAATCATACTTATTTTTACCCATTGTTTCAAATAATCATACTTCCATCACCTACAACTATTTTGATAGAGTAAACCCGTATATCATTGAGACTCCAATACCTGACCACGTCATGCCAACATAGAGGGCACTGGTGTGTGACCAACTGACGTGGTATACATACAACTTCACTTCAACTTCCTTCTCCTACAACGAGGTGTTCTTCTTTTGCTCTAACAGCACCCTCCGTGCAGGCATAATGGGGTTATGTGTTGAGTCTCAAGGACATACAAGTCCATCCTGTCAAAATAGCTATAGTTGATAAAAGAGTGGTTCTTTGAAACGATTGATAAGAATGGTGATCAAAAGAGCTTCAGCTTCTGACTTCCAGCTTATTTTTCATTATTCATAAATTTCGTCTTTTTCTGAACTTTTGGCTTTTTGTTGAGTTTTTTTGCTAGTTCTTTTTTCCCGTATTTTTTTGTATTATACGTAATGGGCTAACATATTTTTTTAATTTTTTAAAATTTAATTATGCTAAATAAGCCTTTGTCAGCTACAGTGCTTTTTTAGCCTGCTACAGTGCTTTTCAGTTATAAGTCACAAAAAACCCAAATGATCACCCCCTAAGTGTGGTTTTGTAAAATTAATTTTAAAAATATAATTTTTTTAATATTTTTATAAGAATAAATATGGTTTTATAAAATTTACCGGACGAGGATGAGATGGCAGCACGCAGCAGCTTTTGCGATCACTGCAGCTGCTGCTACATAAATAAGGGCCACGTGCCCGCACTGCAGGCAGTTTTTCCCCAGCAACAGTAAGCTAGTAGTAACTGACAGGTGGCACAGTACCAGTAGTGGAGTTCAGGGAGCCCGCTTGCCAGTGAACGCATACTCGCGAACAGATAAGAGAGCCTTTGCGTTGCAAGGGAGCAGACGACGACGACGACGATAAATACAGAGCAGCAAAGCAATTGACTAGACTCGATGTCAATTGATTGACGATAAATACACGACGCACTACAGACTCGATCAGCCATGTGGATAATAAGCAAATACTCTTTACTTAAATCCCAACACTTAATACAGGTGGTATTGTGGTCTCACCAGTACATTTCATGTGTCTTTAAGTGGGATTGGGTGAATGAAAGCGTGGAAAGAAGTTACTTGGTTTATTCTTGGAAGCTCAAAAGATGAGAGAAACGAATTGGAGCGGGAAGAAGAAATGAGCAGACGGCTAATGCATTTCTGCCTTCCACCCATGCCGCTTGCAGCGAATTCATTTCACATGTTCCTTAATTACGTTTCACAACCTTCTCTTCTCTTCTTCTTCTTTGAGATGCAACCTTCTCAGATCATACTACTGCTGCTGTTGTCTGGCAAGAACAGAAGCAGTGGTATCTTTACAAATTCTAAAGCAGTGGCTCACCTTAAAGTAACAAGACTAGCTTTGTTAATCTGCACTCACAAAAGTGGAGTATTGTTTCATCATTTCAAACACGCTGCTTTCTCTCCCAGCTTTTGGATTCAAATTTTGCCTTTGTTAGGTTACCCAGACCTGACTGCCTGAGTGCCATGGCAACGAGGTAGCTCAGCGCTTCTAAAGTATTATGTCCTGCACGATGATTACTTACTTTTCTTCTCACAATTTGAAACATCATATCCCATCCCATCGATCAAATCAGATAAGAAAACGTCGATATCGAATTGCCCATCATGCTTTTGGACCCTGGCACAACATTTCAGAATCAAGCAATGGTATCATTCATAAACCAGATTAAGCAGATCACTGTGAGAAGGAAAGAAAGATCATGCAAAGAAAAGAATAGCACATGCATTCAGGACCATCAGCTGAGCTCAATCTCATCATCTCATAGCTTGGATATACTACTACTATTGGACTCGCCATAACATGCAGGGGTCGCTCATATGATGCCTACTGCTTTAGTATACAGCATCAATCCGGCTTGATTAACCCGGCATTTGGTCTTTTAATTTGACGTACGGGCCGGAACAAACATAGTGATAATGACTGAACCCACTGACCCTAGAGTAACTTAGAAGACGCACGGTTTAGGCTCCGTTTATTTCGGTTTGAGCTTCTAACTTATTTTTCACTATTCAATAATTTTGTCTTTTTCTATTTTTTGGTTTTTTTTACCTTTTTTGACGGTTCTATTTTTTCCCGTATTTGTTTGTATATCGTGATGGGCTAATCTGTTTTTATTTTTTAAAAATTTAATTACGCCAAATAAGCCATCTGTCAGTTACAGTGTTTTTTAACTAGCTACAGTGATTTTTAGTTAAAAACAACTCAAAATAAACTCTTTTGAGTAGGGCCTAAATTAAAGCTCTTGATTTGTAGACTTGGTGGTACTATGATACTGCTTATTTATTGATGGTGGTGGGCCGCATGTACCAATTGCTGCATCAGTTAACCCCGTGGAGTATAATGGATCAGTTCTTGAATTATTTCTTGGTACAGTACAGTACCACTGTATTACCTTAAAGTCATTTTGACAGAATTGCATTGCACCAGACGGTCATTATGGGGTGTATTTAGTTGCCTGAATCTCCTTCGTCCTGGCTGGATGGATCCGTATAATATGAGAAAGAGCCTGTTTGGTTGCCTGTATGAGTGGATGCAGCCTGCATGAGCGGATGCAAAAATACGCCCTCATCCTGGATGGGTGGATACACTCAAAATGAGCTTCACTGGCCATCCTGGATGGGTTGATACAGTGTATCTTATGCGGTCCCATGTGTCAGCCTCTCAGGTTTGGTAGACTGCATCCGCTTATACAAACAACCAAACAACATTTCAGTTTTTGCATCCGCTCATGCAACCTCACCAAACATCTTCACGGTGATGGCATGTATTCTGGCAGGGGATGAGAAAAGATATGCTGTGTTTTCTCTTCGTTTGTGGAGGAACATTTGTAGGAAACGCGTTGCCTGCTCGCTTTCCCTGCTCCTCCTGCCTTTTGACCGCGACGTGCACTTGAAATAAAGCCGGAACACGAAATGTGGCTCGCCTCACCTACTTCAGAACTAACTGCTTGAAACTTGAGACTTTGGAGACTCTCGTATCGTAACGTTGTTTGTGGCTTTTCAGTTAGTTTTTTTACTTCAACTTCTTTTACTAATTAACATTTATTAAACTAACAAATCGTAGCAACAATAAACTGCAGTTCAAAGAAAGAGGGCCTCTCTTTCTTGGTCGCTGCAAAGAGACACCAGGCATCTTTCTTCTCATCTTGTTTGCATGATTGACACTAGATTGCTAGCAGGTAGCCAGGTACCATCACAGTCAAAGATTTCACATTTTCTGAAGAAGAAAAAGGTGTGATTTTGTCCGAATAGCATGATCAGGCACAAGCAGTCAAGCATGCATGATACACGGACAGACTGGTAATTCCACATGCAAAGGTAAGAAATGACATGGACATCTAATGAAGCAGCCCGAAGAACAGAGGACCACAGCAGATGCAGAGGAGACTAGTTCAGCAAAATACACAATTCATTCATTCACTGATAGGGCAAGAGAAAAAAGAAGAGAGATAAATATTTAGACAACGAGTAGAGTGTAGATCACCATCAAAAGTAAAGGAAAAAAGAAAGAAAAAACATGAACATAGTTAATCCCTCTTTACCCTCTCTAGTCAAGCAGTAAGAAAGCACTGACTCCATGGGATAGAAGTTACTACCATTCACCGGCTAATTTTACTTTTATCTTAGTAATTAACTGATTAAGCTTGTCTTGCCTCTGACGCCAACCTAAGAAGCCAACAAGTGCTAGCGCGTTGGGTTTCGAGCTTGATCCATGCTGCATGCTTCCTACCAGAAGCAGACGGACGCGGCCGGCGGGGCCTGTCCGGCGCCGAAGAGGCGGCCGTAGGGGAAGTGGCCTCTGCGATGGCGGCGCGTGGCCCAGGCGAAGCAGAGGCGCAGGCGGGCGCGGAGGCGGCGGAGCCCGGTGGCCGCGGCGCGGCGCAGTCGGCGCAGCCCCGCCCAGACGACGCGGCGCGCCCGCGCGCGCGGCGAGAGGTCGGCGTCGCGGGAGAAGTGGTAGCTCCGGAGGAACAGCTGCCGCCGCTCCACCTGCCGCTCCCACCGCGCCATGTACTCCACGTACGGCCACGCCGCAGCCGTCTTCGCCGGCGCCGCCACGCTCACGGACATGGCTGCCCCCGCTCGGTTCTTTTCTTGGTGGAAGGAAGATCGAAGAGGAGCGCGCGGGGAAGGTCACAGCCTAGTAGTAGGAGAAGCGCGCGAGCATGAGGAGTAGGAGCAGCAGCAGCAGCAGCAGCTTGCGTTGCGATCTGCGATGGGGCGTCGTGGAGTGGAGAATTAATATGGGGGAGGAGGCGGGGTTGGCTGCGCTGCCGTCTGCTTGGGGTTGCGAGGAGAGGAAGAGAGGGAAGCGGAGATGGCTGGAGACTTGGGAGTTGGGAGGGTGGGGCGGCTTTACGCTTCCTTGGCCGTTTTGCGTGCATTTGGGGGGCTAATTTAATTGTGTTGAGTATACATGGGTTTTTCATGTCTTTTCGGGGAGGTTGAATTGAATTCTGTTGAGTATACATGCACAATCGTATAGTCTTTTTGCTTGATTGGAAAACAATACTGTCCTGTTATTTTGGGTTTTAGTGACTTTTTTCTTTGGTTTTTTTTTGAAAGTTGAAATGAATTAGACGGATTCTCTAAATGGTTTTTCGAGTCCAAAACCATATGCACTGTCTGCTGCCGTCTCGAAAAGTGCGGACAAAAATTATCAGCCGTATCCAAAAACCATTAGGCTCAGTCTAAAAGGATAGTGTCACTGACTTTCCTAACCTCTCCTTTGTGGAATTTTTAACGAGAAGCCGGAAGAGCATAGTTTCGGTTTGAAGATACCGTATAAACTATATGAATGTTGGCACTGAAAAGGATACACCGTGTAAGAATTGGGCAGTCAGATGATTTTGAATAAGTTACTTTTGATGAATTGGTTGAGGACATAACCAATGGTTCTATTCCATTCCCAATTTAACATAAACCATTTTAGGATACATGATGCGCATTGGAATTAGCCTGGGATCTACAATGTAGAGTTAGTGTGGAGGTGTGCCGTGCATGTATGTGTGCAAATTATTCCAAAACATTAACAACATGCAGGAGTACAGCATTTCCCTGTTCTTTTAACTTTTAAAAGCTGTTTTTCGGCTTTTCTACAGTAACTAACTTTTAAACGGAGTATTTTTTAAGATAAGGTCTACTAGTTAATTGTAGTACATACTTTACTGATTTCATTTATATCAGCAAAAACCGCACGCGAGTTTCTGTTACTCTGTAATCTCTCGTACAAACAGCCTAAAAGTCACAAGCCGCAGCCAAAAATTACAAGCCGTAACAAAAAAAATAGGCCCTTAGAACGGAGGAAACACCACTGAGATGGAATGAAGACAAGCCTGGGTACGTACGTTTTCAATTTACCAGTGGTCAATAGGCATTCATGCTACTACTGGCCGTATGTGAAAAGTCAGTAAAGACAGTGACCAGGAAATGGAATTGGAATCTGGGTTTCCCATCACACATGGATGCAGCAACAGTTAGCTCTCGGACGGGTTTACCATCGGAAGGTTCCTGCTGTAGCTGCGTGCGATGCCTGGCGAAAGTCGCGTCGCTCGAGTACTGGCAGGAAAGATACACGAGTGGAGTGGACGCCCTTGGCATGTCACGTCCATGTTCGTTATCACATTCGCCGAGTTTGGCCATGCTCCAGCAAGCTTGTGCTTTTAGTTTCTGTTTTTTAGCTTATTAATTTTGTATTTTTACTTTTTTATATTGTCTGTAATGATATAAATTTTATTATTTTTAATTTTAAAATTTAATTACGCTGAAAACTAACGGTAATTACAGTGTATTTTCGGTTGCTACAGTGAAAAAAGTTAGAAGACTAGGCTTAAGCTCAAATGAGCACTACCTAGCAATCAACATTCGTAAACTATTTCTAGGGTCACCAGGGGATCAAGAAAAAAAGAAATACGGCACCTTTTTATGTGAGGAACAAATAATGCACAATGCACTCGTGTATATTTTCTATGTGAGTATTTTTTTAGTAAATTTGTTCAGTACCATCGTAAATATCCACGATTTAAAAATACCATCGCAAAAAGGCTGCAAAATACCATCATAAACCCAAAAACTATGGAAAATACCATCGCCGTGACATTTTCTATCCAAAATAGTCGTTAGAGCCTTTCTTGGACATCTTGGACAGAGAAAATTTAATAAATACCAATATTACCCCTACCTTTCTTGGTCCCATAAGCAGTGAGATAAAGAGAGATCGAGAAAGAGAGAGAGGGAGAAACAGGGGAGGGCGACGCTATGACAACGGCTTCGGCGATCAGCGGCGCGGCGGGTATGGGAGACGCTCAAAATGAGTTGGAGGGGCCTCGGGACGACGTTAGGAGGCGGCGTCGCAGCCGATTACGCACTACGGAGGGGTGGGTGGCGAGCAAGGCAACTGGCGGGGTGATGGCAATGGCATCGAAGAAGAAGAAATAGTGTGTGCAAGAGCAAGGAGACGTCAAAGGGAGTCCTCCGGTGGGATTGGTGCGTCCAGAGGGAGTCAAAGGTGGTAGGGCAGTGGCAACAGCGCTGAAAAACAAGAAGCCAACGGTGGCGACGCTCCACGGTGAAGAATTAGCCAAAGCAGAGAGGGGGTTAGATAGAGGGGACGGTGGATATGGTGTAGGTGCGAGGATTTACGGAGAGGCTCATGAAGAACGAAGAAATCGACGGCGGCAGTAGTTTGAACGGAGTCAGAGAAGACGGTGAAATCCCAATGAAGAGATGGGACAAATGTAAGATTGGTCGAGGGGAAAAGTTAATGGTGTCTGGGAACACGATGTGACGTGAAAGTTTAAAGGAAAGAGCGCGGCTTGTCGGAGTTCAGGGGAGCGACCTGTCAGAGTTTTCTGGGCTGAGGAGCTCGGCGTCGTTGCCGTTGAGGAGGAATGTCACCTCCGACGACATCACGTTCATAGTTTCCTTTAGGACTTACGCGATATGTACATGCGTAGGAATGTGCTAGTTATTATAGCTTGGTTGCATGGGGAGTATGTATGATGATGTGGCGGTGCTGTCCATGTTGCGTGCGTAGATTGGCATGAGCAACAGCGCGAGGTAGGCTCCGATGGAGGTGAAGCTGAAGGTGGCGATCAATGGGTTCGGCTGCATCAGGCACAATTTTCTACAGTGTTGGCATAGGCGCGGCAACAAATCGCCGCTTGATGTCAAGCCCGAGGGCGACAATGCCATCTCCGTCGACGACAAGGTGATCAAAGGAAGAAGAAAGTAGAAATTTTGTGAGGGTAAAATGGTCATTTCGCACTCCTAATGGCAGCCTGGTCACAGAATCCTCATGGCAATGACATTTTCAAGAATTTTGCCCTTTCACAGAATCCTCATGGCAATGACATTTTCAAGAATTTTGCCCTTTGCGATGGCATTTGGCCATGCGCGTGCTTCGCGATGGTATTTTCCAATACATGATTGTTTGCGATGGCATTGAACACATTTTCTCTTTTTTTTATGTGGGGGTATGCAACACTGAGCCAGCGACTATGTCGACTAGTCTCATCTTCTTCGATAATACACACTCCTTTATGACACTCTATCTCACAATATATGTTCGGATGTATACATAGGAGGTACATTATTTAAAATAACATTTAATGAGATTATATCACATTTGCCTCTACGTCTATCTAATATGAGTAACTATAATTCAATTCCATTATATATATTACTTAAACAATATGCTTTCTAATATGCACACTAGACATATTGCGGGATAGGGAGTACAATACAGTTCATGTATAGTGTATAATTGTACACTGTCTTTTTTAAGTAGATAGTCATGTGTCCATACGTTGCAACATAATTCATTGGATGTATAAATAATCATGCTATGGAAGATGGCTGCTTTGATCAGTTGAAAAATGGAGAATAGTGAAAAGTCGAAGGAATAGAATGGTTAGGAAGTGAAGAATGTTAAAAAGTCGAAGAAATAGTACGGTTGGAAAAATGAACATATGATCATTAACTCGTTTTTTTTATAATAATAATGATAGAGGAGGAACACCACAACTGACGCTGCCTTTGCTAGTTGCAACCGTGCAAGCGTCACAACGGACGGAGCCACAACTAGTAACTCAGTGAGAGGAATGAAAAGATGGATGGATGTGCAGTGGAAGCGATGCTGCTGCTGCTGTTTACTCCACTGATCCGACTTATTACCGAGGCCGCGTAAGAGCATGTAGGCATTTAGAAAGATGCTTAGCAATAAAAAACTGATTTTTCTTGCCACATAGGATAGATAAGATGCTTATTTTGAAGTATCGATGCTTAAATAAGTATCGGTGCTTAGTATGTGCTTATATGTATAACTATATTTATTAATAGATAATATAGCATCTAAGCACACACGGAAGAGATGCTTGCACTGAAGGAAATAATTTTTGCATGGGTACTTGATGATGTGGCTATATTCTTACATTGTACATGCCTTAATGGAGTAGTAGCTTATAGCACGGACAACCACGACGTGCATGCATGGTTTCGGTTAATTTAACGATCGAGAGGAGAGGTTCCCAATTAAGCCCTGAGCCGATCGCTTCTACAGATGCCATGGCGTCTTGTCTCAGCACCAGCCACTTAATTCCTTAATACAGATGGAGTGATCCTGAATGGACGAATGTATGAATGATTAGTCAATGATGATACGGGTCAAATGTCTTGGGCTTCGTGGCGACTGCTCTATATGTGCCTTGCGGTATAATCGTACGTGCTTCTTGGTACGTTCTCTACTGTAGCCAGCCGTGAAGTCAGAAATAAAATTAATGTTAGGCTATCATAAATATAACATTTTACACTTATTCAATTCAAATTTATTTATGAATACAAGGAAAACAAAGCCAAAAAGAGAGAATACAATGAAAGCATCTCAGTAATAGAAAACACATCTAAAAAATATATAAATATGTTTTCGGTAAGTAAAGATGAGTCATCTGCATATCAAAAATAGTAAAATTAGTGATACGATAACTAATTATAATTGATCATAAACATTTAAGAAAAACATAACATACTACTAGTACACAAGATTAAATCACGAGGCAAAATTATTGTAATTGGACACTCACTGCTTGGTCTCGCCTCGATGGTCGTCCAACAGGTTAGAGGACCAACACAGCAACACCGAACAATTAACAAGCCTCTCACTCTCCTGAGTCCAACTCCAAGAGTTAAAAGTCTGAGTCTCCAAGAGACCAAGACTAAAGCTTGAAGACACAACCAGTAACACCACTCCCAGTCTCCCACTCGGCCGTTGCCCGCAGCCCTCCTGGTCGCCCGATTCCCGGATGGGCTTGCCGGATCTACTCTTCGCCAGGCGTCATGCACCACACCGCCAGCCGCCTGATCTGTTCTCCGCCGAGTGTCACACGCCACGCCGGCGCCGCTAGCCGCCAACACCGTTAGGTGCCGACTGCGGAGGTGCATGCACAGCCCCTCTTGTCTCTCGCATGTGTGTGTGTTTGTGGATATGCGTAGCCCTCCTTGCCTGGATGAACCGATGAACTGATGAATCGTGATGTTGATGCACTGATGCCCTACCTGGGCCGACCCAGCTTGGGGGCATTCAGGGCGGCCTGAAGGGTGGGCTAAAGCCTGACGAAGCCCACTCGATGGCTCTGCCCCTGATTGTAGCCACGCTAGCACCATGAGCTCTGAGTGTTCAAGCGATATTGCATTACTAGTTGTTACCGTAAAAATCCTATGTACTAAAAAATACATATTGTTCTAGGATACTTGCATTCAATCTTTTAGAATTTTAGCTGTCGATATCTTTTTAAATATTTAGATTGGATATATATATATATGGCTCAAAATATATTTTATAGTATTATAATTTTATTAGGTGTAATTACTATATTAATTAAATTAGTGCCATATTAATAAATATTAGTACTAACGTTGAATTTTTTGGACTATGTTAATATTTAAAACGATATGTAATTGTGACTAGAATGAGTATTAGAAGAAGAAAAAAAAGAGACTAGTGCTGCATTTTTGTCTTTTTTTAAAAAAGAGATTATCCGTTATGCTCCATCTGAAACAAAGAATTTCGATACGAAATTTTAAGAAACAATGACATTTCCTGCAAATATTTCTGCGCTTCAGATAGAACCCTAGACCCTTTTTTCCTTGAAGAGCAAAGGATATTTGATGTTTGGGCCGCATGCCGTGAAAAGTAGTAAAACTGGACAGTTACCGACCGAAAGGTGAGTACCGTTACAACTCGATGGTGGCGGCCTCTCGAGATTCCAGGTCAAAATGGACTGTTGCGAGCCGTACGTATGGACCTCGGTCGCTCCAAGTGGCAACAAGCATCTAATCGAAGCAATCACCCATGACCTCACCTTAATTAATCCCGGCCTTTTTTGTTTTAGGGCTCTGTTGGAATTTGCACACCAATTCCAGAAACCCCAGAATAAATTATGCTTTGTCAGAAACTCAGAATAGCGCATCAAGGGTGTGTTTGGTTGCTCAGTCTGGATGGGTGGATCCGTATAATCTGAGAAAGAGTCATTTGGTTGCATGGCCAGTCGGATGCAAAATACACCTCATCCGGATGGGTGGATACGCTCAAAATGAGCTTCACTAGCCATCTGGATGAGTGGATGCAGATGTATCTTATGCGGTCCCACGTGTCGACCTCTCGGTTTGGTAGGCGCATCCGCTCATACAGCAACCAAACAAAGATCTCGGTTTTTGTATCCGCTCATGCAGCCTCACCAAACATCTTCTTTTTCTGAAATACGATTCCACTCAGCCTGCATCCACTCAGCCAGGATATACGATGCAACCTCCATCAACGAACCAAACACACCCCAAGTGTACCGAGTACATTGCAGTAACTTTCGTTGCATATTTTCGTTATTTTCAACTTATGATCAATGTCTTCCTCTAAACAAATAAATAAAATAGTTTTTTGAAATAAATTATTGCAACAGTCTTTTTAAAACGACTTATTGATTTATCGCATTCGTATTATTCACATAAATATTTACATTATAGCTAAAAGTTATCAATAACAGTTAAAAAGAACAAATATATTCATCATTTACCTTAGCCACAGAGATAGAAGGTGAATACCCCAACATCATGTACTGGCAACACATTAGCTATGTAGGAAAAATCATCTCAGTACCTAAAGTACGTTTCAGCGCATGATTAATCTGTTGGAGTACTAGCTAGCTAGTAACTGATTTGCACACAGTATTCGATCGTTCATGTACTGCTCAGCCTTAATTAAATCCTAGCTAACCCAAGAGTAGTACTACTTTGCAGTAATTTATCGTATCATCAATCTACTAGTATTCTATTATTCTATTGTACACGGCAACATGCATGCGTGTAGTAATGTACTCCTTATGCACATGTGTAACGTCAAGTAACTAGGTCGCCCCCGAAAATTCGATTCGATTCCACTTGTCTTGCAAACAACGGCAACGGCGCGAATGCAGATCCTAGTCAACCCACTAATTTAAGTTAATTAACTCTTCTGGAGTAAGGCCGTGGCCAACTGCTGCTATATGCTGAAGACTTCTTGTACTAGCTTTCTTCTCACTCTTTGCCTACCTGTACCATGCATGCTTTGTGTGTTGGGGTTTGAAAAAGCCCATCATGTATCTACATCAACAACAGTTACTGCTAAAAGATTTCTTATTCTCAAAAAGAAATTTACTACAAGCAGAACGGAATCACGCACATATGCACACCACATATACACGATACTATATACCCACACTCCGAAGATTGGCTATCCAAGAAAAGTGGCTTAATTTATTGATTTTAACACGTCATTTGTTTGTCTAATCTGCTCAAGGCATGCGCATGATCTCTGTCACTTTCCAATAATCTTTAGTTCTAACCTTTTGGTGTCATATGTATAGGTGTGTAACTCTCTAGTCCTCGACACGAACGTGTGGAGCGGTTTGTGCTTACTGTAGAAATAAACTTTCGGCTACAGCTAGAAGATACCGACAGTAATAGGTGTAAGAGCATCTCCAAGAGATTTTGTAAAATGGATCTCCAAAAACCACAATTTAGAGGATCTCTAAAATAGATAGCTCTCCAAATTACTGGGACACCACAGCAGCATCTTTAATCCACTCTGTATAAGGGCCACGTCACGGATCCAAATTTATTAATGGGCCACGTTCCTTTGGATTATGCCAACCATCAGCGTCATTGACCCTACGTACCATCAGGCGTCCGCCCGCCCATAGCTCATATTCGACGCCGCCATCCATCCGCCCGCAGCTGCAGGTGGCCACGGAGGGATTCCACGCAGGTGGCTACATCCAGCCGCCGGGAAAGGCTGCAGGCGCCCAGGGCCGAGCCAGGTAAGGATTGCCGGTGGCTGTGAGCCTGTGACCTCCTAGAATTATTTTTACCCTGGCCAAAAAATTGCAACGCCTCCTTGGATTTGTGTTTTCCCTAGATCCGAAGGTGGTCGTTTATCATGAATTTTCAAAGCTTCTTATTGAATCAAGTGGTGGATTCCTCGGATGATTCCGATGATGATGAAATATATGTTGCTGCTGCACATATAGTGACGGAGGGCATTTATACTGAACCGTTGCGTCGTGGCTCTATCGAGGGACATCGGGTATTGAACCGTGATAGAGTATCAGGTCACTCCAGACTTTATCAAGATTATTTCTCCGATAATCCTACATACGGTCCAAATTATTTCAGACGAAGGTTTGATTATAAACCCATTAAATTCTATTATATTGCATACAAGTGTACATGTGTTCATAATTTGTTTGTCACGGAGTTTTGAATGAGGCGTCACGTGTTCGTGCGCATAATGAATGCCGTAGAAGAGCATGATGACTATTTCGTGCGTAAGAGGAATGCACTGGTACCCTAGGACTATCTTGTTTGCGAGAAGATTCTGACGGCATTTGAATGTTAGCTTATGGAGTAGCGGTGATGCTACGGATGACTACGTTCGGATTGGTGAGAGTCTTGCTCTAGAAAGTTTGAGAAAGTTTGTCACAAATTGTTGTTCGGTTTTGGACACGAGTACATGAGATTGCCGGATGAAAATGATCTTGCTAGATTACTTGCAATAGGTGAGAGCGAGAGGTTTTCCGGCATGCTTGGTTCCATAGACTGCATGCATTGGACTTGGAAAAATTGCCCTGTTGGATGGCAAGGCATGTATAAGGGGCATAAAAAGGCTGATCCTTTCTTCCTCCAAAGCAAAGGCTTTTTTGCACCTCTCCTCTTTCTTCAACTCTTTGTCTGCATCAGCCTCCTTCTTCTTTGCCATAAGATAGTCCAATGCTTCGATGCTGGATTGGTGCCGTAATTTCTCTTTCTCCTTCTTCCCTGCAGGCCTTTGTAGTGTACAAGTTGGCTGACCCTCAACACCAACCGCAGGAAGTAATGGTAACGAAGTACCAGGACTTGAATTAGTCGTGGTTTTCTGCTTCTTATTTGCTGTTTTCTGAGTTTCGATGTGCTTGCGCCTGTCCGCCCACTTGGCATGATTTTTCAAGATTTTTCAGCAATGCATGAAGGGAAATTACGGTGGTGATTGTCTTGAGACTTGAACATTTGTAATGCATTCGCTTCTCGCAGCGGAAAACATATGAATGCATGAGAATTAGAAAAATGATAGACAATTGGAAGGGCAAGGTATATCATCTAACCTTGTCATCAATAGACAATCCACTTTGATTTCTAGCCTCTATCCTCGATACACAACCAAAGAAATATGTTTACATCATGTTGTATAGCGGACCACGGTTCATTAGAGAGCTTTGCGGCGAGTAGAAATGAATGTCTTCTTGGCATGAAAATAGTCATATATTCTTTTCCAGTACGTGCTACATGATTGATCAACTCCTTGTACTGGATCCAAACTCACATTGAGCCATGCTGAGACCAACGTTTCGTCCTCCTCAACACTGAAATTCTTGGACCTTTTCTGGTTCGATTGCACAGATGAAAGTACCACATCATTGGCTTGTATGGTCGCTGCAGGTGGTTCACTGGCAGGTGAAGCCTCTGGAAAAATTCCATGTGCAATCAGGCCCGTGAATCCGCCAACTTCATCCATGGCAGCTGTGACAAACAAGCAAAAAATAGTTATGAGCAATTGTGTTGATGGAAGCATGTGCTCTGATTAAAAACCGCTGATATGGTACAATTATGTATTTACTGACATGATATATATTCAGTATATATATTCCCTGATCAAAGATCATCACAACGGAGGCCTTATCCTTTTATCTTCAAAGAGCACTGGAGGCTGTTGTGTTAGGGTGAGTATGAAGGAACAGCTACAGACTCAATCTCATTTTGCACAATTATGTGAACTATATGGCACACAAATGTAGGTTGTGCCGAAGTCCAAGGAATTAATTCTCAATATGGTTATTAGCAGTCAGTTCAAATGCAGAGTTTCACAAGCATACCAAATCATAAATGAGCCGTTCATGTATTATCAGTGAATGGCTTATTATCACTGACTGAATGAATATAAAATCCAATCTGAACTCCAATATAACCAATTCACTACTTTTCTCTTGACCACATCAAACAATGAGCGAAAAACGCTTGTACTTATTCTGGTATCTCGTCAAGTACATTAACATCTGCCTCAAAGAAATTGAAATCAATCTCACAAATTTGAGCACTACCACACATCGCCTATCTCAATTGCCAAAAATAGCACTGCACGACATGTATCGGACCACCACGAAGCATCTCACTGAGGACATCTCGCAGCCATCTCGTGAGCGCATCTCGTTGAAGGAGAAAGATGGAGTCCGGCCATCAACGCCGGTAGAGGAAGGACTCGTCGCGCGGCCAACAACTCGGCGTCCTCCAACCAAGTAAACGAGGTCCGCCTTCTGCTCGCACCCACCGCCATACGGATTGAAGAGGGTCCCTAACTCCGGCAGACGGAGGCGGCAGGACCATCCACCGTATCCACAGCACGAGGAGGACGAATCCCAGGTCACTGGCGGTACAGGGGCATAGTGACGGCGTGCAAGGCGGCGCTATTGGCGACAACGCGCGAGGAAACGGAACACAAAGCGAGGCACGCTGCGTGGAAGGAGCACGCACGCGGAGATAGAGCGTCGCGGAGGGGGACGAGCGCGGAAAGGGACGCGCGCAGCAGATGAGGCACGCGGGAAGGGAGGAGGGGCGCGTGGGAAGGGAGGAGCGACCCGGGATGCCGAGCGGCGAGACTCGCTTTTTCTTCCGAGCGGAAATCGCGGGATAGAGGATGGGGAAAGTTGGAGAAGCCGATGGAGAGGCTGTTGGAAACGAGTTTTACCCGTAAAAATGTAAATCGGATTTTACGGACCCATTTATAACATCTCTTGGAGATGCTCTAAAACATTCCTAATCCGGAGTCAACCAGCCGGGTGATTCTTAGTCAGGATTTTCTAAGAAAACTCCAATCTTCAGATAAATCTTCTTCCAATTTTTTTTTTTAAATCTTGCAGGTAACCTGATACCAGCTAGCTGCATTTTTTTTTTTTGTTGAAACATGCTGCATAGTTGTTTATAGTAGTAGAGAGCATGATACAACGCGCGAAAGATTTGCCCCGATCGAATTGCACGGCATATATCCGCAGTTAAACGCTGTAATTGACGAGAGGATGTGCTAATCGAGGGGTACTACTACTGCGAAAAGGTCTCTAGCCCAATGGTTAGAGGCTTGAGTAGCACCCCCTAGGTCCTGGGTTCGACTCCCAGTGGGAGCGAATTTCAGGCTTGGGGGAAAAAATCCCCGCACTTTGCTACCACACCAAAGCACAGTCTAAGGTCCCGCAAGGCGTTGATCCAAAGGATCCGCCGGTAGTCTCACAAGTCGGGCGATGGTGCGGCTGTGTAAGGGTGGAGCGGGGTTGGGGTTTCTCGTGCGCATGAGAAGACCTTCTTCTTAAGCTGCCGGACTTCCCCGCAGTCGAGTTTTTACTAGCCAATCAAGGATGCAGCATCACGATGACGAGATGATGTGTGCAAATCGGGTTCGCAGGAGTGCTGGGTTTACTGAATGGACTGTTCCCAGTACAAATGTACAGATCAGCAATCAGTAAAAAGACATATGCAACGGGAGCAAGACCTCCAATGCTTTGGTTCAGATCATCCACATGCACGGACACACCCAATCGCATGTTTGGAACAGTCTTAAGAACATTGTTTTTGATGGTCCATCGCATGTTTTGTCATGGCGGAATTAGCTCGAAATCTGGCTAGGTTGAATTCGGATTTGTCCTCGTGTCATGGTTTGACGTCTTTTGCTACCGTCTGATGTTGCCAACCACCCCATCGACCAACCGTTTCTGGTACGCCAGAGGCTCTTGCGCGACCGTGTCCAGCTCGATCACATGCAAAATACGTACGCATATCGACACAGTTCACACAGGATGTAAGCAACACATCATCTGAAGAGCACACGGATCCTTTCAATTCAACACGATTAATAGACGCAGTTTCTCCGATCTCCGTATCTAAAACTAGTAGTTCCGCCTTACTGACCAACCATCAACCACCGAGTTGAACCATGGCTCCATATGGTATGTACCTCCAGGTGAACGCTGTATTATTGACCAAAGGCATATAACTTCATATATGGTTTTATGTCGCACAGCGGAACTGCCGGGAACAACCGATCAAACCTTTCCACAACCAACCTTGATATTTACCTAAAGCTGTAAAGTAGTTTGACATTTTGACAAGAGTAATTTCTAGTTGGCGTGAGCAACTCTGACGATGGCATCAGCCGGTTCAATGTTGTAACGACAGGAATTGTACACGGTTCATTTACTGTTACACTCGATTCAGAAACTTCGAGTGGCAACAAAAAAATAAAGAAGCAACATCCCTGTAAAGTAAAACCCGTATTACATGAATAAACAGAAGGCTATCCTTGGGTGGTCAGCGTGCCAAAATCTTCTCGACGAAATGACGACGCAAAACTGTTGCTAGCGCATGATCTGTGTCAGCCAATAATGTCGGGTGCATACAGATCAGCTGAAGGGAGACTGGGCTTCGATTTTCCTTGTCATGTGATCAATTGTCCAGCCGCTTGTTGGAAGCTGATCAGGCCCAAAAGGAGCAACCCCGTGCGGCAGGGAGGCATGTCATTTCTACCATTTACTTGTTCGGGCAGTCTGATGCTCGGTGCCCTGTTTCGCCACAGTTGAAGCAAGCACCGCTGAAGCTTCTGCTACTGCAAAAGATGGGAATTCATTAGCTTAAGAAAGCATCATGGGTTAACTTGTAGTATGGTAAGTTATTCCTTTTATACCGAAGAAAAGGTTAGGGAGGTAAGATTATATACTGAAGGTGGCTTGATAGAAGGAATTTAGTTCTAGAGGAGGAAGAGAGCCCATGACAAGTAAGGTTGTTTACATATCTCAGACAGGAACTGATCCCTGAGATTGGTTGGTTTCCTACTTCCCACAGCATTTAAGGAAAAGATGACTTTTAATATTCTAGTTTACCGGGTAGTGCAAATCCCATCTAGTTCTTTACAATTCATTTTCTCTGGTGGCATCTACATGATGAAAGGAACATGGATGAAAAAGATTAAGAAGTGACCAACTGACCATCACATGTCACTCCAAATGAACTACCTAAGAACTTATACCTAGAATAGCAATTTGCTATGCTATATCAGCGATCATTTGATGATGTGAAACTTACCTCTCCCTAGTCCCAAAGGATGATGAGCGGCCACCAAAGGATGCTGAGCCACGGCCACCGTAAGATGATGAGCGGCCACCAAAGGATGATGAACGGTTCGATCTTCTCCCACCATCATCTGACCAACTATCATTGTCAGATCTGAAGCTCCTGCCACCATGGCGAAATTGGTCTTCACCGTCAGAGTCCCAACCACCACGGCCTCTTGGTCCACCCTTGGACCGTCGGTTCCTGGAACCTTGGTCCGAGTTTGAAAATCGGCCATAATAATCAGTAGCAGGGCCATCATCTTGCAATGCTGGCAGCTGCAATCAGAAAATAGAAAGAAAGAAGTCATCACACTAGTTCACTGAGAACTAATAGCTCATCCAAAACAGGAGCTGTGACAGCTATTGCACTATATAATGTGTTTAGCGCAAGAGTGGCAGATTGTTAATTTGTTATTCCCCCATTTCATTGGATAATGGAGATCACATAGACCTCAAGTCAACTTAAGGTGGCTTGGTTGGAGATAAATAGATAATGCAGTAAAGAAAAGAATATAGTACAGGGCTAGGCTTTTAACTCCAGTTATCTTGGTCAGAATTTTCAGCATTTAATCAACAAGAAACACCGTAATGTATGCCAAGCCATCAAGACAAGCACGCGAGTATTTCGTAACAAAAATTGCCCGTAGCAATTAACTCAAGAATAGTGAGCTGCAAAAACTACCTTCGTTGCTTTGCTTATGGTGTTTCCTGGGGGCAGTTCCATACTAAGCAAATCCTTCGCAATCTCCTCAGGTAAATCAAAGACTGCTCCTTGGACCTGATACAATCAGCAATGCATAGACAAAGAATGAGAATTCATCAGGACGAAGGAGACAATAGAAAGATCAAAAGACATTGCATCTTATAATCTTGGTTCAGTTACTATACAATATACATGGAACTTTTTTCCGAAAATATGATATATAAAATATAAGTGCAATTAATTGCTCCAGATTCAAGGTCAAAGCCAAACCTTAGGCTATAATTATGTCATCAATAACCCAAACAGCATTTCTGTTATCAAATAAAGATGCTTCACCTATTTAACTATGGCACAATTATTTGATGTTTCATTGATGGACACTATGAGATAAAAGGCCATTGTTTGTTGTTGTAGTCAAAATTGAGTTGAAACACTGTGCCAAGCTTTGCAGATATAAAGGGCAAAAGAAAGACCAAAGAAAAAAAACATGGAAATACGCAGGAAGTTGCGTAGTCATGCATGACAAGGGAGTCATACGAATCACCAATTTCTGCAGTGCGTACTAGTGGATGTAACGCACATTAAGTGAAGAAGACATGAATGCTAAGGAAGTAGTATCAGACATCAGCTTTAGAACTGTATACTCATGGACCAAATGCACAGGAGAAAATGACCTTTTCATCTGCTAGTAGGTATATTTTGCCAACTTCATCAGCAGCAGCTGAAGAAACATCAGAGAGAAAACCAGTAACAGATCTAGGAGAAAAGAAGCCTCTTCCATATCCCGAATCTCTAGTTAGTTGCAATGTCACCCATCCCTGCATTTTAATAGAGGGAAAGACAGCATTTGAGGGCGTCTTGCTCAAGAACAAAAGTATATATAAGAAATGGTAAATGCACTATGGAGCTTTTCTAGATAGTAGTTTGATAACCTATCATAATAGAGGTAATTCTGATACTATTGGTCTGTAGTAGTCACTGTAAATTTGGCAGTCATATAACATCAACTGGATAAAAACTCAAATCTAGGAGAAAAGTCAGAACAACTGGATCAAGTTGATAGTGGAACAGGTGTAAGGTATGCCTAATTAAATGCAGAAAATAGTTACATTCAATGGTAGAATTTGAATAACCATGCATATGTGTAATGTCCTTGTGCCACTTTTTACCTGCCTGTGACTGATCAGAGAACGTGAAGAAGGTGGCTGAGAAAATCCACTCAGATGTGCCAATGCAGAAGCAAGAGCATTAGGTCCTAATTCTTCTGCTAATCCTTCGGCTGCTGGAAGAAAATATTGAATCGACTCTGGGTGCACACCTCGCAGAGTAGAAATGACATGTTCAGCCGATGACTCCAGCACTTCTTCCATTCGCGGAGGGCTTATAAACTCAAATTTGCATCCAACATCACGCTCAAGTGATCTAACTGTCCTTCTCTGATTGTTTGTAAACATCAAGATTGCAGTTCCTGCTTTCCCAGCTCGCCCAGTGCGTCCAGAACGATGAACAAAAGTCTCTGGATCATTTGGTAATTCATAATGGATAATCTGCATAATATGAAAACCTTTCATTAATTGAGCTGTATATGCCTAAAGTTCATCTCAAATAGCATGATGCTGAAATGTATTTAATAAGTTGACAGAAAGTGAAAAGAAACAGTAACACGTGAAAGATTAACCCAACGGGCTAGATGGAGATGCTATAAAACGTATCAAAGCTAGATGATATATTGATATAAAACCCAAAGGCATGCCAAACTTAAATGTGGAACAACACCTCATCTTGAATTTATTTTGTAACAAGATTAAGCCGTTAATTGCCAAATTCTTGAACTCTCTGATGATATAATACTTGTTTTAGTACTGTACATATTAACAACATACTTGTTTTAGCACTGTACATATTAACAACATACTTGTTTTAGCACTGTACATATTAACAACATATTTGAAACTTAGAATGTGCACGAATTACTTTTGAGGAATACATACTAAAAATTTGGTAGGCACAAGTTGACTGAGTTATGTTGCACATTTGAAAATTTTCATCAGCCAACAATCAGAGCTCCAAGTTAAAGAGTTATCATGTGTGAGGCACGGTACTTCAAAGAATTACAGTATCTAGAACCAGATGAAGTGAACAGGATTTATGAACCCACCAAATCAACATTTGGTATATCAAGACCACGAGCAGCAACATCAGTTGCCACAAGAACAGTAAATTTCCCTTGACGAAAACCATTCAATGTCCTCTCACGCTGATGCTGAGAAATATCACCGTGCAGTGCCTCAGAAGCAATACTGTTTGTCAATGCCAATGATACCTCATCTGCATCCCGTTTCGTTTGAGTGAAAACAATGGTTTTCCCACCCTTTGCATATACCTGGCAACAAAGGATTTTAGAAACATTGTACTAATCGAACGAAATAATTTATCTCATGACATAAATATGGGACCTCCAAAGTAATTAAGTGACCAAGGACTCTGCAAAACGTACTAGCCCATTAATAGTAAACATGCACCACTCCAAAGTCAATAAAAGGTTCAACAGATATATAAGAGAGGCAGGTGAAATCATGCTCTCAATGGGACTTTGTAACAACGTAAAATTTTTATCAGACATCTATAAGCACAAAGATAAACCAATGTAGCTGTATAAACTATGACAGGTTTCATTATCTTATTAGTTTCTGAATCATGCATACAATCTATCTGCTCCATTTGATTTGATCCCCTGGCTTACGTTAATGTTACATTCTAGTAAATCATGCATGCCCTAACTATCTGCTCCCATTTGCTTTGATCCCCTCAGTTAGATGTTAACAAAGTTGAGCAAAAAAGAAGAGGAGAGGAACAGAGTGAGATTCCATGAGATGCATTAACATACCGTAATTAGATCACTAAGAATGGTACGCTTTGATGTCGCAGTGAGAGGGATAGCGTAGATTTTGATTCCTTCAGCAAGTTTTTCGTCTTGATCACCGACCTAATTAAACACACAGAGAGACCAAGTGACTAATTAAATCAGGACATAAAAATAAAAATAAAGCATAGCAGCATACATCTGCCATCAATTATATCTCACAAAGCAGCAGCAAGAGTCTTCAAGTGCAAGTGCAACTAACATGCTCAAGCCCAGTCTTAACATCTATTATGCCTCATGGCACTGTATTGTAAATGTTTAGAGTCCAAACCAGAAGGAATGGCCAAATAGGTTGCCGTTGTGGACTAAGAGGCTGAGAGTACTACCAAACTACTGGCCAACTTAGCAAAAGCAAATACATGTCAATAGTGAAATCCATCAAATATTCCTATGGGGAGTTTCCAGAGCAAGGGGGTAGCTAGCTTCATGCAGTTTGTATCCATGCACCATAACTACGAATTAAACCCAAGAATTTGGGCTGACCGCAGACATAAGCAAATTAAACCCAACCTTCTGAGCTGAGTAGGTGGCATATCACGTAACAGAAATGATGTACGGTCAATAATCTCATGGGTATTGCTTTGTAAGAACATGGCTTGTAGCTGGTTTCTATTAATAGAAATCGGGGTAATCCCTTATTTTGAAAAAAAAAATAAAAAGCTCATGGCTCACATGCATCAACATACAAAGTGTGGTGCCCAGAATTTGTATTAAAACAATATGCACTACATGAAGGAACCATAAAGCACAATCATTAGATCACAACAATTAATGTGCATGATCTGACTAAAATCAAAATGGTA
The DNA here is from genome assembly GCA_036346575.1 of Dendrocalamus sinicus. NCBI lineage: Eukaryota > Viridiplantae > Streptophyta > Magnoliopsida > Poales > Poaceae > Dendrocalamus > Dendrocalamus sinicus. Next base: position 31,502,779 of record CM070649.1, on the reverse strand, counting down.
TCTGCAATCACATGTAAGAATGTTCTTACACGACACGACACTGATTCATGGCCTATTTTGATGTTAATGCCTAACCAAAGAAAAACTGCCACAGCGAATAAGGGAACCCCATAAGAAAAACAAGAGGAGAAGAAAAGGAATGTGAAGGCCATACCAAGTCAATTGTCAAAGGATCATTCAAGTACCGCCTAGACAATTTCTTCACCCAACCAGGCATGGTTGCAGAGAAAAGCATGCTTTGCCGCTGTGCTGGCAGCTGTTGTAATATTGTCTCCACATCTTCCTCAAACCCAACTGCAAGCATTTGGTCAGCCTCATCAAGGACCAGATACCTCACTTCTCCCAACTGAAGACTTCCGCCGTTTATCAAATCAATTAAGCGACCTGGAGTTCCTACAACAACATCAACACCACGCGAAAGTGCGTTCTGCTGGACGTTATATGAGACACCACCATAAACACACACTGTAGTGAGCTTGGGTGCTGATTCCTTTATTTCCTTCTCAACTTGTTTGGCCAACTCTCTAGTAGGTGCAAGAACCAAAACTCGAGGAATACGACCTCGCCTACCGAAAGGGGTAAAAAGGCAGTGAGTGGATGCAAATTATCAACTGAATTTAATGCAGCACAATGTGCAGCTGCCATGCAAGATGAATGGGTACCTGACAATCCGCCCTTCATCCTCCTCAATCAATCGCTTAATCATGGGTATACCAAAGGCTAACGTCTTTCCAGTTCCAGTCTTTGCTCTTGCAATCAGGTCACGGCCCTCAAGAGCAGGAATCAATACAGCCCTCTGGAGGAGACAAAAACAAAATCAGCAAAAGGCTAAGCAAATAAGCACCTTCTAAAGTCAAAAGTGAGCTCAGTGAAAACATGTGACACGTAGCATGCAATTCAAAGGAAAATTAACTTATCTGGTTATCTACACCATTTTTATTTGCTATGCATTGTGTTCATGGACATGACATGGAGAATGTGTCATCCTAAGTTCCTAACTTCCTGCAGCTAAAAAATAGGAAATGAAACAGGCTGCCTTTTAGCAGAAAAATAAGGGGCTTTGGCTTACAGTGAAATTCTAAAACACTAAGCATTGACAAATCTCGACGCGCATGACAGTTAGAACTCTAATTTGATATCGAGGAGCGCATGAATACTCGTTGAATCAATCCTGGGTTGGAAGAAAAATAGCCACCACCATAGTTTCGCAGTTCAAGTCTCAAGTGTTACTACTTGGAAACTTAGCGTACACTACTACACTAGCGTCTCACTTTCCACACTAGAAAGAGTCACGCTCCACTTGTCCTGTTACTACTATTTTGCGTCAAAGCAAGCTCACTCAACTGCTCGAGACAAGCCTATGCACCACGAATTTCGAAAACACCAACTCAATTCCCCAAACCCTACACACCGATACCTTCCCCGTCTCCTCCCAACAGCCAAACCTGCAGCGCAACCTAGACAAGCGATTTAGCACGAATACGCCAATCGCACGAGAGCGCAATCGGCGTCACCTGGATGGGGAAGAGATGGGTGATTCCGCGCTTCTCGAGCGTGGCGACGAGCTGGTCGGGCAGGCCGAGCCTGGCAATGGCGAGCTCCTCCTCGTCCCCCTGGAACCCTTCCTCGTCCGCGCCCAGCACCTCGACCCCCTCCGCGTCGCCGTCGCTCCCGTACGCGCCCTCGCCATCCTCGTCGTCGTCGCGGAGCTGGAGCCGCTTGAAGGCGTGCTCGCTGAGCACGGAGTTGGGCGACGCGACTGCCGCCGCCGTCCATCCGCGGCAGCAGCGGCGGAGCGCCCAGCAGCGGAAGGCGGCGCGGAGGCGGAGGGAGGAGGGCGCGGCGCCGGCGCTAGGGCTGGAGAGGGAGAGGGAGGGGAGCGTGAGGAGGGAAGCCATTGGGGGCGGGGGGAAGCGATAAGAAATGGAACGAATGGCTGCTCAGCTCTTTAAGAGGGAGGGGAGGGGAGGGGAGGGTTTATATGGGGAGGCGGGTGGATGGATAGGGAGGGGTGGGTTTTGGGTTTTGGCCTTGCTGCGATACGTGCCTACGTGGGGTGGCGACGGGCAGGAGAGTCTCCTGGTTCGCACGAATCCCACGCTTGCTCGCGCGTGCTCCTCAGCCTCTGCTCTCTGCTCTACTCTCGTCCTGTTCTTTTCAATTTTTCACTTATTTTTTATTTTAATTTTTTTGTAATTATTATTTATTAAACTAATAAGACATAGTCAAAAGTTATAAACGTAGTCCAAAAGAAGCTTAGTTCTTTTCTACTTTTCAACTATCTTTTAGTTTTATTTTCTTCCAGCAATCACTATTTATTAAATTAATAATTCGTAGTTAAAAGTCATAAACCGTAGCTCAAAAACAGTGCAATGATTAGGTGCCTTGTCTTTTGCTTCTTCGCATGAGATTAGGACAAGCAGGCCTAGGGGGTAAGTCGGCTCATTCTGATGTCTGAATTTGTGCATTGCAGTGCCGACCGTTGGTGTATGTAGAAGAAAATACGATTATCAGGCGACCACTGTCAAGCATTAGTAGCTGTGCAACCCAGAACTAGGAGGTTTCTTCATATATACCCAGAACTGGGAGTTCTTTTGTTTGCAATACAAAAATTGAGGGAGAAACAGAGCGATTGCATAAAATTCCTTTCGAGTCAGCTAATGCTTCACGAGTGCTTTCTTCCTACACTTCAAAACTCCAAAATGGCACCTGCCGTTTAACTCTTCAGATATGCTTACCAACAAAAACATAATAAATCCAACTTTGGATGCCTCTTGACAAAAAAAATGTACCATTAGGAACGTGAGTTATGGTTATACATTTCAAAGACGGCTAAACATCCAGATTATTAGTGCATGCAGTAGCGCTATCATTTACAATGTTCAGGGAGATAGAACAAAGCGTGCAAAGACTGATTATTCACCACGTGGCTCGCCTTCTGCATTATGCTCGATTTGAGCAGCATTCTGCTCCTTTGATTGCACCTCTCTATCATCCTTCTCAGCATCTTGAACCTGGGAATCTGTCAAGGAATCTAACAGTGAACTCTCAGAAGTGATGGCGCCAGAACAGGCTTCACCATCCTCTCCATGGAAGAACCTAGCGAGAGACAAGGGGTTGTAAGTAGAGCTGGCTTTCCGAAGGCCCTGTATTGCTTTCATTGCAGCGAGTGTGCTTCGGTACACATCTGAGGTTTCCACGTCGCAGGATGATGTTGGGTCGCGACTAGCCACATCATCCTGAGCTTGCAGCTTTGCAGAGGAACCAGACTCGAGTACTTCTGCTTCGACCGGGAAAAGGACTTCAAAATTAGCCTCACATTCTCGAACAAGCCTTGTTAAAGGTTCAGTTGTGAAAAATGGTTGGTGACGAGCACGTTGAGTGAAAGGTAGGCTAAGCAAACCACCTGTTCTCTTGTCATACTTCTTCAGTATCTTCACTAGTCCTGCATGCACAAAGATTCGTGATATTAGACACCAAACACAGTATTGCCAGAATACTGCAGATTGGCCGATTGGATTTCGTGTGCTCACCAGCATAATTTAGGGAGCTGTAGTTCTGCAGAAGTATCATCTCGCCGTGGATAATGACAAAAGCTTTACGTATTTCTAGCATCTCTTCAGTGAATTCACTCTTGGATGTAAAAGCATCATTCTTCTTAGCTTTGACTCGCTCAATCCTCTCCTTGAGCACCTAATTGAAATAATTGGACAGCAAGGGTTATAAGTGCAGTTGTGGCTCAAGTGTAAGAAACAAGCAAACTGGCGAGTTTTTTTTTAAAAAAAAAACAGCAAGGTTATTAAGGCGGTAAGGCGAGGTAAGGCGACCCACCCCCCTCACACCTTTTAAGCGGTAAGGCGTGAGGCGGCGGCATACGTATCCTAAGGCGTTAAAGGGCAGTAAATAAAATGAGCATTTTAGCAGCACATATATACCTTATTATTGCTAATTCTTGAACCTATGTAGCTAATAAAATGATTTAACAACATTATACTAAGTTCTTTGCTCACAATTAATGTCTCCTCACCAAATCTCTCTCTTCCTTTGCTTCCTGTGCAGCCGGACATTCAGACCACTCATTTTCCTTCTCTCCATTCTCCTCTCTCTCCACGTAATCTCTCTCCTCCTTTACTTCCTGTGCAGCCGAATACTCCAGACCACTCATTTTTTCCTTCTCTCCATTCTCCTCTCTCTCTCCTCTACTTTTCCCATTCGGCTGAGCGTCCAGAGCCACTCACTGGCTCTTCTTCCTTTTGCCTTATCCCTTCTTCTTGCTCTCTGGTTCTCTCCTCTCTCTCGTGCATGCTTTCTTCATTTTGCTTCCTTTCTTGCTCACTCCAGCCAGCCGAATAATGGGAGCTTCCAGTGGAGGTGCCTCCAGTTCAGCTCTTCGGCTCAACCCCGGCTCAACCAGTGGAGGGTGAACGGCGGCGTCGGCGGCTTGACGGCGCCCTGGAGGCGGAGGCGGCGCGAGGACGCGAGGTAAACTTAGCCCGTGCCTTCCGCTGTCTTCTTTCCGCCTTCTTCCTGCCCAGCTGCCCGCTATCTCTCTGGTTTAGCAGCCGCCTTACGCACGCATGTAAGGCGAGGCGACGCCTTGCCACCCCTCTACCGCCTTACCGCTTAGGCGACGCTTAAGCGTCGCCTAAGCGACGCCTTAATAACCTTGAAAAACAGACAACACAGGAAACTGGACTACCTAGGGCCCTAAATCACACAAATAAACAAGAAACCAAAAATGCCAAACAATGAATAATAATATTGACAGAATGTATGATTTCAAAATAGAAAGCAAATTTTCTCCCAACTGCTTATTGAAAAACATATGTAGAATGGCAATTAATGTTGTTAGGACAATTTTCCACTCAACAAATCACATGTTTACTATTTCAAAACAGAAAGCAAATTTTCTCCTAAATGCTGATTGAAAAACGTATGTAGAATGGCAATTCATGTTGTTAGGTCAATCTTCCACTCAACAAACCACATGTTTATTAGATCCTGTAGCTCCAGAAACATGACAACATATTTATGCTTAATGCGTCCAGCACCAGACCATCTGTGACTTAAAAGATGAACCCCCATGACAGAACAAGGACATAGATGCTTGCAACCGGAGTTTCAATAAAATGATCAGCACTGTATATAAACTGAAGCCTAAAGAAATTGTTTAGGCATTTCACCATTTAGTAATCAGTATACATAAGCTCACAAGTTTGGGAGGAAAAAATGCAGCTTCATATGTCAAACTATATACCGTTCAATCAACTGTGTTTGGATGATCCTACTCATCTACCGCAACACTTATGCAGACTCGACATCATAATGAACAAACATAAAAAGTTTTATACTGTTGCTGCTGCTTCTGTTTATAAAAACTCAGCTACCAACAAATTGTAATTATGTACTTTTGTTGCATTAATGAAATGACGTGCAGAGCTTTTGCGTGTTCTCAAAAAAATCGTTGATATATAAATAGTAAGCTATCACTCTTGACATCCCTGAAATCTTAGATAGGATTCAAGGTTAACAAACAAAACAGGAACATTTTCCAGTGGCAAGCTTTGAACTCCGTAATTGTGCGATTCGATGCGATGATCATATATGGTCATTGGTGACATATGACATGGTGACATCTGCATGAATGGAGCCTCAATATACCTAAGTGGATTTGACCTTGTTCAGCAAGTTTATGCGCAATGTTGATATGTTCAGACCATTAATAAAGGTAGAGTATCATTGCAGAATTAGACTTAGAGACCCATACTCCATATTTGATCCCTAATTGTGATGGATAGGCACATACATTAACGGCCAACAAGAAAGCCTGTGCCATACAGAAAGGCACATGCCATCCATTTCGTTCAGAATGAACAAAAGAGACAGCCACCAATGTTACTATTACTCCACATTGAACCAGAGCAGGACATAATAATACTATTGATACTTCAACACTTTCCTACTTAGTTCAATTCAACATGTCCCTAGGCATTCTAAACTCACAAATGTTCAACTTTTATTCATGAGTTAACCCAACCTGCATAAATCCCCTGCACATGCCGAAATCAAAAAATCGACTGGGAATTGGGAACCATCCAACATCAATTATCAGAAACAACCGACTGAATGCACTCACAGAACCTAGCCTTTTACCACAAGAATATCAAGAACCGCCACTTCACACCCAATGAAGAGGTCCCCACAATCCAACCCAATCCAATCCCGGTCCGACCACGATGCCCGCACCGGGCACGAATACACGCATCAACTCAACGTAGGTAGCGCGACAAGAATCGCGAGGAGGAAAGAGCAGGGACAAGGAGAAGGGGACGGTACCTGGAGGCGGATGACGTACCACTCCTCCCTCTCCATGTAGAAGTCGTTGAGCTTGTGGAGCTCCAGGTCGAGGGTGCTAGCGAACCAGTTCCCCAGGGCCCGGTCCCCATCTCCCACGGCAGCGGCGGCGGCGGGCGGGTGGTCGCCCTCGGGGGGCAGGCTCTTGATGAGCTTCTTGAGGGCCTTGTAGGCGAGGTACTTGTCCCTCCACGCCGGCAGCGTCTCCTCCAGGTGGTTCCGGAAATCCTTGCCAAACTTCATGTGAGCTCTCCGATAATCAATCCCACGAGAATTCCGAATCCTTCTTTGGTTCGGGGGGAATGTAAGTGGCTTTTGGTTGTGACGGAGAAGAAGATGAGGGGAGGAAATGGGATGGATGATTGGGTCGCTGTCGGGTGGGGCCGGATGTGGGATATTCTCATCTCGGCGCCTCGTGGGTTCCCCTTCTGTCGTCTTCCCTCGGCTCCTGCGATGCGATCGACGCCTGCCGCTTCGGCCTTTAATTCGGGCTTCTTGTTTTTTCCCCCATTTGCTTGGGGTTTTTTTGTCTTTTAACTTCGAATTCTTCGTGTACCGAAATAAATAAGTGATTTTTCACATACTTACTATTTATTCTAATTGATCTAATAATTAATCTATACTTACTATTTATTCCAATTGATCTAATAAGTAATCTATACTTACTATTTATTCCAATTGATCTATACTAATTATTCACGCTAATATTTTATACTAATTAATTATCAGGATAATTAATCATCTACATTAATTAATTGCCTCACTAATTCACTGGAGAGCCAATTGAAGCATGCCATGCGGAGGGAACAAGGAGGGGGACACCATAAAAGGGACAAGCAAGCCCTATTCTCTAGCGATGCGATCGACGCCTGCCGTTTCGGCCTTTAATTCGGGCTTCTTCTCTCTTTTTTTGCCCCATTTGCTTGGGTTTTTTTTTTGTCCTGTGACTTCGAGTTCTCTGTGTATCTAAATAAATAAGTGATTTTTTCAAACTATTCCTCCAAACAATTTTTTAAATCTAAAATCATGTGCGATATTCGTATCGATGTTTCCGTCATCTGTGGTCATTTCGATAAACACATACGAAAACAATCGGCCATAGTAAAAAAAACAGTACCAGTCTTATTCCTTCTCTTCTTACCTAGCTTTGGTACGTTATTGGTGTCGGTGTGTCGCTGAGTGCGACACGCACACAGCACATGAACCAGAAGTACTAATCATGCTATTTGTGTGATTGTGTCCATGAAATTTCTCCGTTCCTAGTGAAGCACTTCATGTTGGACAATGTGGTGAAGCTTCCATCAACTTGTGAAAGCCAATCCGCCCCCAAAAAGAGAGGAAATTATGCGACAAGGCCCAGCATTTACTACATTTCGATGTTACATGAACATTTGGTATGCACTTTGATACTTTATTCTTCAGACGAGCGGAGAATGAGAGAGAATACTCTAAGGAGAGCGTTGGCTCTGAAAGTTTTTGTTCCAAATGTTACCCAACTTACAAAATATGTACACCTGAAAGACTACAGAATTGTTAAATGGAACATACGTATTTGCATCCGTACATGTTTGCCAAGATGTAGCAGACTGTGGCCAGAATGAATAAGCTTCCACCTGCATGTCTCATACGATACACGCGTGCGTGCGCCGCATGGTTGCCAGCTCTAAATCGCCGCCTAGCAAAGGGAAAGCCTCTTGCAGACGCCGGAGATCGATGCACAAGCCGTCTTCTCATTGTCCTTCCTTTTGGCCTAAAAAATGGCTACCCAGAAACGGCATACACTGAGATGCTGATATGTTTCTTCTCCCTGTCAGTAAGGTCTCACTCAGTTTTTGCGAGCGGAATGGTACAATTCCATCTAGTCTAGAGCAGGTCGGTTCCATGACCAATCTTGCTCCATGACCCTCCTGCAGAGGGCGTGGAAGCGTCTAGGTGTGAAAGGTTAGGAACAAAAGTCCATGTCAGTCTAAAATCAGCTGACCCAGTCCGGGGTTTGGGCTGAGTCTGATTCCACCCCTGACCGTCGACGTTAAAGACAATGTTATAAAGGCTTGCACAATGCATGGCGTCTTTTACTGTCAGCTACAAGTACAATGCAATGCAATACCAAGGAGATACCAACAAGTAAAACACACCTCCAGTTTTCCGAACAATTGGGATGGATCCATATGGCATAGCAATAAGCTGGGTTAGACCACAAGGTTCGAAAAGGGAACAAACAAAAATGAAGTCGGCACCAACATATATCTACAACAAAATTACACATCAGGTTAATTTCCAGTTCTAAACAACTAACATATGGGGCTTTTGGCAGAGGATGTAAAACTTACCAAATAGTTAAAAAAAAACTCTTATTAGAGATGACGTACAGGACAACACGATTCAAGGATGCTATCATCAACAAGAATGTGTTGTTCCTAAGATCTATACAGTATCAAGGTGGTCTTACAACGCAGTGATAGCTCAAAACTTGTGCAAAAACACAAGATAAGAGACTCATGGCAAAATAAAGGTACATCAACAAAAGAAAATCAAAAGAAAAAAGATAATGCAGTCAATAACTACTGGCAAACAGTATACAGTGGTCAAATGTGGAGTGTAAAGTACCGCATACCCATTCTGCGGATCCAAGAAGTGAACAGGGATGTCTTCAACCTTTCCAAACCATACTTTTATCTCTGTATCACCCCAAGTAAAGCTTCGGCGGTAATGTAAATCCTTCACCTGCACCATAAGAACCGTAACTTAATGACGAAAAAGAACAATATCGACATTCACCATTCTCACCTGTCAAGCAAGCACACAAAACTCTCCACACATATACTAGTAAAAGGTAAAAAGGTCTTGCAGATTAATATGCAGCAAAGAAATAATATCAGCTATAACCAAATTTAAGAGATGTGCTTCAATGCTCTCTCCAAAAGTGAAAACAGAAAAAACACAATTTTAAAGCACATTGAGGGTCTGATTTGCAACCAACCACAAAGGGAAAACAGATTTTAAAATTCAGGATATACCACTCCAAAGAGTGACATGGTTCAGGACGTCACTCCAAAGATTGACTTCCAAGATACGCCACTACGAACACATTTAGATCCACGAAATACCATTTCCGCTCATTTCTTGCATTTGTCAGGCTTTTTCACCTGCAGGAAAGGACATCTTTGCCCCTGGTCGAAGTTCATTACGGAACCATGTTGCCTCGCATGCTTTGTTTATCTTGCAAAAACTTTTTGTATGTTACTACATTACCTCATACCAATACAGCTAGAAACTCTGCTGAAATTTTTCATGAAAAATTGTTGTCATCTCACACCAAAATGCAAGTCATTTGAAACAAATTCCAATTAATTGGCAGCATTTAGTTCAAGACAACACACTAATAAGCCATTACATACTGGGCAGCATAATCTTATAGCATCAGCTAAGATATTACATAAAAGGGCACCAAGATAACTAAAGCATGCAGGCCTAGTCTAACCCAGGGGCAAAGATGTCATTTCCCATAGGGTGAAAAGGTGACAAAAGTCTGAAAACCTCAAGAAATGAGTGGAAATGGTATTTTGTGGATCTAAATATATTCGGAGTGGCATATCATGCAAAGTTGTTAGATGTGTATTATACATGTGTATTTTCTTCGTTGTATAAGGAGTTATATGCATATATGTTACATCTATACGTGTATATATATTGGCTCATTGGCCTCATGATGAATACAAACGCTATTCATAACATGGTATCATAGCACATACTAAGGGTTTCATGTCGTTAGTTCATTTCTCCATCTTCTGCCGCTGTCGTCATCGCCTGGCGTCTCTTCACCACGCCGTCGAGAGGCCTCACTGTGGATAGCCTTGCACAACCATCCCTAACTCTGAGCTGCCACTTACCTAAGCTTCCCCTACCTCCAAAGATGCTCAAAAACTAATACTCTTGTCCCCTTTGCCCTTGAAGCTCACCATTGCCATTAAAATCGTCGCAAAGACACCTCGCCGCCGGTGAAGCTCCGGCCATCCCTGACCACACCCAAGGCCAAAAATGGAACCCCCTCGTCACCAGGAATCTACTCGTGGTCATCTATTGTGTTTCAACTACGGATTCCCTGACCGCTCCACTGCTTGAAATCTCCGACCGCTTGAACTCTCCGACCGCCCCACCGCTTGAACTTTTCGGCCACCTTGTAATCAAGAGAAGCTTCGACCACTCTGCTTCGAGTCATGAGCAACACCACTCATACGCCATCCGATGTTCTTAAGCCAATCGAACGCCGTCTGATATTCTTAAGCCACTTGAACGTCGTCCGATGTTCTTAAACCACTCGAACGTCGTCTGATTCTCCTAAACCGCTTGAACACTATCTGATCTTTTAAGCCACTCAGACGCCGCCCAATCTCCACAGCTACTCGGACGTCATCCGATCTCCATAGCAACTCGTACATCGTCTGATCTCTGCTGACTTCACGCTCGAAGTCGAACCTCAACCGTCCACCCGACTACATAGTCATACTCGAGACCACCCAAGTACTCGTAACTTCTCTGTTCTCCGAGTACACAGCGACAACCCGATAAGAACTAAACCCATTGTGAACAGTAAAACTCACGATGAACAGTATCAGACCCGTGACTGTTCACAGAACCCTAAAATACATATATACATCCATTTCGATCATTTCAAACCTATCTACCCATTTCTCAGCTCTATTTTCGCATCCCAACCCTCCTATAATCTCTAAACCTATTTTATTCGGTTTTTCTAGATTTTACTTCTTTCTTTTTATTCCTAGCTCAATCCTTTGAGCACAAAATTGATTTATTTCTTTTGCTTTGCGCTAGCACACGACATCGTAGACCAGTCGACCCAAGAAGGAGAAGCTCAAATTCAAGCTCAAGAATAAGTAGAATACGAATAAATAGAATACATTGGTCCACAAGACAAATCACATGTTTTTTATTATGTTGAACCTTTATTCCTTTAATTATTTATTTATCAGTATTTTCATTATGTAATTTAGCACTGTTATTTCTTGTATAATAAATGTTTAGAATGACATTATATTAGTTATGTCCTACCACCTAAAAAAAGCCTTGTTTAATTTAACAACCATATCACATTGACAAGACTTAGTATTATTAAAGATACTAATTAAATAATCATGGTAAATCAGGAACTCAACTATTTTATATTACTAAGAGACTTGGCACTTTGTCAGTAGAATTTCAAAAGTGGTTAGAGGATAAGAAGATATCACGGGAAGCACGAGATGGTTGGGTTTCATGACTTTATCATAAGGTGGAGACTTTGGACTAGAAAGGTGATAGTGCAGATGGTCATTGAAACAAAGGTTTGTGGATGGAAGTTGCCTTGGTGAAAATATAAGGACTAGAACCATATGCCAAGTAAAGAATACAATGATCGCTCAACCGCAAGCGTTGATTCGTCAAATCTGGTTTAGTAGCTGCTCAAGTTCGATTGAATATCTACAAAGGGTGGAGGAAGACTGAGGGAGTTTTTGTGGTATAGGAAGGGAAGACTATATTTAACAATAGTAGATCCGCTTTAAATCGGCGAGGCTGCGAGCCACCCAAGTTTGTTAGGAAACAGTACCTATTGGGTAGAGGCTATATAAAGAATTGAGCAGTAAAAAGTCTTGTTTTCTTAACTTTGTCGCGAGAGTTAAGAGTTCTTGTGGGTAAAGCTGGGTAACTCTGCAGAGTCAATCATAAATGGTATTCAAATACATTGTGCTTTCGGTAAATGAAGCTGTGTTTAATGGGTGATTTCAACAGTGAAGTATAAGTAGATTTGGAAATATTGAAGTTTGGTAAACGAGATGTTGAAACCCCAAATTTTTTAAGAAGTTTATGATTTATTATTTTGTGTTTAAAAACAAAATATTTACAAATAAAATTGCATCCACAAATACTTTAACAAAACCACTATATTTCCAACACTTAAAAATCCTAACAAGTAGCTATATAGTATTTCCCTATATGACTTGTTGAGTACGATGGTTGTACTCATGCGTGCTAAACTATTAAGAGAAGATGCTTGAAAAAAATAATGAAGGAACTATTGAGGAAGACTTTGAAGATCTCTACGATGTAGATGACGTCTGGTGTTATGGTTTATTTTACACTGAGACACGCCTATGGAGTTATTTTGTATTGTAATATAACTTTACGCCCCTCGTCGCGCTGTGTAAAACTTAACTGCTTAGCCTTGATTTTGTAATAATGTTTGGTTTTTAAGCTTAAGTTTGTGATGGAAATAATGTACACTCATCTATGGTACTCGTAGCTGAACAATACTGGACAGTTATGAGGAAATCCTAATAATCCTAGAAAAGGGGGCATTACAAAGTCATCATGTTCATCACTATCTTGTTCCCGAGCAGCTTCCTTTCCTTTTTGCATTTTCATCCACCTCACGAACTTTGTTGTCTTTGTGTTGCTTCTGAGCATCGGCCATAAAATTTGCAGCAGCAGATGAAATCTTGGATGGGGCATGTGTTGGAACCAGCTGATTGTTCATTGGTATTTAGTCTTGGCTTCTTAGGTGTGTGACCATTCCCAGAAAGACCATGAGAGCTGGATGGAAATTTCTGTCCAACTTGCTGTGCAGGAAGATTAGTGCCACACTTCCCTTTCAAATAGAAAATCATACAAGAAATCCCCAAGACAACCTTCAGCTGAAGCAGGAACTTCTGAAACATCTCTAAAACCAATGTATAAACCTCACATAATCCTGTCTGTACATACTTTCTTTATCAATTTCCTTTGTGATCCCCCACCAGAGAACCAACATTACTCAGAGTTGCTTCAGTCCTTTTGTCATGGGGTATCCTTCTAACTCTGAACCAAGCTTTTTGCAACTCACATTTAGCACCAACAGTAGGGTTCCAGGGATCAACATCTATCTGAGCCTTAGCACGCCTCATCCCCAAACCTCTAAAATGCGACCAATCATCCACCATTTTAGCATTTGGGAACCTCATAGAGAACTGATTAGGAGCCGCCTGTCTGGCATAGAATCTTCAGGAGGGGCATAAATCTTGGAATTCTTGTTCGATCTGTCTGGAAGAAGCAACACCAGAAACAACTTTGATAATGGCAGTACTAGCCCTTTCCCTTGAAGCCTATTATATCAACAATGATGATCGGAACCGAATTTATTGCCTGTCCCCTCCCCAGCAAGAATTGAGCCTGCAACTCACTTCTTGCGTGACAATCCAGTTAACAACAATACACATTGTGTTGTTAAAATTAACTTTTCCAGTTGTGACTGATGTGTTTATCTTTCAGAAAAGGCCAGGCCAGGCTATTCGATCTTGTCAAGTGGTTTGGAAGGAGGAAAACAATTGACCGCGCGTACGTGCTGTCATGCAATAACAGAACAGATGAACAAGGAGAATTCCAGTATCAGTAACGAATTAATACATAAACACGTATGCACACAAAAAGGGGTGATTCAGAAGAGATCAAAGAAGATGCTGGTACCAATCATATACAGCTTGAACGAAGTTGGTCGGTGTAATCCAGAGTGGTGATTGACACGGAGTGACCGGCCGATCGACTACTGGCCGTGCGATGGAGATGGCCTGATGGACGGGCAATATGGGATCAATCGATCGAAATGGACAAGTGGTGGTGGGATGCCGCTGTAGTTGGTGCAGTACGTGCATACGCAGGATCTATTGAGACGACAGCAGAATCGATGGCAGAGCTCCTGTTCTTGGTTAAAAAAAGATGACAGAATGAGCTAGCGAGATGAAACCACAGCTTGTTCTCTGCAGTGCAAATCGTATCACCGCTTCCGCCAGTCAAACTAAGCTTGCAGCAGCAGAAATTATTCAGAAACCACAAGTGGAGTATTAGTGTAAGATAAGATTAATTTGTACTAACTCCACTCTGCAGCTAGGCACTAGCAGAGAGAGTACCCAGCAAGGGAATTTTTTGGAGTTAAGAGGTTGCCTACGTATGCGCACGCGGCACTCTCTCGTTGTCAACTGGTCCAAAACTAACGCAAGATATTTGCTTGATCGCGATATGTTTGTTTTCCAATGTGGACCAACCCGATGGACGACATGTACAGCATGGCCTCAAGGAGATCGAAACATCAAGAAGAAAAAAGCAGCGATCGAGGCTGCCTTGTACGACCCGTTCGCATAGACTTTTGATTTTGATTTTTATATTTGATTTATAAATAGTAAGAATTTATAGAAAGATATTTACTATAATTTTTATTGATATAAATAAAGTCACTGTAATGTATACTATAGTCGATTAATAGACCCAGCCTTGAAAATACATTTTATTTGAAAACTAGTTACCGTATAAAAATCACTTACAATAGAAAATAGCTTTAGAGGCCAATATGAATAGTACATAAATATTTCAGTCCGATCGGACAAACAAATGCATTTGTTGGTAGAAGTAGCTACTATACTTTTTATGTATTGTTTGTGCGATATATTTTGTCTGTGTTTTTTGAGACGGTAGTAGTAACAGAGATATGGATAAAGGTGGTATACGTACAGTGATGCGTGCACGTGGGCGCGACGGACGGGGTCCGTGACTTTGGCGAAGGGAGGATGACGAAGCCGCATAGGCACTGACGTCTCACGCACTGGATAACGATGCACGCATAGTCGTCTTCGTCTATCCGCTCCGCTCAACTCAACTCCCTGCACGCGTCCTAGTCGAGCAAGCAAACACCCGGCGACGATATTTCTCGAGGGCTAGCTTTGTTTAGCGACTAATGCCTATCCTTACCAACCTTATCGTAAGCAGCAACAGCAACGGCAACGGATTTGACAAGGCATAGCTGCTTGGTTTGTTTGCGGTAATGTCCTCGTAAGACTTGGTGGCTGCATGGAAGCCCTCCGCATTTTGTTGGGATTAATGCTCGGCTTTTTTTTTTGGGCAATGAGAGAGCGGTGCCTCCCTTCAAATCGGCCTGTAGACTGATTTCGCGTAACCTTGAGCTTGGTTGGAAGAATGGATTGATGATCTGATCAGAATAGGTTGGTCTGGTGCAAGCTCATCGCTTGATTTTTGTAGCCTGATATTTGCATCCCACAAGCAGTACACTCGTGTTTGTGTGGTCGACTTGTTGCTATATGGGGCTGGCTCTGAAAAGTCCCTAAAATTTCAAACCAAAAATTTCTGTGTTTTTTGCTGGATTTTTGAGTGAATTTTGAAAACTTTCCTTTTCGGGAAAGTTTCGCCGGAACGCGCTTTCCTTTTTCGGCCGTTCCGTTTTCCCCGCTTCGTTGGCGCCCTCGCCGTTTCCGTTTTCCCCTCCTCCCGGCGCCTTCCGCTCTTCCTCCCGCGTTGGCGCCGCCGCCTTTCCGCGCGCGTCGCTGCGCTCGCGCCGCCTCGCACCGCCTCTGCGCCTCGCCACCGCGTTTTGGACCGCCCGCGCGCGACGCCGTCGGTGGTCCGGCCGGCAGAGACTCCGCGCCACGCGTCGCGGCTTCTTCTCGCGCTCGACCCGCTGGCGGCGGCAGCTTCTTCACGCGCGCGACGCAGCCCATGCCCGAGCTCACTCGCTCCTCTCCGTCGCGTCGCCTTCACACTGCGCGCGGGCCGTCGTCACCTCGGTCATCCACGGTCGCGCGGAGGAGACGCCTCCCACCATACTGTGACCCGAGCCGCGCCGTGCCTTCGCCCCGAAGCCTCCGCCTCTCGCCGCGGGTATAAAACCCGCTCCCTTGCTCCTCGGTCTCCTTTGATCCCGAGCTTCTCCATCGTCCCGTTCTCCTCCCACCACTCCCGGTGTCTCCTCGAGCCGCCAATCGGCGCCGCATCGCTCGAACGCCGCCGCCATCCTCCCGGGCGGCACCCCGTAAAGAGGATCTTCACCCCACTCCTCATCACTTGATTCCCGCGTCGAGCATCTCCTCCACTTGCTAATGCCATTGGTACCCTTTGTGCGCCGGTCGCGCCGTGGAGCACGGCCACCGAGGCTCGCCGTCGACTCCAACCACTCTCCGTGGCTAGCTCGTTTGGGAGCTCCCACCGACGCCGCCACCGCCACTGTAATCCCCGGCTCCTCCCGTGAAATCGCCGCCACTTGGACCCAAACGGCCTCGGTGACCCTTCCTGCCGGAGAGCCGAAACCACCCCATCTCCTCCCGCCATTTCCGTTGATCCTCGCCTCTAAGCCCAAAAATGGACTCACCGTGGCGAGACCTACCTGTTGACACCTCCGCCACCGCCGGCAAGCCCCAGGCGTCCGGACCGCCACCGCTGCCGTATCCCGCCGCGGAAGCATCAGAAGCGTCTCGAGGAAGAAGACGAGACGTGGCTCAATCCTCCGCTTGCACCCCGCTGCCGCTTAACCATGGCCTCCGATCGGCCCGTCACTGCTTCAACCGCCTCCTTGAACCTCACCGTCCGACCTGCATAACCGTACCGCTCCGCCTCCGTTGGATCGTGCCCGTCGCACCGCCGCCGCGCGCCATCTTCCTCGTCCGCCCGCTCCACGCGCCGCGCATCCAGACGGCGTGGCGCGCGGCGTGCGCGCCGCCCCCGCCTGCGTCGCCGCCTCGCGCGCGCTGCGCTGCGGGCGCGCGGCTGCATGCAAGGTCTGGTCTGCGCCTGTGGCTTTGGGCGCCTAGCACTGTTCATTAGATTTTCCAGTGATTTACCAATTTCAAAAATCCCAGAAAACTCAAATAAATCCTAGAAAATCACAGAAAATCCCAAAAATTCTCAAATTTCACCACTTTGCTCCAAATATTATTCCTGACCCAGTGGTGAACTCCTTTTCCACAGATTCATCCTAGAAAAATTCCTAAAATTCCATTTGGGGTGTTTATGCAATTTATTTCTTTTTAAATAGTTTATTTTTCCTCGCTTGATTAGGCTCAAGCCGGATTTATGTTATTTTCAGTGTTTGCGCTAGTGTCGGAGTTTCCAGAAGCTCAAGTGCAGTCGCAGGATCCAGGAGCTTCTACGTTCGAGCCAGCTGAGATCATCCAGATTGTCGGCAAGTCTCAAATCCTTGATCATGTTGCAACCCATGTTGACTATTTATGTTATTATGCTATTTGCATTATGCTAATTGTGAAATGTTAGTTTAAAATAAAATGTTTAGAATGACTTATTATGTAGTTAATCCTACCACCGTTAAATGCCATGTTTAATTTGTAGCCATGCCTTTGTAACCCTAGAATTAATTACTTGATAATCTAGACAATTGTAGGATATTATTATCATCATGCAAAATGTTACACTGATAAGGTTGTGGCTGTGGGCCAATAGAATTTTAGAAAACCCGACTCTAAGGTAGGGTGGTATGGGACACCGTATCTTAGAGCGGAGAGTGCCGGCGTGCACAAGGTAAGGTAAGGGTGCGTGGGAAACCGCAAGACGGTCCTTGCCCAATCTCTTACCTTAGGTTTGGAGTAGGGTAAGAGAGTTGTGGGAGTCGCGAGACGGCCTTCGCCACCGCTACCCTAGGTTGGGTCGCGTGCTGGCGAGGTTGCGGACCATGTGAAAATATAAGGATCAAACCCTTACGCGAGCAAATGTCACGTTGATCGCCAACCACGGGAGTTGACTTGTCAACACCGGTCTAGTAGCCGCTCAACTCAATTGAAACTCTACAGGAGGATTAGCGGTGAGGTTAGGCCAAAGGGTTACTGCTGCCTAACAACGGTAGAGTTCACTCGGCGGACAATGGTTTATTCGTTTTGTGTGTGTGTGTGAGAGATCCGGACTGAGTGAATTCTACCGGTAGAGCCTATATAAAGAGTTGAGCGTTGAAACGACCGGCTTCCTTAACTCACCATGAGGGTTAAGGGATCGTGTGGGTAAAGTGAGCAAACTCGCAGAGTCAAATAAATGGTATTCGAATACGCCGTGCTCCGGTTATTGGAGCCGTGTCACTTGGTGATTCCAAACGCAAAGCTTAAGTAGTTTTGTAAATGTTTAACTTGTTTAGGTTGGTTAATGAACTCTTGTTGAAAACCCCGAGTGCTTGAGGAGTAGTTTTGGGTCCTTTTTTTAAAATGATTGCAAATAAAGCGCATCCACTCAAAGTAATAAACCAAGTATACTCTCTTCCTTTGATGTTCCGTGCATATAATAAGCTAGGGTCCCTTTGGGACTTGCTGAGCCGGTTGATTGGCTCACGGCTTGCTTTTGCCCTTCTTTAGAGGATCAAGACGAAGGTGTTTGCCTCCCCGTTGAGGAAGTCCCGGAAGGTCGCTTCTTCGACGAGGATCCGTGGCTTTAGGTCTTCGCCGCGCTCAAGCGGATTCTGGAGCTTCTGTAATGTAATTATACTTTGGGCTTGCACGCCCCTCTGTTGAAAAATGGATGTTAATCCCTATGTAAAATATATCTTTGGTCTTTTGTGGTAAGCATGTAATGGTATACTCTTGCGCGACATTCCATAATCTGTTCATGCGTGAATAGTTGCGAGTGCCGTGTCCGTCACGCAAGCTCGAAGCGGGCGTTACATGTGCTCACTGTAGCCTCCCTAGATGCAGCTTCTAAGGAGTATATTTAGCATAATTAGCCCATTACAGAGGCTTATTTAGCATAATTAAATTTAAAAAATTTTAAAAATATAAAAAATATGTTAGCCCATTACGTATAATACAAACAAATACGGGAAAAACCGGCAAAAAAGCTCAACAAAAAGCCAAAAGTTCAGAAAAGACGAAATTTATGAATAGTGAAAAATAAGCTAGAAGTCAGAAGCCGAAGCCGAGTTGATCAGGATCCAAATCTACAGGCCATGCCACACAGGCACATCGCACCGTAGGCCCCTATACTAGTGTGGCGTATGCATAGATGTGTTGTTTGCTTGCGGCACGGAGGTGTCCGAGAGTCCAGGAGGCGTTCCGAGAGTCTTGATGACATCCTGGAGTCCTAGAGGCTCTAGGATACATCCCGGAGGGTAAGTCCTTTAAGGGAGGGACGGTTCCTTGAGACCCTTCTTCACAGGGATGATAGGTTGCCAGAGGGCATGTCCGACAATTCCCTCTACCTCCTCAGGAGCCATAGCTTTTGTAAGTCTGCTATGTCCCTACAGTCAATGCAAGTGATGTAGATGTGAAACCGAAACACAAGTTGGACGTTTCACAAGTCGGCGTGCGGGAAGAAAATGGACACAACTGTTTATATAGATTGGGGAGGGGGGCAGGAGGACCATCTTGCTCTTATCGATGAGCCGGCAAGGGTTGCCTCTAGCAGGAGGATTCGTGAGGGCACTCTGGTTTGAATGTATTTTGTATTTCTTGAGGGCTCCCACTATAAATGAGAAGTACATGGGGCCTCTATCTCCAGGAGCCATAGCTTTTGTAAGTTAGGGTCTGTTTGGTAGAGCTCTAAATTCTTATTTTTCAGCTTTTGCTCTGGATTATCTGAGAATCAACTTCTCTGAGAAGCTGAAACTGTCTCTAAAAAGCGTTTGGCTAGTAGGTTAGCTCCAGATTCATAAAAGGGGGATTTGAGGGAAATAGACCATATTACCCCTAGTTTTGACACTTCAATTTAACATTAATATTGAAGAAAATCAATTTCTGAATCAACTCACATCAACATATGTGAAGAAATCACAATTAATAGTCTGATTCTACACCCAAATCACAATTGATTCTACATCAATGGCTAATCACAAACTGAACCGAATATAGTAAACAAATGTACACAGGAATCTTGGATTACACTAGAAACATTTCATACTTTATTCTTTCCCTCTTCCACACCCAAACCTCTAGCTGCCAATTTAGCTGCTAAAGCTTCCTTCGCAGCTTGTTCCTATAAAAGAAATCAGCACACAGTTACACCCTCTATCAACTTCCTTCGCAGCTTGTTCCTGCTAAAGTTTTTGTACTATGTTTCTTCCTCACAGATACCCAGTCAATATCAGAAAGATTTTCTGGATTAGCATCGGCTTTACCATTTTCACCTAAGGATGCAATATAGAATTTGGAAAATTGATTAGCAATCAACTTGTCAACAGTAACCCAAAAGGGGAAAACTGAACTTAAATTATTGTTGTGAAGTATCATGTTACAGGAATTAACATCAATTATTGTATATCATCTATATGTTCTTGTCAACATGGCCAAAGAACAAACCATTACCTTGATGGCGGCGGTGGTGGCGCCTCTAGTATTGGGGACCGGAGGGAGGCGGCGGGCGAGATCTGGACCGAGAGAAGGGAGAGAGGCGGCGTGTCGGGCGGCGGTGGGGCGAGATTTGGACCGAGAAGGGAGAGGCGGCATGTCGGGCGGCGGGCGAGAGAAGAGGCGGCACGGGCAATGTAAGGAGGGCAACAAAGAGAAGAAGAGAGAGGCGCGGGGCGAGAGAAGGGGGAGGCGAGCGACGAGAGGAAGGAGGCGCGGCGCGAGAGAGAGGCGGGCGGCGGCGAGAGGAGGCGGGCGACGAGAGAAGAAGAGGAGGCGGAGCGGGCGGAAGAAACGAGGAGGTGGAGCGGGTGGCACGAGAGAGAAGGGGGAGGCGGGTGAGGCGACGGGTAGTTGAGTGGCATTTGCGTAATTGATTTCTATGAGTAATTTTGTTTTGGGTTAACTCCCACGAGAATCCACTCAAGACCTGGTTCTCCTCTCTAGTTCATTTTCATCCTGCTCCTCATGAGAATCGAATCCAAGTTTTGAGAAGTGAGAGAATCTATTGAGAAGGCTACATGGTTATGTCCCCATAGTCAGAGCAAATGATGTAGATGTGAAACCGAAACACAAGTTGGATGTTTTACAAGTCGACGTGTGGGAAGAAAATGGACACAACTGTTTGTATAGATTGGGGAGGTGGGCAGGAGGACCATCCTACTCTTATCGATGAGCCGGCAAGGGTTGCCTCTAGCAGGGGGATTCGCGAGGGCACTCTGGTTTGAATGTATTTTGTATTTCTTGAGGGCTCCCACTATAAATGAGAAGTACATGGGGGTCATGAATACACGACACATCCATCCCATTCATCATGTAGTGTCATGAATATTATTATTGGTAATACGTCATAATCTTCTCACAAAATAAAAAGCGAATGAAAAAAATTTAGGTGTCAATTAAATCGTGCCATGGACAACCTTTATCAGGATTAGGGCATATTTGGAACACACGAATGAAAACATAACTATCATGAAATTTTATAGGAACTAGCCAAATGTCCCTGCGTGGCTAGGTACTACAATACATACATTTTTTTATTTGAAAATAGACTTATATTTGTTGTACAACTCTAATACTTAAGATTAAAGATAGAGATGCATCTTACACAAATGTAATAGTTCTAATATAGATTTTATTATTCAGGATCGCTATAATATGAACTCACTATAAATCGATGGTGTATATCTTTCTTGTTTTTCACAGATTAACATGATAATTTCTAGTATTTGAAAGTGAATATGGTGACTTTTTTAGTTATCGATACAAAAGATAGATAGGAACTGACTTGATTTGCAGAATTAGGAATATCAAGGGCTTTTCATTTAAACGAAGTTTTCAAGGTCCTTCGATGAACTTTCAGGTATATAAGGCCATCCTAGCAAACATACGTATTTAAAATTTAAAAAAAAACACAGAAAGATCGATGAGGACACGGAGACCAAATGATCGTGTTTCGTCCAGAAGCATCCTCGGCTGTGCGCTCACATGCCTAACGTCCGATCACATCATTTCTTGCGGCCAACTACAATCTGACGGCAAGACCCACACACAGAGACCTCCGTCCCAGGTTTTAGACCTGAAACCACTCTTCCCGATAAACCTGTGTGCTCTGCTGGGGCCTTATGTCCCGCTCCACGTGGCTTCGGTCCGTAGCTTTTTTATTTTCGATTTTTAAAAATTAAAAGTTATTTAAAATATATTAACTTTTTAATTTTATTTTTTTATATTATCTATAGAGATATGATAGTATTTTTATTTTGTCTATATTTCTGTTTTTCTTTAATTAAGTAATTATTCAAAAAAAATAATAGATGCTATAGTATAATTTTAATTAATAGTTAAAAATCATAGCTATAAGTATATAGCCGAATGAAGCGGCCTCTAAATTTAGGACCTATATAAAACGACCAGATACTTATCACTACACTTACCTCTCACTTTTCTTTCCAACTAGGCCAGTACGTTCAAGCTTTCAGGAACTTATTGGTTGCAGTCTTGATTATTTCTACATCGCTCGATCCAAATTAAGAGCACGCACCGCTGCAATCGAAAGAAGCAGCTGGTATAATTTATGCGATAGGAGAAATGGGTTCTCTGATGGCTGGTTGGGATTCACCGGTTCTTGGTGATGACAACAAAGGTGCGTGCCACTCCACGATTCAGTTCTGTTCATCAGTTGTTGTCACAGACAGCCACGCATGCTTTTCTTGTTGCTTTAATTTGTTCATGAAAGAAGAAAATTCATATGTAACGTGCATGTGTTTCTAGTTCGTCTGATGAGGAACCGGTCACTGACCAAGGAGGAGGTGGAAGCGTTCTGGAAGCAACACAGGAAATCGGAGGACGGCGGCGAGAGCTCGCCGCTTGGCTCCCCCGGTGCCATGGTACTAGCTGTACTGCTGCTGCCGGTCTCGTTTGATTTCCTTGTGCATCTTATACCTACCTAGCTAGCTAATTAAGGTCTAAAAACTGAGGCATGAGGTCTGATCTTTAATCTGCTTTGTCGATGTAGGAGAGCCCGTTCGGGAGCTTGGGGAGGAGGAGGTCACCGACGTCGTCTCCCCTGGCTCTTGGCAAGAAGATCGACCCGACGGCTCGCGCGGAGGGCTTCCCAGACGACGACGCCGGGGAGAGCCCCAGCAAGAGCCGCGACTGGTACGTAACCAGTAACCAACCGCCGCCGCCGCCGATATTGTACTCGACCTAACTGACGCGTGCGAACTGCTCCTTTTGACGCGTGCGCGCCGGTGTGTAGGTGGACGAGGAGCAACTGGGCGTTCCTGAACGAGCCGCCGCAGCAGGAGGTGTTCGGCAAGGCGCAGAACTACACGCCGCAGTTCCACGTCGCCCGGATCGCCACCGGCAACGCCTGATCCAACACAGTAGTGTGGGCGTGGGTTTGTGAAGTCGAAATCACTTGATCAGACGGATCGTAAACGTGATAATATTGGTTCGTAATAGATCAGTTAGGCTTGATGCATCTTCCTCTACGGTAGAGGTAGGTTCATTTCTTGGTTACTAGCACGCACGTACTAGCTACTGTTTGCACCTAACAGTGCACGAGTTGTCCTCTCCGTGTAGATGTCCTCGTTCTATATTGTTGTACATGTCTAAGATGCAGGTGTGGCGAGTGAGCGGTGTACGTAAAGAAGTAACTTTTGCAGTATTGGAAGCTGCTGGCTATGGTTGTGCCATTGTGTAAAAGCTTTCAAATAATGGCATCTCTTTTCATGGTGGTCGTAGGGCCACTTTCCAGCTCCTTGAGTTATCTGCTTCGGATTTGACTAATTTTGCGGTATGCATCACCATGTCACCATCCCAACCGGCCGGCTAAACATGACACGCATGCCGATGGGAGAGGCGCACAAGCAACGAGTGGCACCTGCGGGCCTATGCAACTACCTGGGCCGCTGGGCTTAGTGGCCCAGTTAAGCAGCGTGCGACATCTGGGGATCCAGCCCAGGAGCCCGCCGCTGCGGCCGGGTGAGAAATCTCGCGTCTTCCTCGGCCCCCGCGGCCCAGCCGACAATGGATGGCGGCCGGGTTTGTTACTTGGGTTGGCGGGAGGCCCAGCCGACAATGGACGGCGCCCGGGCTTGTTACTTGGGTTGGCGAGAAGTAGAGGAGCCTCATGGACTTTTATAGGAAGCTTTTGGGATATAAAAGTTTCTCAAATCGATAGCAATCCAGAGTGTATAGACTTCTATTAAGTAATTCGTATTACTTAACTATTGTCAATAATAGAACCTTTTTGGTATTGGTTGAGTTTTCCATCTTACTGGGCTTGGGTTCATCACTGAGTCCTTGGAGCCCCCTCCCGCCCCTCAATGATGCGTATATTAATTGACAAGTCCTAGTGCAGTAGCTTCTAGGGCTCTGTCATGGGTCATGTGCTATCCAAGGGCATCACCTCTAAATCAAGTTTTCATAAAAGTTCAATATATAGGATTTCCAACTCGTATTTATACCATACAAATTTTATGAAAAAAATTTATTGTAGATGATTTGACATGTAGAAGAGTTACTTTTTACTATGATTTTTCTATTGGTTATGACTTGAAAAAACATACTGTTTACAAACTAGTTACTGTGGACAGTACAATTATAAACTAACTTTGTTGACGCAGACTGTCCGTAATAACAGGACGAACATGAAAACTATACAATAGTAGTCTTTGGTCCACTATATT
Source organism: Dendrocalamus sinicus (assembly GCA_036346575.1). Classification (NCBI taxonomy): domain Eukaryota; kingdom Viridiplantae; phylum Streptophyta; class Magnoliopsida; order Poales; family Poaceae; genus Dendrocalamus; species Dendrocalamus sinicus. The sequence continues at coordinate 31,478,085 of CM070649.1, read as the reverse complement.
AAAAATCAGAGCTGAACTCAATACACTTTTACTATAATTTTTCTATTGACCATGACTTGAAAAATGCATAACAGTACAAATATAAACTAACTCTGCTGGAGTAACTGCAGCCTGCCCATGGTAGTGTCTACTATATTCTCTGTGTAAAACTCGAAACAACATTAGACTTGCATAGCAGAATCCCTGCAATTTACACAATCCACTTAAATGGCGTTCCTCAAATGCTTTAAAAAGATCTAAACTGGCACAAAATTCACGAGATCAGTATAATAATATCGATCACCTCTGATTAACCAATGGATTGAATTAATATCCTGCAAAGTCACCCATGGGCTAGTATGCTCAAAAGCTTTCTAAAAAGCACCAGAAGATGAGACCTAGACATATAGTGCCAAACATCGAAGGACTAAACATAATAACATAATTTATCCATCTTGTACAAGTGCAAACACCAAACAGATTAGAACAGCAATGCCTGCCATTACAAAGCCAAGTTTTATCTCTGCGATTTCCTGTATTGATCTGCCTCTTCGTTGCCCCTTCTTTCATAACGTCCACTAGAATCTCTCTCGTGCCTTGACCGCTTGCGATCTTGTTCATCATGTTTCACTTCTGACTTGTACCTTTCTGATATTTCTTCTCTTCCTTGCGCATATCGGTCATCGTTTTTCTGTCTCTCACCTCTTGATCTCTCAGGTGATTTGTCATGCCCGTACCTGCCACGATCTTTTGTGCTTCTGTCACTATGCCTCATTCTAGAATCCCGGTCTCTGTACACCTCTGATCTTGAGGCTTGACTTTCCCTGTCCGTTGATCTGGACTCCTCTTTTGTTCTGTTAGGGAATCTTTGTTCTGCAGCACTCAAAGGGAAATTTTTGTGGCTCTTTGGAGGATCACGGTGTCTGTCATGCTCCCATCTTGCACTGCTCTCCTCCTTAGAACCCCAACCAGTGTTTGCATTTCTCTGAAAGTATAATTCATGAAGATCAGAATTAGTTACAAAGCATGCTTACTCTACAATTAGTCAATTACTGAACCTGTTAACTGATAAACTATAAACCAAGCATAAAGGAAAACTATTTCCAGCCAAGTACACGTAACAATAAAAGAAGGGCACTTATAATCCTACACTAGCGATTGACTCCTACATTCAGAGAAGCATTCATGTTGCAGCGAAAATAACAGAAATCTTGCACAAGGCATTAATCTCTAGCCATATCTAACACAAGCCAATAATAACAGAAATGGAGCTTGCGTTTCCGACAAAAGATGTTAAAACCTCTAGCAATGTTCCTCCTAATTCACATATCCACTATGGAGTTCCCAAATGCAGGTAATTAGCTCAATGCACATAAAGTCATGACCACTATTATACACCAGTGTAGTCTAGCAACAATTAAGATGAAAAGGCAGAATGATTATGCCTTGGTCAAAAAATTGCTACTAGGAATTGGTAAAGTGTACTGGTTTTTATGCAATCTCATCAGCACTATTCATGTAAGAATCAGCCTGATTTACATTCCATTAGTAAACATAAAGGCCTAGCATCTTGCAAAGTTGCAAGTTTCCAGCACATCCTCATCATGAGGAAACATTGGTATTAACACTCCAACAAATGTTGCGGTGAAATGACAAGATACTCATTTTCTAGTTAACAACTGATCTGGCAATATACTCTACTCGTGCAAGTACAAGTCAGCTGTGCATTTCCAGTGAATAATCATATATGGTCAATGCACAAGTGGGGACGGCTACCTGCTCATCATGGGAAAATTTGCAGGAAGCTCCGCGGTTGCATTCGCCTTTCTGGAATGCATAGCACACGCCACGGGCCTCCCTCTTCTTTTTCAGCTCCTCCTCATCTTCCTCCTCCTTCTTCTTGTACTTGCTCACATGGTCAACCCTTATGATCCTCCCAAGAATCTTAGCTCCGTTCAAATTATCTACACCATAGAAATTTAGCAAAAAGTTTAGCACTTCGGCAAAGAATCAATTGAAACTACATGCAGAAACGACCTAAGTGAAAAAAAAAGTCCAGGAATCCTCACCAACAGCAAGGATGGTGCTCCTCTGGTCCTCGTACGCAAGAAACGCGAATCCCTTGGATTTGCCGGTGCCCTTGTCGCGCACGAGGTTGACATCGACCACCTCGCCGTACCTGAGAAAGAGACCGGAAACGGCTCAGATCTGCCTGTCGCACCCACGGGGAGAGGAACACAGCTAGGTGAGGGGGGCGTGCTTACTGCGCAAAGACGGCGAGGAGGTCGCCCTCGGTGAGGTCGAAGGGGATGCCGCCGACGAAGACGTAGGCGGAATCCTTAAACTTGGCGTGCCACGAGGCCTCCTCGCCGATGCCCAGAAGCGCCTCCTTCTGGTTGATCACCTGCGTCCGCTTCACCTGCGTAAGAGGATTCATCTTCCCCGACTCGCCGCCGACCCCGAGATGGGTCGGATCCCTACCTCCCTAGAAGAAATTGACGCTACTCGAGCAGAATCTTGAGCCGATTTTGGGAGATTCGATGAGGAAGCGGATCCTCTGACTGACTTCGCTTCCTGCTCGTCGGACCAAGGAATGAAGGCTAAGATCGCCGTTGACAGAGCTGTCCAATGGACTGTGTGGGCCGGCACGGCATGGACCGGTCCAAACACTGCAAATAAACAAGTCGTGCCGTCGTGGTCTAAACCAAGCACAGTTTATAATTGTGCAGTGCCAGCACAGGCATAGTTAAACCTTAACGGACTGTGCCAGCATGATTGGTCTATTAAACCGAAAAAGAAAAATTCAAAAAATTATAGAAAATTACAGAAAAACATTGAAAATGATAGACATTATCAATCATTAAGATAATTATTATCAATAACATAATGAGATTTATTAACTTGTAAAATATCAATATAGATTATTACATGGTATGATTGCCTCGTTAAAAATTTTACAAGTAAAAATTCAACCTGAGAAAATCTTGGTAAAGAAAAAAAGTACAGCCTATAAAGCTCACAAGTCACTATTGTAACGCCCTAGGGTCCAAACCGGCTCAGACCTAACCACATTCTGGATAGGCCACGCACACGTAGCAACCCGCTTGCGCTTTCGTCCTCGCTTCGCGCAAAACGGTTAACCGGGGGTGCTACCATTGGAACTTCTAGGCTTATATGTAAGTGCTTCTCAAGATAAGCTAGCAAGGTGGGACTAATCCAGAAATTCATGTGCACACACACATGAGCCAACATGGGCCGGGGTGTCACATACATCCCCCTCAAAGGACCCGACGTTCTCGTCGGACCAACATACCCACAACGGGACAAATGATAAGGATCTCCTCTCTTGGCACATGTCCGTACGTTCAGTGCCAGCACATATGCCATGTCGTGTGTCCGCTACGGGCCCACACGCGCCATGCGCCATATGCGCGCGCCCCTGACCCGCAACGCTCATGTAACCGCGAGAGTCGGCTCTGATACCATTTATAACGTAGGGTCCAAATCGGCTCAGACCTAACCACATTCTGGATAGGTCACGCACACGTAGCAACCCGCTTGCACTTTCGTCCTCGCTTCGCGCAAAACGGTTAACCAGTGGTGCTACCATTGGAACTCCTGAATTTATATGTAAGTGCTTCTCAAGGTAAGCTAGCAGGGTGGGACTAACCCAGAAATTCATGTGCACACACACATGGGCCAACATGGGCCGGGGTGTCACAACTATATCTGAAGAAAAATATTGAAAATCATATTCATTGCTATCTAGATACAAATTCTCAAAAAAAAAATTCTAAGTCTTTATTCTCTGCAGTATGTTGAAGTCTCGATTTAGCTTGTTCCCAGTCTTTGACGATCAAAAGGATTTTGACCATCTCGTTCGAGAGACTTGTTCGCCACTCCTCGACTATTCTTCTAGATAGACTGAAGACTGACTCCGAGGAGACCGTTGAGACAGGAGCAGTCAACACATCCCATGCTAATATGGATAGCACTAGATATGTTACTTTCTGGGTTGCCACCATGAGAGGATGTTCAACTCTTGCTCGAAGCTAACGCTATCACTATTGAGATAGTTTGATAGGTCTCAGTGCTTTGCCACCTTCCTCCTCCTGACTGATGTGTTGTTAGATCGAGTAGGCCGACTAGAGGAGTGAATAGGCGGTCTAAAATTTTACTCTAATTAATTATCAATTTCTATTTGGCGAAACCAAGCAAATAATACGGAAGCTTAACTCAAAAAGATTTAGCACAAATAACACCTAAAATAACCGGGTTCACCTAAATGCACCAACAAGATAAGGTTTATACCAAGGTTTGCAATCCTAGAATGACAGATAATCAATTTAATTCTATGAATGTAAATTGCTTGAATGTAAATTGAAAACAAAAAGAAGCCACAATTGACACGGTTGCTTTTTACCGTGGTGATCGAAGACTTGCCGATCTCTCTAGTCCTATTGAGGTTAGCCTAAATAAATTGGATTGGCACCATGAATTAATCCGAAACACCTCAATCCACTAGTGGTAACTCTTTTCCGCTCCGGGTGAGTGAGCTACAACCTTCACAATTTTTTGGGTCTTCTCACAATCTTCTTTATGAAAATTACCACGCACGACGCCTTCAACGTTGTCTAAGAGTCGGTAAACTCTAAGAGTAATTAGTTAAGCCCATCGCTTAACTCTCACCATGTGCATCGAATGCACAAGATCGAGTGGATACTCAATACACCTCTAGATGCAACACATAAAATTTAGAGTCTTCCTCCTTGGTCACAAGGTGTAACACATGCACAATTAAGAGGAGGACCTCACACTAGCTCAAAGGAGTGTCGAAGGATGCAACAAACCATGCTCCAACCGCCACAAGAGGGTATATATACCCACACTACAAAAACTAGCAATTGAAAGTAAAACCCCTGAAAAAAATAGAATTTCTACAAGTACCACCGGCTTACAATCGGTACTTCCGCTCCCCTCCGCAATGGTCAAAAAACTAGACGTTTCAGAAAAATCCGGTGGTTCCGACGTACAAAGTCCGATACTACTGATCATCAGAAGTACTGCAACATTTGAGTAGAACTACCAATTTCGTCGGGAACGAGAAGACTCTACACAAATGTCTCTCTGAAAAAACATACCACTACATAAACCGGTCATTCTGCAAATCGGAAGTTCCACTCATATAGAGCTAATAGTACCGCTCGCTAATCGAACCGCTTACACAGAGTTGGTCAAAGTACCGATCGTCGACTACACTAGTCCTCGACCATGTTGGATGATTCGACTACTCAGGTATTTGACTATGTTGATCTCTGACCATGTTGTTCGGTTCGACCACACAAGTCTCCGACTACGCTTATCTCCGACCACACTAGTCTCTGTCCACTTGTCCGGATCGACCACACAGGTCTCCGACTACGCTGGTCTCGGACCACATTGGTTTCGACCACTCAGATCTCGATCACATTGACCATGTCGATTTTTGACCATATCAGTCTTCGATCACACAGATCTCTGACTACTTCGTCAATCTTCGACCATGTTTTAATCACGTCAGTTCGACCACGCTAGTTTAGATCACACAGATTTTGACCACGTCGGTTCCGACCACACTGGTTTGACCACGCCAGTTTCGACGACGCTGGTTTCGATCATACAGATCTCGACCATGTCAGTTTTGACCAAGCTGGTTTCGATCACACAGATCTTGACCACTTTGGTTCCGACCACATTGGTTTCTACCACTTCGATCCTCGACCATGTCAATTGTCGACCACAAAGGTCATTGACCACATCGATCTTCGGCTAAATGGGTCATATCGTTTTGACCCGTGGGTCGACGGATGGCCTAGGCACAGTTTGGCGAGCTGATGGGCAGTGCCGGTCCATGCCCGTTCAACTCAACGGGTTAGGAGGCTCGTCTAACCCATTTGTCACGAGAATTTTAAAACAAATAAGAAAAGCATAAGAAATATTTAAAAACTTTAAAAAAATACAAATAAAATTATTTATACTTATAAAATCAACTACACAAAAATTAAAAAATATAAAATAAAATCATATATATATATATATATATATATTAAAAAAAATTAACGGGCATGTACGTGTTGTGTTGTGATGACATAGTGAGAAAAGGGTGGTGGCCTAACTCCTAAGCACGGCCTACCTCATCGTGCCGTACTAGCTGGCCTGGTGCCTTTCATACCATAGGCAGTATCGGACTGTAGGTCGGCCCGTTAGACACGTTCTATTTAGACACCAGTGCTCTCTGTAGTGAAACCACTGTAGTTTAGGTACCGTACTATCTTACCTAAGTTGGTCACCTGTGGCTGTGATCGGACCCTTAAAAACCGTTCAAAGTCACGAGTACCATTCTAATCTGACTTTGCTTCAGTAAATTAAACGATCGTAATATATTCAGAAGCGGATCCTTCGACTTTGCGAAAGCTCGGAGAGGAAGAATAGGCAAAAACTCTAAGGGCAATTGGCTAGTCCATCAGACTGGGTCGGTCCCATCCGAATATCAGCCATGGGTTCTATTTGTGCCGTTGATTTCAGTTCCAACGTCTGGATAATGCCTGGTTCATCAGTGACTAAAATGTAGCCCGTGGTCGCGCCCCAGCTGAACCTCCGCTACATACGCCCCTGTCTACACTATATAGTACGAAAGTTTGATTTCTGAGTTCGTTTTGAATGTATCAGTTCACATGTACTTCAAAGTTTTGAACGAATTTAGATCATACACATTACTGATTTATATATATAATCATCATATACCTATAATCAAACTATCATAAAAGAAGGCAACTACAATTCGAAATTTAGTTCAAATTTATTTGAACTAGTTAGTAAACTAGTTAAATTTGACATCTAAGAAATTTTAAAAAAATTTCCACTAGTCCTTTGCATATGGTTGACTGCCTTGGGTCCTTCGGCAACCATCTAACATGCCGCTGCGATGCCGTAAGCTAGCTGGTGTAGAGTGAGGATGGAGTGGGAGCTTGGAGGACACGAAGAAGGGGAAGGAAATCACGAGAGAGAGAGAGAGAGAGAGAGAGAGAGAGAGAGTAAATTGTGTATGATTAGCGGATTGGGGAAAAGCAAAGAAGAAAGGTGCGAGAAGGAAGATACGATTCATCCGCGATAGCGAGCCTGTTTACAATGTGGCATAAGAAAAATTTCACATCCGAGTGGATTGTACAAGGCGGGAAAGTGGGGTGGGAGCCGTTGGATTGATTTCGGTGGTGTCCGGTACGAAACGTCCAAGGATGGAGAGCATTACCCAAAAAACAATTTGGACAATGTGAAACCCCTTTCTCCCGGTGAGCCTTAAGTGACTTGAGTTTGACTCCAACAAGCGTCGTCCACACAGCGAACATGGGCACCTCGGCATTTGACCGTCGCCCAAGCTCCTCCCTTCCTCGGCGCTCCCGCCGGCCCGCGACTTTCCGCTCGTGACCTCCCTTCCGCCGCACGCCGGCTCCCTCCCTCCCTCCGCGCCCCGAGGCTGCGCCCGCGTTGACCCACACGTCTCCACCTCCACCCCCACCGCCTGTACACCCTTCCCTCACCTTCCTCCTCTTCCCCTTTGCGTCCTCTCCAAGCCCCTTCATGCCGCCGAAAGGCATCTCCTCCTCCGTTTTAGCATCTCCCATTCCCCTTCCACTCCCCCACCGCCTCTCCCCCTCTCTCTTTCCATTCTGCCCGCTGCCCTTCTTGCTCGGCCACTCAGGTTCCCTTCCAGGTAAGAGCGACAGTAGCACTCGCTGTTCATTCGAGTTGATCGGCAGAGTGAGTTGTGCTGTGGTTCCTTGATGTTCTTTTGCTTGTTCTTGCATCGCAGGTGCGGTTGCCATGTCATTGGACTACAGGCCCGGCTCTTTGATGGAATACAATGACATCGAGGAGGTCAAGTCCCCCAACACGAGCGTCGCCGCCGTCGCTGTCAAGAACGGCGACGCGTCGGTGTACAAGATCATCCACGGCTATCTCAAGCAGAAGAACAACTCCATCATCAGAGTCGCCACCAATGTCGCCAGGAAAGCGGCATCCAACAAGTATAGTACGATTCAGTTAATTTCGTTGTGCCAGCTCCATGGATGGAGAAATCGGCTGATTAGTCTGCATGCTATCCAGGTTATCGAGGAGGACTTCTGATGTTTTTGACAGCTTAATTCAACAGCAGCAAAGCAAGTGGGGAAATAAAGCTGGACCTCTGCTCTCTGGAATATCTTATTGTATAGCTTCTTGCAGCATGATATTGCTCAACAAGGTCGTTCTCTCCAGCTATAACTTCGAAGCTGGCATATCACTAATGTTGTACCAGGTAATTCATGCTACTTTAATCATTTCTAAAGTAATTATAATTTATAACAGTATTGCGTGTTTGTTTACACCATTATCTTGTTGTTCATTGCTCGCACATGCACACGCAATGTAATGTTTTCTTATTGGCAATTATTTATCATTGAGCTGATCACGACTCTTTTAATGGCTCAGAATCTCATATGTGTGGTCGTTCTTCTGGCACTTGAGCTCTTCCGTGTAATTTCAACGGAAAAACTCACATGGAAGTTGATTAAAGTCTGGATTCCGGTGAATCTTATTTTTATTGGAATGCTTGTAACTGGAATGTACAGGTACTTCCTACTTCACACTATGTATACATGATGATGAATTGATGATCGGTTGATTGCCCTTTACTGGATTAAGCCTGTTAAAAAAATACGAAAGTAGTCCACCACTTCATCCACTCTTATTCAAGCTTTACATGTCTAATCCAAATTAAACTGTATTTGTATGATGTGCTTGGAATACTACTGATCTATCCTTCTTTTTTTCTTTCTATAATTTTTCAGTTTGAAGTACATAGATGTCGCAATGGTGACCATACTAAAGAACATGACAAACATTTTAACAGCTATAGGAGAAATATACATTTTTAGGAAGGGTCAGAATAAAAAGGTTTGGGCTGCATTATTTCTGATGGTATGCCCTTTTCTGCTTCACATGTCCCTTGTATTACTTCCAATCATTACCTAATCACTTGGTTATTTTCTTGTATTAAGAATGTAACACCAGAATAGCATGATTATTGACCTGATCACTTTACTTCTCTCTGTTGCTCTTTGCAGATTGCATCAGCTGTTTGTGGGGGGATCACAGATCTTTCTTTCCATCTAGTTGGTTACATGTGGCAAATTTTGAATTGCTTTCTAACTGCAGCCTACTCGGTTAGTTCTTTTCGTTCTCATAGTTTTTCACATGTATAGACTATTGTAAGTCTCTTTACAATCTGTTGATGAATAGCTGTGAAAAGATTGTTGTGAGGCATTTGAATCCTTGAGACCTTGACATTAAATTGTCTTTTCAATTCATTTAGATTATAATGCGCCTAAAAGCAGTAGGCAATACCAAAACTATTTTAACTTTCAATCGTACTAATTCTGCCGCTCACCCTTCTTCACATGTAGCTAACATGCGATTTTCTTATAACAGCTTACACTGAGGCGCCTGATGGATACAGCTAAACAATCAACAAAATCTGGTTCTCTCAATGAAGTTTCTATGGTTTTACTTAACAATGCGCTCTCAATTCCTTTTGCGCTCATCTTGATTGTTGTGTTCAATGAGTGGGAATATGTTTATCAAACGTAAGAACTTAATCTTACTCCCTTTTTCTAACCGTATTTAAATGTTAACTTTGTATGATGTGCAGCAAATATAAATACTTGGTCTGAATAGTATGTTACTTATTTTTCAGGACTGGGTATTCCAGAGTTGTTAACTCTATTAGTTTGTTCAATGGTCCGTTGTAATGCATTAACATTTACTGTTTATACAAGCTATGTAAGATTGTAAGCAAACATATTAAAATCTTCACTTTGTTCTACTCCACTTTTAAATTTAATTTCTTGTGATATTCTTAATAGAAAGGTATTCTGATTTTGCACACTAAAGAAGCTTTAATATCTTATATCTGTAATCAACTTGAATACGAAGTCAAATGAAAAGACAAATTAACCAACGAGTCCTTTGATATTGTCATATAATTGTGTATGCTTCTGGATTTGCACTTATACATGAATTTTCATTCATTTCATCTGCAGTGAAGTTATTAGAGAGCCTATGTTCTTGATTGTCGCAACAGCCAGTGGTTTGCTTGGTCTAGCGATCAGCTTCTCATCTGTGTGGTTCTTACATCAGACTGGTCCCACAACTTACAGGTGAGATGATACTACTAACTCGTTCCTTCTTCAAGATGCCCAAGAAAATGTTTGCAAGATAAAAATATCACCATAGTTGTGATACCAGCAATGTTCTTTGCATGTTGATCATTGATTCTCTCTTTTTCAGCCTTGTTGGCTCACTAAACAAGATACCCATTTCGGTTGCTGGTATCTTGCTATTCAAGGTTTCAGTGAGTGTGGAAAATCTGTTCAGCATAGTTTTTGGTGAGTATTTTCTTTCATCGCTGCTGATTATTTTCCATGTTACCCTGTTGTCCTATGAACGTATGTATGATACATTTCGACATGTTCTTAACAGGTCTTTTTGCTGGGATATTCTTTGCAAAGGCGAAAATGTCCTAATATGTCTTATCCTGGTGTGATTGTAACATGAAAAGCTCTCACGGCAACGCTACCTATCAACTGTACAGAGATATGATCAGAGTTCATTTGTCCTTAATGTGTCAACGATGGATTTTATGAAAAGTTCTGTTTATTCTTTCTCTGTATTCATAAGGGTGCACGATGTGTGTTGCCCTCAGTTTTGTTCCATAATTGTGTCAAGGCAGAGGGCACTATGTAAAACTAGCCACCAATTGAAACTCTATCCCATCTCTGCTCAAGAAGTTGAACAGAACAATCATGCAAAATAAAATAGAGGATCCATGCTTGCAACTTGGGTTGTCAATCAACCAATCTTCAGTGCATTATGTGAAAACATCACCATTCTTTATGCAAGAGCTCGCAGATTTGGCTCATGCCAACACTTTGTTGGGTTTGTTGTTGCTCTCTCAGGAGCTTTCTCTATTTGTCTAAGATTGATAGTTCCTAAATAAGTAGAGTTTTAGTCTAAGATTGATAGTTCCTAATTTCAACTGCAAAATAAGACACTCCTAGTCTCCCCAGCAATTTGTCTTCTTCGTCTTTATAGTGAACAAAGCACCACTAACCAACACTTAGCGAAGTGTAGACCCCAAACATAACAGTGCCACTGAAAATTTCATGTTTGGCTCCGATCTGTACCATTGACATGCCATTGAAATTCGCCACCAAAGTTCATTTTGTACTGTACATGAGAAATCGTAGAAGACAGTACGTACATCGTTTGGCTATATCAACCTATGTAGACCTGTGCAAGCTAGCAGTCCTACTCTGAATGAGCTGAAAATATCACGTTTGGCTCCAATCGTACCGTTGACATGCCATTGGAATTCGCCAAAGTTCATTTTGTATCGCACATGAGAAATCGTAGAAGCGATACATACACTATTTGGTTGTATCAACCTATATAAGCGGCGATCGTTCTCGAATGAGCTGAAAATTTCACGTTTGACTCTCATCTATTCTGCTGGCATGCCATTGGAATTCGCATAAGTAAATTGGCAAGATCAGAGACGAACAGGATCAGCAAGCTTAACACCTTTGTTCCATGTCATATTGAGTTGAAGAAAAAAAACAAATGCTGTGTGTAAGTATAAAGTATATGACATTATCACATAAAAAATCGCTTGTCACACCACACGTATATGCAATCTTTCCCAAGCAAATCCAAATTGGAGTTTGAGGAATTACACCGATCGGTAAGCAATGGAGCTGTATCATTCATATACATGCACGTACGTACGTGTGCATATATACCGTATGTTCAGCCTTTCTTGGCGAACATCCCGGCGATCCCGCCGAAGTTGAACCCGCCGCCGTCGCCGCCGCCGCCGCCGCCCGCTGGCTTCTTGCCGCCAGCATCGGTGCCGCTGGCCTTCCGCGAGACGGTGCTTCCCGAGGACGGCGCGCCGTCGACCTTGTTGAGGAGGGGGTCCGTCTCCAGGAGCTGATCCTTCTTGAAGATGGCGCTGAAGATGAAGTCGACGAGCCCCTTCTCCTCCTTGGCCGCAGCCTGGCCGCCGCCGCTCCTCGTCGCGGCCGGCACGACCACCGCGAACCGCCGCCTCCGTCCGCCCCTGCCGGCCAACGACGCCGGCGCCACGGCCGCCACGCTGCTGCCAAAGCCCACCGATGCCATGCTAGACCCTTGCACACCTTCTTGCCACTCAGAAACGAAACGTCTCAGCTCTTCAATTTTCTTGAGGCTGTTGAGGGGCGGGTGGTATATATGTGCTCGCGGTGATTGGTCGCTGGCTGCGCGGCGTGCGGTGCAGAGGTTGGACGTGGAGGTCGAGGCGGCCACAGGCGGCTTATCCGCACCACGCGTGCGTCCGTATGCCACCGCCCGGTGGGTTGCAGCTCGCGTTGATCTGAAACGAAAGAGAGCCGTGGAATGGTGGAAGCGGACGTGGTTGGGCCACAAGCGCAGGTGGGATTTGGCCGGCCCTTTCGCTGGGGGAAATTTAACTTTTATCACTTTTAACATTGCCACCTATTCAAATATCATCCTCTACATTGCAATTAATATTTTGCCACTCTCCATCCTCGTGGCGCCTAGTCACCGCCATGTCACGCCCGCGCCGCCGCGCCGCGCCGCCGCCCGCCTCGCGCCTCTCGCGCGCTGCTCGGCTGCGCGCTGCTCGGTGGCGCTCCGCGGTCCAACCGCGTCACGGCGCGCCCGAGGCCTCCTCCTCCTCCCTTGAGCAATCGGACCCGGCGGCCCGGCTCGCCGCGCGCCATTTCTTCTCGCCGCCAAAGCGCCATTTTCATCGCCGTTCACAACTCGGCGCAAGCGTCTCAATTCCTCGTGCGTGGAGCACCACCACGCGGCCACGAGCTTCCCGACGGTCGCCGGAGCTCCCTCACCGCAGCCTCGCGCACCGTTCCCCACTCGCGCGCGCGCGGCTCGTCGTTGGCAAGCCTCGGTGCATCTCCGCCCTACCGATGCTTCGGTGAGTCCTCATGACCCCTCATGCTCGTGGACGCGGTTGGCCGCGAGAGCGCCACCGAGCAGCGCGGCGGCCGGCGGGCGGCGGCGGGCGCGCAGGAAGCGGCGGCGCGAGGCGGGGCGGGCGGCGCGGGCGCGACATGGCGGTGACTAGGCGCCACGTAGGACGGAGAGTGGCAAAATATTAATTGCAATGTAGAGGATGTCATTTGAGTAGGTGGCAATGTTAAGAGTGGCAAAAAGTTAAATTTCCCTTCGCTGGGCGGGCACAGGCGAGGCGGCTGCGCGCGTCCATGTGGCGCGGATCACGCGACGGGATCGTAGTCGTAGGGCCAGCTTTGCTTCATCCCGTTCTCAGCTGAGTGCAGGACGGGCATTTTGGGAAGAAACACGTAGATTCCACGTAAGTGGTAATATGCAGCAACGGAGCGGATAATTTCTATCTGATTAACTAATCTAAGGCTCGTAGAGTGAATACAAAAGAGATATATACGTATCAGGTACTATTCATATCCAACTTTAACTCCGAAAAAAATATGGCTTATGGTTTTTCATTGTAGCTAGTTTATATTTTACTGTAACTGATAGTGACTTATTTAGCGTAATTAATTTTTAAAAAAATAAAAATAGAAAATAGGTTAGCCCATCATGATAATACGAAGGAATATAGGGGAAAAAAGAAAAGGAAAAAAACGAAATTAAGGAATAATGAATTAAAAGTCAGAAGCTGAAGCCAAAATGAGCGGGCCCTATCCATCCGTATATATCCATATGTCAAGTGATATGAGAAAATCTATTGTGACTTCACCTAGGAACAAGATAACATACAGACGAATTTCTACATCTAAATAGACAGAAAATACTGAGTGCTCTTTCTTTAACATCTCGGCGATTAGTCTTTCCGTGTTCATTCTGATTGCACCATATTGTCTAATATCCTACGTACGGGTGCAAAAGAGGATGATAATTTTCATCCGACCTACCGTCCAAAAGTTTATCGAACGAATACGTAGTGGAGAAATGGGTATATGGTATTGGGTCTGTTCTTTTTTTTTTAGCTTATGGCTATGGTTTTTGGTTTTTGGCTGAAATTTTTGAATTTTTGGCTGTTCATGACAGAGATTATGAAGAAAGATACTCGTTTGCGATTTTAGCTGGTACAGATATTAGGGTTTTAACGTGTACTACAATTAATTTGTAGGCCCCATCTTAAAAAAATACTCAATTTAAAAGTTAAATACTATAGTAAAAGTCAAAAGCCGGTTTCAAAAGCCAAAAATAACAAGCCCATTATCTATTTCCGATTCTGACTCTGAAAAAAATACATAATAGAATATAGAATAAATCTTTGATTGCACTTAGTAACGGGGAATAGATTGTTTCCATCCATTAGGAAAATACAACGTTTTTATTATTTCACTTACCATCAGCTGAAGCAAATGTTTACAGTCAAAAGGTCAACATTCTGCAATAATGAAGTGCAGTAATAAGGAGGTGTAGTTCCAACTCAGTCTAGTTCTAACACGGTGGTGTTACCACACTTTGCCACAGTTGCCACGTGGTTAGGCAAGTTTGACCAACTTGACAATTGTTTGGTTGCTAAGATTCCTTCCAAAGTAGGTCCCACGTCGGTGACTCAAAAAGTGTGGCAAGATTCCCTTAAACTTGTTAAGGTGTGGCAAAAAATTTGAGCACCTCAACTTAGGCAAGTGTGGCAATTTTTGTTGGCAAATAGTGGCAAAGTGTGGCTAGCAACCAAACAGCCCCTCCGTATTGTTGTGCAGATGCAAAGTTCCTTCTCCCATTTAGAGGATTCTGCCCTTTTTTGCTGTTGGGAGTGGAGTGGTTCAGCCCTTTGTTATAGAGGAAAATAAGGAGTGTTCTATATAAAAAAATAAAGAACTTTTTCTTATGAGAAAATAAAGAGAAAAAGGAATCAAATGAAACACGTCGAGAAAAAATCTGTCAGCATTCAAATTTAGGTGATGACTAGCTAAATATCCGTGCGTTGCTACGGATTTATAAAATTTATCATACTACATGTTTTAAAACTCACAAATGGTAAAATTTTTAGAATATACATACAAACATGTTCTAAAAGTTTTTTAATCCGTCAAGTAAGTCGGAAACCGTCGATCACACCTCGTGGTCATAAGTCGAAAAACATCGACCACACCTCGTGGTTGTAGGTTGGGAACCCTCGAGCACACATCGTCGTTGTAAGTCGGAAATTGTCGACCAACACGCGTGATCGTAGGTCTGGAGCGGTCGACTATCGCTGATGATCGTAAATTGGCAGCGGTCGACGATTGATCGTGATCCTAAATCGGGAACCTTCGACAATGGTTTATGGTCGTACATCGGAAGCCGACGACGCAGGCCCGCGGCCGGCGTACAAAACGACGGAGGGGGAGGGGTAGGGTTTCCTCTACCCCTATTCATGCACGCGTCAGCGGCGCCTTGTACGGGAGGTGGACGGCGGTGCATCGCCCAGGAGCTGTGCGGTAGCGGTGGTAGCGCAGCCATGTGCGGGTGGCGTGGCGCGTGCCGGCGGCGTGGCCGCATGTTGCTGGTGTAGTGCAATGGCGTGTATGGGTGGCGCACACGATCACGGGCGCGTGCAGGCGGCGTGGCTTCGGCTGGTGCGTGACACGGAGTTCGGCTATGTTCAGGCAGCGAGGGTCGCTTGGCTGAGCGGCGCAGCCTCGTGTGGGAGGTGCGATGGCACGACGCGGTGGTTATGCCTGCATGCAGGCGGCACAATGTGACTTGGCCGCATGTGGGCAGTGAGGTGCAGCAGCCTATCGGTGCGGCTGTGTGTGAGCGGCACAATAGCCATATGAGTAGTGCGTCGCGTGTAGACGGCGAGACCGTACATCGTTTTTTCTTCAATCTACTGTATAATCAACATCTATTATTTGTGCAAATCTACTGATCAACCGGCAATTTCAAGTCTGCTCGTGGTATATTAGAACAGATTTGCATCGTAGAAAATAATCAAGAAAGTGAAATTTGCATAATTAAAGCTATCTAGATAGATAATATAATATGCGAATGATTACCTTGCGATCCACTAGATCAATTCGTACTGATAACATGCTGATGAACCGTTTGGTGAGTCCAGTCCGAGTGATTCCTCCGATGTGATAGAGATAAATAAAACACATATAATATGAAAATAATAAAAGATCGAACACAGAGATGTGAGATGCTCCTTCTTCTTTATTGCTTTTTCTTTCTAAAAATACAAATAATGACAATTAGAATTCCTATTTATAAAGTAAGTAAAAGATGGTACCAATAAACTACACCTACAGACCGAGAGCCAGATTTCCCACCAAAACGAACCCCGAAGAGAGCAACCCATAAAAGAGCGTACCAACCCAGGCTCCCGAAACCACGCCGCAGCGCATTCCCGCAAACACCTCGGCGGCGGAGCACCCGATGGCCGGATCCGACCTCCCGTCCGGCGGCTCCGGCGCGGCGCCGCTGCCAAGCACACCGCCGAGGTCCAGGAAGCGCAAGCGCCGCGCTGTCGCGGGGCCGAGGCCCGCGACGCGGAGCTCGGCGCGGATGGTCGTGGCCGTGGCTGGCGCGGTTTGGTGGGCTCGGCGCGCGGCCGCGGGGACGCTGTGGACGAAGCGGGGGCGCGACCTCGCCGACGTCGAGGGGATGCGGGAGATGATCCTGGAGGTGCGCCGAGTGCGCTCCGACCTCGAACCGGATGACCCCGACTCGCCGTACCCGCAGGTGAGGTTTCTTGGCAAGCGGCGACCCGAGTTCTTTCTTGGAGCATGCGGAAGTCAGAGGAACGGGCTTTGGTTCGGAACATTCGGGGGTTCTTGGGATGTGATTGGGGCTGGTTTAGACGTGGGATCGCTGTCGATTATGCGGTCTCTTGGTGGTCTTGGCAAGTGTAAATATTCCATGGATCGATATTTGTGGTCCTTAGAATGGGGGAATTGCGCCATTGGGGTCTCTCGTACTTGACACCATTGCATGCATTTGCTCTGGCAGGACACGAATTTTCTGTTTTGTCTGTCTTTGTTTCGCTCCTGCGACTGTTTCTTTATTGCGACATTTGCGGCTGGTAGGTATTATATGGCACCAATGGCAGCTTATATAATATGTTATATTTTAGCATGTCTTTGTAAACAGCCTCTATATGACACACAATGTGTCTTGTTTATCATATTATACTTGACTACTGTATGACAGTCAATTGACTATACTTTTTCTCTCCTCCACATCATCTCGTATACTATAAGGTAAGTTTTATAGACTGACATCATACCATTGTACATGGTCTTATTTCTTGGGTGCTAGGATGCTGTCTTAATTACGACACTTCTTAGGCGCGAGATTCATGATGATCGAGTGGGACATGGAGTTATTCGTTTCCCAGCATTGGTTGTTGACCATGGTTTGTTGTGTCATGATTTTCTTACAATGATGGAATCTTGTTTTCTTGGATGAAAAATTATTAACTGGATGTTGAGGTAATTAGTATGTTTGGACGAGATGATGTTAAATTGTTGCTTTGTTTTCAATTTCTTCTGCAGTTTTTACTTTTGTTACTGTTGTTATTTCACTATTTGTGGATCGAGATTTCTGGTGGCCTCACATGATTGACCTGCAGGCTGGTTGTTAGTATACTGGGGTAATGCAATGTTAACGTTATTGTCGTTTTTGTTGTCAACATTGTTTTGGTCAAGATCTGTGGTGATTGTGTAGGAGGAACAGAGTTTGCCTTGATTAGGATGTGACATTGTTGATTTTGTATTGGCAGTTTCGCTGGGCTCAGTTTTTCATTGGTTATGTGACAAGGGTAGTTTCTCTTTTGGACAAGGCAATAACCAATAAGGCATTATTCCTATTTGGTTTATTTTCACTATTTATTTGTGTCCAGATTTCTGATGGTCATGTAATGATGAACGTATACAGAATAGAAAGGTGTATAGCAAATTCTATTCTGTTCTTTGTAACTTCATTTCTATCTCAAGCTAAGGTTCCTTGTAGTCAGTTCAGCAGAGTAGATTGTGATACAGGAATACCCATTGTAATTAAGATTTGACAGGTCACAAGTATGCACATTCATTCTGACATTAACAATGCATGAATGTGCTCTAGCCCTTCCGGTTGATGTTGTTACATCTAAGGATTTTACAAGTAACTCTGTATCCCCCCTTTCAGGTGTTAGTCATAAGAATTTATTTTATGGTTATGCTTGGGAAATAGATAGGAAAGTTATGGTCCTAGGGTCATCCAGGATTAGATTACTGGTTTTTAGGCTAGCTAAATCGACATAGAAGATTATATCATGGGACCAAATTCCCATTTCTCCCAACCAGGAAATGAAATGTGTGGCAACATTATGTGGAATTGGATTGAAAAACAATCCAATGCCCATCCTTGCTGTTAAGGGCGCTCCTAAATTCTGTCATTGTTTCTGCTTGTTTTGCAAACTGCTTTTCCATGTACTAAATGTTTCTTGAGGTATTATATTAAGCAAAATTGTTGCTCGAGTCTATGTCTAATTCACATCTGCATGTTGCCAGAAACATAAGAAGTCCCAGAAGATCCACACATCAGGCACGAGGAGTTCTGAGAGGATAGCTTGCCAGATGAGGCACTTATCTAGTTATCATGTATCAACAAGGAAACGAACTGGACTACACCCTGTCGAGTATCAAGCTTTTGTCCCTGAGTGGAAAAATGCCCCATCTGAGAAAGATACTGCTGACTACAAAATTGAGACCTTACAAAAATTGGGCACAGTGGTCTGTCCATTAAACATGGATATCTCAGCAACTGATGAACCAGAGGAGACAAGGAAAACAAGGGTTGACAAGTGTAACTGCTCTCATCCTGGATCTGGGGCCTGTGTAAGAGTTCATGTAAAAAGGGCAAGGAGTTGGCTCAATTATCAGTTGGGTGAGGAAGCTTTCAGAAACTGTGGGCTTGTTGCAATGGGTGAGCAAGTTCTAAAGTTATGGACTGCAGAAGACAAAAAGAAACTTGAAGATATTGAGAAGTTGATTCCTCAGAATAAACATGAGAAATTCATGAAGATTGCCTCAAAGCAGTTCAGCTCAAAGAAAACAAAGGATTTGGTGAAGTATTACTACAATGTTTTTCTTCCAAGAAGATTGGCAAGCTTGACTAGGGCAGAACCTACAAATGCCAAAGATGTGGATACGGATGATGAAGACAATAATCAAGATGATGACAGCAATGAGCATCATTCTGAAGAGAATAGCAAAAGCTCTGGATCTTCTTCCAAAAGGTAGCAACACTACACATGCTTCTGAAAATATTTTACTTTCTGCAACATATGCATGTCACTCGTATGTTATCATTTTGCAAATGAACTCGTTGAACAAACAGCGAGTCATCTTAGTGTTCGTTGGGTTTACATAATGGTATTGCAACGGTTGTGCCTATAAATGCCCCAATCGACAGGATATTGAGCATGTGCTTGTGCTTGCTCCACAGCTCCAACCTGTGATATACTATATCAACAGAGGGATGCTTGGTTCCCTTGCAAATGGTGATGGAAAATTTCAGGAGGTGGCGGAAGTCAGAAAATGACTTCCACATTTTTGCACAATCTGTCTGTGTGGACAGAATTGGTTATGCTTGTGGTTCTTGTTAGAGATTTTTTAGTGGAAACAGTAGTTCATTGTGAAAGTCAAGAAATAGCCAGCTGAATATTGTCTGTGCTCTTTGCTAGCGTGGTAGTTTTATTTTTGCACTGTTTTCTTTGGCAGGTCCAGGAAGTAGAAGGATCAAAAGAATTTGATGGGTGGTGCAATTTTTTGTAGCAGAGGAAGAGGAAGTAGAAAAAATCTGAAAGAATTTGATGACTTGTTCAGATGTTCTTTCTTTCTGATAGAGTTGGAGTAGAGTGAAGGCGCTTGAAGGCTACGTATCTGACCATATGCAGTTATGGATCTCCGATGATCCCAGAAAGAGGGATTTCTCACTTTCTCAGCCTTCCGTAGTAAATGATTCTTAGGTACTGACGACTAACATCTTAAGCAGGTTTCGCCACCACTGAGTAAACACATGTTGATGAGTTAGTCTACCTTGTGTGTTTCCCCTGAAGTAAACATGTTCATGAGTTCGTTTCATTTTTTGTACGAATGTACATTACACGTAAGAGAGAATGAAAGAGATACGGAAAAGAGATATAGAACTGACCAGATATGTTGGTCGTCATTTAGGAATTATTTTGACAAGTTACATCAATCCTGAAACTGAAATTTTGCAGATGTAGCTTTCATGGTTGTTCTTGGAAAATTCCCCCTTGTCTTGTTTGCCCTACGACTACGATGGTTATTATCATAACGTTCTTCTAGGAATTTTTACATGCCTATCTGAGTTCACATGTCATGCTTCTCCTCAAGGCGATAAATAGACCATGTTAAAGAGTTAGTCAGTTAAGGCGTTCCTTAATTCATTAGTTCCTCTGCATATGGATAATCCAATCGAATCCATGAAGTGAGCCAAAATAAGGAAGAGAAGGAAACATGGGAGCCCGGTCATGGCGGCCGGGCTAATCGACCGCAAATCAAGCGCATCCTCACACATGACATGGGCGCGCCAATATAAAATTCGATAGCCACCAGCCATGGAAGCAGACGCATGCAGGACAGTTAAGGAAACATTAGCATTAAGCGTACGAACCTACGTGATCAGGTGAATGGAAGCCGCCGCGGGGCAGCAAGGAACGCGAGGCACCCAGCAGCCGCCGGCGCCGCACCATGAGAGCGGTCAGGCGCAGCTGAGGCGGCCGGAGAGCAGCAGCCCCTACGTGCAGTGCGGCGGCAGCACGGAGGAGTACAATCGCCAGGGCTACGGCGCCGCCGGCCACCAGCAGCCCGTCGACAACTCCCGCGGAGCCGGCGCCACCGAGGGCCCCACGCTCTCCGGCAGCGCCCTCGCCAACGCCCAGGCGCGCGAGGCGTGACGAGATCGAACGGCCTGGATTGATTGGATTATTGCTATGTGTTCTGTGCTTATTTTGCTGTAAAGCATCTCTTTAAAGTGGTGATTAGCCACAAATCATTTCGGCTTCTTATGTTTAGTTACAGGTGTAATTGATCCCGCAAACTAGAAATATTCATATGTCTTGTAAGATTGCTGCTCGATATATTTAAGTTCTTCTTTCTTGTTTCAACTCTACCATATTCCTGTACAAGGTTTGAATTGGAGTTCTGCTGAGGCACAAAGTTTGTTATGATAAAATTTCCTTCTCTTCAGGCTTTCAAGGGTCATGTAAACTATCTCCTTTAAAAGAAGCATTTCAATGCTATATACATATCTAAATTCGTAAAACCAGACAATCTAATTGCAACAGGAACAGGGCAGGAAAGTTCAGTGCTCACCATTTCAGTTATATCTAAGGCAACCTCAAACTTCAGCGAGAAGAACATAATAAGACAGGGAGATTCTTGTAGCATCTATGAAGGGAAGCTGAAGGATGGGTCTCAAATCGCCGTCAAATGTGCCAGAAAGGTCGGGAAACAAAGAACAGACATATTAATCACTGTTCATGGAGTATGTAAACTGTAGTAGTAGAATTGTAGTAACTAGCTATTTTGCTGCAGCAGTTAAACGGTCGGTACCTATCAGCTGAACTTCAGAGGGAACTTGAAACTCTTCCAAAAATTGAGCACCTGAATTTGGTGAGATTCCTCAGATACTTCGAGCATAAAGAGGACAGCCTGATCGTTGTCGAGTTCCTTAGGGAATACTTGGATGGTACGTATTGCCACTGACCATCGTGCTATTTTTTTCATTCACATTATTACTTACAGTAAACCACAATGTTAAAGAAAAGTTCTATTCTACAATACTATGTGTATAAAAAAATCAACCTAGGAGGAGGATACTGATCCGGATTTGTGCAATGCAACACAATGCAGAATCCCGAGGAAAGGGTTTATAGAACTAGTGCAACGGCTCAACATCGCAATCGATGTAGCTAATGCCATAACCTACCTGCACGAATACACGGGTATTCCATATATTTTCCCCAAATTTTGAGATAGTGTCATTCATGGTAAGAACAAGTGAAGATGATGAGTAGTGTGCAGTGTGCTTAATTACCTGAAACACATTGCTGCAGATCAGCCGATCATCCACCGGGACATCCGGCCGTCGAACGTGCTGCTGACCTAGGCGCTGACGGCGAAGGTGACCGGGTTTGGGCTGGCGAGGATGGCGGACGAGTCGGAGGCGACGCACATCTCGACGCAGGTGAAGGGCACCGCAGGGTGCGTGGACCCGGAGTACCTGAGCACGTACCATCCTCACCGACAAGAGCGACGTCTACTCCTTCGGCGTCCTCATCGTCGAGTTCGTCATCGGCCGGCCGCCCATCGAGCGCCGCCGCGACCTCGACGCCCACGTCACCACAAAATGGGTAAGATTAAGAAACAATCATAACGATAGCCATTAGCACGTACAGTTCAATGGATTTGCAATGGGAACTTACAGCAATGCGACACGATGCAGGCGTTGTACAAGTACAGAGCAGGAGAAGCCGTGGTTGCCATGGACCCCAGGATGAGGAGGAGCCCGGCGTCGGTGGGGGCGGTGGAGAAGATGATGGAGTTGGCCGAGCAGTGCGTCGCGCCGGCCAGGAGGGACCGACCGTCGATGCGGCGGTGCACCGAGGCGCTGTGGACCGTCCGGAGGGACTACCACCGCCGGCAGGTCCTGTAATACCACTAAAAATACAAAAAGGAGAATAAAAAAAGTAAGTAGAGTTTTACCATTAGACCCATAGCACTCACTGAGATTCCCAGACCATCTAGAGATGATCGGCACCGTCTCGTGTTTGGGTTCTCATCATCCGACGGAAATTCCATTCTTACCTTTTATCGACTTCCTTGTCGCAGTAGAAAAACCCCAAATAGAGTAGGGCTGCCTTTGGACCAAAGGGTCCATGAGGCACATAACCACAAAAGGCTAAATGGAAAAGACATAAATGGCAATGCACACACACAGAGAGTCATGGCCATGCCCCTCATAAGCCAGCCAGCAAAACCACATTTTCTTATATGTTCCCTCATCCTCTCTCAGCCAAGATAAGAGCAAAGCCAGAGAGAGCAAACCACTCCTCATTTCCTTTTCGTTGCCAAGGTCAAGAGCCAGTTCTACTCATAAGCCAAAACCACTCAGCCAGTGAAGGCCTTTCTTTCCCATGTTCTTCTCTACCAAGGCAAAGAGCAAGTAGAGCTCATCTACAAACCCAACCGAGAGTGAGCCCCAAAGCCAAGCATGGCTAAACCAGCTAGAGCAACACAGAGAGGAAGTGGGGGAGAGAGGAGCGGAGGAGAGGAGCTTGGGAAGTTGGGGAAGCTCGACGGCGTGAGGGTGGAATCTACGGTGGTCGCAAGCCGCCTAGGACCACCGGAGCCACACTGAACTAGACTGGGATAAGGAGGAGATGAGAAGGGCCAACGGGAACGCATGGAGAGCGATGTCACCACCACGCCCATCGTCATTGCCTTCTTGTCCCCACCCAACCCGAGCCAAGTAAGGTTTGCCTTCCTGAACCATGCGTAGTGAAGAGTAGGGCAAAACAAAGCTAGAAGCTAAATCAAAATACGTTAAAGAAGAGAGGATTAGATGGATCGTCCGATGTAGTAGTAGAGTAGAGTGCTCAGACCAAGCTCGGGCGCCTTGGCCAAAGCCATGGACAAGGGGAAACACCCGATGGCCATCCGGCGATGCAGCCATGGCCGAGCTAAGCGTCGGCTTCGGGAGCCGACGGCGCCGAGGACGGCCAGTTGGGGGTGCCACGACTGGAGGAGTAGCGTCGGGAAGCCAAAGTCTAGGGGCCTTGGCATGAGGGCCCGCCACGGCAGTGCGGGGAGGGCGGCGGCCAAAGGTCGTGCCAACCGGCAGCGGCACCAAGCACCTCACCGCGCGCGCGCGCAAGGGGAGGTGACAGATCCGGTCCTGGTTGGTTGGATCCGAGGCGAAGAGCGAGGAGGAGGTGGAGTGGCCGAAGGGGAGGCAATCGACAGCAGGGCGATGGCTGGATCTGGCCCTAGCCAGCCGGGTTGGGAGGAATCGCCGACGGTGCACTCTAGACCAACGAGCCTAGGATCCCCTCCACGCTGCAATCTGCCTGGAGAGAGAGGGAGTGAGGGAGAGCCGTGGAGGAGGGGGTGGCCGATGGCGACTCACCGGCATGTGGCGAGTTAGGGCCAGTGCGGTGCGCCCGAGCACAGTCGCACGCTTGGAGAGGGTGCAAGAGATGAGAATGGATGAGGCCTTCGGCCGAATCAGATAAAGGGGAGAGAAGAAGAAGAGAGAAGAAAAGAAAAGAAAAAGAAAAGAGGAGAAAAAGAAAAGAAAAAAAAAGGGGTTTGGTATGTGCGTGACGAGTCTTTAACCCCGTGTGTTTTATGCCAGAGTCGGGTTATGCGTGTAGAGTCATCGCTACTCGCTTAAGCACTGGTTTTAATATGATGTGTTGAGTCAGGTTGATGTTTATACAGGTCGAGGTCCCGGGTCGGAGCCGTCCACGTATTGTCGGCTAACCAGGCAAGTGCATGGTAAAGCGGTAAATTCGGATAGTGTTTGCTGTTAGATGCATGTTGATGCATTGCTTACCATGATATGATAATCTAACTATTTTTGGATGCATGATGAGGAATGATGAGCAACGATTGTTGAGATATGACATGTCGATAATGCATAAATGGAGAACTTGCATTGCATGCATATTATGAGAAGAGATAGTTTTGTGATACCGTTGGTTCACTTTGTGTGGACACTTCACGGAAGTGGAGACTGAGATCCCCGTATGTATTGATGGGCTATTGAAGTCCCCGTATGAAAAAGGACAGACTTGTGATTCCCGCATGGGAACAAGACGGACTTGGGTGAGCATCAACGGGTGCTCGCTCTGCTATACCAGTATAGACTAAAAAGATAAGAGAGAAGTGCATGTGCATATACAATTTCATTATAATAGAGAACAGGTGCAAATACATATTGATTGATTGATGAGGACTTAAAGAGATTAAATGGAAACAAGTGATTATTGAAACTGTGATGGTTATGGACCGATTCGTGAACCTGTTATTTATTGTTTAGCTTTATACTTGCTGAGTCTTTAGACTCACTCTTGCTTTGTTGTTTTTAGGTGATCGTTGAGGACGTCATGCACGGGCAGGAGTAGCACATAAATAACTTCACGTAATAGCAGCACTTCACATATCAGCTTTTGGGTAGTATGTTAAAACTCCACTAGTATGCTAGAATAGTTGCTTAAAATGATATGTTGTAAAAAGGTCGCTGTATTATAAATAAAATAGAGTTTACTTAAAATAACTAACAATTAAAAAAATAAAAGTATATAATAATAGTATATTTAGACCCAGAGGATAGCCAGAGTGTTACAGGTCCTACCGCTGCCGTCGTGGAAGACAGGAGCACCGAGTGGGTTGTCAGGGAGGATAGGTCGATGATGCCAACATATTTTTATATTTTTAATTTTTAAATTTAATTATAGTAAATAAACCTCTCATCATACAATATGCTTTTTCAGCCATGTGAACTATGTATATGGGCTGAGAATTGGGATGATGTTTGTTGGGGTTGAACTGGTTGCCCTGTGAATTGCGATCTTGACTCTGTTTCTTCTCAAAATTACAGGTTAATAAATCTTATTTCATGTTCTACGATCTTAGGTAGAATTTGAGCACAACCAAAAATAAGCTGGTCACTGTCACTAATACACTCCCAAACATACATACCCGGCCTCTGCTTTCAGAGAGAGCAGAGAACCAACAGTTCACATTCTGGATCCTCCTGGAGCCGACCCAACAACAAGTAACAAAGGCCAGACTTGCTACCAACAAAGGAAAAAAGAAACAGACCAACACATAGCCGCTTGTTTGACGGCAATTCTCTTGAGTAACATACAGAAGGTGATCCTCATGTAACTCAGTTGAGCGCCATATTGACAAAATAGGCTTAGATGAACAATGCAATCCATCATCAGTTTGCAAATAATTCCAAGTGTGTCACAAAATTCTTTTGCAAAACTCAGGAGGTTTCTACTGTAAAACTATATTTCCCGAGCTAGTCAACTGATGGGGGGCAGCAACTTCTGGATTTTTCTGTGCAGATTGAGCTCTCCGGTATGGTATGGTGTGAAGAAGTCATGTCATGGGAGAGTTGTACTAATCTATTGATCTGCTTCAATCAGGCACTGACATTTCACCACACAAATCGCTAATCGATGTTCCGTGAAAATGATGGCAACGGCGCACCTTCTTGGGGCCGTAAGATGACGAGAACACCAAACATCCCGAGCATTGGCAGAAGCACAAGCCATTTCAGCAACTTGTAGTAATGCATGTGGAAGGTAAGTGAAAACTCGTCAGAGAAATAGAACCCATGTTTGTCAACCATCTCCACGAGCACAGTTCCTGTGGTTCTAACAGGAACAGTGGGAAGCTTCATCCGTTGCTTTCCTGGTTCATGATAGATCTCACTAACCACAATGCGCCTATCTCCTTGGTAATTCCCAGGAACAAGCAAAGTTACCTGAAATCCAACAGTAGTTGAAAGTTAGTAAAAATATTTGTCTTGTACATCAGGCGAGACTTTAGGCTTACAGAATGTACCGTCACATTATAAGGAGCTTGATTCCCATAGGGAATTCTGTACTTGTCAACTATCTCAAACTCTACCCAGAAATGCTTGCCCTCTTCGTCACGGAAGGTCCTGGAACCATGCTTAACATAAATACCTTCACGGTTGTATCGATATGCAGCATTATTCCTTCCTTGGTTTGATGATCTCCATTCCTAACAACAGATTAGAATGAGAAGTTACCTCATTATCATGCTCACCTCTATGGTTAAACATCCTACGAATAAAAAGTGCAAAGGAGATATCTAACTCCTAAGTATCAAACCAAGGGTCTGTTCTTTTTGTTGGAGCTTATAGCTGTAGATTGTGGCTTTTAGGTTGTTCTTGCAAAAGATTACAGAGTAACAAAAACTCACGTGACGATTTTTGCCGATATAAATGAAGTCGGTACAATATGTACTACAATTAACTAGTAGACACTATCTTGAAAAGATATTCCGTTTAAAAGCTAGTTACTGTAGAAAAACCGAAAAGCAGCTTTTAGAAGCTGAAAAGAACAGGTCCCGAGTTTAAGCAGAAGTTGCAAAGGGTTCACCAAAAGACCTATCCGACTTGAGTTAAATACTGTCAAACAAAATGAAGGCATGACCACAAAAAAACACACACATTGCCTACCTTGAGTGGATGGTGTGGTGAGGGAGTGGAAAAGCAAAAGACATTGCCGTTCATGGTAGTAACAATAAGATCAAGGTCATCTCCACCATCCACATTGTCGGCCAAAACCATGGTGTACCTGTCGATGTCAAAAATATGAACCCATTTTGTTGAATGTAAGTACAGTACCCAAAAATGCTACCAAACTTCTTGCAAAGCAAAGAAAAAAATGACATACGAGGTCTCTCCAATGTCAACAACATCTGCACAGCCACTTGAGCCCTCGATCAAATATAAATAACCATCAAAGGATGTTGTAGCAAGGGTTAGCCCCTGTGGCTTTTCTCCATGTTTGCTCATGTCGAGTAATAGAACAGGACTCATGATCCTTCCATGTGTTCTATATGGGAAAGGCTGAATTTTTGAGCCATCCTTTCCACTAAGAACATATATGTTTCCTGATGCAGTTGGGACCACAACATCAGTGTGACCATCTCCATTGACATCACCAACAGTAGGTCGCTGTCATCATATGATAATGACAATCAGATTGCATATAAGAAAACATAGCCTAGATAAAAAAATACAGCAAACAAAATGCTGCAGCGGAAGTACATGATATCTTCATTTTAACTAAACAACAAATTATGATGTTCTGAATCAATCGGTGAAAAAAAATAATAGCACAAGATGAAGCCAGACTGGTAGAATCTTTAAGTAAAGGATCTAATCAGGATTCTGGATGAATAAATTCTCCTGAGCTAAACCATCAACCATGCAAGCAGCTTCAGCACATGTAGCAATTGCAGTTATATATTGTCAAGAGACATGGATTACCTTGGTATATGGATAGGCGACCAAATTTATATAAGCAATCAGTTAACACCTTATGAAAGTAATGGGTGAAACTTGCCTGTGGAATAAGACTCTTCAGATGGACTTCCCAGATTTCTTCTCCCTCTGCAGTCCAAGCTGCTACATTGCCATGCACATCAGCAGTGACCATCTCAATTTTCCCATCATCGTTGATGTCTGCCGCAATGACTGGTGCATGGATCTCAGCCATCTCAAGGGGAAATTTGTTTCTAACCTTACCTACATTGACAAAATCAACATATGTATAGCACATGGATGTTCACATAATGATATATAAGTAGCCTGGCGAAAAGGTCTCTAGCCCAATGGTTAGAGGCTTGAGTAGCACCAGTCTGGGTTCGACTCTGGGAGCGAATTTCAGGCTTGGGGAAAAATCCTCGCTTTGCTACCACACCAAAGCACAGTCTAAGGCCGCCAAGGCGTTGATCAAAGGATCCGCGGTAGTCTCACAAGTCGCGATGGTGTAAGGGTGTGTTTGGTTGCTGTATCTCCTTCGTTCGGATGGGTGGATCCGTATAACTGCAAAGAGCTGTTTGGTTGCATGTATGAGCGGATACACTGTATGAGCGGATGCAAAATACGCCTCATCTGGATGGGTGGATACGCTCAAAATGAGCTTCACTAGCCATCTGGATGAGTGGATGCAATGTATCTTATGCGGTCCCACGTGTCACCTCTCGTTTGGTAGATCGCATCCGCTCATACAGCAACCAAACAAGTAGCCTATCTTCTTTTTGAAATACGATTCCACTCACCATACGATACAACCTCTATCCAGGTACAAGTGTAACTGTTCTTCCCCGCAGTCGAGTTTTTTTAATGATGGTAACAATTCAAGTTTTCTAGTGGGGATTTCAGTTAAGTACAGTCTAATTTTCCAATGCAAAAAATAGCATGGTAAAAACTGATTATTACTTTACACCATCATATTATATTATTCTAGTCAAGAAACTTTGTGCTATGGCAACTAGAGTACTACACACAAAATATATGAAATGACAACTCAGCCTAAAGCTGGATTCAATCATTAATATTACGAGATTAAGAATTTACCGCGATGATCGATAACATAAAACAAGCCATAGGAAGTTCCAACAAGGATGTCCAAATTTCCATCACCATCCAAATCAACCACAGTTGGAGAAGAATATGCATGGGCACGGAAATTTCCATTATCAGTACTCAAATCGAGGTCTGCAGTCCACTTAACTTGTCTTGTGTCAAGGTTAAAAACAACTATGCTGCTTGCAATGTATTTTTGAATGTCAATCCCTCCTAGCTCTTTGATATTCTCTTGGTTATCGTAATACCTGCCAGTAAAAGACAGCATGTTACTAGTGCACTAGTACAGCAACACAGACAAGACAAGAAATCATGGACTGCTCATATTGTGGTTGTAAGTTTGTATTAAGGAAAAGCACTTCAATCATAACCAAAAGATAGCACAGCAAGATAAGCAAACACCTACAGCTAGAACCTTTTGATTCATTGTTCAAACAAGCATAATAATACTTAACAACAAATCTACGACTGCTAATTTTGCGAAAGAAAAAGGGGATCTACTAATTAACTCTAGGGATCCAGAGTCTTTAAGACAATCAATCAAAGCGAATCAAATCAACCGAGTCAGAGAAGCAAAAGCCCAGTCTAACTGAGATTGGTTGTAAGGCACCATCATCAACCAACCAACCATAATCTGGGAGAATAAAAGGGTTCTGATTTTTAAAAAATTAATCTATAGCTAATCTTGGACACATAAATGATACATGCCATTACAGAACATAAGTATCTTTTCATATGTTCAGCGGCTCTTATTTAAAAGTTTTTATCATCCAAAGTCATGAGCAACACGCACAGAATGCATTAGTAGCAGAGAAAGCAGCCTTACTCGTGGTCAAAGAAGTAGGATACAGCAATCACCATTTCTTGTACACCATCTTTGTCAATATCTGCAATTACCTGTAGAAATAGTGTCAAAAATAACTCAAGGACATTTCTGGAATGAACAGAAAAATATAAGAAAAAGGAAACAAAAGGTTCACTTACGGGGGTGGACAAGATGTGAGCATCTATGCTCACGTAATCTTCCGCTTTCTCATGCTCTTGTTCTGTCCATTCCTCGTCTCCCCACTTGGATTCGTCAACATAGTCATCATAATCATAATTGTACTCCTCAGGCAGATCTTCTGCATCCCGAAACAAATCAAATGATGTATCAGCGTCATCCTCTAAAGGCTCACTATTTTCAACAGTCGCTGCTCTTGTTGTTCCAGCATCACTTGCATGAGTTTCTGAGCTTCCAGTTTGATCATCTCTTTTATCAGTTGTTTGAAGCAACCTTCTCTGAGCATGTGATGTGTTCTCTGTCGTGGTACTTACACCAGAGATGCTCCCAACATCAGTGCTGTTTGGATTATTCAGCAACTCCATATTCTCTTGTCCTTGGGTAGAATTAGGTTTCATTTCAACCGACTGTTGCTCAGATTCATGTTTCAGGGAATCAACTCCCTGTGTTGTTGTATCAGCTGTACTCCCTACAATGACAAACAAATAACATCAAAATGCATCTTCCCTAAAATATTTTCCATCCTCAGCCTGACGGCACCAGACAATGGTACTAAGTCTTAAACATGGGAACTCTATTGTACAGTTTATACATCTAAGTAAGCCTAGTCTACAAATATGTTCAACATCAATATTGAACTAATGGTCCTAAACTACAATTTAACCTAAACAGTAAATATACCTTCAACACAGAGCCTGTCATATACAAAACTACAAACGACTAGATGATAAGCCTTACACCCAAATGCAAAAACAAAAGAATACATTTTTTAGAATAGACCAATGAACAATGTGGCAAAGGATTATAGGTTAACTTACGCGATTGGGGTTCCTTAGAAGATTCTTTGACAATTGATTTGTCCTGAATGTTTGGGTGAGATTCCTCAGAAGTAGCTTTTTTTGCAATTGAACTGTCATGAACATCTGGATGGGAGCGGTCAACTGGATCTGGATTTAGCCCAACATACCAATCTTTACGTACTTTCCTACGAGGTACCTCAAGCTTGTCCATCATCATATAACCTGATATCCTATGTAACAAACAAATTAAGATTCCCATGTTTAAAGATAAACATAAGAATGTCCTATATTGAACTGCTTACCTGAAGAAATTCACTACACCATTGTAAGTAGCCAAAACTATTTCCCGTGTACCATCCTTGTCAATATCATATAGAAGAGGACTTGAATGAACGTTTGACTGGTGAAATGCAGGCCATCCTGGAAGTAATGTTTCAAAAAGTACATATTAAAAAGAAAAGTACACCAAATCAATTTAAAAAAACTTTTTAATATATCACATCTTAGATGGATAACAAAAAAAAATTTCCGGACCTAACAGGATGTTAGCACATGTTAGACCAATGATTCAATTCAGTTGAAACTTTTCAAGAATCTGTATATAGCATGCCAAATGGTAATATAAAACCACACCTGGAAGTTTGTCTCCATCTGAGCCTTCAAGAACTTCTAAGTAATGAACAAATGATGGTACCACTACTTCCAACTTT
Source organism: Dendrocalamus sinicus (assembly GCA_036346575.1). Lineage (NCBI taxonomy): Eukaryota > Viridiplantae > Streptophyta > Magnoliopsida > Poales > Poaceae > Dendrocalamus > Dendrocalamus sinicus. The sequence continues at coordinate 31,446,310 of CM070649.1, read as the reverse complement.
CCATCACTAATAAAACAAAGAGAAGTTCATTACAGTGTATTCAAAATGGAATCATAAAAAAGTAAAAGGCATTAAGGCAGCAACAGGAAGCAAAAAAAAAGCATGCATCTGACATTTAAAAAGTCAAATTAAACATGCATATGAAATTCACAATGCTGGTGGTCTGGAAGATGAAATCAAACAAAGGAAACAAGCTATTCAGTTCATGGTAATGAACTAATGATGTACTTAATTGATTTTGCACATTATCACTAAGCAAAGAATGATGGAAACATGAAATGACTGAGGTGGTTATACATAGCAAAGCAGCAGAAGATAATGAGAAGGATCCCTGACACAGATCAGTATGATCCTAAAGACAAAAGAGGCCAAGACATTTCTCAAGCATCTTTTACCTGTTGATATCAGCAATCAATGGAGTTGCATAAATGCTGGAACTAACTTCAGTCTGCCATCTCAGCTCCACATGCTTTGGACACTTGGTATTCAATAAAGCATCTTCATCGCTACAGAAAATTTATAGACATTACCGCATTGAATACATACATCAATCCATACAGATGGCTAACATTATTTGCCTAGGCAACTTTGAAAGGTGCAGTGTGCATAGTGGTTAGATATTTCACATATCCTCCTGAAAAAAATTGAAAACATATGATAGTGATAACAGCGGTCAAACTAAATTACTAAACTTACACCATTAGGTGTGGCATTTGCGGATGTGCACTTGAAATTAGTGGCATGAATAAAAACACTTAACTTAGGTTGGGGTCTTCAGTGAAAAACCACAATTCTAGACTACAACAATCTGAAGAAATCTATACTCATATTTTAATGTAATAGCCCAAGCTCTAACTCCTTTGATAGATGAAAAATATAGTAGGCATTGTATTAAACAACTATGTATTTTGTTCCCTGTCTTGCTGACTATCAGATATCTATCTGTGTGTTTTGCAGATATTTTAAGAATTAACACGCCAGTGAAATTCAGGTTAACAGAAAAAATATTAACATGCATAATATCAAATGTCACAAGATTTCTATGGGGACACATTCGAACAGCTATGTGCAGTTTTTTGCGGCAGTAGCCTGTTTAATAGTTAATACCATGACAGCCTATAGAACACCAGATTCAAGGACCTAACTATAAAGAGAAAGAGATTGTCGTTTCCATCTTCAAATACACTATGCCATATGATAAAGTCTATTCCTTTTGTTAGACAAAATAGCAGAGTGAGAACGCAGTACTCGAATGAAATAAAAGTTAAGCACTAAACATTTCCAATGCTGAAACGTATAGTTGTTCCACATGTTTTGCACATCGCGTCATTCCAAGGATAAATTGAGCACTACTACAGCAATCACAAGCTGGTTGATGTCAACGATTGCAACGAGCCTACGAGAAACCACTGAAACAAACCAATCATCTAATCGTTCGCAGTGCCAAGGATCTAGCAGCAATTCCAAATCTAAAGCGACTCGGGAAACGGAGGAGAGAAGCACGAGATGCTCACAGGTGGGGGTAGCCGAGCATGTCGTCGCTGGCCTCCCGCTGCCGGAACTTGTTGGCCTTATTCGCCTCCTCCTCCGCGGCGGTTGCGGCGGCCGCCACGAGAAGGGCGCATACGGCCGCGGTGGCGGCGAGGGCGCGGAGGGGACGCATCTGCGGAGAAACCCTAGCCTTAGAGCTTCGCTTCGCCGCTCGTAACGCGCCGCGCCGAGGCGGCGGCGGCGGCGGTGGAGAAGGGGATCTCGGAGTGCGAGCCGGGGAGCGGTCGGAGCGAGCACGAACGAAACGAACCGGAAGCGAGCCGCTCGTCGGGGTGGACAACTGAAATGGCAAAAGTGACGAGGGGTTTTCTGCAAAGCTGTGGTCAACTGGTCTCTGCGGCCACTGACGGGGTGGGTTCGGGACTCCAGGGTGATGCACTTAATGGTGGGCCCCGCACGTTGGATCGAACGCCATGGAAGGTTCGGTGCCGTGGACTCGTGGTAGGATCATTAATACGACGGTGGTGTAATTCGCAATTAGTGCTACAAGATCTTGCCAAATCGTGATTAATAGAACCAATAGAGATCGGATGGTCGTGATTAAAGGATGGATTTGCCCAAATTTTGTTTTCAGGAGACAGAGGACGGGGACAATTGGTAGTAGGCTCGCAGCCATAATTGGTGCGTCGGTGGTGATCAGTTGGGCTTAAAAACTTATGACTTATGGCTAAAAATACTGTAGCTGATTGAAAAAAATATTGTAGCTGACAGAGGCTTATTTAGCATAATTAAATTTAAAAAAATATAAAAAATATGTTAGCTCAATATGTATAATACAAACGAATACGGAAAAAAGAACCGGCAAAAAAGCTCAACAAAAAGCCAAAAGTTCAGAAAAAGATGAAATTTATGAATAATGAAAAATAAGCCAGAAGCTTAAGCCGAACCGATCAGGTAATCTAGAGAAAATCATAGTGAAAAATACATGCGAGTGTCTTACTGAGCCCATGGTTAATGGGAACCAAATTTTGGTTATCAACGGGAGAATGGACGTGCCTCACTGGTGGTTGCCCTACCTAATTGTTGGGGCTAACAGCTTTGCTAGTTTGCTTACTGAAAAATTCGCCAATTTGATGACTTTTCACATGGTGCGGCCACCTGATCAGATTCGGTAGATAGATGATCGCAAAGCCAAATTTATACCTAGCGTAAAAATGCGCAAACCAGTTACTTTTTAGGAATTTGCTAGATGACACTTGAGTGTTTTTTTGTTTGTAAGCACTTAATTTTTTATCCATTAGATGTTGTTTTGTTTGTGTTTTATAGTTTTGACTTTGTGATTTTTTTCTATGTTAACAATGTTATAAGGGAGTAATCAATTTATTTAATGTCGTCAGGAGCCACGATATAAACGACCAAGTAGAGTTTTTATATAGTTTTTGTTGTGTTCCTTATAATTTGTTTTGTTCATATTTTTTTAATAAATTATCACATTATTTTTTACATAATTTAATTTATATAAAATTAGTATATAATTGATGTAAGAATGCTATAAATAAAAGAATAATATGTATTAGAGCATTTCTCAATGTATCACATCACATGCTAATAACTAATGAGCAAATTAGTGGATGGAGGTAGATATGCATTCAACATCTTAAAAAATCGAGTACTCTTTAACAAAATAGTATTCAAATGGAAGGAGAGAAGACAAAATGATTTGACCCATTAAATCTAAATCTAAAGACTCAAATTTAAATGTTATTTAATAAGAAAACACTTAATTTCTTTCTGGACACCACCTACTTTTTTTTTCAGGGGATCAATTACTAGTATGCATAGTGTCAGTATGTGTAACTGTAGAACGAGCGAGATAGAAGGAGGCCTACGCACAAAGCAAGTAGGCCGTTGATAAAATGATCAAGTGCGCAACCATATGATCCGGGCTAACGTAATGCTTAAGAAAAGGAAAGTCACGGCTTCAACCAATCTTACGTGTGATTGTGTGGTATGTCCCTGATCAACTCGGCTTCGATTTCTGGCTTATTTTTTACTATTTATAAGTTTCATCTTTTTCTGAACTTTTGGCTTTTGTTGAGCTTTTTTGCCGGTTCTTTTTTTCCCTGTATTTGTTTGTATTATACGTAATGGGCTAACATATTTTTTATTTTTTAATTTTTTTAAATTTAATTATGCTAAATAAACCTCTGTCAGCTACAGTGCTTTTTTTAACTAGCTACAGTGTTTTGAGCCATAAGCCATGAGCTTTTCAGCCGAACCTATCACCACCATAATATCAATGAACCTCAGTTTACTCAAACCATAGTACCAATGCTGCAATGCAAGAAGAAAACTATATATCGTCATCACAAAAACATGTACTCTAGCAAAAGACATCGGAAATCCCCTCAGAGAGCAAAATATACCGGAAACAAGATCGAGGTTACAATAAAAAAGAACGGGACTCCTCACAAAAAAATAGACTTCCAACCTAGGCCAGCTATATGCAACCTTTGGAATTTTGGACAGATATGATACTGTGTATTACTAGAATTCTAATTTAGCCTCTAGACAACAGAAATTTCATTTCTAGCCCTCTTCTGATCACACGATTTTTTTCAAGGCGACACGTGGCAAATCGTGCGGTCCCCGACCGCATGACCACTGTTCACGTACTAATCGTGCGGCCGGGGACCGCACAAAATTCATCATGGATAAAATTCCCCAAAAATTACACCGCATGGAACGTTGTGTCGGGAGGTTGTACATAAATTTTCGTAATTTTTTGAGCTCATATGATATATTTAAAAATTCAAGCAAACACTAAATGGAAAAAATTAGGCGGGTATGGATGAATAGTCATGACCACTGTCCGCACGATTAGTATGTGAACAGTGGTCGTGCGGTCGGGGACCGCACGATTTGCCACATATCGCCTCGAAAAAAATCGTGCAGTCGGGGTCCGCACGATTAGTACGTGAACAGTGGTCGTGCGGTCGGGGACCGCACGATTTGCCACATGTCGCCTCGAAAAAAATCATGCAGTAGGGAGACCGCAGGATTAGTACGTGAACAATGGTCGTGCGGTCGGGGACCGCATGGATTTACCACGTGTTACCTCGAAAAAAATCGTGCGGTCGAGAGGGGGCTAGAAATGGAATTCCTACTGTTTAATGGCTAAATTTGGAATTCTAGTAATACACAGTGTCATATCTGTCCAAAATTCCAACCTTTGTACCCTAGCAGCCAGTAAGGTCCGTTCTTTTCAACTTTAAATTTATTTTTAGCTACGATTTCTTCTAGTAATTAACATTTATTAGACTAATACTAAGCTGCAGTCAAAAGAACACCCTTAAATCCTGTGAGAGTGCTCATAGTTTAGCTTACATACATGAAACACATGAAGAAAGACACTGCAAAAGGAAAGCCCCTGGTTAAACATACTAGTGTGCCTAGCGTAACCACGCCCCCAAAGCTAAAGAACAGCAAAGACATTAACAAGCATCGTCTCATACTCTCATAGTACTTTAATCAGAGGGATTTGATGGTGTCCACTGATCAAGCAATCAAGCTGAGGTTAAATATGTCAACTCCCAGCTCATTCTCTTGTCTGCATCTAGCTGTGCTGCATACCACAGAGCATCTGCCTCCTCTTTTTGGCCTCCCTGTCTGTCTGGCACTCTGGCCTCTTTAACAACCCACGCACTTCGGCGCAGTCAAGAGTCTCACAGAGGAGCGCACTTCGCCGGGACAAGCAAGAAATGGCGAGCAAGGCGGTCACCATTGGCGATCTGATCCACCGCGTCGCCTCATCCTGCCTCTCCAACCGCCTCCCCAGCCATTACACCCTCAACGACTCCGGCGACACCGACTTGGACGACGACGACGATCCCTTCGCCGACGCCGTCTCGGGCGCCGAGGAATGCCTGCGCTCCCCTTCTGCAACGGCGGCGACGGAGGAGGAGGTCGAGGAGGAGAAGAAGCTGAAGATCTGGGAGGAGGAGGAGGAGAAGAAGAGGAAGGTGGCGGCGGCGGCCAAGGGCGCCGAGCGGGCGCGGGACGCGGAGGCGCTCATGGCGGAGGTGTTCGACGCGGTCTCCGGCGTGCGCCGCGCCTACGCCGCTCTCCAGGGCGCGCACTGCCCCTGGGACCCCGACAAGATGCGCGCCGCCGACGCCGCCGTCGTCGCCGAGCTCCGCCACCTCGCGCGCCTCCGCGACCGCTTCCGCCGCTCTGCCGCCGCTGCGGGCCACATCCCGCGCCCCAACCCGACCGCGCCCCCGCTCCGCGAGGCCGTCGCGCCGTACGAGGCCGCGCTCGACGACCTACAGCGCCAGCTCCAGGTTAAGCAGGCCGAGGTCGACGGCCTCAAAGAGAAGCTCGCCCTCGCCGGCAACCGCCGCAACGCGCGCCTCCACCCCTCCAAGCATAATGCCGCTGGCGGCGGCGGCGTGCCGACGCCGGAGCTGTTCACCGCCTGCGCCGAGCAGGCCCGAGCGGCGACTCGGGCGTTCGCCGCGCACCTCCTCCACCTCCTGCGCGCGGCGGGTCTGGACCCCGCGGCGGCCACCCGGTCCCTCACCAAGATCCCGGTGTCCTCCCCGCAGCTCGCCAAGCACGCGCTTGAGGCGCACGTCACCCGCGTCCTCCTCGGCGGCTTCGAGCACGAGTCGTTCTACCTCGACGGCTCCCTCTCCTCGCTCCTCGACCCCGCCGCGTTCCGGCGGGATCGGTACACGCAGTTCCGCGACATGCGCGGGATGGAGCCCACCGAGCTCCTGGGCGTGCTCCCGACCTGCGCCTTCGGCCGGTACGCCGCGAGCAAGTTCGCGTCCCTCCTCCCTCCCCGCGTGGAGGAGGCCGTCCTGGGCGACGGCGAGCACCGGAAGGTGGTGGACGGCGGCGCGCACCCGCGGACGCCGTTCTACGGGGAGTTCCTGCGCGCGGCCAAGGCCGTGTGGATGCTCCACCTCCTGGCGTTCGCGCTCGAGCAGCCGCCGAGCCACTTCGAGGCCGGCCGCGGCGCGGAGTTCCACCCGGAGTACATGGAGAGGGTGACCGACGCTCCCCGTGGCGCCGGCGCAGGCATGGTCGTCGGCTTCGCTGTCGCGCCCGGGTTCCGGCTGGGCAATGGCGCCGTGGTGCGCGCCCGGGTCTACCTCGTGCCGCGCGGCGGCCGACCTTGACAGACGGGTGGATAGCATCACGGACCACTTGGTGGAGTAGCAACAGTAGCTCATTGGTGGAGGAAAGCGAGAGTACTAGCTCCTTAGATTTTAAACCTCGTCTAGTTTGCTTCTTCTCTCAAGTAATCCCATGTGTAATGGCTTGGAATTGAATGTATAATCATGTGTTATTATTTAGTGATCCCTGATCCATGTACTGGTCAGTGAATATCATAAGATGCAGACTTGACTACGTAGTTAAGGATGCATTCGACCATTCAGTTGGCATATAACATCAAGGAACAGGGCTCACCATAATACGCATTTATGATGTACTGTTAGTCTGTTTTCAAATGCAACAAGTTGTGTGCTCAATTCTTGCCGGGGCATGGGGAAGGCAAGATTTTGGGATATTCCCTGAAAAATAAAAACAGTGGATGGTAGCGTACAGGGAGATGTATCTTGTTCAATGCATCTCCTTAAAAAGCATGGATGTATGATGACGACGACGACGATGATGATAGAGCTGTTTCAGGTGATGAGAATGCACAGTTTGTCTCTCTTTTTCCCCCATGATCTTCTTTGAGAGCAGATCTCCAGAATTTGCAGACAAAGAAAAGGTGGAAAGCAGAAGCTTGTGCTCCCCTAAGCTTTCGGCCTAAACAAACTATCTGAGAAGTGAAAACAGTTGAGTTGTGTCTATTACTCCAAAGTGATCTCGTAGTTCAGAAAGCAAAGCAAGGAAGCACCAAGATTACGGAATGCACACGGTGAAGGGACCCAAAGGATCCAGATGCTCGAAAGCAAGGAAAAAACTCTTACACAAAAAATTGGTGTTTCTTTTATTCCAATTTGATGAAAAATGTAGCTATTCACCAAAATTACGAAATGAATAACTGTGGTGCTAAAAAATACCAACCTAACAAGTTGGAACCCTGCTTTCTACATGACAGAGCTAAGCAAACTGAGAACAACCAAGTGGAAATCAGAGATTTCCCCTATCCCTGTTTACCTTCATCTATCCAGTAATAATTTAACAAAGGACCATTGACAAAGCTTGTTTCAAATGCTTGCTAGTGAACAGAGAACTTACTGGTTAATTTTCACGGTATCTCACATGTCTCTCGTGTTGGTAACTCACTCAGTTGGTCTTCGATAGATCCATATACTAAAATTCTCGGTTCATTCCTCCAGACCCCAGCTGAAGTATTGATAAAAGCTACTGATCCGCAAAGATACCTGCTCAGGCATGACACACAAGTATGAGAAACTACAACAGAATGTCCATAAAAATCTTAAATCCCTCACCTGCAGGCTGCAGCCAGAGGTTGACTGAATAGCAGGAAAGACATTAACATGCAGAAAAAAAAAGTTTACTACATGATGGACTAGCATCTTCTGTAACATTGGGAAATTTTCCTCCTTTCCAAGAATACAATGGTAAAATTTGCTTACTACAGGATCTTAAATAGACTTGATTTACTTAAAACAGGGGAGCACAATTCACTGTGGTGCAATAATAATGAATGAATGCTCTATCCTATAACCTCTGGACCACAAGTGAAAATCATGTACTCCAGGAGTCCAGACAGGCAGATACACCATTTCTTTCTCAGGCTATACGTGTATGAGAAATATTAAAGCAGAAAGCACTTCATATATGATATGAAAGTGTTACTTCCTAAATCACATATCCCTTTCTGAACACCTGATGCAACCATAATAGCAGATATTCAAGATTAGACATGCTCATATATCAGGATTCTTGAAAATCGTAGTTCATAATGTTATTGTTCAGTACTTCAGTCATAACTCATAACATTGCTCACCAAAGTTAGGGAAATCAGAACTCAGAACTGTTCACACCTCAGTGGTAATTCTCATTGCCCTGAAGTATCGATCGTCTCAATTTGATCAAAATCTAGATCCACAAAGGTCTCCTTCCCAAAAAGTGTCAACTGAACAGTGACCTGTGGGAGGTAACACTTCTTAGATAACCAAATAATATGAGAAGAAAAGGTAATGGAAAATAACCAGGCTAATAGTTCACTAAGATGAACCTGTCATCAGCCTAACCTTCTTATTTTTGCGATTCACTTCTAGGAGGGAGCCAGTGAAGCCTGCGAAAGGCCCAGAGAGAACATGAACACTAGCACCAGGTGTAAAAGCACTGTGGCTGGCATCACCTTTTGAAATTGACTTCTTAAACTGTCTCGTGATCTTATTAATCAACATAAGTTCAGAACCTTCAACGGGTTTACTGAAAGACTCGATATTTCCACCGTTTTCCATTTCTTCAAATTCTCTGTCAGCTTCCTCTTGTTCCTCCTTTTCTTTTCTAATAATTGATTCAACTTCTTCAACTGGAATAGGTTTAGGCTTTTGAATCTGCCTTTTGCTGCATAGTGGGAATATTAATATGAAGCCACACACAAGAAGTGCAAAACTGATCATAGAAAGTGATTACAAGGAGATATAATCTGCTATTGCACTAGCACATATATGTTGTGATCTTAAATCCTCCATATGCTATTTTTCATACATAGTTACAATTACAGGAGACAAGTTATTGCCTTCATTTGAAGTCAAATGCAGATTATCATTTACCATTAAAAAAGAATCCAAGTCATCAAACAAGTATCTTATTGTTTTGAGGAAACATGGAGTGATGCATGTTGGTCACCTTGATGTTAAATGATGATAGTGAAATTGTTGATGACATGCATTTGTTTGGACATATCTACAATATTCATAGGAGCCACTATGGTTTCAACTTTCAAGTCTTCCTCGCCAAAATAAAGGATGAAGATGTCACAAAAAATCAACTGTATAATCAACAATGTGGATAATTCCAACAAGAATAGGAAAGTAACCAACTCAAAAAACTATAAAAATGTCAACTGATAATGTTTCAAAAAAGTTACTGAATAAAGACTACCCACATAGAACCAACTGTAGCTCCAATAAAGCCGTAACAACCTTCAGTGTCTCTGATAAAGTCATGAAGCTCCTTGTTTAAGGTGCAATACAGAAAGACCAACCCAGGATGCAAAGGCTTTGATTTGGTGCTGATCGAACCATTTTTAAGTCTCTTCTTGACTTGGATGGATGGATTATACATCTGCAAATACTTTGTGAGAAATACAGCACTAAAAACATGGTATGCAAATAAAATTATAAATCCATTCAGTAACACTGATTCATTGCATATTGTGAATAGGAGATTAAGGGTCTGCTTAATCGGATTCACATCAAACCTAAGTAATCCGAATATTACCGCAATTATATGCTTCATTAACAAGGACCAGAAATTAAAAGTTAGAATACGACAATTGCCATTGTGAGTGGACTTTTTACAACCAGGAGTTAGAACTTGTCAAAAATATTTTGGCAGGTTTCTTATGCTGCTCAATCACTTACAGCATAGTATGATAAGATTCACTTGTTAGATGTGATGTTTCTAACGGTAGCAAGACTTTTGCACCATGATGTTGCTCATAACATAATTGACACATCTCACAACATATTGTGCGAACCTATAAATGGATATTGATTCAAAATGGCAATGGGCACATTATACAATCTGTAGCATTTATGCTTTAAGTGCTCGGCAAAATGCTGGTGAGAGCTGTGCTTCGCACAACACAGACGCAAATTGTCTAAACTAACGAGCCACTAGGAGGAGAGTGGCGGGGGTGAGACCTTGAATGAGAGTTCCGGGTACCGGCGGGAGATGGCCTTGGTAAGGAGCTCGACGTAGTCAGTGCCGGGCGCCATGGAGACGCGCACGATCCACCACTGCGGCCCGAGCTCGGCGAGGAGGTCGAGGTTAAGCTCCTCCCGCCACGTCCTCTTCGGCGGCTTCTTCCGCCGCCGCGCCGGCTCGTGGATGAGCCGGTCCTGCACCTCCTCCTTCCAGTCCCGCGCCCGCAGCTCCCGCCGCTCCCTCCGCTGCTGCCGCCTCTCCCGCCCCGTCAGCTCACCAACCCCACCGCCATCCGCGGAGGCGGACAGAGACACCGATATGGGAGGGGACGGCAACGCGAGCGGCGCGGCGAGCGAGCAGCGGCATGGGAGGCGGAGGAGTGGATAAGCCAAGCTCATGGCTTCGAGCCGTCGACAACGAGTGTGTTTGGTTTTGGATTTTGGAAGAGCAGCTTGGAAACAAAGCGAGGCAATTCTTTTTTCTTAAAAAAAAAACTGCGGCGCTTACAGGTGGGCCCACGTCGTCAGTGAATGCATTTTGAGCCAATAGGCCCATTAGCACGCGGCCCATATGAGAAGGCGCGAGTGCTCTGCTTCGTTCTATCCCCTCCACGGAAGGACAAAACCCTAGAGTTGGCGAGGGTGGCTGGGCTTGGTGGAGCGTGTGTTCTTCGCGGCATCTCAACACCGCGCTCTCGAGATCTCCGGCCTTCGTCCTCCTTCTCTGTAAGCGTCTGCTCCCTCTTCTTGCTTCCCTACTCTTCTCCTTCCTCGGATGATTTGTTTTGTGTAGAGTTGCGGCTACGTGTTCCTTAGCTCCTGCGTTTCTTGGCGCGCTCTGTTCTTTGCAGGTTAGCTGCAACAATGGCTGCGAAAGGCGGGCCGACCAACTTGGAGAAGGAACAGGTCTGTGCATCCATCTTGCTTACTTTTTCCCATTCTTTTTGATTGAAGGTTTGTGGTGAGTATAATGCCGTGCTTTCCTGACTGAACAGATGTTTGGGATGGCGGAGAAGGAGATGGAGTACAGGGTCGATCTTTTCAATCGGTGAGTGATGTACTTCTTGTTTGCCTTACTACTAGCTGGAACTTGTGAGATCACTAAGGTTGCAAGCATTAAACCGCTCCTAGTTGTTATTTATGTAGTTACAATGAGAGATCATTATCTGGGAAAAGGGAGTTGCTTGCACTTCAATTACAATGTTAACGCTAAGCTCTGTCCGTCGTAAACTGATACCAGTGGTGACTTGGCGTAATATACAGTACACAATTATAAGCCTGATGTTCATGCTTGTCTTGCAAACTGGCATTTCTTATGATATGAAAAGTGGCTGCTTATGCTCTGCCTTTTCCCTTTGCTGATGCCAATTGCCATCAAGAAATATTAATAGAACTGTTTGATGAATCAAATGCAGTGACATTGTTGAACTGCCTAAATCCTAATAGAAATGATCTTATGTGAACCCGCGGATAATGTATTTGTAGTATTTGTAGTTCTTGGTTATATACTTCTATACTATTTACTACGACCTAATCATTGCAGTGATAAAGATAAAGAGATATATCATCAGGTAGGCTAGCACTATTGCTACTTGTTGGCACCAAGATGCTTCATAACTTACTAGTATTAGAAAAAAAAACTTGACCTGCGGGGGGTAAGACAGCCCCCGGGCATATTGCTTAAGAAGAAGATCCTCTCACGCAGATCAAGAAAATCCCCGAACCCCTGCCCCACCCTGACACAGCGGCATCAGCCCATGTGAGAACGACCAACGACCTGGGCGAGCCTTACGGCCTGTGCTTTGGCTTATGGGGCAGACGAGGGGATTTTTTTACCTCAGCCTGAAATTCGCTCCCACTGGGAGTCGAACTCAGGACCTGAGGGGTGCTACTAGAGCCATCTACCACTACGGTAGAGGCCCGTTCGCAACTTACTAGTATTAGGTTATTATCATTCTTTGCCTGCTATTCTGAACTAGATAATGAAGATAAACGAACAGAAATTTCCTGCCCAATTATATTTGCCTCTTGCAGTTATGCTTGTGTGTTCCAAAAACACTCATAAAGATAATGTAATAATGGTGTTATCCCAGTCTTCTGAAATGTCTGTCATGATTGTAATAATAAATATTTAACAACATCACCACTCTTGTGTCATCCTCTATCCATTTCTTTTACAGGGTGATCGTTTAGATTGGCCCACATCACCCATGATTCATTTTTTATGTGCACATTTTGATGCCCTGTGTCCTTTTTTTTATGCAGGCTTACACAGACTTGTTTTGATAACTGTATTGAGAAAAGGTACACACAGTCTGCATACATTTTGCATAACTTGAATTCTCTGTTTCATGCTCTTGTTGACATGTCCTTTTTTTAGTTCGACGGACAGCATTCTCATTTATAGTTGTAGAATGAGAAACCAAAATATTGCAGTTATATCTTTTTTCTCATTTGCTAAACAAGATAATATTATAGTTCAACTAAGGTGGTCATCATAGTGAATTGGAGTTCATCACCTTATTTTATTGTAGCTCATGGGTAATGACAACCAAGGAGGATTTATCATCTGTTGAATTTAACTGTGCTTTTTTTCTGGGACTTGTTCTGTTTGTACAGGTATAAAGAAGCTGAGCTCAATATGGGTGAGAACAGTTGCATTGATCGATGTGTTTCGAAGTACTGGCAGGCAAGTCCACTGATAGCTAGCCTTTTGCTTTGTCATGTTTGATGCTGATTCAGTTGTCTGGGGTTTTTATAGCGAATAGTTAGTGTGAAAATATCAGATAACACGCTGAGTATGTACCATGGCTGTTTTTCCTGGCTTTGGGCTGGGAAGAAAACAGTCTTTGCAATGCATCTGATCTCCATCCAGAGAAGATAAATCTGCAAAAAAAATTGCCATGATAGTTTTGATGTGGCATTTTTTGTCCTCAATCTATTTTAATGAAAATGCAATTTAATAGATCCACTTATGTCAATCTTCTTTGCCTTTTAAATATGGCCACTGGTTAAAATATGTGTAGAGCGCATAGTTTTTCTATTGCTCCATTTTTTCCTTTGTTTGATACACTTGACTTCTCCTTTCTCGATTTATCTGAGATACATGCTGATTTATTCCACTCCATTTGTACCAGTTCTATTTCTGACCAGCGCATTGTTTTTGTATTGCTCCATTTTTTTCCCTTTGTTTGATACACTGACTTCACCTTTCTCGATTTATTTGACATACCTGCTGATTTATTCCACTCTATTTCTACCCATTTCTATTTCTGACCATGTGAATCCCTCTCATTTTGGGTAATTCTTTTCAGGTGACTAATTTGGTCGGTCAGATGCTCGGGAATCGGCCTCAGATGTGAACTGAGAAGCAGTAGTTGCATTCTGTAGCAGAATATTGTCGCTATGTCTCTCCATTTTGGTTTTAGTGTGTTGTAAGAAGTACAGCACCAGTGACTGGCTAATTCATGGACTACCCAAAAGGAAATCCCAGTGTTTGCCCTGTCCAGTGATGTACCTTCTCTCTGAATCATGAGCAGGGCACATGCCTGTAATAATTTGATACAACTCGAGAGAGTAGTTTTGTTGCAAATGCTGCTCCTACTTCATAGTTAGCTGTCCGAAAGTCGCCGCTGTGCTCCTACTTCATAGTTACCTGTCCGGAAGTCGCCGCTGACACAATTTCTTCTGGTCTATTCGCAACTTTCGCTTGCTTAAGTCATAACCAACAGAGGGACCCGGTAACCAACAGAGGTATTCTTGGGTAGGCATCAATGGTAAATTCATTCTCCTTTTTTTTTGGCTCATTGGATACATTGTGATACGACTCAATCCCTTCGAATGGATAGAAAATTTGAACTAAAAAACCTTGGATCCCGAGGGATTGGATCTAATCACTCAATCCAAACCAACCAGTCAAAAGAAATTCCAACCCTATACTCACTGTACCAATCGATTCTTTTAGGCTATAACTTATAGGTTAAAATTTTGAATTCTAATTATTTGCAAAAAGCAATACGTAGAAGAAAATAGTCTCATACGATTTTAGTTGATATAGCTAAACTCAGTACATCTTTTACTATAATCGTCATATTGACTCTATCTTAAAGAAACGTACCATCTAAAAGTTTGTTACAACATAAGCCACAAGCATAAGCTTCTCTCACGGCTAAAATGGAGACCTGTCATCTATGTTTGGAAGGATAACTATTATCTTAACAATCAACCATAGAGCAAACACTTCGCCGGTTTTATAGCATGAATATAATCCAGGTATTTGCAAGGCAAACACAGGGAAATGCCTGATCAATCACAGCAATTCAAAATTTTGAAGCCTGAGAAAAATTTGGAAGTTGTGTATATACATGAATTTTGAAGAAATAACATAAAACAATGTCGCTTTACAATCTCACATCCACGGGATGCTATTGCAATACTAGTTGCCCATTTTTGTACTTATGAATATATTGGAGGTGTAATAACAGCCAACCTAGGAGCTGTAAAACCACTGAAACTACCAATACAAGTTAGGGGAAATCAAAAAACAGCCCTACTGGTGGCAAAGCATTGGAGGATTTTTATCCAAAAAAGCATTGGACACCCAAAATGCTGATGATCTAGGTACAGAAGAGAAGGCATCACAATGAGGGCTATACAGTTCTAGTTATACCATTTCTTCCAGCTCCCAAAGCAACGCCTTTCTTTAGTTTTTCATGACCTTCAAGCTCCATGCCGAGGCCAAGAAGTGCCATCCCTTGCAGGTAGTATGGAGTTGGCCACTCAGGTGATATTTCCTCTGCTTTCCTTGCATCCGCAATGCCTTCTTGCAGCTTGCCAAGTACCATATTCGTGAAACTTCGTCGCGCCAGCATAGTTGGGGACACCATCACACCAGTGTCAATAAACTGCAAAATATCCAAAAACCACATATTAGTAGCCAGAATGTAGCAGATACCATCTCGAAGTAATGTAAACAATAAATGTGCAATCGTTTTGCTACTATTTTAGCGTGCAGGCAGTGTGATACATCCATTGCTCAGAGACGTTTAGGCCATCTCTGCAATTAGTGGAACCAAACCCAACCACCTATAGCAAAGCTTCCTGAATCCTGAAAAAACCCACAGCTTAAACCTAACCTGGTATACCATTTCGCTGTAACTCACCATAAGCCACTTGAGGGCCTTGGTCTGAGACAACAATTTCATGCTTCAGAGTTCAGACTGGACCATATGTTAAACAAATGGCTTGATCTATTCATATTTCATTTTTATGACGCAAAAGAACTTAATTATTAGACTTGAACTTTACAATGCCAATGCATCACATATCATCCCAATTTAGTAACAACCAACAAACACATCTGACCAAACCCCGATTCATTCACTATAAGCCATGCTAACATACTGATAGCCATCCTTCAAAAAAAAACATACTGATAGCCAGAAAGCAAAATCACGAACAGGGATTTTTTACTCATGTGCCTAGTTTGAGGAAAAGTAATTAAATCCATAGAAACAACGAATATATCGATCTGTAATTGGACAACAGAGTAATAGCATCTAGATGCGGGAAGGAGAATTGGATTCACGCAAGACATATGATATAATGATATTCTAAAGTCTAAACATACCCTTGAGTAACACTCAAGTGCAGTGGCAAAATCCTTGGATTGAAAAGCACTGTCTCCATGGTTCTTGACAACAATACTATCAGATAATTGGCCAGTCCATGACTGAAAAGATACCTGTAGCTCTGTAAGTTCCAAAGTTTCAAAAGCATATGCAAGACATAAAGCATTGTCAAATGGTCTTCCCCTCTGTTATCTGTTAAAGCAACACCTAAGAAGCAAGGTGACAAAACATAGAAAACTGAAAATGTGGCAAACATGGACCAGCCAGATTAATGGTGACAACAATCTTGTATGATGTATTTTAGATCGACTTCTGGGTAAGTTATCTGTCATGAAATGAAGTAATTTCACAGCTAGAGCAATAAAAAAAGCATGGTCAAACTAGTTGAAATTTAGACTTGAGATCAAAGTAGTGACACATTTAGACTTGAAATTTCAAAAGAACATAAACCCCATTGATTTCTCATGCGTCCCAGCTTGGTTAAAAGTCTGTTACTTCATAGCGAATGTCCAAATTAAGCAATACAGAATCAGGTAATGAAATCAGCAGTAAAAAAAAGAGGAAAGCAGCAGCATAAAACACTAGCTGTCATTCAGGACCATTGATGACAATTGCAACCTATATCTAACCATCACAGGTCTTGGAATCAAACAAAGTCTGACTACTTTCCCATCTTATGTCCCAAATAAGTGGGTTCCCTTGGGTCATATACATAATTGAAATATTCCAAGCTGAGAGAATAAAGTTGTCATAGAGGTGGGCCTAGTCGGTTTATTATTAGGAATTAGATATTGGTTTCTATTGGAGTTAGAGATTAGATCACTTTTGTTAGAGATATAATTAGAGATATGATAGGAGTTCCTATATTGTTGGAGATATAATTGGAGTTAGATTCTATCTGTTAGGGGGAGCCTATCTATATAAGAGGGTTACCGTATGCTATTGAGAGGAATCAGAGTAATATCAAAGCCTCTCTTCGTCTAAATCTCTAGTCTCTCTCCCTCTCGTTCTACGCCGACGCCATCCGGTCATCCTCTTAGTGGTGTTTATCCCGCATGAACCCCGGTTCATGACAAAAGTTCAATAAGTGTCGAAACAATGAGTGTCAGGAAGGAGTTATTACAACAGTGCGATACCTTTTGTTAAGAGTAAGGTTAACTAACAAATAGTTCTTACCTCAAAGGTTGCTAATTCATCCTTGTTATATCCATCATTCTCCAATATCTCATGTACCTCATCAAGGTCTGCTCTGGCATAAGCTTTCCCAATAGCAGATGATGAAAGTTGCTCTGAGTTCATATTATGTGGAATGCCCAGTAAAATATGTGAAGAAGCCTGCACAAACATTCATCAAGAATTATTATGCAGGCAAAAAGCTACATATATGATGAGACAGAATAATTTGGCCCATATTTCAAAAGGGTAGTGCGATTTTGCTAAGATAACATGTAGCATTGCATCAAAAGAGAAGCCAAGATAACATGTAGTATTGCACAGAAGATACAAACTTTATGATGATGAACATATAACCTATGTAATTTCCTTGCAAAATAATGCCATATGCTCTAGTTGGAATTTGCAGAAGAAACAAAACTACTAATTGGGGACATTTTTTGCTGCAGATTTTCAATATTACACAAGACCAAGGATACACATTAGCCTATGAAAAGTAGCAGCAAGACAGAGAACATTACAGAAGCATCTTTCTGGACGTTTGCAAGAGCAGACACTACAGCTTTCAGGTTTGGACGGTCACAAGCTTCATATTGCAAACAACGGGATGCTAATCGCATCAAGTCAGTACCATCAGAGCTGGAGACATGGCCTTCCAAGCAAGAATCCATCAACACCAGGAAATTCTTTCCTCTTATAAGGTCAAGTGCCTACAGCAAAACCAAGCGAAGTGAATGCTTTCCTTGGATAAAGTCAATCATTGACAAAAGTTAGTTACACCCAATGGCCACGTACAAAAATAATATATAGTAGTGCAAAATGTTAACTGAAAATTCAGCACTGTAATTTTCCATCATAAAAGCAGGTTATGTTAACAGAAGAGCAAATAGCCAAATGCATACACGACAATGTGAGTATATCCAAATCATATATTCCAGAGGACATAACCAAACTTTATGGTGTAGTTTATTTAGCAATATGGCCAAATAGGTGCTCAAAAGTGGGCGGGAGGATAACTTACATGGCTTGGTGGAATATGCTTTCCACTTAGGAGATCAAGCAAGATAGTACCAAAACTGTAGACCAAACTCTCTGGAATTACTCTGCCTGCAGAACAGAGGGATGTTAAGAAACAAATGAAAACCTGTGCCCTTAAGCTTCCATGAATGAAGATTCCTTTCATGGAGATTGTAAGAGAGAGAGCTAGACTTGCAATACAGAATTGCATTGTAAGAGGTAGAGCTAGACTTACAATAAAAAATTGCATTGCTTCTCTAGGAGTAAAATAAGTAAATACTAAATATTACCCTTCATGAAAAACAGAAGTCTGCTTACAGCTTAAGTTCTGCCTAAGATTTATGTTTGGCAACAAGGTGACAATCGGATATATATCATTTTACAAACAAAAACAACGTCTGAGTTGCTAAAATTACGCAACAGAAGTTCAATAAACAACAATTGCATAGCAAGATTATCCCACTAGTAAAAAGACTATAGTGGCAAGGAACATGGATTTAGAAGAATGAACTTAAAAAAAAACTCATTACTTTGAGCTCCACTTGAGTATGAACAGGTTATAGCTATGACTTGGAGCTTCATGATCAGAAGCAAACACATAAAATTCATGATGCATTCATGTTCACAGAAAATTTTGCTTATATGAGACTTACCAGCAAGGTTCCAAAACCCGGAACTAGGGCTAATCCCGGCCAGCGGCCGGTAACGGTAACCGGCTACCGGAAATCCCAGACGAATTTCGTGATTTGAAATTTGAATTTGGCCGGTTTGAAACCTGTAACCGTTCCGGTAACCGGTGAAAAACCGGTAAAGCCACTAGGAAAACCGAAAAAGGGCAGGGAGAAAAATAATTGATGCGTATTTACTTCATACAATAGATAATCTAGCACAACAAATACCTAAACCAACCTAGGAAGTGCATTATACAGTCATAAATCTAAATTTACATTTGAGTAATCCTGGTCGGTTTTTAATCCCGGTACCGACCGGTTTTTCCAGTAATTGGCGGTTACCGGCCTGTAATCGAAACCACCGGTTTTTCGAACCCTGCTTACCAGTCTTAAGGTACTCGGGAGGCGTGAAAGCCAAATTGGTACTATAGCTCTTCCCATCCCTGCTGTTCTTCATCAGACCGAAACATGACAGTCTAGGGTTACCATCCTATAATTCACCGTCCGAAAACAAAATAAGTTGCATGCCTTGTATGTGAAAGCCCCAACAAAGAAGCAACTAAGGAGCACAAGTACTGACTGACCACATCAAAGAGGACCCTGTATGCATGCAGGTCGTGGTAGAGAGCTCTCCCTTTGCTGCTGCAGTAGTCCAATGCCTGTGCCACATAGAGTGCAGCTCGTACCCTCATAGCCCAGCTCAATGGATTTGTCTCCCCTGCCAAACATAACCACCATGAGGACAAAATGCAACCGTCGTATCAATATCATATTCAAAGTGCAGCTCCTATGGAAAACCTTAAATGCTAAGAGCCCCTAACTGCCCACTTCACACACATGGGCCACAATTAAATGGTCGCATCATAGGCAGTAAAACCATTCCTTAATGCAATAAGCACTTTCTGTCAGGAACCAACAATTGCACAGTAGATGCAATTCGATTCAGCTATATATATAGACACACACATCATCCATAAAGGCAATAAATAACTAGTCACTTTGATGCCTACCACTGTACCTCCAAACAAAACACTGATCACAAGCATTTATAGACGAATTAATGCGTCTATTCCCAGTTAGCCTAGAAGAACAAAAATAGGACCAGACCAAACCAACAACAAAAAGATTCTGCAGCACAAATTACTTCAATTCAACATAAGATGCAGGCAACAAACACATCATTAAATAAGGGACCCAACCTTGTCTCCTTGATGCCTACCCTCGTACTACCAAATCAGAAACAACACTACCAAGCCCAATATGCTCACTGCAGTTGATACACTTGAAGAAGGGAAGGGAAAAGAAGTGCATAACGAACATACAGTGGAAGAGGTGCTTTGCCAAGGTCTCGTGTGACATGAACTCGGCGACGAGCAGCCGCTCGCCGCTCTCGCTGCAGCACCCGATCAGGTTGGCCAGCCGGCCACTCCGCAGCTGCCCAACAGCCCTCGCCTCCTCCTGCATACACGAGACCATTCGATCAAATGCCACAAAGGCCAGGCGAACACTGCAAATGGTACGAAGCAAGTTACACAAACCAGGAACTGGCGGGAGTCAGGCCAGGCAGAGCGGCCGAAGCGCTTGATGGCGACGGTGTGGCCGGAGCTGAAGAGCGTGCCGCGGTAGACGACGTTGGGCGCCTTCTCGCCGTGCTCCGACACGATGCGGTCGGGAGCGAAGCCGTCCGTCGCCGCACGGAGCTCGTCAAGGCTGTACTCCACGAACACCGGCACGCCGGCACCGTCGTCCCCGGCGGTGCCATTCTCTGCACAGCAAAAATCGGTAGCGCGTGGGATCAGCCCTAGGAGCAAGAACAAGAACAGCGAAACGCGTCCGAATCAACAACACAGATTCTGACAAATAGTTACATTGCTCTACATGAAGAGATTATCCGCAGAGCTGCACAAAACCAAACACAACGCACTCCACACACTTGCAACAACAACCCAATTCATCAAACCCAAGGACAAAAACACGGAAGAAACGCATCGAATCAGCCACGGCTTGCTAGAGTAAAAGAATAAAAGGAATTGGATCGTTCTTGAGCGTCCAAACAAAACAACCGAATGGATCAGCACCACACACAGCGAATTCCATCAAGATCGACGGCACCGCCACCGCAAACCAAAGCACGAAATTAACCACACAAACACGAGCAAAAAAAATTCCCCGAAAAGACGCAAGAAAACCAGGCCCAAATGCAGGACCGACGCCACCTCCACTCCCCCAAGAAACGAAGCATCAACCGGAAGCACCCAGCCCGGAAACCGAATCTTTCCGAAGAAGAGTAGCCAATGTGTGCGGTAAGTGGTACTACTTACCAAGAAGCGGCGATTTGAAGTGGGGAGGCCACCAGCACACGGAGAGTTTGGAGCAGCGAGCTCCCATGGACGCCTTCGCCTAGATCTTGCGGACGTCCTCGCGACCAACGATGGTTCCTTCCGGTGTATTACTACCACCACGACCGCTCGCTTGCTACTGGTAGGGCTCGAATAGACTAAGACGAAAGTACGCGAGTGGAGGAAGGAGAGAGGGGAGGAAGAAAGGACGGGAGGGAGTGGCGTGGGTGGGGTTGAGAGGATCCAAGGAAGGTGGTGGGCTTTCCGCTCCCTGCTTCCCGTTCCTCTTTCCACAGGAAAATTCAGAATATATAGCTTCAAACAATGGCATGGGTTCGAAGCACACTCCGACCGTCCGACGCGGTTGATTTATAAGATATGGCGCTACCAACATATTTAGGTTTACCAACATATTTAGGTTTACGAAATACTATTTTCTGTTTTTTCCGTATTATAAGATTTTTTTTTTACTTATATGTAAAAACATAAGTTCGTTATGGAATTATATACTCGTTCATATTAACTATTGCTGATGGTTTTTTAAATTTATCTTATAAATCATAATATCTTGTAGAGAGCTGTATGACATAAGTCATATGTGAGTGTAAAACTCGGCGTGTGTTGGGTTAACGAATTTCCATTAGAGTTAGATATAGACCGATTGCTCCATCTATATGAGTGGGAGGGGTTTAAGGTATGTGGCTAACTAACCAACCCTTTAAGAGAGATACTTTCTTGGAGGGGAGGCTTTGGAGTGAGTACTCTCCGAGAGAAAGAGTGAGCACTCTATCTTTTATAATGGAATGGTTGTAAAATAAATATTTACAAGTTATAATAAATCAACTTTGTTCATCGTATATGGTTTGTTTTTGCTCTTGTTGATTTTGCATTTGTTTTAGTTGGCATTTTGCCCTCTCTCCTTCTCTCTTGATTTTGCTGGTTCCAAGAATGTATAAGTGATGGAGATACCTCATGAGGATCATATTCCATTCATTTAGGGACCAACTATAGCAAGATCTCGAAGGTTACCCGGTTTAGTTCGATTTATAACTTCTAGTGAAATATTGTTTTGAGGGTTTTTGGCTCGAATTTTTTGGTGCGCTTGCTTACTGTGGTATGTGAAAACTTATCTAGAACCATCATGGACATACTTAACCCACGAATAAGTTGTATTTCAAGTTCTTAAGTTTTGTCTGTTTTTAGTGCAACTCTACTTGTCTTAAAGATATGTTAGAACTTTGGCCAAGATCTATAAGATCCTTAGATAGATTAGGTTTTTAAGATTCTCAGTAAGGTGTGTGTAAAGTTTTATATTATTTAAAGATGTATTTTTGGAGATTGCATTAGTTTTTAGTTTTGGCTTGGGCTAATTTTCAGTTCTGAAATCAGGGGTGCGGTCAGACTGTCTCCAGCCATGCGATCTGACCAAAGTCTGATCAGACTAACCCCAAGTCGGCGATCAAACTGCTTGCCAGGTCCAACCATTTCCTCATAGACCGATCCTGAAGAGTTGAACTCGTTTTGCTTTCATATTTTTATGAGTTCTTTGTTGGTGGGAAAATATGATATTTCTAACTTTTAATAGCTAGTGGAGTGAAAGATTTGGAATACCATTTGGAGAAATTAAATTTAAAGGTATCATTTATCCTTTCTAATTGCCAGATCGGGTCCAACAGAGTAGTTGATAGTAATTTGTTCTTTGGATTATACTCTTCGAGAATAATTGGTAACTGACTCTATTTAGAAGAAAAAAAAGACAGCGTTGCACGGTATGTTGTTATTGAATCAAGTAGTTATTTGTTAGTTTAGAATGGCTAATGGCTTTCTGAATTTTACTTTGTATGGAAGCGTTATGTAACACACTATTTAAAAATATCATCAGATGGTATGTTGCATTACTGAATCAATCAGTTATTTGTTTGTTGAAGAATGGATAATGGTTTTCTGTATTTTACTTTACACATAAGCGTTATATAACAAGCTATATTTAAGAACACCATTGAATGACACGCTACAACGTTACCGAATCGAGTAGTTATAAGTTATTTGTTCATCAGATCAAAACTAATTTGCCCGCGTTATTGAATCAAGTAGCTATTAGTTATTTGTTCAGCTAATGGCTTTGGTTTTACTTTGCATGCAAGCATTACATGATAGCTCAATTTCGTTAGACAGTACGTTGTGTTGCCAAATCAAGTAGTTATTAGTTATTTGTTCATTAGACATGGCTAACGGCTTTTTGAATTTTACTTTGCACGCGATCGTTTTGTAATGTGCTCTGCATGGAAGGCTCTGTTACCAGATCAAGTAGTTATAGAGAATGTTGCCGTAATCGAAGCAAACAAAATATTTTTTTCCCATGTTGAAAAGATATTGTAAGTTAGTGCACAACAACAATATCACTGCCATTATATGTAGTTTTCTATAAGATAATGACCATTTTAAATCAAATTTGCTAATTATCATACCCCTGAACAAGTCCAATTTTCTAGATGTTAGATGTACTTGGAGACACAGATGTGCTTCAACAGGTAGATGCTAATTTGATGGACAAAATTTGAACTCATACCTGACAAAAAAGGTGACATTTGCTCAATAAGCCGCATAGATGTATAAATTAGAAAAATAACAGCAAATGCGAGGATGACAGGTGGGTCCTAGGACTACATGTCACAATGTTATTTCCAACTCGTGATCGCTATGGTAGTGATACTGAGCAAATTGTCCCGACTCCCGAGCGCATGACAGCACGAGGCGAGCCACCACCCTAGCTAGCTACACGGCCGCCGCACGCACGGCGACACAGGGCTCTCCCTCGTGAGCTCTAAGAGCAAGTATAATAAGAGGCTGTTAGTAGGCTGTATGCTGAGGTGGAGGAGAGAGAAAAGAGGTGGGCTGTAAGTTTACAGCCAGCTGAAGCACAAGAACCAAGAAACTTTGTGAGAGAAAGGGGTGGGTCATACAGCTTTCAGCTGGCTGTAAACTACTATATGAATAGGCTGATAAATGAGCTATAAGTGTCCATACAGCCAATTGAAAGCTGTATTATTAGCCTTGCTCTAATAAAGTCGGCCTCATTCTTGTCACCAGATGCATCATTCTGATGATGATCCTCACCTTGCTCGAGACAGCAAAGTTTGTGTCGTCCTCTGCAGTCTGTCCCGCTCTGCAGCAGGAGGGAGATAGCCTTTGGTGTACCCCCGTGCGTGGCAGATCTACTCCAAACCATTTTGCTTCCAATTTTTGGCTTAACGTGTCACCTTCTTTATTTCATCTTTTTTTTAGTTTTTTAGCTTTTACTTTTTTACTTTTATTCCTTCGTATTGACTGTAATGATATAACTTTTATTTTTAAAAATTTAATTGCTAAAAAAGCTTACAACCACTATTTTCTATTTTCAATGGTTGCAGTACTTTTTCAGCCACAATAGTATAAAAAATCTAAGAAACCAAAAGCCTATGGCCCTGTTCTTTTCAGCTTTTTAAAAGCTGTTTTTGGTTTTTCTACAGTAACTAACTTTTAAACGAAGTATTATTTCAAATAGGGTATACTAGTTAATTATAGTACATATTGTACTGACTTTATTTATATCTGCAAAAACCACACGTGAGTTTTTATTACTCTTTAATCTCTCATACGAATAGCCTAAAAATCACAAACCACAATAAAAAATCATAAGTCGCAGTCAAAAAGAACAGGTAAATAACTGTGGGAAGCAGTACCCAAATCTTCTGCCCGTGAACTCTGCTTCTGCACGGGGTGACCGGAGGCGTAAATGCCCGGCCGCTCACGTGCACGCCCTCCCGTACACCACGCCTACCTACAATACTCGAGCCATCACGATTCACGACACGCGCACGGGACGGACGCGGGATCATGCCATACCTCCTCCAATTCGGCTCGGCTCAATAAAGAAGAAAATCCAAAGCAATCCAATTCATGCCGCCGTGAGCTCGCACGAGCGGAGGGGTCATCACTCCATGCATCAGAGGAGCCGATCGATTGGTCGTCCTCTCCCGGCTTTCAATCGCCGCCGCCGATGATAGCAGAGCACAGCACACCCATGCTAGCTAATGAAAGTCCCGGTTCGTGCACGGTCCGTACAAACTTTGTTCGCACACGGATTAGTCAGTAGTACTAGAGTTGTACGTACGTACGTACCTACTTGGATGTTGATTCGCGCTGAATCTTGATCGTAACCATTTGCTCAATTTGTACAGATTGTTGATCTTAATACGTACGTACGTTCTACACGTGGCTGATCATATTCGTACCAAACCAAATCCAAATCCACTGAATTAGGTTAGGTACACACCGATGGACAGAGACAGATAGTGTGAAGGAATTTTGTGCTGCAGACCAATACATGCACGTTAGAATAAATGTGCAGGGTTGGTGGGACAGTAGCGGCCCAACGAGGGTTCAGGCTTTACGTCCGTCCGCCCGGCCGCTGCCAGTGCCGCTGGATCGCAGTGTTTGCACGCGCGGCCGGTTTCGGCGTCGGGGTAGTGACTGACAGTCTGCGCTGCGCGCGGCAGGCACGGACGGACGGACAGAGGAGTATCAAATCGAATCCTTTGATTCGCAAGCAAGCAAACGGCCTCGGAATCCGCCGCGCAAACCCGCCCGATCGATCGCGTCCGCGTGAATTTTCGGACCTGTTTTTTTTTTCTACGGCTTATGAGAGCACTCCCAATACAGAAATTATAGATGATTTCTATGACATTAAATAAGGTGTCAAGTAAGCAAAATGCTGATGTGTCATTGAAGTTAAGGAGGAGAGATAAGGAAATAGTTTCTTATATAGACACCATATCTACACAGGAACCAAGATAGAAAGAGCTGTAATAGGTAGATGATAGGAGAGAGAAGATAGATGATTGGATGGAAATTTTATTTGTAGAAACTATCCATTGGGAGTATAGTTTCTATGGGTAGTGTCTACATTAATTGATAAGTATAGAAACTATCTCATAGTTTCTGCATTAGGAGTGCCCTGAGGCGCTTAAAATGGCTTTTTTAAGTAGCTTATGATTAAAAAATACTATAGCTGATTGAAATTGCACTGTAACTGATTGTGATTTATTTGGCATAATTAAATTTAAAAATTTTAAAAATAGAAAAAAAAAACAGGTTAACCCATCACATGCAGTATAAAATGAATACGGGAAAAGAATCGATAAAAAGCTCAAAAAAACCAAAAAGACAAAAAATTGTTGAATAGTGAAAAATAAGCCAGAAGCCTAAACCGTTTTGAGCGGGGCTAGTCTTTTGGCTGAAATTTTTGAATTTTGACTGTTTGCGATAGATATTACGGCGAGAGATACTCGCTTGCGATTTTTGTTGATACAAATGTTAGACTTTTAATGTGTACTACAATTAACTTATAGATTCTGTCTTGAAAAAATACTTCATTTGAAAGTTAAGTATTGTAGTAAAAGGTAAAAGTTATTTTTAGGAGATGTAAAGAACAGACTCAAAGCGAGGAGAGGTGAGGTTTGGTGGCAATGTGGCCGTGGGAAAGGCAGGCAGGACCCAGAGACGTTCGTGATGCAGCTAGCTGCTGAATCGAATCACAGCCTCACGAGGTTTTTTAGCAGGCGAGAGGGGATACATAAGCTAGACAGCTAGTAGAACTAGAAAGTACGTGTTGAATATAGTAATACACATTTGTAATCACAAGTGTCCTATAATGTTCCCACGTAATACATAAGCTAGACTGTTTGTACAAACAATCTAAAACAAAATAATTTAGTCATACTTTAGGGTCAAATATAGAAGTACCTAGGGCTTACATATTTATTGATGAGAGAATTAAAGTAAAGATATCTGTAGCGTGTATGCTCCAATGGTCATATACAACTATAAATAGGGCACAACCATGTACCATAATTACATCCATAAGCTACCAAAGCCACCCATGAGTATGAGAGGTTGCGAGGAATAGACATATAAGAAGGCCACAACAGTGGGTAGAGTTCTTTTAAATTTAGGGTTTAGTAAAAGCCAAAAGTCACAACCTGAGAGTCTCGTTGTATCAAATTTTATAGTAGTAAATAAAGATTTGAGTTATCCTTTTCTTGTATAAGAGTAGTCCTCCCACGGTAAACCATACTTCCAGTACCTAGCTCTTATTAGTTGGGATTTGGCGTAAATAGCTCGGTTGTCTGGAATCACAATGATTTTAGCTTTAACATGAGCAGCTCGATTGTAAGAAAAAAAGCTAACTAACTTAAAATAGTTAATATAGTATGTATATAGATACTCGTTAGTGTGGGTATTAATGCCACCTCAATTCTCAACAATTGATAACAGAGCTGGTACCATTTTAAACAGTATGGTTTGTAGCATGCTATAATTTAGTAATACCCTGTTAATGAATTAGGTAACTCGTTGGCATGGGCCAACAAAACGAACTCTTGAAAGTAACTATGACGTGGAAAGCTCTTTGGAACAGAAAAAATGATGAGGCAGCAAATGGCTTCCCAAAAAGTTCATCACGAAATCAAGATTAGAATGGCCGCTTGTCTATATTATCCAATATAGTAAAATAGATACTTGTCGCATGTGCAGGGAGGATAGCTCGTCATTTTCCACGTTAAGTCCCGGGGAGCTCACGAGCTGCTTTGGTTGGCCTGAGACGGACGACGACTACTATTAGAGCAAGTTTAATAATAGAGCCAAGTATTTAGTTATAAGTCAAGTTATAAGAGTCAAGTTATACAATAATTTGTCTTCTATTTGTCTACAAAAGATTTTTTATTATTGTGTGGTATCATGTCTCACATTCTATTTCCTATTCCTCCTCACATACATTTATTATCTAAGTCCACCACTGCATAGACTCCCGTGCCCAGCTTGTTGCTTGCATGAGAGCCAAGCTCTCATCTCTCTCCTCTCTTCTCTCCTCCACATCAGCAAAAATGCTGACTAGCTTAGCTATAAGACCATTATTAGACTTGCTCTTACTAGTTACTAATTAATGTTTCTCTCCTCCGATTAATGTATAGGGTACCATCTGTTTGTTGTATGTCATTGATAAACTATTACTAGTTACTCACCAATTAATATCTCTCCTTCAAGTACTGTATAGGGGTACCACCTGTTTGTTTTATGGCATTGATATACTGTTACTAGTTACTCGAGGGATGGGGTGAGATAGGATAGACTGGGGATAGGATGAGATAGTTCCACAAAAAAAGTGGAACCACATGGTCCAACATCTAAGAAGAATATTCTCTAAGGGTGTGTTTGGTTGCTGGGATGAGGTGGGATGGAATAGGATGGTTCCTTTGACCAAACCTATCCATGTGTTTGGTTTGAGGGATGGGGTGGGATGGAATGGTCCAAAGTGGGATGAGCCTGTGCAAATTTAGAGAATATTCTTCTTAGATGCTGGACCATGTGGTTCCACTTTTTTTTGTGGAATCATCTCATCCCATCCCATCCCACTCCATTCCAGCAACCAAACACACCCTAAATTTGCACAGACTCATTCCACTTTGGACCATTCCATCCCACCTCATCCCTCCAACCAAACACACAGATAGACTTGGTCAAAGGAACCATCCTATCCTATCCTATCCTATCCTATCCTATCCCTCCAACCAAACACATCTATGTCTCTCCTCCAGTTAATGTATAGGGGTACCACCTGTTTGTTGTATATCATTGATATTTTCTTTGGACCACCATTGATATACTCCAAATCCATCGCCCAGGAAGCACCAGTCAACGGCACATTGACTCCATTATGCATTCTCCAAATCATTTTTGTACAAGTAATTAGAGCCACCACCGTTTTTAGCCTAAGGTTCTATTCAAAACGCAGAAATTTTACAGCAAACGGTTTAATTTTTATATAAATCCGAAAATTCTCATATTTGAAACCGGCCCCAATACAACCGCGAAGATAGTCTAATGAGTCAAGACCAACAATCTTTCTGGTCCCACACAGCACACCCAACCCAAGGAAAGGAAGGCATGCAACGCACAAAACTTGTCTCTGCTTATTTCGGTTTGAACTTTTAGCTTTTGATTTATTTTTTTATTATTCATATATTTCGTCTTCTTTTAAGATTTTAGTTTTTTTAGCTTTTTTGCTGGTTCTTTTTCCCGTATTCGTTTGCGTTGTCTATGATGAGCTAACATATTTTTTAATTTAATTACGTCAAATAAATCACCTTCAATTACAATGTAATTTTAACCAACTATAATACAATTTCAACCATAAACTACTATTTTTCCGCACAAACCAGCAGAGCCTTACTGGCTTTTGGGCTGCTACAAGGCGTCAGACCAACAAAGACAGTGAGGGGAAGATTCTTACGTAGGTGTTACATCATGTTTATTCCCCAGTCGGAGAAAAAGCGAACGTCAAAGGGGGATTCTGCTTGCCTCTATTTCGCTATATTTACTCAATAGCTTACTAAACATACAGATCAAGACAGCATCAAATTTTGAAAAACTTAATAAAATATCATAAATACTATGATTAAATGGCACATCATAACTAATTAATCACTTCTAAAGCATTTAATAGAGATAGAGAAAAATTATAATAATTATATTCAAAAGCCATAAAAATGAATTATGTAAGTATTCCATTTCCACGGAGAAAGTGACAGAACAAAGCAGGTAGACAGGGAAAGTGGCGTGGCGTCGTGGGCGGGGGAAGCAGGCGGTAGCAAAATGTGTACACGCTCGTCCCCACGGCCACGTGCTGTCGTGCCGTGTCGACTCCTACTCGTCGCCACGTGATTTTTTTCCTTTGTCCTGACTTTAAAATTTTAAATTGTAACTCACGTGCTGTCGTGCTGTGTTGACCTGCGGCCTAGCTCATTTCAGCATCGACTTCTGGTTTCTAGTTTATTTTTTTACTATTAATAAATTTTGTCTTTTTCTAATTTTTTGATTTTTTCGAGTTTTTTCCGGTTTTTTTCCTGTATTCGTTTGCGTTGTCCGTGTTGAGCTAGTATATTTTTTCTATTTTAATTTTTTTTAGATTTAATTACATCAAATAAGTCCCCTTCAGCTACAGTGAAATTTCAATAACTAAAGTGTAATTTCAGTTATAAGCCACAACTTTTCAGCCTAACCGAGCGGGTATCTCCCTACATGTTGATCGATGCAAGATGGGTTTGGTTGGTTTGGTTTGTCTACACACAGACTGCGGGTGTGCTTAAGAGCAACTCCAGCAGGGCCCCTACTTGACCCCTCAAACCTCATATTTGAGGGCTTGAGGCAAAAATAGAGGTCAGGGGCCCCTACTAGAGCCCTCAAATTTGAGGAGCCCTCAAATCCCCTTCAGCCCTCATTCCGGGGCCCCTTACTCGCTCTCATTCTTCCGTTTCTTCCATTGGTGAAATTTCCCACCCCGCCTCCGCCCGTCCCCCCTCCCACCCCGCCGTTCCGACTCCCGCCTCCCTCCTTGCTCCTTCCCCGCCCGCCTCCCTGCCGTCCCGACTTCCGCCTCCCCGCCGCCCCGTGTGCTCGAGGCGTATGGCGAGACACCGGCACTGGCGGCGGCGCTGCCGGCGGCGGCGAGCGGCCGGGCCGGCGGCGTGGCGTGCGGATGAGGAGGCGTGGCGCGGCGGTGCGGCCGTTCGAGCGTTGCGCGCGCGTGGGAGGTCTGCTTGAGTGGGCCCTACATGTCATTCTCGGTTGGAATGAATTTGAGGGCCCTGATTTGAGAGCTTCTGCTGGAGTTTAACTCAAAAAATAGGGCTCTCAAAAGTAGGGGGAGCTTTCAAATCAAAAGTAGGGGCTCTGATTTGAGAGCTCCTGCTGGAGTTGCTCTAAGCTGTCAGCTGCGCGTGTATCGTCCTGCTGCTGATATCTTTCTTAAACCTTAAAACAGTGGACTTAAAACGACGCAAGAGCATGAATGGGCCTCGATGTACTAGGCTCGGCCGCTCATTGGCCCAGCAAACAACCGGTGCGGCCTCTATCTACGTAAGCCCACCTCCCTTATACGAAGGCCGCCCACAACACACACGGTCGTCTCGTCTCCGGCATTCCGCGACGAGGGTTTTTGTGCTCCGGGCGCGAGGAAGAGAGGAGAGGAGAAGCGGCGCGGCGGAGATGGCAGTGGGGGACCTGGCCTTCAAGGCGCTCACGGCGGGGCTGGGCGTCGCGACGCTCTACCTGGCTGCCACCTTCTCCGTCAACGTCTACCGCGGCCTCTCGTGGCACGCCGAGCAATCCGTAAGCAAACCCCAACGCCCCCGCCCCAGCTCCCCCCAAATTTCCGCATCGGTGGGAAGCCCTTGCTTCATTTGGAGAGGGAGAGTTCTTCCTCCAATACCTAACCAATTAGGAGTTCCTATCCAATTCGCTGCAGCTTATCAAATCCGCTCATACTTTGGGCCTAGGTTGAGGATTAAGGGGACACTTCGACCTTGTGTCCTTGTTTTCAGCTGTCAGCCCAACGGCCACCGTTGTACATGAACCCATCCCTGCAAAATTATAGCATTTTTGGCCTCTCGTATTGAAGGCGTGTTGCGCCTTTGACGAGATGCGTGAGTGGATTGGTGGTACCTAACTACCTAAGCGGGCAAATGTTACCGCATGATTATTCGCTGCGTTACGTGGCTGGCTGCGTAGTTGGAAACTTGGCATGGATCAATACTGGCGCCGCATGTTCTAAATCGATGTAAAGAAACTGTTAACATGCTTCTTCCATGGTTACGTTGGGCAAAACTTAGATTTCCTAGCTATGTTGTATCGAATATATCGATATGCTTATTTCATTACATCAAGGTGGTGTTGATGTGAATTGCAGTAGTGGAGCTACTTAGGATGAAGCACATTGTTTGCTGGATATTTTATATCCTGTATATCCTGCATTGTAAAGCAGATATTTCAAAAGCTTTTGGATATTATTCATCGGCAAAATTTGATACATGCCACTTAGAAAGTTGCAACTTCAAGATATGCCACTTAGTTTTCTGAAATTCGAAATTTGCCACTCCAATTTCTTCCTCTTTTGACATATGCCATTATCACTCATTTTCTCCCATTTTCTTTTATATTATCTGATTTTTCATATATTCCAAAGATAAACTGCCGATTTTACCCTTGTCTATTCCTTTCATCCTTTTGTTCTTCCCGCCGGAGCTCCTCCTCCTCCCTAGCGCCGCCCCCCCGGCTCCCTCCCTGCTTCCCCCGGCGCCGCCCTCCCCAGCTGTGTTGCTCCCCTCTTATTGTGATCATGGTCGAAGGCGGTTGTGGTCGTGGTGGCCGTGGTCGACGGGCTCCGTGGTCATGATCAAAGGTGGCGTGGTCATGGCAGCTGTGGTCGTGTGCGGCTACTGTCGTGGGCGACCGTGGTTGTGCGTGGCTGCGGTCGTGAGCAGCCGTGGTCGAATCGGCGAGGGAAGGGCGGAGCTTGGGGCAGCGGGGAGGCCGGATCCGGCTCCGAGGGGGCCAGGGAAGAGGGAGGAGCTCGGGGGTGACAGGGAGGTCGGATCTGGCGCCGACGGGGCCGAAGGCCGACAGGGGTAGGAAGGATGAGCTTGGGGGCTCCGAGGGGGTGGTGCCAGGGAGGAGGGAGTAGCCCCGGCGGGGAGAACGAAGGGATGAAAGGAATAGATAAGGGGCAAAACCAATAGTTTATCTTTGGAATAGATGAAAAATCAGAGAATAGAAAATAAAATGGGAGAAAATGAGTGATGATGACATATGTCAAAAGAGGAAGAAACTGGAGTGGCAAATTTTGAATTTCGGGAAACTAAGTGGCATATCTCGAAGTGGCAACTTTCTGAGTGGCATATATCAAATTTGGCCTTATTCATCATGTCTTGTTTGATGTTCAGGTCCGATGTTATGACTTTCCTCATTGTGCTTGGAATAGCATACCTGATTTTAGGCTATAGATTATTTGGATTTTTGTGTGGAGTGGTAACTTGACGCATTTTTATCTAAGTGTTAGTTAGTTCTTGGGGATCATATACTTGCGTTTCTGTGGGGCAGAAAGGAATTCTCCATCAAATTTGTGTGAGCTTTGACATATTTAGTTTGAGTTGACCAGTAATATCATACTATTCATAGACTTAAATGTGTTTGAATGATCAGGTATGCTTGTTCATTGGCTTTTGCTGATGCCTTTTTTTACAGCTGATGAATAGTAGTGACTGATAGAAACAGCTGATGAATAGTAGTATATTATGTAAGAAAGACGGTATAACGAAAGTCACTATAACATTTGAATCGTCATGTGACTTACGGAATTGCGATATAATAAAATACAAAATACGTTACAATATATCAAAGTGAAAAATAGTGGATGATAGAAGCGGCTTATATAGAAGTTGGGGCATTCATATTGGCTTCTACTTCTGGAAGCAGAAACCAATATGAACAGGCCCTATGAGTGTAGAAATGAAGGTAAAGGTTGAGCGCACTGTCAGCTTCCTAACAGGAAAATTGTTGGCTCTTCTAGATGTATCTAACTTAAATGAAAAAACAAAACCTACATCTGTGATACCAATATTGGTTATATGTAAACCTGTTTTGGTCCAATAAATCATTCAATCAAACTATCGGCTGATAGGAAATGCTTGCAATGTTAAACCCCACTACTATGGTCTAATGAATCATTCAATCAAACTATCGGCTGATAGGAAATGCTTGCAATGTTGAACCCCACAAATGCTAGACTACAACTCTGCTACTATTTATTCAGATGGGGACGAACTCTGGGTAATAATTGTGGGTTTAATTTAGTCATGCATATGCATTTTGAAACATATGCTGAACTGCTGTGGCAGCAACTTGTGGTTTGCCTCAAATTTTGAGGTGGTTTTACTCTCTATTCTGTACTGTATTGTCACTGTGTTGCTTCTTCTGAGCTGCATGCTAACCTCTTTTTTTGTGTGTGTGCTTTACAGAAGTTAGAGAAGGAGAAACCCGAAGATTAAAAAGGATCAGCTAGCTATTCTGGATGTCAGACACTACCAACCAAAAGGGACTCGCAAGGGAAAAAACACCTTTTCGATGTTGAGTGATCATTCATACTTGTTATGTTTCCTGGGACAGTTTTTGTAGACCTTTCAAGTTTTCCAGGCTGTTGCTTTGATGTGATATAGGACTCAAGGAGTTTGGGATGATCATTCATCTTTATGCGCACACTACTTTAATATGTTTGTACCAACATAATAAGGGTGTAATGGATGTCTTAACCCGTGAATAGGGGTGCAAGTGGGTATGTTCGTGGTCAGTCCGGTTACACCCGCATCAGCCGTGAGACATTTCGTGGGCAACACTATGCAGGCTTCATGGCACTATGTGGGTTGGCGGGCTTCGCGGGTTGGCACTGGCCACGCGCACAATTGCACCAAACCAGTCCGAACTCTTCGACAATCGTGTACTCCAATGGTGGGTACTACAGCAACTACTACCACGACTTCAATGACAACACCATCCTGTTGTTCATCACGTCGCCGTAACTCGGCGGTGGGGTGTAGCTGTTGCTGATGCAGAAGCAGGGGTGGTGGTTCGACAAGTACAATGAGATCATGAAGGAGTTGAGCAACTACAAGGAGGTGGACCTCGACAGGGAGGAGTGCGTGCACTGCTACTAGGGTGTCGTTGTTGGGTGTGCAGCCACAAGGACCTGAGCATTGACCCGCGGCGGGCGCCGAACAACTACTCCATGGTGGACCTCAAGCGGTTCTTGATGTGGCGCTACTCGCTGCTACGGGAGCACGCGATCCGAATGGATGAGGAGCCCGGGAGGAAGCCGCAGCTGCTGATCATCTCATGACGATCCCGGCGGTGGTTCAGGGACGTGAAGGAGATCGTAGCCATGGTGAAGGGGCTCGGGTTCGAGGTGACGGCAACGGACGTGCTCTCCAAGGGCGGGGACAACCAACACATGCGACTCTCGGAGACGTCAGCGATGGTGAACTTGTTCGATGTGATGATGGTGGTGCACGGGTCCGAGCTGACGAACCTGGTGTTCCTGCTGATGAACGCGGTGGTGGTGCAGGTGGTGCCATTGGGGAGGATGGAGGGCCTGGCCATGGACGAGTATGGCACGTTGCCGTGGGACATGAACATGCAGTACCTACAATACAACATCACGGCGGAGGAGAGCATGTTGTCAGAGATGTACGTTATCGATCTGCGCATAAAGCTAAGTGGGCTGTGGGCATATCCATGGACGGTCACATAAGTTCACCAAAGGTAAAAAGTGGGCTTGCGGTGCCTATTTAACGTTTTTTATGGGATGAGTTAAGTGGGTTCACAGACGGTCCGC
Organism: Dendrocalamus sinicus; assembly: GCA_036346575.1. Taxonomy (NCBI): domain Eukaryota; kingdom Viridiplantae; phylum Streptophyta; class Magnoliopsida; order Poales; family Poaceae; genus Dendrocalamus; species Dendrocalamus sinicus. The sequence continues at coordinate 31,410,859 of CM070649.1, read as the reverse complement.
GTCTACTTGCAACCCTATCCACGATCACTTTTATTCCGGAATCACTATTAAAGCTGTCTTTGAGTGCAATACACTACTTTAGGATTGATAAAACTGAAATTTTTTGTGTGTGTTCTATGTTCTCCTTGTTTATGTGTATTGCCATTTTTATCTACTAACCTGATATACACCAGCAAGACGAATTGTCTTCAACAAGGCAAGACATGTTCAGTTGTTCACCGTGAACTAAAGATAGACAAGTAGTTCTTCTAAACAAATGCCTGCTGTTCAGTGATATATGTTTCACATTTAGTGATTAAGGCAGTAAGTCTTGTTTAGTCCGTTTATGAGGAGATATAGGTTCTATTCTTTTCAGCTTCTAAAAATTGCTTTTGATTTTCTACAGACTGTTACTCTGTAATCTCTTGTACGAATAGCTCCAAAATTACAAGCCGCAGCTAAAAGCCATAGGGCCTGTTCTTTTTGGCTGCAGCTTGTGGCTTATGGTTTTTAGGCTATTTGTACAAGAGATTATAGAGTAACAGAAATTTATATGCGGTTTTTGCCGATATAAATGAAGTCAGTAAAGTATGTACTACAATTAACTAGTAGACCCTATTTTGAAAAAAAATACTCCATTTAAAAGTTAGTTACTGTAGAAAAACTGAAAAGCAGTTTTTAGGAGCTGAAAAGAACAAGTTGTAGCCAAAAAATTATACCCTATTTCCTGGGAGATGAATACGATCAACTCATTCAATAATGCATTGTGCTATGAGATACATGGAATATAACACCAACAGCTGCACAGCTCACAAGGACAAAGGAAATATTGGGTTGAAAAGACCCTTGTGCGCAGACGGAGCTATGGATTCTGGCACACAATTAGCGCATTCAGACGCATCACGATCTCATCAGGATTAGAGTTCAAAAAAATTGCTCAACGAAAGAAGTTTTGGAGTTAAAACAGGAAGAACGGCAAAAATCATGTTAAAATAAGGGTGCTTATAAACCAAAATTTGTGTACAAGAATCCACTTGCAAGTCCAAAAACACTAGTAATTTTATGCAACTCAAACTGCAAACAACACATTAAAATTCTCTATAACATGAGTTGTCCAATAATAGTTAGGCGTCTACTGTATCTTTTCTCCCCCTACTATGTTGTGAGCAACAGATACACAAGGCATTTCAAATATTCAACTATTTCAGATCCACCAAGTTTTGAAGTTCCAAAGACCCTGTCAACAAAAGTTATTGGAACCTGGAGAGGACAACAAAAAATTCATTAATCAAAGCCACCGCACTAATCCAATCCAAATGAGATTCAAAATTTTCTTTGAAAATTTGCTTTCGTTTCAGCCTGTCACGGACCCGAATGATAGAAAGGCTAGGTAGGGGAATCGGCGAGATTGGGGAGGAAGTACTAGGCGACTGGGAAGGAAGTGACGGGAGGAGGTAGGTTTAGATTGCAATGTACTCAAGTCTTTTTTTCACATCGATGATTCCTTTCCGGCTACACGCCGCCTCCATATACCCTTTCCCCATTCTTTTTTACATGGGCTGGGCCCAGGCCTCTCTCAACTGGCCCAAGTGCCATCTGGAAACCTGCTGTTTGGTCTTCTCCTTTGCCTGGTCTGTATCAGTATCACTTCCTCTCGCCGCTCAGAGCATGGTTCCACTGGATGCCGCATCGTAACACAGCCCTAGGGTAATTTTAGTGCTTTCATATGCTGAAGAGCTACCAAGTACCAACTGATGGTTCTCATTTGCTAATGTCCAGTTCAATGTGTAGGATTGATGACAGAGGTGAATAATTGTTGTCACTTTTTGGAGGCTTTCAACAGTCAGAAAATGTCTCAACCACTTGAAATTGAACCACCTAGTTAATCGCTTAGCTTACGACTGCTCACCCAATCGCTCTATATGACTGCTCGCCTGATTACTTTTGATGTATATTGGACAATCAAAAGATTTCAACCACTTGAAATCGAATCATCTAGTTAATCGCTTAGCTTACGACTGCTCACCCAATCGCTCTATATGATTGCTCGTCGCTTTGGATGTATATTGGGTTGGATGGAACAGTTCGATCAATAAAATAGGAAAAATGCCTAGCTTGTTGCTGGTGAATCTTTCAGTGGTGATTTTACCATCTTGCTTAACCTCTCGTGCTATTTGGAGTAGTTATTTTACACTGAGCTCCGCGGGATTCAGAACAATGCAACTTTCTGAGTTACGAATACGAGTTACGTTATGGAGAATGAGAGGCACAATCTACTACTTCGAAGTTTCTGGCTTCACTAACATTCGAAGATCACAGGATGCCTGCAAGACCGACCGAAAAAAATATTCTACAGTGGATCACTTGTTCAGGCCGGCACAACTACAAATCATATAGTTGATTCTTTTTATTTGTGGACCATTTTATTTGTGTTTCACTAACACAAATATTCTTTTTATTTGTGTTTTTTAGATGACGGAGACACCAATGCAAAAGGCACACATAATTTTAGGCCGAGTTTTTTTTCAATTTATAGCTTCTCTTAAATAAATAAATAAACAAACAAACAGAACGATTTCTTTTTTGCCATTTCGAAACGACTTATTAGGACAAACTTTTTAAAGTGGCTTCTCGGTATTTGGTTCGGTCACGCAAACGCTCGCGTTAAGACAAAAAACCATAAGGGCATGTACAAAGGCAATTAAGAGCTGGCCCATAGGAGTGCCAACTAGACAACCTTGTTGATGTGAATGAGAGAGGAATGGAGGAGAGAGAAACAACGTCTCCTCGTGAGACATCGACTCTTGCAGCAGGAACGAGGCGGAAGAGCTCCTGAGAATAGATTCTAGCACAAAAAGGTCATATGCATTAAGTGCTTAGGAGCTTGTATCGGGCTCAACCCTTGTACTAGTATGCATTACTAAAACCGTTTCCAAAGCGGCTTAAAAAATACGTTTCATTTATGGTGGTGATCGGTTCGGCTGAAAAGCTCATGGCTTATGGCTGAAAACACTGTAGCTGGCTGAAAAAACATTGTAGCTGGTAGAAGCTTATTTAGCATAATTAAATTTTAAAAAATTTAAAAATATAAAAAAATATGTTAGCCTATTACGTATAATACAAACAAATACGGGAAAAAAGAACCGGCAAAAAAGCTCAACAAAAAGCCAAAAGTTCAGAAAAAGGCGAAACTTATGAATAGTGAAAAATAAGTCAGAAGCCGAAACTGAATTGATTAGGGTCAGTTTTTAAAGAATTTAAAATCAAAAGTCAAAAAGAAAACGAACGTGATGATACCATCTAGGGTAGGTAGGATGTATGTGTTGCTCCGCTGCTCGTACTAGCTCAGGTCAAGGCTACTAGAAAAGTCGGACCATTTCAATTCAAACTCGTAAAAGAGAGAGAGAGAGAGAGAGAGAGAGAGTTGAGATCTGCACGGAGTCGAACACACGACCTCGTCAAGTACCAACTGCTATCACAATGCACAGGCAGGTATGGGGAAACTAATTTCCTTTTTTTAACTAGTTACATTAGCGGCCATCGTTAAACGCGATGTTACACGTGAACATTTTTTTATTTATTTCCTACCACGAATAAAACGCTAACCCCGAGAGATCTGATGCAACCGAAACATAAAACTCCAAAAAAAAATTAAAATCCCACGAGACAACAAAATTAAATTCTAATTCTATGATGGCTCCCTGAATAATGACTAATTAATAAATAAATTAATTCCTCTCCCTGCCGCGCTGGCTGTATACGCCCACTCCGCTCGTTTCGTTTCGGTTTCCTCCTCTCCTCTCCTCTCCTCTCGTTTCATCGTCGCCACCTCCATCTCCTTCCTCCCTGCGGCCTCCAATCCAAGAGCTCCACGAGTCAAGCAAATCCAAATCCGAGGTACGCGCAATTCGCTCGCTGCGATTCTTGTCCCATTTCGTGGTTCGATCGATCCGCTTCTTTCTTTCCTTGCTGACCTCTCGTATTGGCTGGATCTTGGCTGCGTGGGGTGCAGGATCCGCGGCGGCGGCGGTCTGCCATGGCGCACCGTGTGGACAATGAGTACGACTACCTCTTCAAGATCGTGCTCATCGGCGACTCCGGCGTCGGCAAGTCCAACATCCTCTCCCGCTTCACCCGCAACGAGTTCTGCCTCGAGTCCAAGTCCACCATCGGCGTCGAGTTTGCCACCCGCACCCTCCAGGTCCCTTCTCTCGCACGATCCATCCTCCTCCTCTTGCCATTACGATACGGAGCCTAGGGATTTTGCACGGCCATTGCCTTCGGTGCGTTCTGCATGTGTCTATGTTGGTAGGTTCTTGCCGCATCTGTTTGATCTAAACCTATTTGTTTCCGCATGGACAGAAATTAAGTTAGGTTAAATGATGCGAATCTGCGATGAATGAAATGGGAAATATCCTAGTATCTGTCACGGTGCCTGTGGCATCTAAGGAGTACAGGTCTGCCTCTTTTGCATGTACCGATTGTTTATGAGCCATTTATTTGTGGTTGATAGGGCCCTTGGAATGATTGGAAAAATGTGCTGACTTGGTTCTGCAGTGCACGGGTATCAACATAAATCAGATCCATAGCCATCAAGCTGGCATTCGTTTTTCATGTGCATATTTAATTGACAATGGGACTGAAAATTATTATGAATCATTGTGGTTAATTATGCAAATCTGTGCAAAAAAATCATACAAAGGAGAACAAAAACTATCAATAATGATTTAGGAGGTATAGATGGTGTTAAAATTGCAGAGAGCATTAGCCCATAGTAGGGAAAGCAAGTCGGCTGTCAATGTTATGCAGTACTCACAAATCACGAATTCATTAAATGTTGGTTGTACTGCAAATTAAGTTCGAACATAGAGTGACTATACAATCACAATGCATGAATGACATGATGAGTTTCTCACAGAAAGATTTGCCTTGTGCCTTTCCTTCCATAAGCCAGGTGAACTATTAATCTGGCTACTTTACTAGAGCTCAGAAGTGAAAATATTGTTCAATGTTGAAAATAGTGAGTTTAACCTTGTGACAGTTGAGCTTCTGCTGCTAATTTATATGTGGTACGGAAATTTCTACTGCTTCAATGAAGTTCTAATAAGGTGGGAAAACTCAAATAACAATTGCCTTGACGCATGTTGCCGATGTAGTGATGTGTTTATCAATGTGGAGGTTTCTCCGTTTGTCTGTTCAAACTCCATTGGTTCATCCAAACATGCATCTTATGTTGTAATGTTTTTTATTTTGTCAGCATCTGAAATATCTGCAGTTTGTTATCCACTTTTTATGTTCATACCTTGACATATGGTCTATGCGTCTCATTATCCCAATAACAATTTAAAGCATATGTTTGTTGGTTGTCTTTGTACTGTTATATGTCTTGTATTCAAGTTCACTACAGTTTTATAATCTCAATGGAAAAAATATTTAGAAACTGGCGTGGTAAATATGGTTCTGCAGGAAATTTTATTTTCACTATCACTGGAACATTGCTGATGCATTTACAAAGCATCTGAGCACTGTATTTATCATCATGTGATTACGATGTAGTAATCAAAATGAGCAACTTGCAGTGGAGAAGTGTATGTTCAATTCAACCTGGTTGATGGAAATGAGCAACTTGCAATGAACAAGCAACTGGCTTGTTGTCATTTAGTGGATTAGGCCTTCCGATGTCCATGTCTTGAAACGTGGCCTGTTAATGCATGAGTTCTTCGATTGGTTTCATTACATTTAAGAGAGAACTTCTTAAGTTTGGGATCTGTTTGGTTGCATCATTACCATTCTAGTGTAGTAATAGATCTTCATGATCTAGTTCCATTACACTGACTTTTTTTTGTGATAATTGACCTACATTTTGCCTATTTTTCTGTTACCATGTGTATGTCTTTGTGCCATTTTATTTTGGCAAGCGAATCTCCAAGTTAAATTTCTTTGAGATTCACCATTTTAGTTTTGTTAGTTTTTCTGATTGAGTTTGGGACTATGATAACAGATAGAAGGGAAGACCATTAAAGCTCAGATATGGGATACTGCTGGGCAAGAGAGGTACCGTGCAATCACAAGTGCTTACTACAGGGGAGCTGTGGGAGCACTTTTAGTCTATGATATAACAAAGAAGCAGACATTTGAAAACATCCAGCGGTGGCTTCGTGAGCTTCGTGACCATGCCGACTCCAACATTGTCATTATGATGGTTGGTAACAAAGCTGACCTTAACCACTTGAGGTCAGTTCCAGAGGAAGATGGTCAGGCATTAGCAGAGAAGGAAGGGTTATCATTCCTTGAGACCTCAGCACTGGAAGCCTTGAATGTTGAGAAGGCATTTCAGACTGTCCTTTCTGAGATTCATCAAATCATAAGCAAGAAGGCGCTTGCTGCCCAAGAGGGAGCAGGCAATGGACCTCCGATCCAAGGAACCACCATCAATGTTACCGATTCATCTGGTAACATGAAGAGAGGGTGTTGTTCTACCTAGGTGCGAACAGAGAACTGGAGATGCTGCAAAGGAAATATTCATGGATCTTCAACACTGTAGGTGTTATGTATGTCACTTTGACTCCTTTTGGCCTGTAATTCTGGTTGGGTTGTAATCGCAATTCATACTGCTAGAAAGAAATTTTCCTTTTAAGTTAGATATCATGTGTAGTTGCAAAATTTTGGTATAGACCATTGTTTGGCAGACTTACTACAGTTTCAGAGCAATGTCATGTTTTCTTTCAGTATGCTTGTCCTAAATCCTTCTATGGTATGAATTATTGGATCAGCAAAATCAGATATGTATCGTATTTTTACATTCGTTGTCGGTATTATCCAACATCTTTGTGCTAGAAACTCAAAGCATGTGACCATATCCATGCCCCAAGCATTGTTCCTCCGATCTGAACAGCTCACCTGTTCTCCTTTTATGGTTTTTGCCTTTTTGGTGATCCTGATTGATCACTCTCTTGTTGCTTGAGCTATACTGCGCGTGCGCTACCTTCTCGCGTGAACCATATCCTTCAATAATAAGTTTGTGTAATGTATCAAGATTTCAGCTCGTTCGATTCAGACTTGTTCCATTCTGATGGAATTGGTTCTGTGCTATCTGCTTTAGCATAATCTGCTTTCCCATTGCACTGTCAACTCCATCCCCTGTCTTCGCTGTCAATACACTACTAGCCATGCATAATGCATAACTCGTGCTTCTACCTTAACCTCCTTTGAAATTCCAGTCTATTCATTTCTGCCTTTATATCATTGCTCCATCCTCGGCTGATTCATTTCATTACAGTTTATCGCTTTTTGCAACATTGCGACAAATTATGCAGATGCCTAGTCTTCCAGATATCAGACGTCAACTTGATAATCACAGCAAGTTTGGACAGCACCATCGGAAGAAGCGTCAAAGGTAAGGCTTGCCAATGTCAATTCCATGTGAACTTGTGAATTGTTATCTCCATTTGTTCATTGGGAAGAAGAATATGTTCTCTTGGCACAAATGTCAGTCAATCCTTTCAGCTGGGATGGAGAGAGATGCTTTCAAATAACAAGGAAAAAATCGTGCAGCTTTGTCAACTGCAGAGTCTCTCCTCCAATGGATTCCCAAATCACAATCGACACAACATTTGCCGAATCGTGTTCTGTTCCCTTCCAAGAATGTGCAGTCACTAGCCACGACCTTTCTCTCTTTTTGCAGGCAAATCAAAAGCTGTTCGAGAAACCTCGGTTCAGCTTTCGTTCGTGCGATCCAAATCCAATGCATCTCTGATCTGTCCATCTCCAATGGCTGGCAGGCTCACTAGCTTCGATTGTGATCAGTCCTGCAGATGATTAAAAATCATATGTTTCTGATTGCATGTTTCATCTTCACCTTTTTCTTGATGCTGGTTCTGCTCAGGGTTCTGCATTTTGTGGCTATGAGTTGATTCTCTTTTGAGCTGCAGTACATTAGTAGTAATCAACAAGTATACCTATTAACCGAACTAAATTACCAAGTGCGTGTTCGATGCCAAAGCAATATAAATTTTTACTGACCATACTATTGTTGTAGAGGTGGCTCAGCCCCCTAGAACCATTAAGTTAAGGTACTGAGCCTTATAACAGATCCAATAGTATAGTGATATATGTATAAAGAAATATACCAGTATATTCTCACCTTCTGTAATTATCAAAGGGTAGGATGAGAATTTTCCATCCTATTCCATTCATATATATAAATCCCTAAGAGATGTACGAGAAGGTGAGGTCCACTCATTTCACTCACTAGCTCTCTCTCTGTCGGTCGGCTCTCTAGCTCTTGTAGTTCCATATCCCCACAAGGGGGAAAGGGGTACTCTGTACCCATTGTTGTGCTCACACCACAATAGTTGGCGCCATCTGTTAGGAACGCGTAAGAAGCTACGTGAGGAAGAGTCGCCGCCGTGAGGGAGATCCGTGGTATTTTGACCGGCTGGAAGGAAAGCGCTATAAAGGTAAGAAGGTATTGAAACATCAAACTGGTCGTGCAGTATGCATATATAATATTTGGCACTTATTGGCTTTAACATTTCTCTGCCACTATATCGATCTAATTTGTGCTCAAGTCGTACAGTGGCCTTGTGCCCCGGCGTACTCTACGAAGTATAAATAAATCGCATAGTGACCTCGTGCCCCGACGTACTTTATAGAGTATAAATAAATCATACGATGGCCTCGTGCCCTTGCATACTCTGTGAAGTATAAAGTACCGAAAACTTAGCTGTTCCGGCAACTCTATGGAGTATAAATAAATCATACGGTGGCCTCGCGTCCCAGTGTACTCTGCGGAGTGTAAAGTACAGTGAACTTAGTCGTCTAAGCAGTGGGGGACGGAGCGTGCGCTTCGAGTCTTCGTCCTGCAGCCGACTTCGTCGACGCTAGTCCGAAGCGGGGGGACAGAGCGTGCGCACTTCAAGCATTCGTCCCATCATCGACTTCATCGATGCCAGTCCGAAGCACGGGGGACGGAGCGCGCGCCTCAAGCCTTCGTCCCGCTGTTGACTTCGTCGACGCCCATGACTGCGCCATGATCAACATAATCATGAGGCATTTTACGACCGCCTCATGGTTATGACTTCGTCGACACCCGTCCAACCACCTCGTGGCCGTGCCTTCATCAACGCTCGTTAGACCATATCGTGGTTGTGCTTTCGTCGACACCTGTCCGACCGCCCTGTGGTTGTGACTTCGTCAACGCTCGTCCGACCACCTCGTGGTCGCGACTTCGTCGACGCCAGTCTGACCGCCTTGGGGTCGTGACTTCGTCGACGCCCACGACCACATCATGATTGATGTAGTCGTGAGACATTCTACAACCACCTAGTGGTCGCGACTTCATCGGCGCTCGTCCGACACCTTATGGTCATGACTTCATCAACACCCGTCCGAATACCTCATGGTCTGATTTCATAACACTCGTCCAACACCTTGTGGTCACAACGTCGTTGACACCCGTCCGAGTGGTGGGGGACGGAGCACACACTTCAAGTCTTCATCCTACCGCTAACTTCGTCGACTCCCACCGCATCTTCCACAATATATATGCTTGTCCTTATCAAAGTTGAACCATCTTAAAAAAAACTATGACCTGGCTAACAAAAAACTTGTTTGTGGCTAGGTTGCAAGCTAGTACTAGTTAGAATAATTAAGTACTAGCTAGTGTTCCAATTCCTCTCTAGATTTTTAATATAGGCCATACGGTTGACCAGGAGATTACCCACTAAATTTGGAGCTAATCATTCTTGGTCGCTTCATGGAGTGTTGTTCCATGCTCCACATGCATGCAGCCTGATGTCACAAAACAAAACCCTGATGTCACAAAACAAAACCGGTGCATGAGTATTCGGTTTTGCTTTAGTGGATCGAGGAAAATATCCCAGTAACGGATTTATTTGATATGACTGTAGTTTATGAAATTTGGTTGAAAATTTTTAATTTTAGCTATTTGAGATAGAGATTACGGAGAAAAAAATACTCGATTGTGATTTTAGTTGATACATATATTAGGTTTTTATTATGTACTATAATTAATTTATAGACTTCATCTTAAAAATAACACTCTGTTTAAAAGTTAGGTGCTATAATAAAAACTAAAAATCGTTTTTAGAAGTTGTTGAAGAACAGGCTATATAAATTATGATAAGACTACATGCATCGCGGCAAGTACGAGGAAGAAACTTTCTTTCTTAGAATGAAAATAACTGATTATGAATCGAACTCTGGTCCAGAAAACGCAGGTGCCACACCACGTACTAATCAACAGTTGGCAAAGAGTAGATTATTTAAACATATTAATATGCAATTAGTACAAGTCTTCTACTACTAGCATCAGAAAACCCAAAACCTATATTGACATAAACCGGTCACCTCAATTTGACACCGGATTTTTTTATTGCCAAATAATTTTCTCCAAAGAAAAAAGGATTTGCCATGATCATGAATGAGTGGAAATCGGCATGGACCTCATCTCTTCTGCATTTTGAGTGACATTTTCGATCCATACAACATTTTTGTGCACATCAATCATGCCAATTGCCAATATCGAAATCCAATTAGTCACCGGACGTATCTCCAACCAGATTGTCTTATGTTACCGTGCTGTTTTTTTTTTGTTTTTGACTTCTCTAAAAATTAAAAAGCCAAACGTCAAAACAAACTAGTTTTTTGAAGCGGGTTCTTCATATGACTTTTCGAGTTTAAAACCATATGTGTCACCCATGCTAGCGTCTTCGTCGTCCACTACTATCTCAAAAACGCAAATAAAAACCATCAACCATAGTAAAGAAGAACTGTAACGCCCCCGTTTCCAAGGGCGCGTACGGACACGGCATTCTGCAACTATTCACACATGAACAGTTATAGAACGTCGCGCAAGAGTATACCATTGCATGCTTACAACAAAAGTCCAGCATATATTTCACATACGGACTAACATCCATTTTCCGACAATGGGCGTGCAAACCCAAAGTATACTTACATTACAAAACTCCAAGATCCGCTTGAGCGCGCCAAGACCTAAAGCCACGTGTCCTCGCCAAAGAAGCGATCCCCAAGGGCGCCCTTGACGGGAAACCTTCACCTTTGTCTTGATCTTCTAAAGAGTGGATTAAGCAAGCCGTGAGCCAAACAACCGGCTCAAAGAAGTCCCAAAGGGACCCTAACTTATTACATGCACGGAACATCAAAGGAAGAGAGTATACTTGGTTTATTAACTTTGAGTGGATGCGCTTTATTTGCAAACATTTTTATAAACGGACCCAAAACTACTCCTTAAGATCTCGGGGTTTTCATGAAAATTCAATTAACCAACTAACCAAGTTAAAGCATGTACAAAACTACTTAAGCTTATTGCTGGAATCACCCAAGTGACACGGCTCAATAACCGGAGCACGGCGTATTCGAATACCATTTATTTGACTCTGCGAGTTTGCTCGCTTTACCCACACGATCCCTTAACTCCCGCAATGAGTTAAGAAAGCGGTCGTTTCATCGCTCAATTCTTTATATAGGCTCTACCCGTAGAATTCACTCAGTCCGCTCACACACACACACTCACACACACCGAGACAATAAACGTCCGCTTCGAGTGAACTCTACCGTTGTTAGGTATCCGCAGCACGGCCTGCCTAACTTCACGGTTAATCCTCCCGTAGAGTTTCAATCGAGTTGAGCAGCTACTAGACCAGTGTTGACAAGTCAACTCCTGTGGTTGAGCGATCACTGTGACATTTGCTCAGCGTAAGGGTTTCAGTCCTTATATTTTCACATGGTCCGCAACCTCGCCAGGCCCGCGACCCAAACTAAGGTAAGCGGTGGGCGCAGACCGTCTCGCGGTTTCCCACTCACCCTTACCCTACTCCAGCCCTAGGGTAAGAGATGGGCAAAGACCGTCTCGCGGCTCTCCCCAACCCTTACCCTACCTTGTGCACGCCAAGCACTCTCCGCTCTAAGATACGGTGTCCCATACCACCCTACCTTAGAGTCGGGTTTTCCAAATTCTATTGGCCCACACCACAACCTTATTAGTGTGACACTTTGCATGATAATAATAGCCTACAATTATCTAGATTATCGATAATTATTTCTAAGGTTACAAAGGCATGGCTACAAGTTTAACAGGCATTTGTCGGTGGTGGGTTTAACTACATAACATGTCATTCTAAACATTTTATTTTATTTTGAACTAACATTTCAGAACTAGCTCAATGTAAATAACATATTAACATAATTAAACATTATGGGATACAACATGATCAAAGGATTTGGGACTTGCCGTCAATCCGGATGATCTCAGCTAGCTCAAACGTAGAAACGCTCGGATCCCGAGCTGTTCTTGAACCTCCGGGATCTCCGACACTAGCGCAAACACATAAAATAAATTAAATCCAGCTTGAGACTAATCAAGCGAGGGAAAATAAACTATTTAAAAAGGAGTAAAATGCATAAATCCTTCAAATGGAATTTTAGGAATTTTTCTGGGATGATTTTGGTGGAAAGGAGGTCACAGCTGGGTCCAGAATATTATTTGGAGCAAAGTGGTGAAATTTGGGAATTTTTGGGATTTTCTGTGATTTTCTAGGATTTATTTGGATTTTTCTGATTTCTGGAAATTAATAAATCACGGGAAAATCTAGTGAACAGTGCTAGGCCGGCCCAAAGCCACAGCGCAGCCCATCACATCGCGATCAGCGCGGCGCGGCGACACGCGCCCGCCCGCAGCGCTCGGACGACGGAACGGCGGGAAGCGCCCACGCCGCGCCGCGCCACGCCGTCTGGATGCGCGGCGCGTGGAGCCGCGGGCGGAAGATGGCGAGGAGCAGGCGAGCGGATGGAGCGCGGCGATCGAACGTCCAGACGAGGCGGCAACGATCGACGCGAGCGGCCGAGATGAGACGCGCGGCGATGCGGTGGGAGATCCGACGACGAGAGGCGGGAGTTTATGAAGATTGGAAGGTCGAGGAGGGCGACCATCCGACGCTCCGAGTTAGGCGGCAACGGAAGATGGGCGGTGGGGCGCCACGTCGTGCGTCGTCTACCTCCGGCCGCTAAATGGATCGCTGCGGCAGATCACGGTGGCGGCGGCGCCCGGCGCCGAGGGCTCGTCGGCGATCACCGAGGGTACCGGCGGGTAGAGGGGACAGCGGGGAACCCATTTCGGGTGGTTAGCATTTGCGGGGACCAAAGGGGAGAGAGGGAGGGAGAAGGGGGTGGTTCGGGGATTTCACGGTGGAGAGGGTCACCGGCGGCGAGGAAGCTCAATCGGGGCCGGTTACACCATCTGGGGAGTTGGGAGCTCACATTGGCGGCGGAGGTGGGAGCTGGGAGGCGCGAGCGAGGCGGCCACGAGAGGTGCGGCGCGCGAGGAGGGTCGTCGGCGCCGGCGCGCGACAGAGCTCCACCTGGCCAGGGGCAAATACCAACATGATTAGCATACCGTGGATGTGCTCTGGCCGCATGCAATTGAAGAAAGGAGAAGAGGAGAGGGAGTTTGGCTCCCGGGGGCCACCGGCGCAGGGGACGGCGGAGGCGGAGCTGTAGGCGGCGGGGCTCCAATCGGAGGCTCCGGGAGAGGCTCTGGAGGGTGGGGAGGGGAATGGTGGTGTTTGGGGAGCTCGGAAAGCAAAGGAAGAGAAATGGCAGGGGGAGGGGACTTTATACCCGCGCGGAGGGGAGGGGGTTCCTTCGGGGAGAAGCCAGCGGCGGGGCTCCGGCCGACAGGGAGGTGACGGGGCCGTCAAGGGCGTTTAAACCCGCACAGTGGGAGGGGGCGAGGGTGACGCGAGGCTCTGCACAGAGCGGGCGACGCGACGGGGCGATTGAGTCGCGGCCGGCGAGGGCGTGCCGTCGCGCGAGAAGAGGCGTCGTCGCCAAGTGGCCGGGCCGAGCGGCGACGTGGCGCGGCGGCGTCCACTCGCTTCGACAGAGCTGCCGGGCGCGAGGCGGTCCGAGATCGGGCGGCGCGAGGGCAGCGGCGCAGAGGCGCCACGCGCAGCGCGCACGCGCCGCGCGCAACGCTTGAGAAGAAAGCGAGGGCGGCGCTGCGGTCGAGGAGCGAGGAGGCGGCGGCGAGGGTAAGGCGGAAGGAAGGTGGCGCTAGCAGAGCGCGCGCGCGCGCGCGAGGAGAGAAGGCGGAGAGGAGATGGGCGCCAAAGGAGGAGAAACGGAACATCCGAGAAAGGAAGGCGCATTCAGTGAACTTTCCGAAAAGAAAGTTTGACTTCACTCAAAATACACAAAAAAATTTGGAAATTTTTATTTTGAATTTTGGGGACTTTTCAGTTGAAAAGTCCCCAAAATTTGAAACCAAAAATTTCTGTGCTTTTGCTGGATTTTTGAGTAATTTTTGAAAACTTTCTTTTTGGGAAAGTTTCACGAACGCTTTCCTTTTCGCCATTCCGTTTTCCCGCCGTTGGTGCCCTCGCCGCTTCGTTTTCCCCTCCTCGGCGCCTTCCGCTCTTCCTCCCGTGTTGGCGCCGCCCGCCCGCCCGCTTTCCTCGCGCGTGCGCTGCGCTGCGCGCTCGCCTCGCACCGCCTCGCGCTCCGCCCACCGCTTTGGACCGCCCGCGCGCGACGCTAGGCTGGTCCAAAGCCGGCAGAACTCGCGCCACGCGTCGCAGCTTCTTCTGCGCCCGACCCCACTGGCGGCGGCAGCTCTTCCTTCCGTGGCGGGCGCGGCCATGCCCGGCTCACCTACTCCCTCTCCCGTCGCGTCGCCTTCACACTGCGCAGGCCGTCGTCACCTCGGTCATCCACGCGGCGCGGAGGAGACGCCTCCACCCCTATCGTTGACCCCGGCCGCGCCCGTGCCTTCGCCCGAAGCCTCGCCCTTCTCCGCTGCGGGTATAAAACCCGCTCCCCTTGCTCCTCAGTCTCCTTTGATCCCCGAGCTTCTCCACTGTCCCCGTTCTCCTCCCACCACTCCCTAGTGTCTCCCTGAGCCGCCAATCGGCGCCGCATCGCCTGGAACGCCGCCGCCATCCTCCCCTGGGTCGGCACCCCCGTAAGAGGATCTTCACCCCACTCCTCATCACTTGATTCCCGCGTCCGCAGCATCTCTCCACTTGCTAATGCCATTGGTACCCTTGTCCGCCAGTCGCCGCCCAGTGGAGCACTGGCCACCGAGGCTCGCCGTCGACTCCAACCACTCTCCCGTGGCAGCTCATTTGGGAGCTCTCACCGACGCCGCCACCGCCATCGTAATCCCTGGCTCCTCCCCGTGAAATCGCCGCCACTTGGACCCAAACGGCCTCCGATGACCCCTTCCCTGCCGGAGAGCCGAAACCACCCCCATCTCCCTCCCGCTCCCTCCTTTGATCCCCGCAGATTTTAACTAGCTAAAATGGACTCCCCGTGCTCTACTCTACCCGGTGGTACCCCATTGCCGCGGAACGCTGCAGCTGCCGGAGAGTGGAGCGCGCCGCCGCCGCTTCTCTGCTGCTCGCGCCGGAGGGAAGAAGACGACGACGTGGCCTCCTCCCCACCGCCGGATCCTCTGCCGCCTTCTAATCTCGCCGCCCGCCTCCCATACCGATTCGCTCGTCCCTTAAAACCTCCACCGTCCGATGGTCTTAATCGCACTACTCTCCTCCGTCCGATCCACCGCGCATACCGCCGCCGCCTCCTTGTATCCCAGCCGCCCGATCCTCATCTCGCCTCCATCCGGACCGCCGCGCTCGCCGCCGCCCGCCCACCCCGCCACGCGCGTCGGCCATCCCGACCGCGTGGACGCGCGGGATCGGGCCGCTCTCCCGCCCGCTCGCTCCCGCGTGAGCGCTGCGTTTGAAAACCCGGCGGCCGCATCAGTAGCATGGGCCGGCCCGAGCACTGTTCATAACTATTTTCCAGCTTTTATCAATTTCCGAAATCAGAAAAATCCAAATAAATCCTAGAAAATCACAGAAAATCCCAAAAATTCCCAAATTTCACCACTTTGCTCCAAATAATATTCTGGACCCAGTGGTGACCTCCATTTCCACAGATTCATCCCAAATAAATTCCTAAAATTCCCCATTTGGAGATTTATGCATTTTACTCCTTTTTAAATAGTTTATTTTCCCTCGCTTGATTAGTCTCAAGCCGGATTTATTTATTTTGTATGTTTGCGCTAGTTTCAAGACCCGGAAGTTCAAGTGCGATTTCAGGAGCGGGAGGTTCTTCGTTCGAGCTAGCCGATTTCGTCCCGGTTCACGGCAAGTCACAAGTCCTTGATCATGTTGCAACCCATGTTGTTTAATTATGTTATTATGCTATTTGCATTATACTAATTGTGAAATGTTAGTTCGAAAATAAAATAAAGTGTTTAGAATGACATGTTATGTAGTTAAACCTACCACCGTCAAATGCCATGTTAAACTTGTAGCCATGCCTTTGTAACCCTAGAAATAATTATCTGTTAATCTAGATAATTGTAGGTTATTATTATCATGCAAAGTCTTACACTAATAAGGTTTGTGGTGTGGAGCCAATAGAATTTGGAAAACCCGACTCTAAGGTAGGGTGGTATGGGACACCGTATCTTAGAGCGGAGAGTGCCGGCGTGCACAAGGTAGGGTAAAGGGGAGTGGAAACCGCAAGACGGTCCTCGCCAATCTTTTACCCTAGGTTTGGAGAAGGGTAAGGGTGAGTGGGAAACCATGGATTTGCTCACGCCACCGCTACCTCGCTTTGGGTCGCGGGCACGCGAGGTTGCGGACCATGTGAAAATATAAGGACTAAAACCCTTACGCTGAGCAAATGTCACAGTGATCGCTCAACCACAGGATTTGACTTGTCAACACTTGTCTAGTAGCTGCTCAACTCGATTGAAACTCTACAGGAGGTTTAGCAGTGAGGTTAGGTGAGCCGCGTTATGGGTGCCTAACAACGGTAGAGTTCACTCAAGCGGACATCGCTTTCTCTTGTGTGGGTGTGTGTGTGTGTGTGTGTGTGGGATCCGGACTGAGTGAATTCTACCTGGTAGAGCCTATATAAAGAGTTGAGCGTTGAAACGACACGTTTCCTTAACTCACCATCATGAGGTTAAGGGATCGTGTGGGTAAAGTCGAGCAAACTCGCAGAGTCAAATAAATGGTATTCGAATACGCCGTGCTCCTGTTATTGGAGCCGTGTCACTTGGTGATTCCACCGCGAAGCTTAAGTAGTTTTGTACATGCTTTAACTTGGTTGTTGGTTAATGAACTCTTCGTGAAAACCCCGAGTTCTTGAGAAGTAGTTTTGGGCGCTTTATCAAAATGTTTGCAAATAAAGCCGCATCCTCTCAAAGTAATAAACCAAGTATACTCCCTTCCTTTGTTAATCCGCAAGTAGTAAGTTAGGTTTTCCTTGTGATTTGGTCGAGTACGGGTCGGAGTACTCAGCTTGCTAAATGCCACGATACCGTAAGGAAAGAAGGCAATTCAAGATTTCGTGTTGGAAGGGTCTTCGCCGAGACCCGTGGCTTTAGGTCTTCGCGCTCAAGCGGATTCTGGAGTTTTTGTGATGTAAGTATACTTTGGGCTTGCACGCCCGTCGAAAAAGGATGCTAATCCATATGTAAAATATATGCCGGACTTTTGTTGTAAGCATGCAATGGTATACTCTTGCGCGACACTTCATAACTGTTCATGCGTGAATAGTTGCAGTGCCGTGTCAGAACCACGCCTACCGAAACGGGGGCGTTACAAGAAGTGGTATCAGAGCGGGTTCTTGACCGTAGGTTAAGACCTAAGGCAGATTAGGAAGCGATTTTATCGCAAAACTTAATTTAAGCCATAAAAAGGGTTTACGAGAAATATAAGTATTATTGCTGTCTTCTCCTCTCTTGTGGCTACCTTATCTATCTTAGTTTACTACTTAAGTTTTACTTTGGCAAAAATGTTTATGTCTTACTTGTCTAGCTTCAAAATTTCGTTTCTCGTATGGAAGAGTAGCCGTCGTTAAGCTAGACTAGACCGACTCGAGTAGTAGTTGTACTTTTGTAATGTAAAGCGGTGTATTCATGAACCCTAAGTGGTTTATGTACCACTTGCATATTATAAATTTATGTTCTTTATCTTTGTATGTTGTTTGCTTAATTATCAAGAATCCCCGTGTTCAAAGCTTTCTCTGTCCCCTTTCGCTCTCGATCTTACCTTTTCGCCCTATACTTACCTTGAAAATTCAATGTCTTACTTACCTATTCTTGATTGCCAAAGCCACGCAAAGCTGATCTCAAAATCTCAATTGGCGATGGATCCAAAGACACAGAGTGGTCGACCAACAGCGGTGCACCGCCACGATCAAGTCCAGATGTCGAACGGCAAGGAGAATCACAGCTACCGCTCATTGTCAAGGTGACACCAAGAGTCGTGTCGACATCAAGCGCAACTGCATTGAGATTTACAACATTCCTGCAAACTCACCCACCAAAATTCCTCAACAACAACGGTCACTAAATGTAGATAATCGTTACAAGATATTGAGAGAAGAATGAATACTATCCAAAGGTACAAATAAGAAAAAGTTCTTTCGCCACCTATCGCTTGTCCGAGCCCGTAATTACATGGTGGAATGCTATCCAAGGATACACCCTAAGGAGGAAGATATTTCATGGGAAGACTTTGTGAAGAGATTCCGTGAAGCTGCATTCCTCCTGAGGTCACCACAAGAAGATATCAGGATTTTCTTAACCTTCAACAAGGAGAGAACTCCATCACAGCATATCTACAACAATTTCATCAGTTATCCCAGTATGCTCAAGAGGAAACTAACACCGAAGCTAAAAGGATGGAGTACTTTATGAAAGGTCTACAACCCAATATAAGACAACGCCTTCAGGCCAATATAAGACAACGCCTTCAGGCCATGAAGTTTTCAAGCCTATTGAGCCTAGTTGATCGAGCTCTACAAATAGAAGAAAGACCAGGTTACGTAAAAGTCATGAAACGAAAGAAACCTTCGCCTCCATCATTAACGGCTTGCTTTCACTGCGAACAGGATGGGCATTATCGTGACCAATGCCCACTGAAGTTTTTACCCGAAGAAGAAGCAAAGAGGCAGACATCATCATCCCGCCTGCCACTGATGGAAGAAGATGAATCTTGCCCTAAGAGGACCAGAATGGAGGATGACAGAAAGCATAAAACAGAGCACAAGTCTCAGTCTTCACACAATGCTCAGCGGAGCAAGACCACGGGATCACCCTCATTCCGATCCCAACCCTTCCACGATGCAGGACGATACCAAGACCCACCTGACGAGTCTCAAGAAGATGCCACCCTCGCCACCCGCCATCAAGTGCCTCACTGCGGTGGCAAGCATCTCGCTAGCACCGTCCACGAAGGACGGATGCATGTTTTCATTGTGGAGAGATTGGACACTACAAGCATCGTTGTCCTGCATGAGTTTGTCATCGAGCGGCTAAACTCCAAGCCCAAAACCAGCAGATAGACAAGAAAATATGAGCTACGCAGAATAAGAAAGGAGATGATGTACTCTTGGTTATCCTTTTGTAAGCTGGATCTTAATGGATGTCTGTAAATTACTTTAACTAAGGCTTGTGGCAAAAATTATGAAGATGTATGCAGACCGTTGGCGTAAAGTGAAATGGGTGTGATGGTCATGTTGTAATAGAATAAATCCCAGCAGACCCAATTATATCCAACCTTGGTACGACATAATTCATCCAAGTGAGAACCGCGCCACACACACAAAGATGATATACAAGTACAAGTGAAGAAGAGTCAAAGTCCATCAAGAGGAGGTTAAAGCAGATTTGTGCGACCGGATATGCAAGGGTTAGATGTCACTTTGGGCATGAACTGGCTATCTAGAAATAAAGGCAAGGAAGATTATAAAATCAAAACAGTAACATTAGTAACCCTTGAAGGTCAGAAAGTGGCAAAAAAATTTTTTTTTGAAGGATACAAGAAAGCGCATGATCAACATGCTAGCAGTTACGCCAGATTAAGTGCCAGTAGTACAAGAGTACCCTGATGTGTTTCCGGAAGGATTACCAGGCAGACCCCTGACAGATAAGTAGAACTTACCATAAAGTTGATTACAGGCACAAAACCAATTGCCAAGCATCATTACAGAATGTCAGCCAGTAAATTGAAAGAACTCAAGAGACAGTTAGATGAATAACAAGAAAAAGAATTCATTCGACCAAGTGTTTCACCTTGGTCGGCACTAGTTTTATTCATGAAGAAGAAGAATAAAGAACTAAGAATATGTGTTCATTATAGAGGTTTGAATGATGTTACGATCAAAAATAAGTATCCATTGCCCAGAATTGATGACTTGTTTGATCAGCTTAAGGGTGCCAAAGTATTTTCCAAGATCGATCTGCGCTCGGGTTACTATCAGCTCAAGATCCGAGAACAAGATCGAGAGAAAACAGCCTTCATCACCAGATATGGATTAAGTGAGTTCACGGTCGTTCCCTTTGGTTTAACCAATGCGCCAGTTTATTTCATGAACTTTATGAATCTGGTGCATATGGAAAAATTGGATCGATTCGTGATTGTCGTCATTGATGATATTCTGATTTAATCCAAGAATGAAAAGGAACACAAATGGCACTTGCACATGAAACTGACAAGACCGAGAGAACATCGCCATGTATGCGAGTTCAACAAACGCAGTTTTGACTAAAAGAGGTTGCTTTTTGGGTCACATTATATCAGAAGATAGAGTCAAGGTTGATCCAGAAAAGATAGCCGCAGTCATGGAATGGAAGCAGCCCAAGCCCGTAACGGAAGTGAGAAGTTCCTTGGATTGGCGGGTTATTATCGTCGATTCATAGAAGATCTCTCTAAGATCTCTCGTCCACTCACTCAGCTATTGAAGAAAGATAAGCCATTTACATGGACAGATGCTTGAAAAGAAAGTTTTCAGCTGTTGAAGCCTAAGTTGACAACAACGCCAGTATTGATCCTGCCCAACCCAGAAAAGGAATTCCAAATCTATTGCGATGCTTCAAGGCAAGGTTTGGGATGTGTGCTTATGCAAGATGGAAAAGTTGCTGCCTATGCCTCAAGACAGCTGAAGCCACACGAAGAAAACTACCCAACAAACGATTTGGAACTAGCAGCTGTGGTGCAGACACTAAAAATTTGGCGGCACTACCTGCTAGGGAATCGTTGTGAGATATACTCACATCACACGAGTTTGAAGTAACTGTTTACACAACCAGAGTTAGACATGAGACAACGAAGATGACTAGAACTGATAAAAGATTATGATATTGAGCTTCGATATCACCCGGGCAAGGCAAATGTAGCTGCCGATGCCCTTAGCCGCAAGGCTCGCCCAAGCAAAGTCAGCATGACAGAGTACCCACCAGAGTCACAAAGAGATATCCTACGACTGAATTCGATAATCACTGAACAAGGTAGTATGGCAGCCTCGAACTCCAACCGTTACTAACGGATCGAGTAAGGCAAAGACACGATGAAGTTATAGAGATTCAAAACTGAAAAAGGGTATTCGGAAGAAGATCCTTCGAGTATGCGATGACGAGCATGGAATCCTCACCTTCCGTGATCGCTATTGTATACCCGACAAGGAGTTAAAAGAGTTGATTCTATCTGAAACTCATTCGTCCCAATTCTCAATTCACCCAGGAAGCACTAAAATGTATCAAGATTTGAAGAAGAAGTATTGGTGGAATCTGATGAAGAAAGAAGTGGCAGTGTATGTAACGGAATGTGAAGTCTGCCAGCAGATCAAGATAGACCACCAAAAAATCCTCGGGATTGTTGCAGCCTTGCCAATTCCCGAATGGAAATGGGATAGCATTGGTATGGACTTCATCACTGGACTTCCCAAGACTCGTGAGAAATATGATGCTATCTGGGTCATTGTTGACAGATTGATCAAGGTGGTTCATTCCCTCCCAATCAAGCAGACCTAAGGGAAGGACAAGCTCGCTGAACTGTATTGGACCAGAATAGCGACATTACATGGAGTTCCAAAGAAAAATTTTGTCAGATCGAGGAGCACAGTTTACGCCCAAGCTCTGGGAGAAATTGCATGAAGCTATGGGCACCGATTTAAACTTCAGCTCAACGTATCAACCACAGACAGATGGACAGACAGAAAGAACAAACCAGATTTTTGAAGACATGATGAAAACTTGTGCGATGGTGTATAGAATAAAGATGGAGTACTTGTTTATCATTCGCTCAATTCTCGTATAATAATAGTTGTCGGCAACAAGATTCAAATGGTTCCATTTGAAGTTTTATATGGCGTAAAATGCATGACACCTCCGAGTTGGCTGAAATAAGAGAACGCCAACTTATTGGACCTCGATTGCTCAAGATGCGTACACATATCGTAATTGTCGAAATAGACTCAAGATGGCACAAGACCGACCAGAAAAGCTATGCGATAACCGCAGAAGGATCTGAGCTTCAAGGTTGAAGATTTCGTGTTTATCAAAGTCACCCCATTCAAGAGAGTTAAGAGATTTCAAGGTAAAGTTAAATTAGCACCAAGATATGGGGACCATTTCAAATAATCTAAGAGTTGGAGAGTAGCTTATCAAATGCAGTGCCGCCCAACTTGTTAAGAATACACGATGTGTTCCATGTGTCTCGGCTTGAAAGTGTCTACGATACCAACAGATGAAGTGTCATTGTCGATATTGAATTGCAGGATGGTCAGTACATATGTCAAGAACCACTACAAATACCGGAAATTTCAGAAAGACATCTCGTAAATAAGAACATCAGATTTTGCAGTGCGGTGGAAGAATCACACAATGGATGAGGCCCCGAACGAGAGTCGACTTGCAAATGAGATTTCCCAACTTACTCCTCGACTGCTAATCTCGGGTCGAGATTCTTTTAAGGGGGTCAGTTGAAAAGTCCCAAAATTTCAAACCAAAAATTTCGTGCTTTTGCTGGATTTTGAGTGAATTTTTGAAAACTTTCCTTTCGGAAAGTTTCACGAACGCGCTTTCCTTTTCGCCATTCCGTTTTCCCGCTTCGTTGGCGCCCTCGCCGTTCGCTTTCCCCTCCTCCCGCGCCTTCGCTCTTCCTCCGTGTTGGCGCCGCCCGCCCGCCTTTCCCCTCGCGTGCGCTGCGCTCGCGCTCGCCTCTCGCACCGCCTCTGCGCCGCGCCCACCGCTTTGGACCGCCCGCGCGCCCGACGCTGGGCTGGTCCGGCCGGCAGAGACTCGCGCCACGCTGCCGCTTCTGCGCTCGACCCCACTCGGCAGCGGCCTTCTCCTTCCACGCGCGACGCAATTTCATGCCCGAGCTCACTACTCCTCTCCCGTCGCGTCGCCTTCACACTGCGCAGGCCGCGCGTCACCTCGGTCATCCACGGGCGCGGAGGAGACGCCCCCACCCTATCGGACCCGGAGCCGCGCCGTGCCTTCGCCCCGGCCTCCGCCTCTCTCGCGTGCGGGTATAAAACCCGCTCCCTTGCTCCTGGGTCTCCTTTGATCCCCGAGCCTCACTGTCCCGTTCTCCTCCCACCACTCCCTGTCTCCTCGAGCCGCCAATCGGCGCCGCACGCTGAACGCCGCCGCCATCCTCCCTGGTCCGCACCCCGTAGAGAGGATCTTCACCCCACTCCTCATCACTTGATTCCCGCCCGCAGCATCTCCTCCACTTGCTAATGCCATTGGTACCTTTGTCCGCCAGTCGCGCCGTGGAGCACTGGCCACCGAGGCTCGCCGACGACTCAACCACTCTCCGTGGCCGCCTCGCTTGGGAGCTCCCGGACGCCGCCACCGCCACTGTAATCCCCTGGCTCCCCTCCCCGTGAAATCGCCGCCACTT
This sequence comes from Dendrocalamus sinicus, assembly GCA_036346575.1. NCBI lineage: Eukaryota > Viridiplantae > Streptophyta > Magnoliopsida > Poales > Poaceae > Dendrocalamus > Dendrocalamus sinicus. The sequence goes on along the minus strand of CM070649.1, from coordinate 31,387,124 downwards.
GGACCCAAACGGCCTCCGATGACCCCTTCCCTGCCGGAGAGCCGAAACCACCCCCATCTCCCTCCCGCTCCCTCCTTTGATCCCCGCAGATTTTAACTAGCTAAAATGGACTCCGTGCTCTACTCTACCGGTGGTACCCATTGCCGCCGAACGCTGCAGCCGCCGAGAGTGGAGGCGCCGCCGCTGCCGCTCTGCTCGCGCCCGGCGGAGGAAGAAGACGACGACGTGGCCTCCTCCCCACCGTCGGATCCCTCTGTCGCTTTCTAATCCTCGCCGCCCGCCTCCCATACCGATTCGCTCGTCCCTTAAAACCTCCACCGTCCGATGGTCTTAATCGCACCACTCCTCCTCCGTCCGATCCACCGCATACCGCCGCGCCTCCCTTGTATCCCAGCCGTCCGATCCTCATCCTCGCCTCCATCCGGACCACCCGCTCGCCGCCCGCTGCCGCCCACCCACCCACGCGCCGCCATCCCGACCGCGTGGGCGCGGGGACTGGGCCGCTTCTCCCGCCCGCTCGCTCCCGCGTGGCGCGCGCTTGAAAACCCGGTCGGGCCGCACTGTAGCATGGGCCGCCCGAGCACTGTTCATAACTATTTTCCAGCTTTTATCAATTTCAAATCGAAAAATCCAAATAAATCCTAGAAAATCACGAAAATCCCAAAATTTCTAAATTTCACCACTTTGCTCCAAATAATATTCTGGACCAGTGGTGACCTCCATTTCCACAGATTCATCCCAAATAAATTCCTAAAATTCCCCATTTGGAGATTTATGCATTTTACTCCTTTTAAATAGTTTATTTTCCTCGCTTGATTAGTCTCAAGCCGGATTTATTTATTTTGTATGTTTGCGCTAGTTTCAAGACCCCTAAGTTCAAGTGCGTTTGAGAGCCGGAGGTTCTTCGTTCGAGCTAGCGATTTCGTCCTGCTCACGGCAAGTCACAAGTCCTTGATCATGTTGCAACCCATGTTGTTTAATTATGTTATTATGCTATTTGCATTATACTAATTGTGAAATGTTAGTTCGAAAATAAAATAAAGTGTTTAGAATGACATGTTATGTAGTTAAACCTACCACCACAAATGCCATGTTAAACTTGTAGCCATGCCTTTGTAACCCTAGAAATAATTATCTCATTAATCTAGATAATTGTAGGTTATTATTATCATGCAAAGTCTTACACTAATAAGGCTGTGGCTGTGGAGCCAATAGAATTTGGAAAACCCGACTCTAAGGTAGGGTGGTATGGGACACCGTATCTTAGAGCGGAGAGTGCCAGCGTGCACAAGGTAGGGTAAAGGGGAGTGGAAACCGCAAGACGGTCCTCGCCAATCTTTTACCCTAGGTTTGGAGAAGGGTAAGGGTGAGTGGGAAACCGCGGGACGGTCTACGCCCACCGCTTACCTCAGTTTGGGTCGCGGGCCTGGCGAGGTTGCGGACCATGTGAAAATATAAGGACTAAAACCCTTACGCCGAGCAAATGTCACAAAGTGATCGCTCAACCACGTGGAGTTGACTTGTCAACACTTGTCTAGTAGCTGCTCAACTCGATTGAAACTCTACAGAGGTTTAGCAGTGAGGTTAGGTGAGCCGTTATGGGTGCCTAACAACGGTAAACTTCACTCGCGGACACTTTGCTTTCTCTTGTGTGGGTGTGTGTGTGTGTGTGTGTGGGATCCGGACCGAGTGAATTCTCTGGGTAGAGCCTATATAAAGAGTTGAGCAAAGAAACGACTGGTTTCCTTAACTCACCATGAGGGTTAAGGGATCGTGTGGGTAAGCCGAGCAAACTCGCAGAGTCAAATAAATGGTATTCGAATACGCCGTGCTCCGTTATTGGAGCTGTGTCACTTGGGTGATTCCACCCATGAAGCTTAAGTAGTTTTGTACATGCTTAACTTGGTTAAGTTGGTTAATGAACTCTTCGTGAAAACCCCGAGTTCTTGAGAAGTAGTTTTGGGCCGCTTTATCAAAATGTTTGCAAATAAAACGCATCCTCTCAAAGTAATAAACCAAGTATACTCCCTTCCTTTGTTAATCCGCAAGTAGTAAGTTAGGTTTTCCCTTGTGATTTGTCGAGTACGGGCCTGAGTACTCAAGCTTGCTAAATGCCACGGATACCTGAAGGAAAAGAAGGCAATTCAAGATTTCGTGTTGGAAGGGTCTTCTCGTCGAGGACCCGTGGCTTTAGGTCTTCGCCGCTCCTGCGGATTCTCGAGTTTTTGTGATGTAAGTATACTTTGGGCTTGCACGCCTTGTATCGAAAAGGGATGCTAATCCATATGTAAAATATATGCTGGACTTTTGTTGTAAGCATGCAATGGTATACTCTTGCGCGACACTTCATAACTGTTCATGCGTGAATAGTTGCGTCGTGTCAAAATCCGCACTACCGAAACGGGCGTTACAAGAAGACCCTATATCTAAGAGGAGATTCAGCAATATTCAACCCAAAACACACATGCTCCAGCGCATTATCTCTTAAATTGCACTCAATCTCTCTCCATCGCCTCAACCGGAATCCAAACATGGCATGAAATTAGACATAGCTAAGGTGTAGCATTGATATGCTCTGGGCTATCATGGAGTAGTTTGTAATTAAGCACGGAAATATATTAACAACAATCTTCAGCTGGAGATGACCTCGTGCCCGAGCCGTCGGATCATGTGATCGAGGATTTTCGTCCATTCGATCTTTCAACCACAGGGCACTCCTAGAAAAGCTCTCAGCACTAACACGTTTCTATTTTATGGCATACGGCAGCTAACGATCAGGCTGCACCTATGGGCGACACGTGGATCGGCACTCTATCCACAGAGATTAGTGATGCACCTTCACTGACCTCAGCTTTTTGCAGAAAGTGAAAGCCTGATACGTCCACACGCTCGATCCACCGGATAGTCGGGCTGGCCGCTGCAGATGGCATTTGAATAGCAATAATTTTTAGAAGGAGAGTATGAGTGGTAAAAAGAATGAGAGAGAGACACGTGCGAGATAGGAGTAAGAGCAGTGGCGAAGCTAGAGCAAAATAGAGGGGTGCAACTACAAATAAGTGATTAAGGGGTTTACCAAAATGAGTACCATTAGAATGGCCAAAAACGTTAACATAGGCAAAATACATCGTTTCACTCCAAGTCTTGAACATCCTCGACAATATGACGGCCTAAAAAAGAAAATAAATGACGTATGACCAAGGACCGAGCTTGCCGGCTCCTACTGGATGCGTGTTGCGTGAGTGAGAGGGATGAGGGAAGCGAGAGCACCGCACAGCTGCGAAAGATGAAACGGCGCGGAGTCGCGAAAGTTGACCGACGGGCGACAGAAGATGAAGCGACGAAGCTAGAAATTACGAGACACAATCGATGGCCTTCCTGGCTTCCTTGATCAACGCTGGCTGGGCTGCTGCTTGCTGGGCTGTGGGGGGTGCAGCTTGTTGGGTTTTGGGGGGGTGCATATAGGGCCAAAACTTGGATACTATAAGTTGAAAAAAAAATCAGGGTGGTGCATCTGCACCCATAACACACAATACGGCTTCGCCCCTGAGTAAGAGGAGTGGGTGCGTGATACGTATGTGATCTCTCCTGTCTTATATTCGAAGTGAGACAAAAATGAAAGAAGTGGGGAAACCGTTTCAGAAAATTCGGTGTTCATATTAGCTTTTGACGTCTCAAAAAGAAGCTAATATGAACACATACGTAGTATTATCACATTCACGTCAAAGTGACAGTAATTCGGGAGCGTTGGATGATGCTCATTTTCGTAGTGGATTAGTGGGAGATCGAGCACACACACTTTGGTTGGATTGCTATAACTGATTTGTCTTGCTCCCAGAGATCTTGGATCGATCCATCAAAAGTTCTGGATATAGCGAGCCCAAGAGAGTTGCTAGGCGTACGAGCGATTCGCTATGTTGCACGGATACTTCTCAAAAGTTGCGTATCAGTATCAGATACCGTATCAGATACAGATACTCCTTCGATACGTATCCTGCCCTATCCTAGGTTTTTTTTGAATTTTCAAAAAAGAAAATAATTCCGATACTTCGCTGATACTTCGTGGATACCCCCTGATACCTATAACCTAATTTCTACCACGTGCCCAAATCCAGTTGCCATTCATGCCTCCACCCCTCACGCCTCCACGTCGTCCCCTCGCTCAGCGCCGCCCTCCCCTCTATGCCACTACCTCACCTTCACGCCGCCGCCTCACATCAGGTTGCCCAATCCTCACCGACCGCTCCCGCCCCGAGGCGTTCCTCAAGATCCAGCACGAATTCATGCTCTTTCACGTCGACCTCCTCCAGGCCCAGCTCTAACAGGTGAGGCCATTGCTTACTGGCTAGCTTCCTTCCTTATAGGGTTTCTCTTGGCCTCATCCACTGATGCTAACTAGGGTTCGAGTTCTTTGATGGCAGTGCTCAATTCCTTCAGCATATTGCCCTCTCACTGGATGAATCGGACCTTGAGAGAGTACTAGAAAATCTTGGGGTGCTGGACTTATCTCCATTAGATATTGGACCTCTGGTCCAATTAGAGACAACTCTACAGGATGGAAGCAACAATTAAACTACATATTTGTGTTATGTCATTTCTTCTATCTAGCTATCTTAATATATAATAGTTATGGACTTATGGTCTATTGAACTTGAACACTTAGACTAGTTGCGGTCGTTTGGACTTATCAGATCAGGTACTAAGTTTATTTACTAAGTGGTCTGTTGAATACTTACTACCTAATTATCATGAGTTGTGATTTTGTTATTTATTTTATTATTTGTGTACATGTACTTATCTATTCTCTTATTCTTCGCAGATGGTTCATTATATTAGTCTAACAACCAGGAGAGAGAACTGGAGAACTAAGCAATTTGCTACATCAATATTAAGGTATTATTGGTTTCTCAACTCCTTATAAGAATTCATTTATTTCTTATTTTTATCTTTATTATATATATATATATATATATATATATATATATATATATATATATATATATATATATATATATATATATATATATATATATATATATATATATATATATATATATAAACGTATCACCGTATCGGCATTTTTGGAAAAAAAATGATGAATCGCAGTATCGTCATATCGCGTATCCGTATCTGTATCGGGGTATCCGGGCAACTCGCGTTTATAGACAATCACGGATAAACAAGCTCCGCCGACTGGTGCAATTTCAGTTGGAACCGTGTGTCAGTGACTGGTTTCGACGATTTCACAAAGAATAGTTTGTACCCGGAGCACTTTCGTAGTCTGCATTATCACTCACTAATTATGATGCTGCGGGTACGAGCTAGCTGTGTCAATTTTCGGCCCCATTTCTTCCGTGTGCTAATTTGGCTAGTTGGAGGCACTGAGTAAAGCAGAGCTAAAGTGGCAGCAGCAAAGTTGTGGAGTCGATCCATCCGTCACCGATTGCATCCGACTGGATATTGTCGGCAGTGCAACTGCATGCATGCATCGTGGGTTGGTTAGTTGGGTGTGATGATTTTGACTTCAGCTTTTAGTTTTCGATTTATTTTTTATTATTTATAAATTTCGTCTTTTTTATTTTGGTTTTTGTTGAGTTTTTGTCAGTTCTTTTTTCCGTATTTGTTTGTATTATACGTAATAATAACATATTATATATATATATATATATATATATATATATATATATATATATATATATATATATATATATATATATATATATATATATATATATATATATATATATATATATATATATATATAGGAAAATTACGTAAGGCACCATGGTGCCTAGGCACCTACATCCGATACACGTGTATCATTGATATTTTTTTGAGTTTGGGTATGAAAATATTTTATACCCTTGATATATTTATGGTAAGTAAGTTTTGAACTCAGTTCAAACTAGTTTGAACTACTTTTGAGTTCAATGCACTACAATGAGTATATACCATAAAAATAGTTCAAACTAATTAAACTGAAGTTGAATTTAATTTTTTCTAGTTTGACATCTCAAATATACTTTTTATGGGTATATGAAGATACCCACATCAAACGTTATAATCTCAAAACAAATCAACGGTATTGATATTGGTGCCTAGGCACCATGGTGCATGAAACACTGTCCTATATATATATATATATATATATATATATATATATATATATATATATATATATATATATATATATATATATATATATATATATATATATATATATATATATATATATATATATATATATATATATATATATATATATATATATATATATATATTATAAAATTTTTAAATTTAATTATGCTAAATAAGTCTCTGTCAGCTACAGTGTTTTTCAACCATAAGCCACCAAAAATAAGTCCAAATGATCACCACCCATTCAAGCTTAAACTTTTTTTATTATTGAAAATTGGTGCCTATTGAACTTATATCTAGCTCTGCTGTCATCACTGAGAAATATTCATCAATTGTTCAGTAAATGTGATTCATGGAATTGCTGTTAACTTGGGTTTCAGATCGAGAATGATGTCAGATGGAGCAGGGTAACAACTAACAACTTAACTTAATTGCAGTAGGATCGGTGTAAAGTGTAATTGTAAAGATGGAGTGTGTTTAGCTGCAGGGACAACCGCATGGCACATCAAATTATCATCTGATCTTGAAAATGATTGTGCTTGCTACACCACTCCTCTCAAGTGCTCTCTTAGTTGTACCATGTTGTCTAGCTATACTCTCCTTTTTTTTTCGGTCGACAATTTGTACTGGAGCAATCCCATCCATGGTTCACTTTGATTCGATTTGAAACGCTGGGTTGTCTAGCTATACTTTTTTTTTGGTCGACAATTTGTACTGGAGCAATCCCATCCACGATTCACGTTGACTCGATTTGAAACGCTGAGGATACTCACGGGCTTAGTTAGATCGCCAATACTTTTGTTTTTTTAAAAAGGTAAATTCCAACCAAATTTGGATCCCCGCCCCACACACACACATTTTCTATCTGTTGTAAACATGATATTTCGTGATAATATCACTGAAAGCCTGAAACGAAAGAGCCATCCTTTTGTTTTAATTTTGCAAGAGTCAAATGTCCTCTCTATATGTGCCAATCTTTCATGGTTAGAGAGATCCAATATTTTAAAAGAAGTGGTATATCATAAAGAGAGAAGGGGGGAAAAAGCAAGAACAGATGACAGCTAAAGAAAAGAGGAGGGGAAAGGCTCCCATAATGGAATATGACATTATGATACAATTGATATATGGTATATATACATGTGCTTAATTCCTTGCTATTCAAATATAATGGGTGCAATTTCACAGCAATTTACCATGAATAGCACAAAATAAGAACTCACGGAGTGTGATGTTAATTACCTTTATCTGCATCAAATGAAAACTAAGCTCTCCATCAAATATTGAAAGCTGCTTAATCAGTTCTACTGTCAGTATTATTTTGTATCAACTGCAGCCAGTTATTGTTCTTGATAACTTTTTTAGATAAGGGAAGAGAAAACCTCTCCCAGCCTCTGCCTCTGTATCTGGATACACGCAACCTAAAGTTTATCACAATAACCGTAATATTCTTAATCAGACGAAACAATTGCCTTATGAACTATAATGAAGCGGCAAAACAAACGTAACTAAGACATAAACCAACGCTATCCACAAAAATAATATTCTTGATAATAGAAGAATGGAACAGGATCAACCGCATTACTTTATGCTAATGATTACCCCATTACGAAATCCCTTGGTCAGATCAACGCCATCCACAAAAATAATATTCAGGTGGTAGTAGTTGTCGTAAAACAGTAAAATCAACCATATTTCCCCCGGATATGGGCTACCAAGGACAGCTATTCCTGGAATAAGAATGTGCTTATTTGGAAGTAAGCACTACCCCTCCTGATGATTGGCCCTTCATATTATAATCCTCTATCTAGCTTTGACCACTTCATTTAATGTGATATTGCAATTCCCGTCATAGTAATTCACTTCATTTAATTCGAGCGTCTATTTGTAATACGTTTTTTTTTTTTGAACTTTCTATTTGTAATACATTTTTTTTTAACTTTCTATCTGTAATACATTGATTTTACATCACAATTCCATCACATCTTGTCAGGCCAAGTGGAATATCTCCAAGAGAACATCTGCACATGAGCGGTTGCTGATGGCATTTTAGACTCGGGCGACCCTTGGGAGAAACCAAATCTTTATGCTAGACTGCTATGAGTATGGCCTGTTTTTTGTTTTTTGCTTCCAAATCTTTATGCTAGACTGCTATGAGTATGGCCTGTTTTTTTGTTTTTTGGCTTCAGCTCATCTAAAAATCGAAATAAATAAAATAATTTTTAGATAGTTTTCAAACTCAAAATTATATGTACCGTCAATGTTAACATCTTTTTCATCCGTTATTATCTTAAAAAACACAATTATAAACCATCAATCACAGGTAAAAAACCGGGAAAAAAACATAATGTCTTGCATATGCAGGTAGCGCCGGATGTAGCCGGAGTCGTTGTGGACCGATCGACGCTCATGATTTCGTCAACCTGCAAGAATAAGCAAAGCACACATAACACGTGCTTTACGGCTCTGCATGTGCGCGCAAAGTCAGCACTAGACAACTGCATATGTGCGCAAAGTCAGCACTAGACATCATGTATCTCTTGCATTAACTTCGTTTTTAAGATATCTCCTGGATTGATGATCGAGATAGATTGAGAGGCATATGCAACATATGATGTCCTGTGCTAGCTGTGGCAATGAATTTTCTTTGTACATATATATGTATACATCTATCTTCTTAATTTGTTTATGGCTAGCAGTATAAATATTTTAACGGCAGTACGTTAGTACTGCTGTACCACATAAGGGAGTAAACAATGTGAATGCTAGTATTAACTGCCATACGCCCCCAAATCACATACATACATACATATATATATATATATATATATATATATATATATATATATATATATATATATATATATATATATATATATATATATATATATATATATATATATATATATATATATATATATATATATATATATATATATATATATTAGTTATTTGCTCGTGCGTTGCAACGAAATTTATTAGATATATAGAGAATCATGCTAAGAGGGCTACTCTGATCAGTTGAAAAGTGGAGAGTGATGAGAAGTTAAGAATGAGACGGTTAGAGGAGAAGGGACGTACGACCACCAACTCGTTCTTTTATAATAGTAATGATATATATACACACATATACATACATATATATAATAAATAACTGGGGCACCATAGTGCCTATACTTCATGATTGAGATTTTTCATCCATGATTAAGAGTTTCCATCCATGATTGATTTAACATGATGAATCAATAACTTCATTTTCAAACTGATGCCTTTTTAAATTAATGAATGTTAACGGGTTTGCCTGATATATTATATATCATTACATTTGCACGCATCTATAAGCAATCTAAAGGTATTAAGGCTTGGTGCTCAGACACCATGGTGCCCCATTTCAGCGTCATATGTAGCACAAATCTCAAAGAATAAGCATGTGTTTGGTTTGGAGGCAGTAGGGATAGAATGGCTCCATCCTTGTTTTTAAGGACGGGACCGTCCCCGCTCTTTGTTTGGTTGTAAGGGATAGGACCATCCCCATTTTTGGTTTGGTTCTAGGACATCAAAATATGGGATGAGTCATCCGACGTGTGGATCCCTTTTGTCATCCTCTTGTTTTTGAGAGGCGAGGAAGAGGGACGAGCCCATCCCCTCATTTTTTTAGGGATGGGGGCATCCTCGATTTAGGGGAATATTCCCGGGATATTCCCCAAAGGGGATGGACTCTGTCCCTGCTGACTCTAATCCAAACAGGTCCAAATCTGGGATCGCCCCGTCCCATCCCCTATTATCCCTAGAACCAAACACACCGTAAATGAAAGGTAGAGATAGAATGTGGAGAAGTTAGTCGTGCAAATACCATGTTCACTACAACCAAATAACGTCCAATTGTTCTGGTGAGAAGTGCCGGCCATGGTCGAAAAGTGGTGGCGCTAGCGAGGGAGATGGGGACAGAGGAGAAGAGCGAGGGGACGACATGGGAATCGGCAGCGAGGGGAGGGCTATGTTGTACCACCAATCACAGAACAAGGCAAGTCAAGATAACTGATGGAAAAGACATGTCCTATTGGATTTCAGAATTGGGGAGGAAAAATGAGAAGAGCAGGAAATATACATATATAGCAGCACGCATCTCAAGCCAGCAATAAACGGTGCAGATAATATATATATACTCCCAGGTGTAGTTGCTCCCACCCATAATATACCACCTAAACGAACTTAACATATTCCTTTATCACATTACGTATATTCATATACTAACTGTAAGACACTTCAATACCAACCACATAAAAAAATTATAAGGAACACATAGTTTTAGGCATATTTTGCTAATACCTTCATATTCGTACATAGAAAAGGAGTACATTAAAAAATTATATATATCACCTTAAAAAGTATACATACCACTTAGATGGTCTTATATATTCATATACTACACGTACATACCCTCCATTGCACGAGATACTTCCTATTTTGTAAGATACGGTATAGAGAATAACTACACCTGGAAGTAGAAAACATGCTTCATACACACACACGAAAATATATAGGGGCTCGGGACATTATGTTGGCAACATAATGTAAAATAGGTATTTCGCTTATGTATCGTGTGCGAATTTTTTAGAATTTTTTGGATATTAAGTTTAACTAGTTCAAACTTGTTTGAACTAAAATTACCTTTTTTATAATAGTTTGATTGTAGGTATGTGCTGATTTTTTTTATAAAAAACAACACAACATGTGATCTTTCATTCAAAATATTTAAATTCGAGTATATTTTTCAAAGGTATATGTTTCATTTAAATTGTTATAGATGGGTATATACCCTAAAATTAAAATTTTAAAAAATATACCTGAATTTGGATTGAATTCACGCATTTAAAATCATGGTGCTCTAACACCATTGTGTCCCTTTCGACGTCATATATATACATATACACATACATAAATATATGCATATATACACGTATGTATACGTATATATACATATGTGTTTGTGTGTATGCATGCATGTATGTATGTATGCTAAGGGCCTGTTTGGATCCACCCAGATTTTAAGAATCTGGCTTTTGGAAACTGGGTGGGATCCAAACAGACCAGTTTTTGGGGCAGTTTTTAAAATCTACCTACCCAGATTCTTAAAAACCAAGAAGTTGTTGATACCCAGCTTTTACCAGTTTTTTTGCACAAATACCCATTTACCCTCATTAAAGACCGCGCGCAGACGCTTCCAATCATAAATGTAAGGGTATAATAGTCTATTAGCACCAATCATAAATGAAATCAACTTTTAAAAACTAGGGGATCCAAACACCCCATCAGCTTTTGCTTAGAAATCAGCTTTTAAAAACTAGAAGTAATAGCTGGTTTTTAAGAATCTGAAACTGATCCAAACAGGGCCTAAGTAACTCACTGCCCTGCTGCTTTGACCATTAGCTTTCAATGTGACATAATTCTACCCTCTCTTAACAGATGGATGAAGCGTAACCTTTAATCCCATTGGTCCACCTACGGCAACGAAAGTCGCCAAAAATTAGTTCTCCCAACCACTCCCGTTAAACCACAAACTAGTTTTAAATATTTCATTTCACACCAAGTTAGTCAGACTTATAATAAATTTACTCTGATTTATGATTGATTTCAGCTAATTTTTTTACTTGAAAATTTGATCCGAAAACTACCGAAATTGTTCAAAAATCGATCAAAGCGATTCTAACGGACCCCGGTAAAAATTTAAAGCCGGTTTTGTGTCCGTGGCTCCGCCTCATAATCCTTTCGCATTGATTCGCCTTTAATTAATTCACAGAAATAAAAAGCGAGGCCTCCTTTTCTCGATTCGATTCGCGCACATCTAACACATATCTCCTCAACAGCGACCACCGGAGGTCCGGAGCCGCAATCGAGATGGAGCTTCCACCTCTTTCTCTCTCTGTTCGCCCTGCCTGTGCCGTAATATCATATCATACCCCACGTACGGTTATATAAGGCAGCCCCTCCTGGCCCTTTTCTTCCCAGCCTCAAACCAAGAACAAATTTTTCTTCTTGTTCCTTGCAGGTCCTAGCAAGAAGCGTCCTCTCTCCTCTCCTCTCCTCTTGTGGCAAAGAAATTAAGTGGGGGTTCGCTTTGCCGTCTTTTTGGAGGTTTAGCATGGAGCGCGCGGGCGCGGGGAAGGGTTTAAGGGGTGGCGGTGCTGCGGCGGAGGACGACGGCGAGAAATGGGTGCTCGACTCGTCGGTGGATCACCGTCGGAGGCCGCCCCTCCGCGCCGCCACCGGGTCCTGGAAGGCCGCGATGTTCATCATCTGTGAGTCGAGATCGAGTTCTATGTGCTGGCTAGTTCTTTCAGTAGTTTTTTTTTGGTTGATGATGTATGGTCTTGATTGCAGGTTATTAATTGATTCCTTTGTTTGTTTTTTGTTTCCTTTTTGGCAATGAAGTGATCGAGTTTAGCGAGAGGTTGAGCTACTTTGGGCTGGCGACGAGCTTGATGATATACCTCACCAAGGTGCTCCAGGAGGAGATGAAGGTCGCGGCCAAGAATGTCAACTACTGGATGAGCGTTACCACCTTGATGCCTTTACTCGGCGGTTTCCTAGCCGACGGCTACCTTGGGAGGTTTTCCACTGTACTCTGCTCCACTCTCGTCTATCTTGCGGTGAGCTCAGCTCAGCTCTCTCTCTCTCTCTCTCTCTATGCATGCATTGCATAGGTGCTTGAATTGAGACCTCACGTGTGGTGATCCCCCGGCCTCTGTAGGGTTTGATCCTCCTGGCGATATCGCAATTGACGCCGAGCCTAAAACCAAGCCATTCCTTACATCTCCATGAGACGTTATTTTTCCTAGGTATATATTTGGTATCCATAGGCACCGGTGGACACAAGCCAGCCCTGGAAAGCTTCGGCGCCGACCAGTTCGACGACAGCCACGCGACGGAGCGGGTGCAGAAGATGTCTTTCTTCAACTGGTGGAACTGCGCCCTCTGCTCCGGCGTCTTGCTCGGCGTCACTCTGATTGTCTACATCCAGGAGAAGATAGGCTGGGGCATCGCCAACATTGTGCTTGCCGCCGTCATGGGCGCCTCGCTCGTGGTTTTCCTCGCCGGACGGCGGGCCTACCGGTACAGGGTGCCGGAGGGAAGCCCATTGACGCCATTGCTGCAGGTCGTCGTCGCCACCATCAGGAAGAGGCACCTCGAGTTACCTGCGGACGCCAACGAGCTATACGAGATCAAGCCACAGAATGTCAAGAAGAGGCTGCTCTGCCATACCAACCAACTTAGGTGAGAACTAACGTTCCTTTCACTGCCCCTTTCTATTTGCGCAAAGTGACCGGTCGTGAAATGCAATTAGCAGTGAGAAGTGACTGGTGATTGCGATTTCAGTTTATCCTATGCATCCAATTTTCCTGCTCCCGAATGAACAAATCATTAGGAAATCTTGCAAAAGCAAAAGAAAGTAGCACACACAGTAACCAGCTTTATATTACGTACGTACCTACGTCATGATCAAGATCTTGTTGATCTTGTTGTGAACTAACCATGCACGTACGTACATGATGATATGGTAGGTTTCTTGACAAAGCGGCCATAGTGGAGAACGGGGGCGCCGGCGGCGAGAGAGGCGGGCGTTGGTGGCTGGCTACGGTGACGCAGGTGGAGGAGACGAAGCTGGTGCTGGCCATGGTGCCCATCTGGCTGGCCACCCTCCCGTTCGGCATCACGGCGGCGCAGGTGTCGACCTTCTTCATCAAGCAGGCAAGCGCGATGGACCGGCGTCTCGGGCCGCACATCGTGCTCCCGCCGGCGTCCATCTTCGCCCTGGCCTCCATCGGCATGATCATCACCGTGGCGGTGTACGACAAGGTCCTGGAGCCGTACCTGCGGCGCGTGACGGGGGACGAGCGCGGGATGAGCATCCTGAAGCGCATCGGCGTCGGCATCGCGTTCACGATCGTTGCCATGGCTGTGGCGGCCGTCGTCGAGAGGCGGCGCCTCAGATCCACCGCGCCGGCGTCCATGTCGGTGTTCTGGCTGGTGCCGCAGTTCATGCTGATGGGCGTCGGCGACGGATTCGCTCTCGTGGGGCTCCAGGAGTACTTCTACGACCAGGTCCCGGACAACATGCGCAGCCTGGGCATCGGGCTATACCTAAGCGTGATCGGTGCCGGCAGCTTCCTGAGCAGCCTGGTGATCACGGCGGCGGATCGCGTGAGCTCGCGCGGCGGGCGGGCGGGGTGGTTCGGCAAGGACCTGAGCCGCAGCAGGCTGGACCTCTTCTACTGGCTGCTCGCCTGCCTCGGCGCCGTCAACCTCGCCTTCTACGTCGTCGTCGCCACCAGGTACTCGTACAAGGCCGTCAAGGCCGCCAGGGTCCGCGACGAGAAGGGCAGCGCGGGCGATGTCGAGTGCGCCACCGCTTCCGCTGGTTACTAACCAACGTGGCCTAGCTAAGCTAGAATGGAAATGCATGTCGCTAGATAATGCTACCAGATTACATGTGTGCATGCCAAATTGTATAATTTTCAGTAAGGATTAAGGGATATTATATGTATATGTTTGTTTTCTGGGTGCCGATCGACCTGTGTGTTGTGGGGTGCACAAGTGATGTTTCGTCTGATGGTGTAACAGTATTAATCATTAAAAAAACAATTTGGTCATGCTTAATGCAATTAAGTAATGACAGTGTTCTTTGTGGCTTCCCTCGAAAAGCAAAACATCGAAACGGAATGATTTTTTGAAACGATTTCTCGTGCATAGAATCGTGTGTATTATCTGTGTAGATATTTCCATCGTTTGTTACTGTGTTAAAAAATACGCTTTTACTATTGCACGATGATTTAAAATTTTGTTGGCTTCAGTCAATTTTCCTGTCCGTTTGATGTTGCTTTGAGATCGTATTTGTTTGGCTTCGATCGAATGAAACGGGCCCGTAGCCTCATCGGATCCTTGTTAGTGTCTTGCACCTGTTAGCCATGTGTTTTTGTATTCCTTAATCCGCAGGCCAATCTTGGGTATGTTCTTTTCAGTTTTTAAAAACTATTTTTAATTTTTCACAGTAACTAGTTTTTAAACGAATTAGTTTTGAAGATAAAGTCTACTAGTTAATTGTACTACATGCTATATGAATTTTATTTATATTGTAAAAATTATATATGTGTTTCTATTATTCTATAATTTTTCATACAAATAAATTAAAAGTCACAAGACATAACGAAAAACCATAAGTACAGAAAAAAAAAGAACACATATGGTACAGAAAAAAAAGAACAGGCCTTTATCCCTTTGGACCATCTGTGTCCCGGCGGAGGTGTCGAGTCCTTCCGACCGTTGTGTCTGAGCGGAGGTTTCCAGAGTCGAAAAGGCGGCCCGCGGCCAAACTGATTCGTCTCCTCGGCGGAGAGAGGAGGAGACTTGGGCGTCCCTATTCATGTGCGGCTTCTCGGCGATTTCATGGTGATTTGTGCCCTTGCGCTCCATTCCGCATCCCATTCTGCTTGGTGTGATTTTTGCTGGTGTGCTTTTGTTGCTTGCTGCTGACTGATCTGCTGCGCTTCATGCGAGCTCAATTTGTTCGGTGCTCTTCCTTGCAGCATGTTGATTACGTGTGCAGTCTTATGATCAAACCAATGTCTATGAATCTGATCAGATGTATGGTTGTTTTGTTGGTTGATTTGAAAAATACATATGGAGTATGACATATGTCACCTAGATCTGATCAGATCTATGGTTGTTTTTTTTTTGGCTGGATTCTATTATGGTCGGGAGCATGGATGGTTTGCTGAGATCCGTGGTGTTTTGTAGAGCTGTTCCTTGCACACCAGAAAATGTGCTTGGAGCTAGTTGGCCTCTCTCGATGGATCCTTGCGCTGCTTCGTGGGCGCGCTCCTGATGCCTCGATTGGGGGAGGTGCCTGGTTTGGTATGGTTGCGCGTCTGCGGCTTTGGTCAGGGGGTTGATTCGCGTCGCATGCCTGTATTACGGTGCTGTCAGATTGGGGATTAGGGGAGGCAGCGGGATTGGTAGAATTAGTTTGTCATCGAATCTGGTTTTGGATAATAGGCATGTCATGTGTAGACGCAACTAAGGTTTCATTGAACTGTGGAAAACATTTATTGATCTAGCTGTTATCAAACGGTTACTAGTAGTAGGGGTATATCAGCTCTGCAAGGAACTAGGAAACTAGAAATTATGGTGAACTCATTTGGGGAGGATCTATGAGCTGCAGGTGCGTGTTAAATGCCTGCTTATGCTTTATTTGGCACATTTGTTGTAGTCTATTCAATGGTCTTCAGGGCAGATGCTAATTTTAGAAATGCTGAAACCAATAAGGTTCTGTTCTTTTGTCAAAATTTAGCCGGCTGATTCTAAGATGTGTCTTCTTTGTTAGAGGTCGTGTGCGCAAGAGGTCACTGTAAGGCCTGTTTTGGGGTAACTTAGGCATGTGCTTATCACCAAAATAAACATATGCTGGGGTCAAATAGGATACTGGTTTTAGCCTTTTAGGCTTGCTTTTTCAAAATCGTTCGACCTTTATTCCACAAGAATGAAGCTGATATACAGGTGATAATTGAGGGGTGGGCAAAAAGATCAAAGTTCACAACCAACTTTGAGGTTGGCTAAAATATTTTAAGATTTAAGCCAAAAAGGAGGCAGGGAGCTAATATCTAGCCCAGCTGCTATAGGAAGAAGAACGTAATTTATTTATTTTTCTTTTCAAAATACAGGTGGGAAGCAATTAAAGATTTTAACCTTGTTCTGTTGCTTCCTGGATGTTTCATTGCCAACTAATGTTCTCACAAACTTTGTTTTAACTTTGATGGTATCGATATAGTATTTGCAATCATTATGGACCTGCAAAATTATTGACTTCTGAGCAAATATATTGAGCAAATAAGTTATTTGACCTTTTTTACTTGGATTTTGTCTTCTGTTAGGGTTCACTTGGTCAGGAGAATTCTGTCCTTACAAACATTTAACTTTTTTGGGTTCATCTGGTTTCAACATTTAACTTTTTTGGGTTCATCTGGTCCCAAATGAAGATAACCTTTGTATAAATCATATTTTTTATAAGTTGCATACTGTTTCGATCAAACTTTCAGTTTCATGTAATGTGCAGCTTTCATACATTGACATGCCATTTACCATTTTTGCTTTGTTGTGCTTTTTTTTTGGCAATTTTGTTCTATGACAGTATGGGTATCTTGATTTTAACATGATTTACTTATGGTTCTTTGCAGCTTTGAAAGATTGATTCTGAGGGCCAGGCAAAGAGGGTGGTTGGCTGTTCTTGTGTCGTTGTCAAGGTAACGAATTGATTTCCCACTGTACTACTGCAATGAACTATTTTTGTTTATGTACGCATGAGAAGTTTGTTATTTTTAAATTATGAGTTGGTTTGTTGCAGTTGGGCTTTTGTTTATTGTTTTGGCCTTGTAAGTAAAAGGGCTAGAAATACTGCTGAAATTGTACATCTGAGGCTTAGCAGTTGGTACATTTTTTTATCGCCACAATTGTCTTTTGATAGGTTCATTTAGCAGTTTCTCATGTGCCTGTTCAATGTTCCCTCCATATAGATCACCTTTAATTTGAGGCAAAATTAGGCTAATTGTGTACCTATAACATTAATGGGCGATTATTATACTGACCGAGATATTTTGAATTCTAAGCCTCATACCATTCTAACTGGAAAATTAATTTCTCAAACAATTAAGCAGCTGATTGTAATTTATCGAATAGCTATGCATGTTACTCTTATTTTGTCTGCAAGTACATAGTTGGTTCTCTGAACCATCTGTTGTAGAGGCTTACTTTTTTTGTTTGCTTTTGTGCTTTGCCAAATGAAGGGTTACTGGCAATCGAGTTTTTTTTTCTTTTCCATAGTATGCGAGATGACCTGGTTCTACCACCTTGCTTCTCGCTCGGAGATCAAAATTGTATTGCTCAGCTAAGAGTTAGATGATTTTTCATTCAAATAGTTAGATGATTTTTCATTCAAACTCAATATATATGAAAAATAATGTTTTCTTTGTATGTACGATGATTTGCATTTCTTGTAGTTTGTAATATGAAAGTTAACCATAGAACTAACATATGCATGGACATGTAAATAACCTGGGAGATGAGGTGAAATTGGTAGCAAACAATGGGAAGCTAGCTTCTATGAATTTTTTTCTTTGGTAATATGCTGGGTAGTATTCTTGGTCAGTTGTCATAACTTGCAGATAATTAGAAGCAAACTTGCATTGATAATGTGATGTGCAATTTTAGCTCATGGACTGCGCAAGTTATCCTATATGACTACTTAAGAGATGATGGCTATTTACTTTTTTTCGTTGTATGGAGAACCAGACATGATACTTTCTCACTTGCATTATTGTGCATGCAATGGTGTTCTGTTATTTTTTGTTGCCCTGGCCATATTTTGATGGTACCTTTTAGTTTGCTTTATTGTCCTGCTTGTATGAGTTACATGTTCAATATTAATGTTTTGTTTTATGGATGTATGTTCTACTACTTCTTTAATGCTTATCCTGAGCAACTGACTTCACTCAGATGCCTGATAGTATGGCTGCTAAAATGGGTGGAGCTGTCCAAGTGCATAATGATGAATTGATGACAGTGTTAAACGCACACAAATGGCACAGCCTAGCTTTGGCCGTGAAGAAAAGCACATTAGGTTGCAATCAAACCACTTCACTGTTAAACACACACCAATGGCATGGCCTAGCTTTGTCTGTTGTATACTCAGATTTATACTCCAAACAAAGGGTAGCGGAATATCTAATGGATTGATATAGAGGGTTTCCTTGAACTGGAAATAGGGACGAGTGGCTCCAAAAGTCAAAATTGGAGCCATCTTAATCATGGGTGATTGTCTGTGTGAAAGGTGTGTGCTCCTCCTAGTATTCAGTAAAATTTACTTGAAGAGATGATTCTGTAGTTTGGTGGAGACGAATTGTCTGGGTGACTAGCTGTGAAGTTTAATTGACAAGATCTCATCGTATTTCTAGTTTGATTTGCTAGAATTCGTAACGAGGCCATGCCTTGCAAACTCTGATTTTTGGATTAATCTGGGAGGATTTGTATCCCTAAGAGCTATCTTATCTGATTCCTACAATCAGTTCTGGTCCAACCCTTTTTATGATAGATGCCATTTTGTGATTTACTCATACTACCAATTAATGATGCACAGTTTCTTTCTTTCTTTCTTTCTTGTACAAGGTTAAGCAGAAACTAACTTGTTGGTGTCACTTGACCTGCAAAAAGAGTTATTGTTTCTGCAAGTGTTGTGGAATAAAAATATGCCTGCCTTAGTGTTTCTAGTTTTGTGCTCTATTGTTCCCAATGTTCCATCATGCCTGAATATGTGCAGTTTTTTAGGTGTTCTAAAAATTTCCTTGGTTACCATCTAATTGCAGTGCAATTATATTATTATTGCAACGTTCAATGATGTGCAATTTATTAGTAATTTGACTGCAATTTTTTTTAAGGTTTGCATGCAAGGTGAAACCCTGTTTTTGTGTGGTTGTGCATCACATTCTGTTGATAGCAGAGAATGTGTACTATATATTCATGCTTATATTGTCCTGCATTGCGAACGAGCTTCTATCGTAGTGGTAGAACGCTCTAGTAGCACCCTCCAGGTCCTGGGTTCGACTCAGGCTGGGGGCAAAAAAATTCCCTCGCTTGCCCCATAAGCCAAAGCACAGGTCGAAAGGCTCGCCCAGTAGCTGGTCGTTAGGTCGGGCCCAGTCGTGCGGGCCGGCGTTAAGCTCCCTAGGCGCTCTCACACGGCCGATGCCGCCGTGTCGTGGTGGGGCAAGGGTTCGGGATTTTCTCGATCTGTGAGAGGATCTTTCTTCTTAAGCTAATGCCGGGGGGTGTCTTGTACCCCTGTAGGTCGAGTTTTTTATATTGTCCTGCATTGAAAAATTTTCAATTTATATATATCTTAGCAAAAACACAAGCAATGGTTCACAAAAGAGTCTGTACTATTGTATTACAAGACTAAAGTTAGACATAACTATACAAGTAGCCTTATTTTTTTCCACATATTTTTTTGTGCAATGTGCATTCTCTATTAAAACATGATGCATTTTTTACTGTATCCTACTGGTTTTCTAAAAGATTGTGAAATTTATTCACTTTGATTTGTTTCTGTTCAACCGCACGAAATAATATTGGCAGAGATATATAGTTGGCAGAAGAAAACAAGGCCAGAGAAAAATCAAGAGTAAACATGCAGAAAACGAGATGCACAAAATGGGAAGAACAAGGTGGTGATCGGTTCGGCTGAAAAGCTCATGGCTTATAGCTGAAAACATCAGAGTGATCAAAAAAGCATCAGAGTGGTGACAGAGGCTTATTTAGCATAATTAAATTTAAAAAAATTTAAAAATATAAAAAATATGTTAGCCCATTACGTATAATACAAACAAATACGGGAAAAAAAAGAACCGGCAAAAAAGCTCAACAAAAAGCTAAAAGTTCAGAAAAAGATGAAACTTATGAATAGTGAAAAATAAGCCAGAAGTCGAAGTCGAGTTGATCAGGGCAAGTAGAAGAAAAAACCAGGGGATTCCGCAGTCCCAGATCCATTTGCACAGGCCAGTCCACCATTCCTCTCCAATGCCTCGTCCTCGCTTCTTCTGCCCCTCATGTCTTCTGCGATCCCCCTCCCCTTACATGATTGCCTTTTTTTCCTTCTACTTTTTATGGGCCTCACTATTCTGCAGAGTACAGGGGGTTACGTGATCGTCTTTTTTTTCTTTATACTTGTTTTGGGCCTCACTATTCTGCAGAATAGACGCGATTCTGCATTGTTCTGATTTCTTTTTACACACAAATGAATCGGCCTTTTAATTGGGTTGGGGCACTAACGGGTCAGAACTAGGAAATTGCGGGCCCGTTAACATTTCGCTGGGCAGCCATACAAAAGTTACAGTGAAATAGCCCAGGAACAACATAAGAGCATCTCCAACAATCCCCCTAAAAACCCACCCCAAAAGACACCTTTTAGGGGCAACCCAAAAAATTTGTTAACATATTTTAGTCCCCTCCTCCAACAGCTCCCCTAAATATATCCTAATAGTATCCTCGACATGCTGCCCCTGCCGTCACTCATCTCCCTCAGCTCCCGGACAATGCTCTTCGAGACATTGCGATATATGGTGAGGAATTAGAAAACTTTGATAGCACTCGGGCGGAATCAATCAAAGAACTTAAGAAATTGCCTATACCGACAATGCACTCCCGACTAGTGATTATGGATTTCTTTTCTTATTGCTCCATGGCAAAATAGCCATTACTAGAGAATCTACCCCAAAAAGACAAGAAACATTTCGCATGGTAGTGAGATTACGATCCTCAGTAACCCAATCTCTCGCAAAAATTGATTTAAAAATCATGAACGAATTGAAGCACATAGCTCAGGAGAAGAAGAGCCCAAAACACAAATTTTGCAGATTCGAGCTTCCCGACACTTCAATCACAAGGAGAGGAGCGACGATGCTACATTTGGATCCCGACAAAGTTGAAGTTATCCTCTCGGATTGGCCCCAAATATACCAAATTTCTACTACCGCACTCAAAGACCGAATCTTTAGGCCAAAGAAGTGGCGGACTGTCCTCGTCGCTGGCGAACGCGGCTGCGACTGCAGGGGCGGGCGGAGGCCGTGGGACGACCGGCGGCGGAGCACCAGAGGCGGAGGGGTGGGTCGCGGGCGCCGGGCGGACCGCCTTGCGTAGCTGCGCTTGCGCCGAGGCGGAGGGCGAAGCCCCTGGAATACTCGGTGTCGCGGGAAAGGAAAAAATGTGGCGCGAGATTTTTTTCCCAGCGCGCGTGCGGCGGGAGCGAGGAATGGGGACCCCTGAAAGTTCCCGGTTTCTACCTAAGTTTTGGGAGAGTTTTGGGGTGAATAGAAATAGGGGGGGTGTTTAGGGGAGTTCTTGGAGAAGACCTTTTACACAATTTCCCAATAATTTGATTTAGGGAGAGATTTAGGGGGATTGTTGGAGATGCTCTAACCACATGGGAATCGTGTGGTTCTAAGAATCGACTGAAAGTTCACGTTATTTTAGTCGACTATGCAATAGACAATTTCTAAAAAATATAAACAAAAAATCATCAGCTACAGCTAAAAAATATCAACCCCAATGTATGCTACTACAGAACAAATGACCATGGAGAGCACAGCTGCAGGTGCAGAGTTCGAGACTTTTGAGTAGTTCGACTCAGTTGGGCCGGAATGCCCATGTGAAGCCCATCAACGGGACATTTGGGCTTAAACCCGCCTGAAGTGGGCGAACAGGCGGCATGGCCTGGTGGGCTGGGCTCGCGCACGAAGTTTGGCCCATTAAGTCACCGCACTAGCCCATCACGGGAGTCCCCGTGGCTTGGGCTGGTTATCGTATATCTCTGGCCCAAATCTGCAGTCCTAGACGAATCCTCTCATGCACACCTCAGGAACGCATGCAATTAAAAATGAGTTCCATTTCTTGACTTTATTATTTATACAGCATCCATTTTGCATTTCAGTTCATTTTTATGAAGAAAATCTACAATGGATTTAAGACTATGATTGGAGTAACTGAATAATCACATGCCAATCCTTGGTGATCGGGAGCTTAATCAAATTAAAGCAATCACATGCACGGACTAAACAGTGAGTAATCCAATAAAGAAAAGGCCAAAGTGGTACAACTATGCGGTTGTGTATACTGCTGTAGCCAGGCTAAAACAAAGTTTCCGATTCGATTCCTTGGGTGTTGGCATAATTTCAATCTGTGCATCGGTCTGTAAAAAAAGGAAGAAGCAAGAAACAAACTACACATGTGATACACACGCAGCTGGTGTTTCAAACAGTAGCAAGAGTAATTCCCTTTATACCCTTGTGGTGGAATCGTGCCAAGAATGTCCTTCCAAATGTTCAGATCAAGTCCATTTTTTACTTGCCAATGGCAGGTTAAGTCAATTTAATTATTTTGGGAAAGTAAAGCAAGAGATAAGCAGTCACTAGCTATTTTACACCAAGCAATAGACGAAGGAGACGTGTCAGTCGCTGGAATACGTCCATGTCCTTCTCATTCCCCCAACATTTCCTCGTCGCCGCGGTCCCATCGTCCGACCTGTTATCGCGTACGGTACCACCACTTGTGATCTTCTGTGGCATCTGTTCAGCGTTCGCTTTCTTTGCTTCAAGTCTAAGCGCAACGATCGGTAATTACATAAGGAAATCTAGTAATGTACAAGGTTTCAACTAACCACAATTTTACTCTTACTATTGTTTTCTGTTAAGATTTACAAGATAAAATGTAATAGAAATAAGGCAAACCCCCTTAGAGCAACTTCACTGGAATGAGCTATCACCTTCAAGCGAATTCTTCTCCAGCGACAACAGCGGTCTATAGTGACGTGTTAAGGTTAGTGTTTATTGGGTTAAGTTTGGATCCATTAACTGTGAAGCGGCCTATAGTGACGTGTTAAGGTTAGTGTTTATTGGGTTAAGTTTGGATCCATTAACTGTGACGCATATTCATTAACATCGAACATGACACTAAACAATAGATTATTAGTTGATAAAAAATCGTCTTATTGAATAGTAAGTTATATTATTGCATTGCAGCGGAACAATAGCCGGATGTAGTATACTTTTATTACAATATTATTGTCATGTAGAACTTAAGTCTTTAATACACTGTTTTCTGATTAACAATAATGTTACAAAAATGTTATAGAAGTTCCATTATACACGCTAATTATACAAGTATTGGATACAATTATTTAAACATCCTAGCTTTTGGAGACAAAGTATTAAAGGTAGTCCACCTATCCCATTCTCTTACCAAGGCATTTATCTCGTCACGATCCTCGATATGCTCATTCTCATCTCATGTGCGGTATCCTCTATGTTGAATATCTCACATCCAACTTGAGGAAATCCCTAGTTAGATTAGGATCTAATAAATCAATTTAATAGCAAGGGTGAGTACAAACATACTTGGTAAGAATTAATATCAACAAAACGCGACTGTATGACTTCTTTATCATCAAAATTATTTTCTATCTCTTCCTTCTTTATAAAATAGATTACCAAATTAAAGTGAAGATTTGTAAGTTTTAGTATTTCCAATACACTAGTCATCCTGGTGAAAGAGAAAGAACCCCCAGTCAGTCTCTGTAGCCTACAATTCAGGAGACAGACATGAATTCCATGATTCGATTAGTGTTGCGCAAGCTTGTGTTACTTTATCCATAGTTACTCTGAACTCTTTACAACTGGATCATCCATATTTCCTTAGATATGGTGTTGAGTTTAAAGTACATAACGTTTTCTCTAGTTACATTATCATATATTCACCCAACTATTCTTAATCAGTGGCCCGGGGTGGTCTCTTACCCTCACCCGACACCCACCGACCTCGAAGTAGTCATTGGTTGGGGCGGTCTAACTCTCACGTAATACTCCACTACACTAATATATGTGCTTAGGCTCGCCACTTTTGGGCTCTATACCGGTTCTAGCTCTACCTGCTTTGGATCCACCACTTCTAGGTTCTATATCAGTTTTGGTTTTCTCTACATATTTATACTACTTACCTATGTGGAGATGATAATAACATTGTAAGGTACCATTTTTTGCTCACACAAAGTAAGAATATGGTTGACACTAAAAATACAGTTCTGTACCCAAGTGAAAGTTGTTTAGTCCTTATATTATAACCATATGTAGAGAGCCCCAACCAACCCCTCACTTTCCTAACCAGGCACCCTCTACTCTCCTATTATACATAACTTGCAGTCCAGTAGCTCTTCCAGCTGGACTTGCCATGTTTTTTTATCTGTTTTTTATTTCTTATAAGGATCTTCCCTTCTTTGATCTCTTTTCTTTTCTCATCTTTTCATCAATTCTTAAAAAAAGTATTTTTTTTAATGCAACAGGTTATAGTATATATTATGAAAGTAGTTTTTCTTAATTAAGTATATATATTATGAAAGTAATTTTTCTTAATTAATATAATTAATGAGAGCAATCAAAGGTAAACTTATCTGGAATTTGATATTAGTTGCTAGTTTTAAGTATGTTCGGGTCAAGTCTTTCCCTTGACTCGAATAGTCATCTACATTTAGTACGTAGGTTATGGATTAATTTATAGAAATATAAGAAAATACATCATGCCAATGTGCTCCTATGACGGTGTTGTGGTAAAAATGAGGGTTACCCTCATGGACCGAAGGTCCCTGGGGTGAATTTGGCATTGTGGTTCAGATTTCTACTGTTTAAGGTAAGGTTAGTGGAATTTAAAGTGAGTGTTGACTCGATTTTCACCAGATGATGAAGTCTAGTAAAGCGTGAGGTGCCAGTAGACCCTGGACAGTCCTGGTATCTCGGTTCGAGAAGCCCTGCGCCACCGAAAGGATGCAGACCAGCTGACCATCCTCCTTGCCAAGACGCAAGGGAAAAGGGCAAGGGCCAAGCTTGCACCATTCCAGTCTAAGGATTGGTCCCAGGACGCCGGTTGGACCCCTACAAAGCAGAAGGTCCTGACTTGTTGTACTGCTTCGATTTGCCTTGCCTTTGTCTTTCTTGATCGAGATCCAACTGTTGAAGTTGCGGGTGCCGGTGCTCGTGGAAGATGAACCAGATGGAGTACTTGCAGGAGTGCGGGTAATTACTAGCACTATGGGGTTTTCTGCCTTGGCCGACTGCACTAGCTCCTTGAGCATGAATGTGGAACATGCCTCAAGGAACGTGGGGAAGGGCTTGAGTAGCGGGATCATGAAGGCATGGACGACATACTTGTCACTGATGCCGCGCAGCAAGGGGAGGACCAGAGTCTGATCCGAAACTGGATGACAAATGTCACGCAATGCATTTGCAAGAGACTTGAGACGATGGCAGTATGCGAACACGATCATACTACCCTACATAGACCCTACACAACGCCGCGGAGTTCTGCTTCAAGATGAATGGCTTGAGCTAGTTCATTGTCACGGAACAAGCCCTCGAGCTCGCACCATGTGTCGTACGCCGTGGAGTTAGGATTCATCACCATCTGGAATAGCTCGGTGGAGA
Organism: Dendrocalamus sinicus; assembly: GCA_036346575.1. Lineage (NCBI taxonomy): Eukaryota > Viridiplantae > Streptophyta > Magnoliopsida > Poales > Poaceae > Dendrocalamus > Dendrocalamus sinicus. Next base: position 31,360,923 of record CM070649.1, on the reverse strand, counting down.
TGGTTGTATACAACCATTGGAGAACAATGTAGTCGTCCTGTACCCATGCCGGGTCGTCGTGGATGGGATCTGAGCCATTGATATGATGGCGCAGAGAGTATCTGCTGAGATGGACGAGGAAGAGACATCTCCACTAAGAGTAATTCGGGACTTGAAGGTCTAGAACAATGGGAATGAAGGCCTTGATGTTGCCTACTTGGAGAGCAAGAGTGGAAGGAGTGAAGACGGAGGCACTCTGGGAAGAGGTGGAGGAAGAAGAGGTGGAACTGACAGTGCCATTGCCGGCGGCAAAAGAACCGGTTTCACTCATATCTAGGAAGAGGATCGCTAGTAGTCTGATACCATGATAAATGTATAATGACAGCACACACTTGTATTCTCATTGCATTCATGTATAAATAGTATATTGAGAGATAAGTACATGGTACGTTGAGCAACAGAAACAAGCGAACAAAGTGGATTGGCAGTTATATACCGAGCCCATGAAGCACATGAATTGCTGGTGCAGGCCGTAAGACCAGGACCTAAATATTATCTATACAGTTGTGTTTAGCCGACTAAGAGCAACTCCAGCAGTAGCTCTCAAAACAGGGCCCCTACTTTTTATTTGAGGGCTCCCCCTACTTTTGAGGGCCCTATTTTCTGGGCTGCACTCCAGCAGGAGCCCTCAAAACAGAGCCCCTACTTCTCAATTCCCTCTATTTCCTCACACACTATATGCATATGTATGGGACAAAAGCACAATACACAATAAAATATTTATGATTTCACAATGAGGGACAATATTTAAATATATGAATTCAAATACGAATATTCAAATTTAAATTCAAATTTGTTCCGAATTTAAATTGAAAGCACAAAGTTCATCACATAACATTAAAATTTGTTCGAATTCAAATATGAATTCAAATACAAATATTCAAATTTAAATTCAAATTTATTCCGAATTTAAATTGAAAGCACAAATATGAATTCAAATACGAATATTCAAATTTAAATTCAAATTTGTTTCGAATTTAAATTGAAAGTACAAAGTTCATCACATAACATTCAAATTTAAATTCAAATTTGTTCTGAATTCAAATACGAATATTCAAATTTAAATTCAAATTTGTTCCGAATTTAAATTGAAAGCACAAAGTTCATCACATAACATTCAAATTTAAATTCAAATTTGTTCCGAATTCAAATACGAAATATTCAAATTCAAATTCGAATTTGTTCCGAATTTAAATTGAAAGCACAAAGTTCATCACATAACATTCAAATTTAAATTCAAATTTGTTCTGAATTCAAATACGAATATTCAAATTTATTCCGAATTTAAATATGAATTCAAATACGAATATTCAAATTTGTTCCGAATTTAAATTGAAAGCACAAATGTTCCACAAAAAACGAGGAAAGCTGAAAAATGAGAGCCGGAGTAGGGGCCCCTAGGAATGAGGGGTGGGAGGGTGATTTGAGGGCCTCCTCAAATTTGAGGGCTCTAGTAGAGGCTCTGCTGGAGCTCATTTTTTGGCTCAAGCTCTCAAATTTGAGTTTTGAGGGCTCAAGTAGGGGCCCTGCTGGAGTTGCTCTAACATAAAGTTGTTCTGCCGATTTTCTTTTGTGCAACTAATATAGTTGTACATGCATCTGTAGCTCTATCAATCATAACCACGCTCCAATGGTTCCTATGTTCCTATATTCACCATAGCGAGCTGAGCTTTCATATATGTTCCTATGTTCGCTGATGCTTGGTCATCCAGATGACATCATGATAAGAAAGAATCCACTCATTCTAGAAAGATAAGCAAGGATGTGGAGAGAGAATGGACAAGCCCCACGGACCAGATGCTAGATCTGCACCTAGAATTCTTCAAGTGTAAATGTTCCTTGCATACGGTGCAGTCCAGTCTATTCAGTCCTTCCCTGCATCTTCCACGCTCCTGAAGAAGTCAGTAAAATGGTCATGGCATATTCTTTCGGGGTACTATTTATGATTTTTAGTTGGAGTTTAAGTGCTCGTACGAATGAATTAAAAGCTGATATGTCATTTCTAAAAGACTATCTCGATAAACCGCTTTAAAACAATAACGTTATCCTGTTTATTTGTTCAAGAGAAATCATAAGCTAAAAAGATGCTTATTAATATCAAATGGCTGACCCTATGCTACGTAATAGTAAGGTTAACCCGATGAAAGTCTCTGCACTCCATCCATGCAGAATTCAGAAAACAAGAGACAAGGAAATAGCACGATATAAATGTTCGTGAAGACTTGAATGCATGCATCAATCAGGCATTATATTGACTCGCCAGGTTTCTGAATTTTTCTTCGTTGTTGTTTCTGGAAGACAGGCAAGTCCCAAATGAATGAGAATAGATGGACTGACTGACTGACCAACGAACGATCATCGACCAGACCTTCAGTCCCGGCACAGCTTCAACCGCCGTCTGCCGCAGAAGTCGGCCCGCCCTGATTTTTCTGGCTTTCTATTTATTTAGTTTAGAAGTTAGTAGAAACACGTCAGGTTTTAATTTCGATTTATTTTGGTTATTTTAGTTTTTTTTTCTTTTACATTATCTACGATGATATAATAATTTTTTTATTTTTAATTAAATAACTTAGAAAAAATCAACATAACTTTTGCCAAAAGCAAGAAACTTTAAAGTATCACCTTCTCTGCTCTGCATGTGTTTCCTGACCGGCCATGGATGTTTCGCTGTGCACTGTTGCAGCCATAGGCCTCACGTGCTTCTGCCAAGTGCTAGCTAGTGTCTACTTGAGCCCCCCCATCGCATCATCTCCCCGTTGATCCGATCTGCTTTTGACGCTCCGGATCTGATCCGATCCCTACTTGTTCTGTATCTACTATCTAGTGTATTATGTCGGAAACGTAAAACTTCCTCGCCTACCGGATGTAAAGTCCCGGATTGACACCCACATGGTGAATTTGGGAACCGTAAGAAAACCGTAACGACAAATCCCAAATTGCTGTGGCCTGGTGGCACGATTCATACGTACCGTGCTCCTGATAAGTACAGAGGTGTTTTTATTATCTGTTGCTGATGGTTTTTAATTATAGTTGATAATTTTCGGCTAAAATCAATAGTGGTGGTTGAAAGAAATTGTTTTTAAAAGAAGATGATGAGCAATAGAAAAATGAGAAAGAGATACGTGTACGAGATAAGAACGAGAGGAGTGAAGAACCTATTTAAAGAAATCAAACGTTTATATTGGCTTCTAACTAGATAAGCTAAAAGTAGAAATTAACACGAAGACCCCCGTAATCAGTGGCGGAGCCATGATTTAGTTACGGCTCGGGCTCAGTGGTAGAATGATCTAAGCTGGACCATAAAATATTACCTAGGTTAGACTAAATTTATCCGAACTGTACATTAGATATTTTTTATACTATAGATTAAAATTTATCCTGTCTTAGGTAGGGCTTCGCCCCTGCCCGTAATCTAAAACAAACGGTTAAAATATGTGCTATCCTTCGTCCTTTTTCCGAACGTGAAATAGCTGTGGCGTTTGCATTGACAGAAGATGTCATACATACATACATACATATATACATACATACATAGAGATTGTTGACTTGGGTCTAGGTGACTGCTAACCACGGGGGAGAGGACAGAGGATGTGAAAGGCACTCTAGCTGGAGGGTGTTTGGTAAAGTAGCAATTGGTAGCCACTGTTTGATAGCGAGCGATGGGCCTGTGACGCGCGCTGCTTGACTGGCTGGCATCTATATGATGAAATGTCGTACGTCGTCGTCTGCAGCATTGCATAATAACTGCCTACAAGTGGCTCATTCGTAGTTCGTTACCCACACTACAGTCTATACTTGTAGCTAGTACTACTTCCTACATATGTGCATGCACCCATGGACTACAGTTAAGTCCTAATCTCAAAACGGGGACCCTTCTTTTTCGTCAAGAAAAGAGAAGAGTGCACGCACTTCCTGCGGCCTATAGGGTTATTCTTTTTTACTAAAATTTATAGCTTTTAACTGTAACATATGATTTTTGGGTTGTTCATACGAGAGATTACAGAGTAACAGAAATTCACATACAATTTTTGCTGATATAAATAAAGTCAGTACATTATATACTATAATTAAATAGTAAACTCTATCTTAAAAATATACTCCATTTAAAAGCTTTATTGTACAAACACCGAAAAGTAGTTTTTGGAAACCGAAAAAAACAGGCCCATAGATTCCCAGCTAGTCTAACTGGTACGGCTTCTCTTAAGTGCGGCGTTTCTAGTCTTAAGTTCTACTGCATGCAGCAATTGCATGTTCTGTGTCGTCCGGTTCGATTATAGGTTTATGTCCACAAACTATGCACTAGGTGAGTTACTTGCATTTTTCATGGTTCGATCGTGCCATCTCTGAAGTTTGTCCACTTTTCAAGGGAAGTTGGGTAGTCCATCTTTCACGGACGGGCACCGTGGTAATATGTAGAGCAAGCGGCCGTGTTAGTTTCTTTCCACTAGTGATGGAATCAGGCCTCAGGTTAGGTGGACGAGGCTAAAAAACAAAGTCTATAAAAGAATTAGTGACTTTGATGAAAAAATATCTAAAACAAAAGCTCAAGTTGGTCTAAAACCAGTTGCTCGGGGCTTAGGCTAAGTTTGATTCTGCCCCTGCCATCCACCAAACTCAGGGATCGAAAATGACAGAACGTTGTTGCCAACCAACGAGTAGTAGCGTGTTTTCACGCCTTCTCACGCGTCCAAACTCTCACCCTGGTCGTCCGTTTCCACCACCTCCGTCCGCCCGCTCCCAACTCCCATCCTGATCGATCGAGCTCCCTTCCAATGCCGCCGCCGTCCACTTCCATGTCCCTCTCACCGTACGCGTCGCACAACCTCAACGCGGACCAGCAGCAGAGCCAGACAGCAACTACCCCCCTACTACCGGCGCGGTGCACAAGAACCCAGTGATCGCGGAAGCAAAGCACACCTTGTGTTTGTTTAGCTGTTTCCATTTCACACGTCGTCGTTTCCAGCGCGCGCGGTTAATTGTTGTTGCCGTCTGTCTTATGCCGGCCGTTCTTGCCATGCTTCCGCGGCAGCGGCGGCTGATCGAGCTGTTCGCGTTCTTGCTCGTTCTTGCTTGGGGTGGCGCCGCCGCCACCGACGAGTTCGTGTTTGCCGGCTTCGCCGGCGACAGCGTGACGACCAGCGGCGCGGCGGTTGTCACCCCCACCGGCCTTCTGCGGCTCACGAATGATACGAACGAGAGGTTCGGCCACGGCTTCTACCCCGTGCCGGTCCGCTCCAAGAACGCCTCCACCGGCGCGCCGGTCTCCTTCTCCACCACCTTTGTGTTCGCCATCGTGGCGCGGTACCCGGACGCACACGGCCACGGCCTGGCCTTCGCGCTTGCGCCGTCGGTGGCCGTCCCGGGCGCCGTGGCCGGCAAGAATCTGGGCCTGTTCAACACGTCGGACAACATGGGCAGGGGGAGGAGCGAGATCGTCGCCGTCGAGCTCGACACGGCGCTGGACGAGGAGTTCCAGGACATCAACGACAACCACGTCGGCGTCGACGTCAACAGCCTGCGGTCCGTGAACTCGACCCGGGCGGGGTACCACGACGTCGGCACCGGCAGATTCGCCAACCTCGGCTTGAGCAGTGGCGAGCGACTGCAGGTGTGGATCGAGTACGACGGCGACAGCACGCGCCTCGAGGTGACGGTGTCGCCGGCCGGCAAGCCCAGGCCGGCCATGCCGCTCGTGTCATGCAGCGTCAACCTCTCGTCTGCCCTGGCCGACGACACGTACGTCGGGTTCTCCGCCGCGAATGGCGCGGCCTCGAGCTCGCACTACGTTCTTGGCTGGCGCTTCCGCCTCGGCGGCGGCCGCGCGCAGGACCTCGACCTCTCCAAGCTCCCGCCGCTCCCGTCGTCAAGATCCAAGAAAAAGACGCCGCTGCTACTGCTCGTGACACTGCTCCTCGTCGCCGTCGTGGTCCTTCTGCTGGCGTCGGCGGTCGTCGCGGCGCTGGTCGTGCGGCATCGTCGGTTCGCCGAGGAGGAGGAGGACTGGGAGATAGAGTACGGCCCTCACAGGATCAGCTACAAGGACCTGCACGTGGCGAGCAAGGGCTTCCGCGACGTCATCGGCGTCGGCGGCTTCGGCCGCGTGTACCGCGGCGTGCTCCCGAGGTCGGGCGCCGAGGTCGCCGTCAAGAAGGTGTCTCACGACTCGCGGCAGGGGCTGCGGGAGTTCGTGTCGGAGATCGCCAGCATGAGCCGGCTGCGCCACCGCAACCTGGTGCAGCTCCTGGGCTACTGCCGAAGGCGGGGCGAGCTGGTGCTCGTCTACGACTACATGGCGAACGGCAGCCTCGACAAGCACCTGTTCGGCGGCGCCAACCTGCAGCCGGCGCTGACCTGGGAGCAGCGCGCCAAGATCGTCCGGGGCGTCGCCGCCGGGCTGCTGTACCTGCACGAGGGGTGGGAGCAGGTGGTGGTGCACCGGGACATCAAGGCCAGCAACGTGCTCCTCGACGCCGACATGAACGGCAAGCTTAGCGACTTCGGCCTCGCGCGGCTCTACGACCACGGCAGCAACCCGCAGACCACGCACGTCGTCGGCACGCTCGGGTACCTCGCGCCCGAGATGAGCAAGACCGGCAAGGCCACCACGAGCACCGACGTCTTCGCCTTCGGCGCCTTCTTGCTCGAGGTGGCCTGCGGCCGGAGGCCCATGGAATTCAGCTCCAACGCCGACTCGCCGGGGCTCGTCGAGTTCGTCCTCGACTGCTGGAAAGCCGGGAAGATCAAAGACGCGAGGGATCCAAGGATCGGCCAGTGCGACGACGACGATCTCGAGCTAGTTCTTAAGCTCGGGCTACTCTGCTCGCACCCTGACCCGCGCCGCCGGCCGAGCATGAGGCAGGTGGTGCAGATCTTGGAAGGTGCTGCGCCGCCGCCGGGGACATTGCTGGAAGATCTCACCAGCAGCGGGATGCCGTTCGGGTACAACGAGTCGTTCGACGAGTTCGTCACCATGTTCCCATCGACGTCCGAGATCACCACCGCCACGACACAGCCGCCGTCTTCGCACTCCACCGACGAGCAGCGGTTGAGTAGAGCCACGTTTTGAAGCCAATTTAGCACATTTTGGTAATGTATAGGATGGTTGATGTTGATGTATGTCAGTATGTGCTATGTGGGACTGGAAATTAAGCAAATAATTGCAGGATTGGGTGTATGGGACTCGAAGTATCAATCGTTTTTAGAGGTGATCAAGGAGAAGTTTTGATCAGAGGGTAGTACGCCAATCAGCGTTATCTCTTGTTACTTTCTCAATAATGGAGTCTGCAAGAACAAATATTGCAACAAGAAACAGCTTCCATTCGCTCAATTCAAAACTGTAAGGGCATGTTTGAAACTCAGGAATCTCATAGGAATTTCGTAGGAATTTCACATGAAACAATTTAATTCCTGCAGAAATTGAGAAAAATCCTCACGTTCCAAACGGAACCTAAAAGAAGAAAATGTGAATGATATGAATTCCAAAGTTTGCAGTTGCATCACTTTTTTCTTTCTTTCTTTCCTTTTTTTGAAGTGTTTGCAGTTGTATCACTTTACAATCCACAATCCAACACTTCAGAAACATCGGAAGAGTATGAAGTATGGTAATGTCGATTCTATCATGCGGCAAACATAAAATATTACCTCTGAAGAATGCGACCTATAATACTACTTCTGAATCCACGCACCCAGGCACGCTCGAGAACCGTGCTTGAGACAGTCTAAACTACGTGTTTAAGAAACACCTAGAATTTCATTCCTGAGTACGTCTGAGAACACCACGACCACTCGTCTGAAAAATCTTCTTGCATAAAGAAATTATATCAGCTTACTTTCATTGTAGCTAACTACTAGTAGAACTATCTAGGTTGAGTTGACCATGGAAATTTGATGGCTACCCTACTATAGTCCCTAACCCGTTACTCGCCGCTGCCCATGTATGTATGAATTTGAAAGCATCCTACCATTCAGTCAGAGGGTCTAGTTTCTTATTTTCTTCACTTTTGTGCTGATGTCCAGCCTAGGGTTGCTCCAATTATTCATGTCTACACTAAGTTTAGTCCATATTCTCATTGTTACCGTAGTAATCTAGCACACATGTATCAATTAATATGCAGCTAATACATGAATAATCGGGGCCTAATATCATGGAAAATGAACAATTGGCAGTCCACTGACATAATATTAATTAATACGAGTGCAAATAATAGTACTACATACATAAACTTAGCATCATACAATAGCAAGTTCATAACTAACTTCACTCGTACATACGTTCTAAATACAGACATAAGTTCACAAATACTAATACATTACTCATTAGTTGGCACTATCATACCACGAAAATTAGCCATCCAGAGGCTAGAATATAGTGGACTAACATCTCATGCATGCTGCCCCATCGTTACTGCCATTGCTGCCACTCCCAGTCCCATTCCCCCTCCGCTGCCCGCTACCTAACCCGCTGCTGTTGGGGCCGCGCGCTAGTAGCAACGCCGCCATCTCCCAAACTGAAGCTCTCAGCCTGCAAGAATGTGTTGGCAGCAGCTGCGTCCTGAGATGGCCCCGGATGCACACTCATGTGTGGGTTGCGAAGTTCAGCATGCATCCGTGGGGGAAGATGGTAGTGAGGAAGCTATGGATATAGGGGTAGGGGTGTTGTTGGACCTCCAGAATCTCCATATGGTGGGGGTAATACGGAGGAGGCCAGTATTTGGTTCAGTTGAGGATGGTGGCACTGAGTAGGGTGGTGGTGGAACTAGGTACGATCGTGGAATGAATAGTCATTGGAGGTGGATTTGGTGGATCTCTCCCTAGCTCATTTCCCTGTTGTGTCGTATTTGAGGCTAGCATAGAATTGAGGGGACCTCCTGGTAGTAGTAGATGGATAGTATCCTGGAGTAGGGCTTGGTCATGCTCACTGGTTTGCTGATGCTGCATCCAAAAATTTGTGCTATCTTCTGCTCTTACAAGAGCATATCCCTCGTGGAGTGGTGTACAACATTGTGTCCGCAATCATCACCATATTGGAGGTGATGCTACGGGCTGAGGGTGTTGTATGACTGACATATACCAGTCTATAATTCATAGTTTCCGCTAGATACCTCAACACATGTTTTAATGCTTGCTTGTGTTGTACTGTCGGTCTTTCCATAAATCTGCTAAGTACTCCAACCAAGTATACAAGGTCTGTTGACGTATGTATCAAATACCGTAGGTAACCTATTATACTTCAACTTTTAGTCGCATCAATCGGCTCTCCTGCCTCATCTTTGTCGAGTTTCAATTTTGACTCCATGGGGTACTGACAAGGATTGCAACCCGTCATGCCTGCCTTCTCAAGGATTTTCTTTGCATAGATTGATTGCTTGATTGAAATATTATGCTTACTTTGGATCCTGGTTCAACTCCCAATATATCAATTTCTTTGATCTGCCATCTAATTTCTTCAGATGAGTGAGCACCTTTGCATATGCCACATAACCAAACACCCTCAAGTGTTCTAGATTTAGTTTTCTCCCGCTTAACGTTTCATACGGTGTCTTCCCTTCCAGAGCTTTTATGGGTACTCAATTGAGAATATACACAGCATGTTTTACAGCCTCAGCCCAAAATCTTCCCAGTAGTTGTCTACTCTTGAGTAAACTTCTTGCCATACTCATAACCATTTGGTTTCTTCGCTCGACTACTCCATTCTGCTACGGACTGTAAGGAGCTATGGAATACCTTCTAATTCCTTTCATCTCACAGATTGATTTGAATTGTTGTGCCAAGAATTCACCCTCATGATCAGATCTCACAACCTTGAGTTTGTGATCAGTCTCATTTTCAACTAGTGTCACAAGCTTTTGAACATGTCTTTGGCTTCTGATTTTCTTTTGAGCATGTATACCTACATAACTCTAGAACAATCATCAACAGGAAGTAGAAAGTATTTATTATCTCCATTTGACTCAAGGCTAATAGGACCACAAAGATCAATGTGAAGCAATTCCAGAAGCTATGAAGCTCTATATTGTGCTTGCGGAGGGAACGAGAGTCTTGTTTGTTTGGCAATAATGTAGCCTTCACATACTTGAGATTGATTGATGGGTGGCAAACCATGAACCATCCTTTTCTCTGTCATCAGCTTCAAAGAGCGAAAATTATCATGACCAAGTCGATCATGCCACAACCACGCCGTATTGTCCACCCTGGCACTAAAATAAGCTGGTTTGGCTGACTTGAGTTCAATCTTGTATAGCCAATTTGATGTTCACATTACCTTCATCAGTAGGTGTCCCCCGTGGTCATGCAGTAATAGGTATGGTCCACTTAGAGACACATCGCAGCCTTCTTCAGTCAGCTGACCCAGACTTATGATTTGCACAATCGTGGTATATAATAGACATCAGTCAACGCTCTTTGCTCTCCATTTTTTGCTTTGCAACAAAATAATATCCTTTCCTTCTATATGAACAACTAACCCATCTCCAAATTTCACCTTGCCTCAAAAGCATTCATTCAATTCATTGAATTATCCCTTCTGTCCAGTTATATGATTTGAAGCACCATTGTCGAGATACCATGTATTGGACTCCACCGTCTCTTCTCCAACCTTCAATAATTGTGGCTAGACATGTTCTTCAGTTAGCATCATAAGTTGTGTGCTCTTTTCTTCACAGATAGACAGCAGAAGTACTGGCTCCTACTCTGTTTTGTCTTGAATCAGATTTGCCTCCTCCTTGTATCGACAGTCAACAGAATAGTGCCCAAACGTTTGGCACTCAAAGCACTTAAAATGACTCCTGCAGTCTGCAGCATGATGGCCTTCTTTGCTGCGCAGGTAAGCATTTGATTTTTGACTTGTCTCGGTTGTAAGAGAACTTACCTTGTATTGCTTTCTCTCCACGACTAGCAGTAAAACCACGACCTCCTCAACCAAAACTATGGCCACTTGGACCACGACCACGTCCATGCCAATTGCCAAATCCCCAGCCTCCTTCTTGGCTTGGATTTGATTCCTGCCAAGTTTTATTTTCAACCTTCGCTTCTCTTTTCACTAGCAATGCTTGATCAGTCCTAGTCTTACACCCTTTGAGCAATCCCTCATGAACTTTGAGAGATCCTGTTACCTCTTCTATTTTCATGTTTTGGAGATCACTTGAATATAAAAGAGTTATGACCACCGATACAAACCTCTTAGGTAGGACACGCAAGTACTTCTCAACCACCGTAGATTCCTCCAGAGTACCTCCAAGAGATCAAATCTCATTGACCACATCAGTTAATTTTTCTACAAACTCATCTACCGACTGAGTATCACCCATATGCAGCACCTCATATTCTCCTCGAAGAATTTGTAATCAAACCTTCTTTACTAGTTGGTGAGGCGTGGAGGACCGGGACTAGGCACGGGAGGTGTTGAGGTCCGGACGGTCGGAGACGCCAAGATGATCGAGGCCGGTGAAGTGGTTGCAAGCCGGGAGACGAGGAACCGGAGCAGGAGCCGCCAGAGGTGGACACGACGGGCAATGGTGAGGTGAACCGTGACTAGGCTCGGGAAGGAGCCGAGGTCCAACGGTCGGACGCCCTAGTCTGGCGGGCGGATGCGGCAGATCTTGGAGACAAGTCTTGGTGAGGCTCGGAGTGGTCGGGACGAGACACATGTGGTGTCGGGGTCCGTGAACGCACCGAGGAAGCCAAGAAGACTTGGGACTCAAGGTGGTTGCGTGGCGCGGACCGGACTAGGCTCTGGAGGAGTCGGAGGTCCGATCGGTTGGAGGTAGGTTCGGTCGTGCGTGATCGGCAAGGAAACGGAAGCTTCCGGAAGGTGCGTGAGGGCAATTTGGAGAATTGACTCAGGCCGCAAAGCGAAGCGGCTTCTGTAAAAGCACCGAAATTTCGTCACCGTCACCAGACCGGGTTGCCGCAGCGCGTGTGTGTAAAACCGGTGTTAGAGGGGTTTACGGGTTAGCCTCAGATGGACTAATGGATGGATCCATTAGGGTTAGTCTCGGTGTGAGGCTATAAAAGGGAGAGGAGGCGCGAGTGTGAGTGGGTTGGCTGGCCGGGCCTTGAGGCACCCGCCTCCTCCCATGGGAGTCTGTAAGTGTGTTCTTGGGATTGTGTGAGAGAGAGGATGAGTGGAGAATCCATGTATGAATAATCGAGAAAGAGAGAAAGAGAAGAGGTGTGAGCTCCTCTCTATGCTCTCCGGCGATCGGGATTCCTTGTACTCCTTGATGGTTGGAATGGAAACTCGAGTTGTGGTCTCTGTCTTGTGTTTGAATGATTTGTTTGCGCTCTCTTTGTTCCTTCGTATATCTGTGTTCTTGGCTTTCAAATCGCAGATGACATGTGGGTTTTACTCAAGCCATCTTGGATACACTCCTTTCAGTCTTTGGGACATGGTCATTAAGAGTTATGACCACAGTCTCGGTGGCCCCATCTGCGACTACACTTCGTCGACTGGTGCTTTCCTCTGCACGCCTCTCGACTTTGGTTTGTCTTGATTTACCTGTTCTCCACCGGATGATGAAAATTCTTTGAGGAGAGGAGTGCAATGATACGAGCACCGCATCTTGAGACTTTGTCACCTCTTTCATTTAAGAGGTGGACCCTTCCTTGAGCATAGTTCTTTTGTTGTCGACTTGTGCCTTTTGCTTAGTTGGCTAGTGCTTTTCTTGTTGGCTCTTCTCTGTTAGTCCAAGGATTTCTTTTTTAAGCAAGGATGGTGCTTTGTCCTTTGACCATGTTTCATGGAGGACACTTACATCAATGCTCATTTTGAGAGAAGGATGGACATCTTCAAGATCGAGACTTGTTTCTTTTGTTGTTGCTCTTTGTCTGCGTTTGACTGAGGAAGGACTTCCACCGCTTCTTAATTGGTAGACCTTGTTCACCCAAACGAGGTGCGCACTCAAGTGAGAAGGTGTGAGTCTCCTTTGATGCTTTGGTTGGTTCTTCTCTTGGTTGTTCATGTGCCAGATCAAAAGAACACACGGATGATAATGCTAAGAGGACGAACAACAACTCATCATGAGCAAGGTAAAATGTCAATATGACCTTGGCCTTGTCCAAGATGAATATACTTGCTCTTAGGGATAATATGAGTGCCTAGATGGTAAACTCGCTAGATCGTTCTTGCTAGGTTGAAATCTCATTTAGCATGTATAGGTTGTGAGTCTTCCACTACAGATGGCGATAATTTAATTTCCTTCTTGCATGTTAAAATCTAAAAATGAGAAATTAAAATTTTGACTCACCACACTTGTGTAGAGGAGCTTGTTTCGCTAGAATCGGTTTAGTAAAAGCCAAGTTCCTCATCATGTGTCGTCGTAGTCGTAATGTCTTACGATCACGCTTCTTTCTCGGATGTAGTCGTAGCTTCATACGACCACGTCTTCGGCGGACACTCTTACCTGTCATCATGGTCGTAAGTCCATACGACTTCGTCTCACGCTTCTTAGCACGTTGTCGCACGGTCGCCATGGTCGAATCGCATTTTGATCACGCTGCAATCCCCAATTGTGGTGAAAGGCTTTACGACCACGTCTCTACTGTAGTCATTCAAGACTATGCCTCTTGTGCTACGCCACGCTCATGTCTTCTCGGCCGTAGTCGTAGCACGTAACGATCACTCATTTCTCGCTGAGTGGTCGGTGTCAAAGTCTTGGGTTCTCAAGTAATTGCTTGCTAACTCTTCGAGACCCAAGACTTGGGCACTGTTCTTGTCATTTGTAGGTCTCTAGACGCTTGTTGGAAAACATGGAATTGATTGGAGTTTTAGTCTTCTGCCTCATCATATGACTAGAACATTTATTGGCTCTCCATTTCATGGCCTCCAAGAGACATATGCTCTCACGTTGGTGTCTTCACCTACTTTGTGAGCTATTCTTTACCTTCATGTCTCTATATACATGTGTTAGTCTTAATTGGCATGTTGTGTTTGTTCAGGTGCTCACTTATACCATACTGGCATGTTCTTTCTTCAATACTTTCATGTCATGCCTTTATGTGTATGTTGCTTAAGTATCCATATATCTTGTCATATTTGTTAGATGCTTAAGCTTTGACCTGACTTCATGAGCTAAGTAGAATGTGTATATTAGAAGTCAAGTATCATCATGACCTTGTGCTCTGTAGTATCTATCATGGTTCACATCTTGCTCCTTATGTTCATTCATCATTATTTATACATGTTAGCATACATTTCATGATTCTGATTTGTCATGTTGTATGTCTACATGATGTATGCACATGTATGGACAGATGAGCTTGAGTATATCTTGGATAGATTTTCTATGTCATGATGTTTTGTTTATTCATGCCTTCTTATCTTTTCTGGTATACATGCTTATATCCATGCTAGCATATGCTTCTGTGATCTTTCCTTGTCACCTGCTATGTGCATGGTTGTGACTCATTGAGATACATGTTTACCTTGATCTTACTCCTTCCGGTTTTGGCATGACATAAAGCAGACAACATCTTGGTAGCATTAGTCTGTGCTTATGCGTAGATATCATGAGAACTTGGATAGGTCAAGCTTCTTCTTGTATTGGGTGGCACTAGACTTTGTGTTCTAGGTGCTTTTGATGAGGGCTAGATAGAGCTTGTGGGGGAGTGTGTTCTCATGCATTAAAATTTGTAATGCTACTGTTGTTGTCTCTCGTCTTAGTACTGGTTCCATGTTGCATATCACTTACCCCAAGATTAGGACACCGCTGCGTCTCGTGTTTAAACGTAGGTTGCAAATGTGAGAGGGAGATCAGCATGCAGATTTACCGCTCCTTGGTCTTTTCGACTATGTCACAAGAACTATGATCATGGTCGGACTATCGGTCAAACTCGTACCGACCACCGCCAAGACGCGACGACCACGGGACTATGACCATGAGCCGAGCCCATACACGATCCACGATCCGACTCGACTTCGGCCATGACTTGGACTCGACTACGACCTCGCCTCATACCCGATTTCGATCGCGACTTGGACTCAACTACGACCGATCCTCAGACGCGACCACTACCACGGACCAGACCAGAACGCGACTTCGATCACTCAACCGAGGTCGGGACTCCTATACGATTACTACCAGGACTCTTCTACGACCACGACTACCAACCAAGCGACCATGACAGAGGTTTGTTCTCCCTTGTGATCTTTCAGTGTTTTGCTTCCCTCCACTTGGCTTTGCTTTGTTTATCTGTTCTAGTGGGAGGAAGGGTCCGATTGGTTAGACAGGAACCGACTCTAGGTGATATTGTCTCGATCACACTTCTCGTCCAAATGGTTCTCTAGGATTATTTACTACCTAGTTTGGGTTTTGGTTCTCTAGGATTCTCTTCTACCTAGATTGAACTTTTTCTTGGCCACTAGAGTCTTGTGCATTGACATAGTGTGCTTTTGCCCCGTGGTATGAGGTTATAGACTAGAGACCATGAGGATAGAGTGTGTTGGGAATCACCTCTTTGAGCTAGAACCTTCTCTTTCTGGATTTTGTGCCAAATTTCCTGGTTCTTCTCTTTTGCCTTCTCTAGGGGAGTTGGAGCCTCTCTATCTGCTCTAGCTTTGGGGAGTTCATCTCATGTGCATTCTTTTGTCTCATAATGCATAAAATTCACTTGAATGCCTGCAGTCTTTGGAGCCTTGTCTATTATCTTTATGTGACATGATATCATGCTTTATATCTTGCCATGTCTTGTGATAGCTTGATTTATCATGCCCTTCTATGTGTTGCTTAGCTCTTGCCATACTAGCTTAATTAAATGTGAACAACTTAAAGTAAAACATGTCTTGTTCAATCTTGTGACTAGTCCGGCTTTAGTGATCCTCTCTTGATTCAAAGCCATGTCGAATAGGCTAAGTTGAGTCTTGAATCTGTTTTTGAGGTTTAGATTGAGCGTGCATAGTCTAAAGAGTAATCCAAGCTTCTCATGGTATATTTTTTTTTCGATAAGTTGACTGAGCATCGAGTCAGGTATGGCAGCATAGATGAGCGCCAAAGCAGTTTGATCGGTCTTCACATCAACTTCCTTAGCCGTTCCTTTTGGATCAACCTTTCCATTAGCGTCGACCGGATTAGCAACAGTGTCCTAAACCCCTTGGGCACACATATTCACCCGCATCTTCATAAACCATGCTGGGTAGTTCTCTGAGTTGAAAACTGGATACGGAAAGGAATTTGGTCCTTCCTTTATTGATCTGCTCCCTGCCATGTGTTGCTCCTTCTACGAGTGGATTGGCACTTGCTCTGATACCAGATGATTGATATGACCATTCCGAGTCATTTACGACCACGCAATGTTTGTTACGACCACTTGTATGACCACGCCTCCTCTGCAGTCGTCAACTTTGACCACTTGCTCGTAGATACCAACCTAGACTAACATGGAAGACCAAAGGGACATACTCCTTTCCGAATGGTCTATATGGCGAAAACTATAATCCTCACTTGAACTTCGACTGCTTCCGCCTATGACCATGAGTGGCAGTTGTAACCTTCGTCTGCTATAGTAGCCACGAGTGCTACAGTACTTGTAATCTTCGACATCGATCAAACTAGTCCGAATGTTTCATCTGCTTCCAATCGGACTGGTCCGAACGTCACCTCTGGTACTCTGTTTTTCGAGTACGGCAGCGACAACACAAAAATAATTGAGTGATAAAATAAACATAGTCTTTTTGGTGGTGCTCCAATTACTGCACATTTTCTTTTGTTTTCTCTTCTATTTATACAGAACTTACAAATTAAACATAGACAATGACTCAGTTACAGAAATCGATTTTGAAATATGAATTTCTATTTATAAATTGACTCGAACTTAATTCGATATAGACTCTAAGATGGATTCAGCAGGATTATTTCTAAAAGTCGGCGAGGGACTGCTTGCGCTTCTTCTTGGCGGCGACGGCGTTGAGTTTGTGGAGCATGATTTCCTGGACCTCGCGGGGGACCTTGGGGCAGCAGCAGGCGTTGCCGGGGCGGCGCGCGAGGTGCTCCTTGAAGCGGTGGATGCCACCGCCGAGGAAGTGCTTGTGGCAGTACATGCACTGGTGCACTTGAGCCTGACGCGGCCGGCCGAGCGCACCATCAGGCAGTGCTTCCACGTCGGTTCGTGCTTCTGCGCGCCGATCGGCAGGACCACCTCCGGCTCCGGCTCCGGCTCCGACGCCATCTCTTCTATACACTGCCACTAGCTCCTGCACCGCATTTGCCATTACCACTAGTTATCACTAATAAGTGCTTACCATTTCTACATGGTGGTACCAATTTCTTGCCAAGAAAGCAGAGCAACCAACAGGGGTAACCAATTGCACATTTTCTTAGCAAAAGAACTTCATTTGAGCAGCGAAACGCGCGTCAAATCAAATCCTAGTAGCGATGTACGAACAGAAACAAATCGGCGATTACTCAATGGCAATTATTCTCTACTGTACAACGGATCGGATAGTTTTCCTCGAGCAAAGCAGAGGACCCAAAGATGGACTTAGACGTCCATCTTTTTTGTGTGTCTGAATTCCACACTAAACTGACTAAAGTTGATGTCTGAATTGATGCACCGTGTGACAGGAAGCTAACACTTCGTACTTCCTAGTCTAGGAAGAAATTTTCAACCAAATCCCTTCGTATTGGAACTCGGTTTACTAAGAGCTCATGAACAGATTCGATCGGCAATTGCCAACGCAAACACTGCATAATTCATTCGTAGAAACCAGAAACATTACGAAGGCTGAATACGTGAACTCGTGAGCTCTGTCACCTAGATTACAATATCTAGTAAATATTATCGCCATCCAAGCACATGGATACGAGAAATACCTTCATATGAACATCAAGTCGGCACCAATTGGCAATTCCAATGGCTGTAGTCGCCAACAGTATGCGCCGACATTTGGCAATGGTTTAGCCGAGCCCAAGTTCCTTCTTCAGCTTCTCAAGAGCTGCCTCTATTTCAGACACACTATCATCAAAGCTGTTGGTCGCTGTATTGTCATCCTGAGCATTTTTGCCCCCTCCAAACTGTGTATATAGATCATTCCCACTGTCTTCCTCGTCGATCTTCACTTCATTCTCCAGAAACTCGACAAATTCTTCACCAATTGCCTGATTGAGCAAAACGTCGTATTAGAGTTTACATGAGCTTTCCCATAGGCCATAGTTTGTTTGTTCACTCGCAAATGGCAACGGTACAAGTTTACAACAAACTTACTGCCAACTCTTCCCACAGGCTTTTAAGCTTCTGTTCTGAATTCAGCCCAGCCTCCCAGTTCTCAAATTCTGCTTGCAGATCTCTAAGGAAATCCCCTGCAAAACCAGAACCACAGTGGTGTCAACAAATGAGCATTTTGTGTTCAATTACTCTATTTTATGTCTCCAAATTACTACCAACCAGAAGTTCCAACGAACAAAAACTAAACGGAATCGCACTATGAGTAGTTCTTGGCAGAAACTGCGACAGAATCTCACCGAAACTATCAAGTGATCAACCACCGATGGAACCTCAGTTCACTCACTGACTAGCACAAAATTTCCAGCCCCAGAAATACAGTTTATTAGAGCAGAAGAGAGGAGGTTTCGGTACCAAACCCATAGAATTGCTAGTTGATTTGCTCTTCCCGGAGGTCCGAGACGAATCTGGGTTGCTGCATGCGTACTTGGACCGGCTCTCTGAGTTCACCAGAGCGCTGTACGCATGCTTGATCCGCAGAAATCTCTCCTGAGCGTTGGCCTGCGTTGAGAAAATAACAGACGCAAACATTAAAAATCTCCAAAATGGTTAAGCTACCATTGCTCAATCCTCCTCCGAATCACGCAGGAGAGAGTGAAACGCAACGGGGTAGTAAGACTTGGGACGAGCAGCACAATGGCACGCACCTCCTTATTGACGTCCGGGTGGTACTTGAGCGCGAGCCGACGGTACGCGCGCTTGATCTCGTCGGGCGCTGCCGACGGTGACACGCCGAGCACCTCGTTCGGGCACTCCCTCCGCCCGCCACCGGTGCCCGCGCGGGCCCTCACGCTCGGCCGCCGCCAGCGGGGCGCGGGCCCAGGAAAGGAGAGGCGCGCGGAGGAGCCGGAGCGGGAGGAAGCGACTACGCGGGGGAGGAGAGGCGGCGACGGAGCGAAGCGGCTGCCCGAGTTGGGGAGAGGGGGACGCGGAGTGGCTGCCTGCAGCTGCAGCTGCAGCGCCACTGCGCCATTGCGCAACCGGAGATGGATGGGGTTGCAGGATTCCCAGCCCCTCCGGATGGCTCGCGACGAGCCTTCGACTGGAGCAGGCAGCAAGCATCCACCGTTCAGATCAAGCGGCACAAGCGCCTAGGTGAGAGGATCGGACGGCCATGCTTTAAGCTAATGATAAACACTGGAAGAGTAATCCACCATCTCGGCATTGTGACAAATCCAAATTTAATCCTCGTGCAAGAATTTTACAAGTAGCCTTGATAATTTACGAGCATCACAAAATACAAGTATCTGTCAAGTGTCAACCTCGTACAAGTAAACGCTCAAATTAAAATGCAGAGCTGATCAGCACAGTACAACTGTAGGAGAGTACAAGGGGTTGTAGAGTTGTACAGGCCGAAGGACCAAACTTCTACCAGGTCTGCTCTAAAGACTCACAATCCTTGCAAGCCTAGGAACTGGTGTTGGATCCTCCTACACGTTGCCCGAATCTTCTTTCGGGGGTGGTCTTGCTGTGGCCCATGAGCGAAGGGGCGGCTCAAACATCTTCCCAGCAACATCTGGTGGCGGCTGTTGCGGGGCGTCCTCTCCGGGAAGCACCACAAGACCCTTCTCCCTGAGAGAAGACGGTTCATTGTAGCATTCCTTCCAGAGGGAGTCTACAAGTTGTCGCTCCTCGCGAGCAGTATGGAGATCGTCGGCGTTCATTGTGCTGATGCCCTCGATTCGGCTCCTGAGGACATCTTTCAGCTTGTCTTGATCAGGAAGATTGTTGCCAGCACCGGGTGTCTTGTCCCGTGCCAGCTCAAGAAGACCACCTAAGGCAGCCTCTCGAACTCCAGAATCGTCACTGGATGCGAGGTGCATCAATTCATTCGGAAGGCCAAGCTCTGTAGCAACACTCCTATCTACCTTGTCATTGTGCAGCAGGTACTGTAAGAGATTCAGAGCTTTCCTGGAATGATACATACATCCAAATTGTTATGGACATTGCAGGTACACATTCAAATAGCAGCGAAAATTTCTGAGTCAAACCATTTGGTGTGTTTGGTTGAGCTGTGGCTTCTGAAAAAGCTGCTGTGAGCTGTGGGCTGTGGAAAAGCTGCTGTAAAAGCTGTAAGCTGTTTGGTTCAAACAAGTATAAAACTTACCTCATATCTCTATTTTCCTTGAAACAACTGTGAAACAGCTCTCTATTTTCACCATTTCAAAAAGCAGAAAGCCAAAAGCAAGGTCCAAGGTGCTTTCAAAACTGTACTACCCAAAAGTAGCTACTTCTGAAAAAGCAGATTTTGGTTTCCACCCCTTTGGTTGGCTTTTGGCTTTTTAGAAGCAAAAGCAACTCCCAAAAGCTCAACCAAAGGCACCCTAAGTCCAAAATTTCAGTAAAAAATACTGGCACGACCAAATCACATTGACTTGACAAATATTGATATCGGCACAATCATTATAGCTCCATTAGCAAAGCAAAGTTGGAAGAGCACATAAGCGCTTTATCCTGCTATGATGATGTAGTAACTCTTGGTATGTGATGGTTCGTAGTGTATTAAGTTTATTCATAGCATTTTGGATTCATGCACTACAATTTTTAGTGAAGTGTACAGGTACACCACTTCTAAATAGAGAACCCATTTACCCCCAATTCCACTGCATGTCAAATGTTGTGCCAACACAAGGCCATCTATCGAAAGAAAAGGGAAGCATAGGTCTACATGGTCATAGTGTTCAACAAGACAGATCAACCTAATCACAAAATTGTCCTATGGAATATTGTGTCATAGCTATTCTGAATACCATACAACGTACCTCTGAAATCTAGTATCATCAGAACCAAGGGCATCTTTCAGTGCAGCATAGCCATTTCCTAGGCGAAATGCAGCAATTCGTGGCTGGTTATGACGAATCAGAGCTGCAAGAAAAGGGTATGGTATCTATTGATTAGAATGAATAACAGAAGAAAACTATGTGCACATGACATTTGAGGTCCTTGCATGAGATTATATTCCATTTTTGTCCTAAATGGTATACAGTGATACAAGTATAAAAAATAAGAAAATGACTTACAAGATATCGCTCCAACAGCTTTTGTGCGCGCATTCGTACTAGGATCAGATCTGAAGTTTGTCAACAGTGGTTCCAGTCCATTAGATTCCATGACAAGTTGCTGGCTTTTCGGGTTATTCTGCACAACTGTACTCACAACTTCCGCTGCCTTTGCTCGGATGCCAGCATGTGAATTTTTCAAGTAACCAACTAGAGGATCTAGTCCACCAATAGAATGAAGATCTGATTGGATAATTTATACATGTTACCATTTTCGTATGGTTAACCACAGAATAACCATTTAGAAACAAGGAAATCATTAGATTCAACCAGGATCTTACCATTTGCCATGTCGATAGATTCCACGTGCTCTCGTAATTCATCCAACATATCTGGACATAAAATTAGAAAAATGGAAGTAAGCACTCATAACTCAGTGGACTTTTATCACACATATGCTGATAGGCAATTAGGCAAGTGCAATTTTAACAAACTCTTGAGGGGTATGCATGTTGGGACTTGGGATAAACAACAATGACTTGATTGTAGACCAAAAGGTCTATATAGACATGTATAGTGATAGTACATGAAAAGGATAAGCAGGACCTAATCCAAATAAATCATCATGTATTCATTACCAATGCAAAGAAACAAGTGAATAACTGTAGCAACACATAAACAGAATGACTTCGTGTTACTGCAACAATGTTGCCCCAAATGAAGGCCCTATATGATTATCAACTAATAAAAAAATGGAGCTTTGCAACTAGCAAAGAATATCAACTATTTTATCAAAAGAACAGGAAATATCATACTCCTCCAGTTATTAGATCTACCAGAAAGTTAGTTCTGTGAATCTCAACCCCCCACTAGGCACACAAATTGCATAGCAAAAATTTTGTTTGCATCAAAAACAGCAACCAGCCTGCTTATGCATCTCTGCAGAAATTACAATCCATCACTACCGTAAAGTTTCAGTTGACAGTGTTGACATGTTCTTCCTATCTATCATATCCTACAGACCTAAACATACTATTAATTTAAGCAAATGTGTATGATGCCCTCAGGTTCGCAGTTATAAAAATTGAACTAAGACAGACTTGCATGTTGTCAAACATATATGAGGTACCACACAACCAGAGTTCTAGACTGCATTGGCATTTAGTCTCCACAATGGTGAAAATGCTGTCAGCTGTGTACACAAACAGCTACATAGTGTGTGGGCTATATCAACTGCACGTACAACATACTTATTGCAACCACTGGAAGTAACAGCAAGAATGTGAAAGCATGACAAGTTCTTTTAGTTGGAGAACACATGGAGATTGAGAAAACAAGAACACTTGAAAGGGTACCTTCAATGTTCTCCGGAGTAACGCCCTGAGACAGCAAGACATCTTCAGGGGTTTTCATCACCTGGGTGATCTCCTTCATCCTCTTGACAACATCGATTGTATTCGACTGCATTGCCTCCATGAACCATTTCCTGTCCTCCTCACTGCAGACCGAAAACAAGGGAATTATGAACATCAAGAATACTCGTGACACGACAGATCAATTGGTCGTTTGAACTGCTGGCACATTTGGAACAGTTACAGGTAAGGGTGAAGAGAAAAGGCCAAAAAAATCTAGATTTCTGACGCGAAATTAAGGTTGTAGTGCCTGCCACTAGTGATTCATATGATTGTCTTACTTTGGGACAGATAGAGTAATTCAAACAAAATACTAGCACACTAGTAACAAGTAGGACGATAATTTAGTAAAATGATACAGGTTGGATATCATGTTTCAATTCATCCTAGACACGAATAGGTAGCTGATATAGTACTAGGGAACGCACAAGTATCGCATCATTAACCCAAACTCGCACGCGGTACACACAGGAGACAGTAGTAACTCTGGCCGCAAATCTGAAAGCAAATAAGCTTATGCTTCTCTGGCTTCTTTTTAAGGAAGTTAAAAGGCAATACAAATACCCGACTTCACAAAGCGGCTTCTCCACTACTCTCGCTACCATCCCACTTCAGAGATAAAAAAAAGAGTAAAGTCCATTACCGGTCTTTAAACTTTTTATGTTGTGTCGTCTCAGTCTATAGACTTTCAAAATGTGTCATCCTGGTCTATAGACTTTCAAAGTGTGCCATTACTATGGTAACAATCATGGGCCGGGATAACACAGCATAAAAAGTTTAAAGACCGGGATGACACAGCCAAGATCCGTAACGGGCTAATTTTGAGACCCAAAGAGTGTTTAGGCACCGAGATGATACACTTTGAAAGTCTATGGACCGGGATGACACAGCATAAAAAGTTTAAGGACCGGTAATGGACTTTACTCTAAAAAAAGAGTCACGAATGCATCATACACTCCACTCCTCTCTCCCTCACAAAATGCATCTCTTCTTCACCGCCCACGTCCTCCTTCCTAAAATCACTTCTTTCAACCACTATTATTTATTTTTAGCCAAAAACTATAAACACATCCAAAAGTCATCGGCAAATGACAATACGAACGCCCCCTGGTTCGCGCGTGCGTCGCAACAACCCTATCTTGTAACTCGAACCAGAACGGAACACCAAAACTGAGCACACGACAGGAGCACGGACAAGGGGTTTGCAACACAATAAATGCACAGATAAAACCCGGGGATCTAGACCTGAGGGCGCGCGGCGGGTTGGTGCCGTCGCCGTGGGCGAGGCTCCACTTGAGCAGGCCGTTCCAGTCGGGCCCTCCTCCTTCCTTGGCCATCGAACCGACGCTGCCGCTGCCGGTGAGGTGAGGCGAGGCGATTGGTTGGTTCAGGTGTTGGTGGGGGTTAGGCGCGGCCGCGGGAAATCAAAACAGCACAAGAAGCTGCTCCTCCTCGCCTCCTTTTATGGGGAGGGGAGTTGTAGCGGTCGGTCGTGGCGTCGTCGAGGGGGACCTTGCCGCGGCGGCGGAGTCCAGAGTATTCCCCAACCTGCGCTGCGTCCCATCACATCCCTCGGCCGCCTTCGGATCCACGGGCCGTCTGGGTTGTGAACTCCGGGCCAGGACTAATTTAAGCTTTTGTTGAGTGGGCCTAGATTGGGTTTCAGTTCGGCCCACACGACCTGGAAAGAAATCAAACTCAAAAACGCCCGAAGTGGAAGCTGACCTTCTCAGCTACGGCATACTGGACCGTTCTCTTATATGACTGGACCGTGTGAAGTTTCCTACGACTAGCACAAGCCCTGTTGCCTCTTAGGAGCACATCTTTTCCAATTTGAAAGAACATTTACATAAATATTCCCAACTAGTCCTAAGTTGGGTTCTATTTTGCTCAAGCTTTAGCTTATTACTTCCTACTATAGTACTAGCTTTAAACAATAGATCTTTTTAAGACAGTGACTACATGAGATTGTAGTAGATATTGTCCCGAATTTAACTATACAGCTAAAATCACATGTGATTGTTTTTTCTACGTACTATCTCTCACGAATAGCCAGAATTGAAAAAACACAAATCAAAAACCAAAACTACAGCCTAAAAGAACCCACACAATCTAAAAGAACCAAAACTACTGCTCCTTCCCAAGCTGCGACAACGCCACCGCCTTCTTCCTTGCGCGGCGCCAGGCATGGCGACACCACCGGAAATATGGCATCTCCCACCCCTACTTCTCCACCCAGGGTGAAATCAGAATGAAAATGATCGAGATTTACCACTTCTTCTTACATATAACAATATATATAAATTTCAAATAATAATATGATAAATAGTAGTATATCCGACAATTCATCAATACTTCAACAGATGGTAGTGTATGATGATAAAAAGTAGTAATCGAACTGTTTACCAAAATAAAGAAGCCTGATAATAATATTGCTTAGTTGCAGCAACAGAATGAGTAAAACCACAGACAAAAGTTGATCAGCATCGGTAAAATACATCACCTAACCTCAATGACATGTTAAAAAGAATAAAATTACTTAAAAGTTTTCAAATAAAAAAGTAGAATGATCAAATATAAGTTAATGTATCACTTTTTTAGTATCTACGTTCTTTTAAGTTCATAAAGCGATGAATCACAATATCATTGGTAATTTCATCGATCCTTATTCCTCTACATAGCAAATAAGTACATCATTCATGAAATCATCGTCAATTAATTGAAAAGATTAATTATATTTGTATATTCAACAGTTCAAAAACAATATAAAAGAAAATATGTCCAGCGGTTTACTTGACATCATGGTCAAATACTATAATTTTACCTCTGATCTGCAATGAGCTAAGCCAGTATTCCAAAAATCAAAACTAAAACTCTTAGTCTTAACACTACAATTTGACAAAAATTAATCAATAATAGTTATATTGAAATACTAACTTACAAATTTAGCCTCTTGTTTTGGAAACAATTGGAAGAATTAAGATAAATTTAGAGCAAAATACATACTGACGGGTGGATCTAAACTCCCTTTGGCTAGCAAGAGTGCGAGGCAATAGGGACCAGGCGTCATTGCAGAGAGATGGTAGGCGAGGCGGCCAGTGGCACCGATTTCTCCCGTTCTCTAGCGACCGGTCGGCTGCCTGACTAGGTGCAGCTATGCAACAGACGCGATGCACATCTCCTGTCCAACCATGCTAGACGTCAAGGGTTGTTGCGAGATTATACTCTTCGGAATCAATCAAATGAATGTCATGACCTGTTGCGTTCTTGCGGTCCTCCATCTCCACTGTTGGAAAAAAGAATTGATGAAAAAAGCTTGTGGGCGAGCTAAGAACAGAACAGAACAGAGCAAGCAAGCAAGCGCACTAGCTAGTGCCACTGCGGTGGGTGGTGACGCAACAGGCGAAGCGGAGTCCAGCGGCGTTGCGGTGGCTCGATGAGATGTCCCGGGAGTTACACAGTTTACCTAAATGATTTGTGGGGCCAAGGGATGGCGGGGTCCGCTTATCTGTGAGAGGGAGCTGTCGCGCGGTGGTGGGATGGTTGGGAGAGCTACGTGGCACCGAGTCGCCAACGCGCGGAATGGTCTAGACTTCCACCGCGGATTCTTTGTGCCGTCGTGTGAAGAACTGAAAACTATACACCACCGATACAGCTCCGAAATAACACTCCGTTCTCAAATGGAGTGGTTGTCGTATTTTTAGTTCCCATTGATTTTGCTCTTCTTCTACTTTACCCCTCCTTGTTTACACCTGTCATAAAATATTACAGGCCATTTTACTCACGTTTTATCCAAGCCTAGTTTTCTTGCTATACGTGATTCGGTAAAAGGTGGAAAGTAATTAAGACACCACCAAATTGTTCATTTTACGCAAGAACATGCTATACTCGTGTTTCAAATAATTTTTAGCTTATAGCTTTAGAAATCAAAATCCGTTTGTAAGTCATTGGTTTTTTAACATAATTTTTTTTTTTTCATTTTCCTTTGTAGTGTGTATAGAGATATAACGGTGTTTTTATTTATTTATTTTAATTAAATATTTGAGAAAAATATTATTCCAATTAAAAATCAAAAGCAACCAGAAAAAGCACCGAATTGGACTATGCATATGTGCTATTACTCGGGAGTCTGGGATGTGTATACTACCAGTAGTACGTATGACCTTCTCCCACCACGGGTATGAAAATGCCATTGTCGCAGTGGGTCCAATATTATTCCAATATATCTATTCGGTACGTGGGCTCCACCCTTCTCACCGGCACAGAGGAGTTGTGGTGGGGACGCGACACGTGGAGCCAACCCAGTCGTGGGGGCAGGAAAAGCGTACGCCAGCGTGGCGCGCAGGCTTCTCCCGCGTCCCCAAGCTGGAGCTGGAGCCTGGGCTGGAGGGAGCGTGCGCTTTTGGAACAGAGCCGGGCCTGCACCCCGAGCCGACGCGGAAGGACGAGATGACGCCTGAGTCGGTGGCTGTCTGGGCCGCGCTGAGCATTCGGTTGGGTAAGACCTCTCCTATGCTTCGCGAGCCAGGTGCGGGCTGCGCCAGCGTTGCCGCTCGCACGCAGGCCATGGGCCTGATGCCGTATTCTCCCTCCGTGGAACCGAAAGCAAATAGGACTACTATGAACTCTATAGACCTGTTTTTTTCGGCTGTGTCTTATAGTTTTTAATTGAAATTTTTAAATTTTAGCTGTTTACGATACAGATTACGGAAAGACAGATACTCACTTATGATTTTGACTGGTACAGATGTTGAGCTTTTAACGTGTAGATCGTTTAACTTGTAGACTCTGTCTTGAGAAAATACTCTATTTGAAAGTTGGGTACTGTAGCAGAAGCCAAAAGCCGATTTCAAAAGCCCAAAAGAACATGCCCTAGACAACCATCAGCAACTTCAGGAGAGAAATATTCTTGGATTTTATGCAACTTCCTATTAATCCCAGATTTGTAGGGAACTTAGTAAGATTTCAGGACTTCAAACCGCAAGCTTAACATCAGCATATCAACTCGGTACCTAAAAATACTCAACCCAGTCAGTCAAGAGCCTTCCAACTGACTCAGCACAAGCAAATTACACCCAAATTTGGAAAACATGTGCACAAGCTCCCTCAAATAAATACCATCATCAGCTGCTCGAGAATGATGTACAGCCACTTTTTTTAAGGGTGAGTGGCCTCTTTGCTACCTCAAACCTTCGCAGATCATATAGATCTCCCTCGAAGTAGATCTTGTCGCCTTAGGCCTCAGCCATGATACTTTCTTGAACTTCTCTTTGCATAATTTGCCAAAACCTACAGCAATGCAACGATTGATCGGCCTTTGTTGGTGTGATATCAACTGCAACAATAGCAACAAAAAAAAAAGAACTAATTGTAAGAACTTCATTTAACCTGGTATATCCTCATTCTCAAGAAACTTGATAACTAGGTTGCCTCCACGTCTAAGAACACCATCCTCATCAGGGTCAGGATCGGTGGAGCTCTGAAACTTCTCTATAGTTGCACTATAATCTGAATCCTTTATTTTTATCTTACCAATTGCCAAAGAGAGTGCACGCATGCCTAACTCACAAGATATAGCTGCATCTTTGGTTGTGATCCCTGAAACTACTGGACACATGTCGGACAATATCACAGAGAATCCTCGTTCCTGTACAGCAGAGTAACATTGATTAACCAAATTAACAATGCATTGATTGCTCACCAGCAAGACACAGCACACATATAGCCGACAATCCTTGCTTTAGTTGCTTTGGTATTTCTAATCATAGATGACTGTAATTGAGCAGAGGCAAGTTTGGTATTTGGATTGATGAAGCTTCATATTACTCCATCTGTTTCGCTATATGTCCACAGCCCATCATGCCCACAGATCAGGAAGTACTAAATCTAAGAAATATTTAATGAGAAACAGCATGCCTCTATTAAATGGCATACCACAAATACTTAACCTCTTCAAAAGCATTTGAGTTGAGGTAGATTGAGCAAAAATTGCAATAAGTACACTCTAGATTCTCTCAATAGACAAATATATTAAAATGTATACTCCCGAGGCCATGAACAAATATAATAAAACAGAGGGAACATTAGTTGCCTTATTAGTTTTTTGGGGGTGAATAGGACCGAGGGTTGGGTTACATATATCACACAGAATACAGAACATTCTCAAAAGTTCTGGAAATCAACTGTTGTACTTTTAATACCAAGGCTTAAAAACTGCACTTAATTAATACAAGTTGGCCCTTCACGAATCACGATTTGCAGCACCTTATCTCACGTCTCTAACAAGTAAATGCCCCTTCATTCTTCAACCTTAGTTTTAGTTGCGTGCGTTGCCATCTATTAAGCATCATATACAGATGAACAAACTACAATTCTCTGGTGATGTTTCAAATAATTCATTACACACATTTCTGGTAATGAACAATTGTTTTGTCACAAGTACTGCTAGTCACTAAACCGCAAAACCCCTGTGTGAACTTTGCGAGACTACTTCATGTTGTGAAGCTAAAAAATTTCTGCGGATCATACGCTCCCATACAAAATATATGGATGGCCAACAACTCCACAT
Source organism: Dendrocalamus sinicus (assembly GCA_036346575.1). Lineage (NCBI taxonomy): Eukaryota > Viridiplantae > Streptophyta > Magnoliopsida > Poales > Poaceae > Dendrocalamus > Dendrocalamus sinicus. Next base: position 31,331,692 of record CM070649.1, on the reverse strand, counting down.
TTCATGCTCAGATTGATCAAAATTCGATCGAAACCTAATTCGACTTATCTAAACAAAACCCCACATTTACATGCTCTATCAATTTGCACATCCGACCTAAGTCCAGCAATAGATAAAGGCAGGCTATCGAACCTGCGGTGACACTGCCCGAGCTTGGTGCTTCATCAGAGCCATCACGTCGGCACAGACCGTCCTGACCCGTGAGTCGCAGTGCGCCGAGGGGACCTTCACCTTCTGCTCTGCAACAACCGAGCACCAAATCAGGCCAACCATCCCGTGCATCAGTCACAGCGATCAACGACAATTTGGCCGCCACTGACCTTGATATCAACGCCGACGACCACGCCGCCCTTCTCGAGCGGACCGAGGTTCTGGCAAGCCACCTACACGCACCACCAAGCCAGTCACTAACAACAACGAGAGATGAGAAGGACGGATTATATATTTATATAGAGACTGGGAACGCGCGGAGAAGAGGTGAGGGATCATCGTCACCTGGAGCCACGCGCCGGGGGCGCAGCCGAGGTCGAGGACGGCCGCGCCAGGGGCAATGAGCTTGTGCTGCCTCTGTATCTGGATCAGCTGCAACAGCGAAGCAAGCGGTTCGCGTGAGACCCCGAAGGCGGAACGGGGGAGAAGAGAGGGGGGAGGTGCCGACCTTGAAGGCGGAGCGGGCGACGTAGCCGAGGCGCTGGGCCTCGCGGTAGAAGAAGTCGGCGGTGCCCGCCGCGCCGCTCATGTTCCGTTTGGCGGCGGCGAGCAGAGAACAGCGGCGAATGGAGATTCGGTAGGGTTTCAGCCCGTTTCACGGGCGCGCGGGTGGGCGCTTTATTGGGCTCAACTTGCGAATTGTCTAGGCTGGGACGGTGGGGCTGGAAGGGAAGCCCAACTGTGACGTGGCCACCCTCCGCACGCACTATTGGCACGTAGGATCGGCCCGACCTTCTAGACAGCCTAGGGTTCTTTTGGACTTTATCTTTAGCTTCTGGATATGTTTTTTAAATTATAATTGTTTGTAAGAGATAGTATATATATATATAATAGTCATATATAATTTTAACTAATATAATTAAATTCGGTATAATATTTACTATAATCTATCAGTGGATCTCGTCTTAAAAAATATTTTTTAAAAAAACTAATTTTTGTAGTATTAAGTAGCATGAAGCGAAGACTCGGGCATGTTCGAATGGGTTTATAATAGCTTATGCTTATACTGCTTATAATAACTAGCTTTTAAATGATGTATTTTTTCAAGACGGGATCAATAAAAAGATTAGAGTAAAAAGTGTACTGAGTTCAGATGTACCAGCAAAAATTACATACGACTATTTTTCTGTACATACTACCACTCACAAATTGTCAGAATTCAAATATTTAAGATATTAGCCATCAGCCAAAAGACCCACCTATTCGTCACTCTTCCCCTTCCGCTTCTTCCCCTCGCAGACATGGACAGCAATACAGGTACAGCACCGTGGGCCCAGTCGAAGCCAGCACCAGCTTTCGGGTCATGGCGGATTTGACCGCGCCTCGCCCCCACCATCCTTGTCACCAGTGCCGGCGACCGCACAGGTAACCTCCTTCTCGGCGCAGCTTCTCTGACGTAGCTGAAGCAAAGTCACAGTAACTTTGCTTCAGATCAGCCCTCCATCTTCCAACAAACGGCCCAAATTGATCTAACTTTTTTTTTATTTTTTTACTTCTAGTTTTTAGTTCTTTTACTTTAATCTTTTTCTAGCTTTTTTCTTTTTTTATATTTCTTTATATTATCTGTGTTAAAATAACCTATTTTTAAAAAATAGGTTATTTTAACATAGATAATATAAAGAAATATAAGAAAAAAAGAAAAAAGCTAGAAAAAGATTAAAGAAAAAAACTAAAAACTAGAAGTAAAAAATATTAAAAAAAGTTAGATTAATCTGGGCTGTTTGTTGAAAGATGAAGAGCCGGATCTGACTTTGCTTCAGCTACGTCAGAGAATCCTGCGCGCCTCCTTCTGTGTCGTCACCTCCATTAGTGCATCAGGGTCCTCGTAGGTCGTAGCGGGCGCTGTAGTTGTCCTGTTTCTTGGAACGAAACCGGGTGACCGCTAAATTCACTTATTGTGCAAGGTTCCTGGGATCTATATATTGTTCCTTGATAGGTTTATTCACTATATCATTCTGGGAATTTCGATGGAAATGGAACTCGCCTTCAATTTGGGCTACAGGGATTTTATCACCGTGTTCTCTGGGATAAGATGCCTTGGCTGCCATAGCAGCTACTCCCTCCAGTTCTATAATATTTGTCGTTGAAGACCTCTTAGCTTTGTGTGAAAATTCCTGTCGCTGTATGCTTTAGAGAAAGTTTTGGACGAATTTGCTCCTATATATGAAGCTTCGTTTCCTGTGTATCCATGCGCAGTAATTGCTTTCTCCACATCTCATGCATGCATACAAGCTTCGTTTCTGCGCGCATGTGGAGTAATACTTCTGCATGGTCTGAGACCAATTCGATGGAGTAAGATTTGCATGCATTAAGCCAAGCTTGCACGGACTGAGGAGAGCGGCGTCACGGTGTCTGTTGTATAAATACATGAGCGTACAGCGTGAAAAAGTTGTCTAGAGTTGCATGGCGGCAAAATGGACGAACGAAACTTACAGTGCAGTGAAAAAAATACTCCAGATGCCCACCAAAACAACGCTGCCTTAGAACCAAAAATACTTGGTTGGATAATGCATGCGCCATGCAAAGCAAGCAAGTCACAGGGCCATACAAAAATCACACAAAAAAACGCAAGCAACGTGACTCGAACTCCTAACCTCTTGCTTTGAGATGGCAGCCCTAACCACACAGCCTAGGTGCTAGTTGTGCTCAAAATTACCACGCAATGCTATGTAATATGGGCAAAATAGGGAATAGCCACACTAATTAATCCCTCCTTGGTAAGTGAGATTATGTCCAAAACGACAGATATTATGAAACTGGAGGGAGTAATAAGAAGATGACTTGGGATTTGAAATTTTACTTCTCTCAATGTGGATGTGTAACAATTTCTGCAACTCCATATTGGCTCGTCACACCCAGAGGGTTACTTCTTGTTAGGTCAAATTGTCTACAAGAAGCTTAAAGAGAGATCCGAGCACAAGAATTGCTTCACCATGTAGAGAGCATCACACAAGGGAGTAACATTGTTCAAGATTACTACTATGAGTTGAAGCATGCATTGCGTTGTGCCGGTGTCACAAGTGCGTTAAGGGAGAAGGCCTATTTCAAAGAAGGCTTGAATTCTGAGATCGCCACTGCACTTCAAGATAAATATTTTAGTAGCATGCATGACCTTGTGAATTGCGCTATTGAGCAGGAGAAGAGACTTTTGGAGAGGCATATACCACAGTTCTATCCATATCCATACTTCAGTTCTTATGCCTCTACTATTGTGACACATGAGAAGATGACCGAGAATGAGACTTTCCCTTCGGTCAAGAAGACATGTACTGCTGCCCCATTGCTACAAATAACACTTGAGATGCATCAAAACCCATGTGAGAATGAGAGCTACATAGCCAAATTGAGTGAGAGTGTTGAAAAGAGTGAGCTGTGTGATTCCACCATATGTGAGTTTGAGAGCATCCAAATTGAGAGTGTGAGAGATACACCAAAAGAAAAGAGAGAAGTAGAAGATAGACAAAGTGATGTTGATTTTGAAACTAACATATTAATATCTACTTCTAGTGTTGTTTCTCACATTGTGCAGGTTGAAATTGAAGATGAGGAATTAAACATTCAACAACCGGCATCATTGGAAGTCAAAGATGAGGAGATAACCACGATTAAAGATGAAGTACTTGCTATCCCGTGGTTACATCGTGATGATTTAATACCTACAACACTAACATCAACTGAGGAGAACAACAAAGGTAACAATATTGGTGCTGAAATTAATTGTGAAACAGTGAGTACTTGTGAGAACTCATATGTGCGAATGAAAATTCCATATTCTGAAATTTCTTTGCTCAATTTACATAATGTGGAATTGATTACTCAAGAGGAAGTTCTTACTCGAATATCTCCTAGTGATTCGTTGTACTATATCATGTTTGATGATCCTAGAGAGCTATCTAGTGTGGTTGAGAATCTTGCTGAAATTTCATGTTTAAATTCACTAGTTAGTGCCTATGCCTACACATATAAGTTCAATTTGATCGGAGATTATGGTGTAGATGACAACTTTTATGTTTATCGAATATGCATTACATGTGATAAGCTTGCTGAGTTGAAATTGCATATTTTGGACAAACAATCTTTTATACCACGTCATGATCGCAATGAGATGAGGTTTAACAATAGTGCTTGCTGTTTAATAAGATTTCTTGTGCCTACTTGTTCCTTTTTCGATGAGCCATCATGTACAAATAATCAGAGTAGCGCAGTTGAAGCAAGGAAGGCACTTAAAATTTTCTCTTCCATATTTGAACTGTTTGATCTGGTTTTGCCCATTAATGACTTGTCCACGTACTTCGCAAAGTCGAGGATGACTTTTTCTTATGGGAGAGAGAATGGTGTGAATGAAAACATTGCAATGTATCATTTGATAGCTGTTGTTGGTTTGTGCAAGACAGTGAGAATGACACAATAATTGATTCATACATATACCATGCATATATGTTGTTCCTTTTATTTACTAAGCCTTCGGATGTTCTTGATATGCTAAGCAAAAGAAGTGTTGATGACAAATATATATACCATGCATATACGTTGTATTCTTTGCTTAGTACAATTTTAGGCTATCAAAAGCCGAGGACGGCTTTTCTTGAAGAAGGGGATGATGATGCGGATATGCGCATGCTTAGCACTTTTCAGTCAAATACATTATTTCACTGGAAAGAAGTATTGAGACTTCAATAACAGGACCAATAACAAGAGCACGAGCCAAGAAACTACAATCTCAGGTGAACCTGCTCCTTAATGAATATGTCATTAATTTTAATAAGAATTTTATACTACCTAAAAATAATATTTTACTTGTGCTCAGGTTTGAAGAGTCAGCGATGGATGGAGATCAAGGATATGTGGCCGTCATCCAAGGAAGCACAAATCCACGGCATGAACAGTGATCGTCCCATGAATAGTGCCACGCATGAACGATGTCGAGTGCGCTACGATGCGGTCCATGAGCGATTGCCACGCTTCGATGCAGGGCCCATGAGCAGTCTTTGTCCTACAATATCGTGTCGTGAGCGATTAGTCGTGCTACGGTGCTCACGCATGAATAGTACCACATGGGAAATTTAGTGTTGAATAGCCCTTAGGTGAGACTATATATTGAGGGTAGACCCCATTGTAAAGGGGAACCACTTTTGATAAAAGATTACTCTTGTTCTTTCATTGTTGAACCAACATGAGGAATTGGGAGTTCATTGAAATCAAGATCGTTCAACCTTTCCGCTGGGAATTGGGAGCGCGATAGAACTTCATCCGGTGGTGGGAAGTTCAATACGTGTGATTGGGCGAATTATAGAGTGCTAACTCTTGCATTGGCAACGGGAGATCACTACGATTCATCAATTCCACGTGAGTATCTTGATCCTACGTCGAGAAGATCGGGCGACCCCGTATCAAGTGAGATGTGTGATGTGCCTATGACCATATGCCTTATCTCCGGAGCGAGACGGTAGCGAAAAGAGTAGAGGAGCCGCTTCGAAAAGCCGATTGTTTATATTGACTTGTCTAAGCAGAAGTCAGAAGTAGAATCTAATATGAATAGGGCCTGAGTCCTAGTATGAAGATGAAATGTATCCTGAGCAGGTTGGTTGAGTTCATATGTAGAATGTGTTCTTAAACCTCTTAAGTACTTGTGCTAAAATTGGCTGTGGATGTGTGTTTGGTGGATTGGATTGGCCAAAAGAAGTAAACTGATGATGGTATGCTTGTTGTTCATTTTGCTTCATTCTTCGGTCTGTAAAGGTTTGTTAGGTTGATTGCTTTTTGACAGCCTGAGTCCTAGTATGAAGATGAAATGTATCCTGAGCAGGTTGGTTGAGTTCATATGTAGAATGTGTTCTTAAACCTCTTAAGTACTTGTGCTAAAATTGGTTGTGGATGTGTGTTTGGTGGATTGGATTGGCCAAAAGAAGTAAACTGATGATGGTATGCTTGTTGTTCATTTTGCTTCATTCTTCGGTCTGTAAAGGTTTGTTAGGTTGATTGCTTTTTGACAGCCAAAGCTGCTGGAGTGAAAAGCAATCAACCTAACCATCCACTGAACAGCCTTGGCAATGGCAATATATTGGTAAGTCATTGAAGTTTAGCCATTCCCCTTTGCTTAAGTTGTATAGTGGATCTTTCGCTCTAGTTTTCACTAGAAACTTATTATTTGGCTTCAAAGCATTTAAAGCGCAAAATTAAAGCTTAGAAGGAATGATAGATTGGTAATAGATGTCATGAGCTAGCTGTCTCAACAGTCAAACGGCTATACATGAAATGAATTTATGTGAATATGGAACTAATTTGTTTATTAAGTGTTTGAAAGGCTTAGTTCCTAAAATAATGACAAGACGCATGTTAAGGATCAACACGAAGATCAAAATGGCTCAAGATAAAGGTATATGAAGATTAGGATCCTCTTTTTATTTTAACCGGTCTTGGGAGAAATGATGGAAGACCGAATTATAGGCTAAATGTTGTACCATAAAGAGGGATCATTGCAAGTAGCTTGATAGCATATTCTTGTGTCATTTGGATCAATTCAAGATGATGCATTCATTGAAAATTAAAATTGATAGCCAAATATGTGCTCTATCTGGAAAAACGAAAGTATCATAGATTCAACAGAGGAACTACCATGGAGCAGTAGTTCTGCAGCCTTAAACGGTACTTTCGGCGCTCAGAAGCTCCGAAAAACTGATCAGAACCGTTTTCAGAGAGCACCTTCGAAACCGATAGGTGCTCTGTCCGGACAACCGGAAGTACCGACGTGCAAATCATGGTACTTCCACTTCCCGGAAGCTCCGGCTAATCTGAGTAGAACCTTTTTTTTCCAGAGAGCACCCTCATGATGATTCTGAGTCCACAGCAAACGGAAGTACCAGAGTTTCAACAGCGGAACTAACGTAGAGCGGTAGTACCGCAGCCTTAAATGGTACCTCCGGAGCACGAAAGCTCCGAATAAGCCGGGCGGAACCTTTTTTCCAGAGAGCGCCAACTCTCAGCCTCTAATCAAACGGAAGAACCACGCTGACTTCCTAGAACTTCCGGTTAACAGAACTACCGAGTTTTCAATGGCGGTAGTTCCACGTCGACTTCAAACGGCTAGTTCAGAAGTTCTGACATAGCTATTACTGTCGCATCAGAACAGTGCGGAAGTACCAGCCGTTGGCCTGCGGTACTTCCGCTCGCCCTAAATTTTTCTGAAATTCCCTTATAACGGCTAGTTTTGGTTGGTGAGTGTATAAATACTCACTCACCTTCTCAAGGACAGCAAGAATAGACCATATTGAACATCTTTAAGCATCGAGTATTCACTCCACACTTCTCTTTTTCATTGTACATTTATTTGAGGTGGTTGAGCCAAACAAGTGCATAGCATCTTTATATTGATCCTTAGGCACTTGATTGTTGTCAAGCGAAGCTTATGATCTTTTACTCTTGGTGTTTACCGGCACTTGGATGACTTGGTGAGAGTTTGCACTGTGACTTCTTTAAGAAGGTTGTGAAGAAGCTTGGCATAAACTTGTGAGTGGTTTGGAGCTCACCACCTTCGAGTGAAGGAATGACTACCACTAGTGGATTGAGGAGTTGAGACTTAATTCGTGGAGCCGGTTCATTTTGTTTGGGCTTCCTCAACGTGGACTAAAGAAAACCGGCAAATTCTGATCACTACGGTAAAAACATCGTGTGTTCATTGGGTATCACTTTATTTCTTTTTCAGCTCTTGTACATTTCGCATATTGTGATTATTTACTTGTGCTAGAGCCTTTTGTAGAGATTTATACTTGTAGTGTCATAAACTTACTAGAATTGTGTAGGTTTCAATTGTTTTAAATATTTGCCATATTAAAACTGTAGAAATTAATTAGAAGGCAAGAAAAATTTTAAAACCTCATATTCACTCCCCTCTAGTCGGTTATTCTTAATCCTACACCAGGGCTATCCACATATAGCGGAGATTGCCACTCACCTAGTAACGTATGGGGGTCGTACATTTTCGTTACTCAGGATATTACACCCTGTCTGTGGTCATACAATCGAGGACAGAGACATGCCTGACTATTCTCGTATAACCGGGCATGTGGGAAAGGATCGCCAGGGTCATGGCTATAACCTGTTAAATAACTATTATCTTGGTTCCACATCTCCATTATCTCTATTCCTGATTGGCATCAGTATTTCTGGTAACTTAATTTCATTACAATTAGCTTGTCAATTACTTTTTGCTTGCTTGTCCTTTTCTCCGTTGTCCTTTTCTTTATTAGCAGAAAAAGAACGTGTTAGTTGCCTTTGCATAACAATGTACAGGACCGAGTTATTTTGGTGCCGCTCTTTGCATACATTGTAGATTGTACTAAAGAGGAAGAAGTTACAAGTTATTTCAGGCGCCACTTGTTACTAGTTAGCTTTCTCAACTTAAAAAGTTTTTTCAGGCGCCACTTGTTATCAGTGCTGAACCTAGAATTTCTATAATAGGTATTCTGAATTGATAAATAAAATGTAAATATCCACAATAGCAAAAAAAAAGTACAAAATGTTTTATGCTATATACATCTGTAATAATTTAGAATAAAAAATAAAAAATAATTTAGAGAAATTACATAATAATTTAAGATGAAACTATGTTGATGCAGTCTGATGTGTATGACCTGTGTGCACCAATGCACGTGTAGTCGTTGTTTAGTGCCTACTTCCTTATCGACCTGGCTGCCGCCACCGCACGCTCCCTCCATGGCTCTCAGGTGATAGTTGTCACCCGTTAGTAGAGCCTTAGAGAGATAAAAAAGAGAGGGGGGAAGGGGATATGTTAGAGTTTGAGGGGTCTACGGATAGGATAATATGCCAGTCTGATAAGGGGGTAGATGGGTTATTAGGCCGTGCTATTTTAGGTGAATTAGAGAGGGGAGATGTGGGAGTATGTTGAAATCAACTATGGGAGGGGAGGTGTACGAACAGGTTCAAATCAATTGGGAATACATATATGAAATGTTTTGTCTATATATATATATATATAGTGCCTATTAAATATTGAGTATTACACGGAAAAAATTCAGTTATTCAACTAAATATCCATGAATTACATTGGCCCACCAATGCTTGTTACTAGTTTGCTTTCTCAACTGGCAAGACTATTCCCATTGCGTCAAACACTGTATATTTGCCTCTGCACGCTGCTATCTATTTTTCGGTGGATGCTCATGTCAATCCGTTTGTCTCATTTCATTGGACCATGCCTAGCAATTTTTCATCTCACTGAAAAAGGACAACTCAACACCTCAGTATGCCTCTTTCATTGATGTAAACAATGAAATGAGACAGTGAAAATTGTCGGTGCTATCGATTCAAGGAACAGGCAGTTGGGAATTAACTACATTAGATGTGGGAGTAGGCCAGTCTGATGCGGAGATAGATTGGTTATTAGGCCATGTTATTTTAAATGAATTAGAGAGAAGAGATGTGAGAGTAGGTTAAAATCAACTATAAGAGGAGAGTATAAGAGCGGGTTAAAACCAATTGAGGTATATATATAAAATATTTTATCTAATTATTAATATATATATATATATATATATATATATATATATATATATATATATGTAATATATCTATTACATATTGGGTATTACAGAGAAAAATTCAGTTATTAAGCTAAATACCCTTGAATTACATTGGGTCTGCCAATACTTGTTACTAGTTTGCTTTCTCAACTGGCAAGACTACTCCCATTGCGTCAAACACTATATATTTGCCTCTGCAAGTTGCTATCTATTTTTCGGTGGATGCTCATGTCAATCCTTTTGTCTCATTTCATTGGACCATGCCTAGCAATTTTTCATTTCACTGAAAAAGGACAACACCTCAGTATGCCTCTTTCATTGAAGTAAACAATGAAATGATACAGTGAAAATTGTCAGTGCTATAGATTCAAGGAACAAGCAGTTCGGAATTAACTACGTTAGATAACTGTTACTCTGTTAGACAAATATGTTAAGACGCCACCAAGCAGCTTCTGTTCCAGTAAAGTTCAAATTCAATAAATCTGCTCCCAGAACTGGGTCAGAATTCATCAACATAAGCATCAGATACAATGGAATAGCGAGGCAATACCTAATTAAGATATCAGCTGAGCTAGTGATATCTACAGATCTAGGTAGGTTTCCATGTAGAGACGGCAAAGATGATACGCCCCTTCCAACCTAGCAGCATCCACTTGTTAGCTTCATCAACGAGGAAATCCCTGTGATAGCACCTGTTCACCTTGTATCTTGCTTTCTTCACTGTGTCTTCATTCAGCGGTAGCTGCATGAAGCCTGCCCTGAGGTTCCTTACCTGCCATTGTTTGTAAGTCTCAGGCCTTTCAACCCTCTCTGTGCCCTCACAGGCAACCACATTAAGAGCTTCCCTACCGAAGATATCTCTTTCGATCAACAGCCTTTGTTCGTCCAGCCGTGAAGCATTTGCTTCAAGCATATCAAAGAGTGAAGAGAAATAGAACAAAGCCTCTTTGAAGCGTGTCACAAAGAATGGTGCATTGTAAGTGCCATTGACAACCCCATGAATGAACATATGCGGATTCATCTTTCTGATTGTATTCAAAACCCTCATTCTCGGGCTATCTTCTGACACTGTCTCGTCCATCATGTTCCTCATTCGAAAAAGGCAGTTAACAACAAGAAGCTCATCCTTGTCTATCCTGAGATCTTCAATTTGGATGGTATCCCACTTGGCAGCAATGGGGCGATATTCGAAGGGAACATTGAACATCCGCGCATACTCATGTAACCGCCGCCCTGTCGCCTCAATACGCTCTGCAGGGCGGAATCCTGGCTGGGGTAAGTCAATACCGGTGATTCGGATACTTGGGGGGCCACCAGGTCTCTTTGAGATCCTCTGCATGAAGATTGGCCACTGGAAGCCATACTGTATACCGTAGTCAATAATGTGCAACCTTGTCACACCTTTGGAAGCATTCAAGATGGCTTCATTTGAGAAGAAGTTTGATATTTTCTTAAATGGGCATGCCGTAGCATACAGCCTGAATGCTTTCAGTATATCAGCAGTGGAAGTTCGTTTCGCAACAAGCGAACGGTAAATGCTGCTACCAGTGCCAGCCAGGCGAGCCTCCAGCCCATTAGCAAAGTAATGTGCCAACCTCTGACTGTCATCCCCAAGAGCAGAAGAATGCTGCCTAATCTGTTTCAGCAACTCACTCGAGTTCCGATAATCATCAATAGCTGTGGCCTGAGCACAATGTATAAGTAGGGTTGTCAGATCGACTGCTTCCTCCTCCGCAACCGCTCCAGATTTTCCCTTCCTTCGTCCTCTTCTATTTCCTGATCCTTTCACGTATCCTCCACTGATATGTGCTTCAGCTGGCAATGGAGTCTGGAGCTCACAGTTCTCACCGCTACACAGAAGTACTTTGTCAAACATCTCTCGGACTGTCTCCTCCTCGCACAATGCTGACTGCTTGCTCCTTCTCTTCTCCTCCAGCTCCAACCCATCGTCATGCGGGTTCTTCTGACCTTTATGAACATCACACACTTCTTTCCCCTTCACCAATTCACAAGGTACTAATTGGCTAGAGGCCTGTCTGCCCATGAACACATCAGGCAATCCTCCCTTTCCTGTGACATCACGACAACCATTCATCCAAGAATTCTTTTGGTAAGCCTGTGTGGGCTTCGCAGCCGTGAGGATGTCAACAAAGGGCTTCTCGACAGCGAGGAGCGCTGAATCCTCCACCGATGCAGTGGCAACGGGACAAGATTCCTCGTCCTCATCTTCAAGGAGGAACTGGTTGATGTATGCCAGGACTGCATCGTCGGAGACAGCCTCAGACAAGTCCTCCGAGTTCTCCAACTCGGTTGTGCTTGATGTGGGACTTGGTGTGCGGCCAAGCATAGCTCGGGGTGGAGATGGGTGGGGATCGACAGGAGGGCTGTGGAATCCGTAGGAGGGCAAGAATTGGATGGGTGATTGCTGGAGGGAGAAATTTAGCATGTGAGAGGGTGGTGGATTGGGGATGGAGAACAGATCACCATAGTCAACATCATCGCAAGAACCAGATTCCATTACCATGCTATGATCCTAGGGGTCTCTTCACTTTCTTGGCACAAGATCTAGCTTTTGCTTTTCCGCGTTGCAATCACATACAAATCCCACCTCCTGTACCAGTTTTCCTCTTAGAATACCAAGACTCCGCTTAGAGAACTGGACAAACGACAAGAAAATCAGATGATGCCACAATCTAGTATCAATTTGTTGCATGCAACAAGCCAAAAAAATTACCTTTGTAAGGTGAGGAGCTCCAACTCTTTCTATCAAGATCTGTGATGTACGCTCCTAGGGAACACTGGGAGGACAAGCAAACATTGCTTACTTGCTAGCTGCGGCTCCAGCAAATTCTCGGATGCTGCTGACTTTATGCAGTGCCTTGGAGGAAGGAAGTAGTCAAGTAGGGCTGTGATTGGGGGACGTCTCACCAAGAGTCCAAGGGAGGTTCGATTGGGCTAGGGCTTAGCTTATTGCGATGCGTTTTGTTAATTCCTTTTCTTTTTATTGGTCTGAATTTGTTTAGTAGGAGTAGCAAGCGCTAGCAAAACAGCGATGGGATTGGGACTTGGGAGGATTCTCTGCGGGAGGTAGCAAAAGATTTGACTGTTTGAGTCCTGTAGATAGGGACGTGCAATTTTCAAAATAAGAAGGTAGGGACAGCAGCTCCCAACTCCAACACTGCGATCAGTTCTTTCCCATTTTGATAATACAAATCTTCCAATTTAAATTCTCGGTGTTTATAAAAAGTAGTATACAGAAAGAAATAGTTATATATAATTTGAATCAGTATGGTTAAACTCAATATACTTTTTATAATAATTTTTGTATTAGTCCTATCTTAAAAAGCATAGCGTCTAAAAACTATATGCTCTAAACAGCCTAACATAAACTAGCTTTAGGTGGTGATCGGTTAATTTGAAAAGCTCATAACTTATAATCAAAACACTTGTAATTTGAAAAAAAACATTGTAATGACGAGGCTTATTTAGCATAATTAAATTTAAAAAATTTAAAAATATAAAAAATATGTTAGCCTATTACGTATAATACAAATAAATACGGGAAAAAATCGGCAAAAAAGCTCAACAAAAAGCCAAAAGTTCAGAAAAAGACGAAATTTATAAATAGTAAAAAATAAGTCAGAAGTCGAAACTAAAAAAAACTCCGCCATATATCGCCGCGTTTCCCACTTGACTCGTATGTCTGCGCGCCCGGTCGGTCATAGTGGCCATGAATCCAGAATCCAAAGCGTACCTCTTCAAACGGGCCTTCCAAAGCACAAGCAAAAAAAGTGCCCAGCAAATTTTGTTCCATGCTCCGTTAGCGGGCAAACTGGGCCAAGGGGGGGCAGAACCTGCGCCCACGCACCACCAATCCCGTCCGTCGGCCGGGAGGTGAAGTACGCTTGCCCCCATATCATGTCTTCTCAACCGACGGACGGACCAAAGCCCAAAGCCTGCACAACGGCACATGCCCGTGTCACTCACTCAAGACAGCCATCGTACCCCCAGCACAAACGCACGCTGGTAGTCGCCTCGCCTGGTACGCTGGAGACTAACCGAGCGATTCCTCTGTTTAGAATAAGAACGAATCAATCACAGAATTATAGAATAATAGATTGAACACAGAGAGGTAGAGAGAACTCCTGATCTTTCTTTATTGCTTTAGATTGCATCGGGGTACATAATGAGGGGGGTCTAGGTCCCTATTTATAGCCTACGTTGGGGTGCCCAATTAGATCAGGACTCTTGGATAGAGTCCAGGTTTCCTAACACTCCCCTTGGGCACTCACCCAACATGCTCATGCCTCGTTAAAACTCCATAAAAACCCAGTGGGAAAAATTTGGAGAAAGAGTATATGATACATGTGATGTTGCGATGCACGAATTGCCTCATTAAAAACCTTGGTCGAGAAACTTCATGGAAAACTCGTCAAGGGAAAAAGAGTACAATTCACCCAAATTCATTTAGTCTGCAAGACTTTATTTTTGGGTACTTAATCTTCATGATCAAGATTTATCAGCGGGCTTGTGAGAATTCTCCCCCTGAATTCTGCATTTCTCTAAGTCTCATCATTCCAATTCCACGCACGCATCTTTCAAAGCTAGATGCGGGGAGTGACTTAGTGAATAAATCTGCGAGATTTTCACATGACTTAGTATGCAGTACTTTAATCTCGTCCATCCTTTGCAATTCATGTGCATAGAAGAACTTGGGGTTGATATGCTTTGTGAGATGACTTTTCACATAGCCCGTTTGCACTTGTGCAACGCAAGCGGCATTATCTTCATAGATAATTGTGGGGTTACGCACAATGTTCATCCCACATGATCTTGGATGTGGTGAACCATTCGGCGGAGCGGCGCACTCGTGCGGCTTCATCTGATGCTATAATTTACGAGTGATTCGTCGAAGTAGCTACGGGCTTTGCTTAGACGATTTCCATGAAATGCGGTTCCACCACACAGAATACATAGCCTGTTTGTGACTTAGCGGTATGCGGGTCCGACGGATACCCAAGATCTGCATAGCCAATCAAGTTCAGATCTTGATTCTTTACGTAAAACAATCCGAGGTCTTTGCTACCTTGGAGGTATCGAAAAATGTCCTTTATGCCCCGCCAATGCCTTTTGGTGGGCTCTGCACTATACCTTGCTAAGAGGTTCACGGCAAATGCAATGTCCGGTCTAGTGCGGTTTGCTAAATACATGAGTGCTCCCACTTGCACTCAAGTATGGGAATTCAGTCCCGTGACTTCCTCCCCTCTTCCCTTGGTCGAAAAGGATCTTTTTCTTCTTTAAAAGACCTACCGATCATCGGTACTTTCGAGGAAATGCCTTCTCAAAGCCAAACCTTTCGAGCACCTTCAGGTGTAGGTCGTGATGTACCAAGACTCCTTGAGGACATGCTCAAGTGCAAGCCTAAGCAAAACTTGGTCTTGCCCAAATCTTTCATTTCAAATTCGACTCAAGTAGGAGCTTGCTTCTTTTATGTCTTCTACTGTCCCAATGATATTCAGATCATCTACATATACAAATATTATACTGAATCCATTCAGGATCGCCGTATAAATACATAAGGCAGTCTTCATTGTTCGTGTAGCCTTTCTTGCAGAGAAAGTCGCTCAGCGATTATACCACATTCTTCCAGTTGTTTCATCCATACAGGTGACTTTCGAGTTTCACACTGCATGATTTCTATTTGCTCGGTCTTGGTTCGGAGAGGATTCCTTCAGGGACTCTCATATAAATCTCGAATCAAGTTACCATAAAGGTATGCAGATCACAACATCCATCAATTTCATTTCCAAGTTTAAGTTCACTTGCCATTGAGATCAAGTATCTAAAGGTAATTCCACTCATGACTGGGAGTAGGTTTCTTCATAATCAACTCCGGGACGTTGAGTGAAACCTTGGGCTACCGACCTTGCTTTGTATCTCACTACTTCATTTCTTTCATTTCTCTTCGAACAAATACCCACTTGTGCCCAACAGGTGTATGTGGGGAGGTGTGCGACATACGAGCCCAAACACCTCTCTTTTATTCAGAGATAGCAATTCGGTTGCTATTGACTTCTTCGATCTTCCCAATCGATCTTTTCTTACATTCAATGAGCGATGCGGGCTCGGGATCAAGATCGATGATGGTGGCAATTTTCTTTGCGAAGTAAATATCGATATTAGTTGTTGTCCTATTCAGGACTCTCCGTATGCACATAATTTATAGCTATTTCTTCATGAGTTGCTTCTTCGGAGCTTCACCTTGCGCATCGCTTCTTTCAATTGCGGTGGCAAGTCCTTTAGTTTTTCGGCTCCGATGTGTGCGCACACATCCATGCCGATGGGGATATTCAGATCCGGTATGTCCTTTTGGAAGGTGTCATACTTGTGCCAGTCTCAACTGCTCCCTTCTCATTCAGGGGACTTCAATGATGGTGTGATAAATCCCTTTTATCCTTTTCGCGGGCGTCCCGGTTACTTTGGACTCGAGGAACCGGAGTTCTCGTCCTTTTATTACGAGGCCTCGGGCGGGATTAGGGATACCTTCAATTTTCTTTGGTATTTCAACCCTCTCCGGTGCATTGCGTGCGGTACATGCGACTTAATCACGCTCTTCAAATCACTAAAGTGATCGGGCGGTTGATTTGCTAATGCTTGCAAGTCGATGATCTTACGGACCTCTTTTTGATTTCACTAGTTCGCGGGTCATGTGCATGAATTCCGTGGCTTCCCACGTAATTTCGACATTTTTCATCAACGGGTTGATTTCCTCCCTAATGACGGAAATTATCCTCATCAAAGATGCAATCGTGGCGGCGGTATGCAAATCTCGGACATGGGTTTCAAATACACGATTATGGATGCGATCTCATAACCAACGTATATCCCGTCTTGCGGAGTGGGCCCATTGCGATTCATTGCAGAGGTGGTATCGATGCGTAAACCTTACATCCAAACCTCCTAAGATGGGAAACTTTCGGTGGTGACCCTTGCGCTAGTTGCATAGGTGAATGGATGTTGTAGGCGAAGGTCTAAGGTTGATGAGATTCATTGCATGAAGGATGCGTGTCCCCAACATGTAGGCGGCAAATTGCTTTTATGCAAGAGGGTCGGGCAATAAATTTAATTCTTTTAATTAAAGCCTCGCCAAACCGCTCAGGTATGGACATGCGATGCAAGTGCTCAATCGCAATTCCCATCGCCATGCAATAATCATCAAATGCCTTGAAGTAAATTCTCGGCGTTGTCCATTCGATGGACTTGATATGATGATCGAAACACATTTACGATGCGAATGATCTGCGAGATCAATTTTGCAAAGGCGTGGTTTCTTGTGGACAATAAACCCACATATGACCACTTCAAGAAGCGTCAATGAGCACCATGAAATACTTAAATGGCCCGAGACGGGCTGAATGGGACCGCAAATGTCTCCTGGATGCGTTACGAGAATGCGGGACTTCATCCTTCACTTTCAGTGGAGGGTCTAGTTATTAGTTTCCGGTGGCACATGCAGGCACACAAAATCTTCATGATTCGGAAATTCTTCACATTAATATTATGCCCATGCGAGTTATTTATTATGTTTCTCATCATCCTAAGACTTGGGTGGCCTAATCTATCATGCCGAGACGAAGAGTTGAGCTTCTAAACACTGTTTTGAGCGATTATGCAGCTGCAGCGCTTTAATTGTGGTATAATATAGCCCGATTTCAAGTGAAGGAAGCTTTTCTAATATTCTTTGCCATTCTCTTTGCGCTTTGTGATGAGCGGTATTCCTTACCGTACTCTTCGTCGATCTCAACGTGGAAACCATTGGCGCGAATATCCTTAAAACTTAGGAGAGTTCTAGTCGATTCGGTACAATAAGGCTTCTTCAATGACCAAAGTTGTGCCCATGGGAAGTATAATTGTGGCTCTTCCAGAACCGATTATACATGCATCGCTTCCGGCGATTGTCGTAAGGCTGCCATTACTCTTACGGATCGACTGAAAATACTTAGTCTCTCTTAAGATGGTACATATTGTGCCGCTGCTAGCTAAGCACACTTCCTTTATAGGCGCTACACTTGTTCTAATATAGGTATTTTATTCATATGCATGAGAAGGCAATTAACACATAAATAAATACACCAATATCGAACATGTCATGCCATTATAAACTGAATAAATAAATGAATTCTTCCAAAATCATCCAACCATCACGAAAACAACAAATCTTAAGTACCATCTATGCAAATTCTAGCATATTCTTCCACACAAAATAAATGACAATTAAAGTCTAAATGCATTCTGCACTAGACTTCTTCTGCTATTCTTTCAGGGTGACATTCTCTTCAAGAGAAATCATGGCGTTGATCGCTTCTAGGTCGAGAGAGGTCTTTGTTGTTGTAATGGTCTCAAACACCATCGGTGTGGTAGCTGCTCAAAGCGCTCCCCTCAACCGATGCAGAGTGGGCTTCATGGTGCCCTTTTCCATCCCATTTTGGCTTGCTAGCCTTATTCTCACGTGGAGCATCGATTCGCCTTTACGGTGCGCGCCTTACCCTTCCTTCCCTTTTTCTCTATCAAGGGCTTTCGCACCTTGTTGCTCCGACGTTGGCTTCACGGCCAATGGAGCTCCCAGATGATTGAGTGACTTAGTTCTTACGGAGAACTTCGTCCTAAACCTCCACAACTTGTATCATATCAATCAATTCGGCATATTCCTCATAGCCGTCTTGGCGATAATTGTGTGCGGATTATCTTGCATTGGGGTGGAAGGATTTTCTCAATTTTCTGTATTGGGGTACAAATCTGTGCAAGGCGGTTGTTTTCCCGACCGTCTTAAAGTTGGCAAACCTCGATCGATCTATTCTTACTCGCTTGAGAATGAATGGTGTACTTTAGCCTCTCAAACCGCTTCTTAAGTGCGGTCCAGTGCTAGCGTGCTATTCTCTACCATGTACTCATTCTTGAGAGTGAGGTAGAAGTGGTGCTGAGAAAATGAAGTGCTGATCATTCTCTTTAGGCACAGGTTGGGCGTCATTGATCCACCAATCCCAATAGTCGCGCGAGCTTCGACTCAAGCACAATCTCGACATCGGATGCCTACGTCGGATAGTTTTGGCCATCTTTGGGCGGCTCCTCGAACTTCGGTTCGTGATGCGATCATCTATATGTGTATAAGTCTCTGCGGTAGACATGCACGAAATAATTCATGCGGGTAAATAAATGGTACAAAAGGTTCTCGTAATGTTCCAGAATTTTCTATGTATTTTCTATAATTTTATGCTAATTTGGTGATTAAAAGCAATTAAAACAATTACAATTAACCAAAACATAAATAAATACAGAAAATACAGAGAATAATAATGGCATAAATAAATAAGCTTCAAATGCTAAAAATAATTCAAAATTCGGATTCAGAGGCCTTTTATGCTAAAATATGAAATTTCAAAGAAATTCTGCAATTCCAGGGGTTTTACGCAAAATTTCAGTTCGAGAGAAAATTCGCGCAATTTTCTGATTTCTGAGGGTTTTCTACAAAATTCTGGACCCACTCATAAATTTGAGGGCTTACACGTAATTTTGAACTACGAAGCCTTTTCTACAAAATTCGGGACTTATATGTGAATTATAGGGCCTTTCGGTAATTTCTATCATTTCCGGTTTCTTTCGCAAAATGGCCAGCACTCCAATGGCGGGCCTCTTTCCTCACCCACGCCCATCTCTTCCCTCACCCCGCGAGCCATCTCATCCTCACCCCCGCGGCCATCTCTCCCCTCACCCCGCGCCCATTTGACCTATCGGCTGGCCGACCAGTCGCCCATCTGGCCGCGCATAACCCGGTGAGGTTAGGGTTTCCCCTGTGCAACCGCATGGCGGCGCGCTTTACCGAAAGCGAGCGCAGCTTGGGCGAGGCGCGCGGCTGTGGCGGAGGCGGCGGGCGGGCGCGGCTGGCCGCGGTGGCCAAGGTGGCGGCGCCATGCGGGCGCGACGGAGGAACCGGAGGCAGCGGAGGCGGTGCAAGGCAGCGCGCGAAAGGCGATGTGAGGGCGGCTACAGCCGGAGAGGAGGAGTCGGCCGAGCTCGTCGGGAGACCAAGCGGCCGCGCGGAGGAGAGCGGCGGCGGCCGCGCGTTGAGCGGGCGCGGAGGCGAGCGGCGACGCCGGTGGTGGCACGCACTCTGGCGGCGGCGGCCGTGGTCTTTCTCTGAGCAGCGGTGGCGGTGGTCTTGCTCGGCAGCGGCGACGACGACGAAACCGAGCGGCGAGTGGAGCGGCGGCCGAGCGGCGGCGAGCGGCCGGCGTCGCGGCGCGCAGCTGCGAGGGCGCCGTCTGCGGCGCGCGCGGTGGGAGGGTGGAGCATCGTCCGTGGCGGCGGGCGCGAGGCGGGTGCCGCGCGTGGGAAGGCGGTGCCAGCTAGGCCGGGCGAGTGAGGCGAGGCGGCGGGGCGGTGGCGATGCGCGTCTGCGTCTGGCGGTGGCGCAGCGCGCGGGGCCGAACGGAGGCGCGCTGAGCGCGGTCGGCCGGCGGCGACAAATCGCATGCAGCGGTTTCCTCCATGGGTGATGCAGGTCGACCGCGCCGGCTACCAACCGACGGCCGTCGATGCACATGTTGTGCGTCGGCTCCTCAGGCTCTGTGGCCGGCCGATGGTCGGCAGTCAGCGATGTGCATTCAGGCGCAGTGACAGTGCCTCCCCTTTGTGCTGCTTTGCATAGATCGAACGAAGCAGAGACAATGCAAATTTCGTGCGATTATTGAACGAAAATAATGCATAAATTTCCTGTTTCTACGATGCAATCAACATCGCCCTTTTTCTGAATCTACCGATCGACATTGTGCCGACGATTTCAGATCTGCTCGCGGTAGATTAGGACGGATTTGCATCGTTCTATAGTGCAATCAACATCTACCCCGTTTCATAATCTACCGATCGGCATTGTGCCGCGACTTCAAGTCTGCTCGCGGTAGATTAGGCGGATTTGCACCGTAGAATTTCAATCTAGAACGCGAAAAGAAAATACTGATTCAAAAGCGATCTAGAAAATTCAATCTGTAGCCGATGATTACCTCGTTCACCGGAGCGAAGTCGTCGCGATAACGTGTTGAGGAACCGACACGGAGACCATCCGGCGATTCCTCTGCTTAGAACAAGAACGAATCAATCACAGAATCACAGAATAATAGATTGAACACAGAGAGGTAGAGAGAACTCCTGATCTTTTTTATTGCTTTAGATTGCATCGGGGTACATAATGAGGAGGGTCTAGGTCTCTATTTATAGCCTACGTTGGGGTGCCCAATTAGATCAGGACTCTTGGATAGAGTCCAGGTTTCCTAACAGTTAGTACCGCACGGCCTTCGGGTGTTTAATCCGGTTTTGGCTTCTAAACATATCGATTTTTATTAACGGTTTTTTAAAACGATTTCTTTGAGCCGTTTTAACCGACTGGTCTCCGCGTCTTTCAAAAACCGATTTCAAATTTTGTTCTAGCTGCTTTTTTATTGTTACTACTATATTTCTATGTCAGTCAAAAAAAGATAGAAACACTTAACTAAAAATCATCATCTTTAGTCGATTAAAATAACAATTATTTCATGATTTGGTCTGCAACTCGACGTCTCCTCCTGACCACGGTGGTGGTAAGAGTAGGACGCGAGTGACCAAGGAAGGAGAGTAAAGGGGCACTACCGTCTACGTGCGCAGAGGCGACCTTTGCGCTTGTCTCATGCCGACTCTCAACCCCGACGCGGCCGCTTTTTTGGAGCTGGCTGCCATGCATGCCAAAGCTAGTACTGGCAGTTGTCGTCGTCGCTAGTGGCCTGAGCTGCGTGCTGTGCTGCTCATCGGGTCAATGCAAACATGCGCTGATATCTTGTTGAGGTTACGGTGGTGATCTGATCATTGCTGAACGCTACAAGAGATAATTTGAAGAGAAAAGGGGGGAGGAAATCCAAGTAGTACGCCGTGGTCAACTTGGGGTGTGTTTGGTTCGTGGATGGAGGTTGTATCATATATTCTGACTGAGTGGATGCAGCTGAGTAGAATCGTATTTCAGAAAAAAGAAAATGTTTGGTGAGGTTGTATGAGCGGATGCAAAAAGCTGAGATACTGTTTGGTTGCCTGTATGAGCGGATGCAGTCTACCAAACCTGATAGGCTGACACGTGGGACCACATAAGATACATTGCATCCACCCATCCAAGATGGCCAGTGAAGCTCATTTTGAGCGTATCCACCCATCCAGGATGAGGGTGTATTTTTGCATCCGCTCATGCAGGCTGCATCCACTCATATAGGCAACCAAACATGCTCTTTCTCAGATTATACAGATCCACCCAGCCAGGACGAAGGAGATTCAGTCAACCAAACACCCTTGGGAACGCATGAGGAAGAATTTGCGATGCACCACCTGGCACTAGTTATGATGGTTAGCAATGTCGTACTGTCGCTTCATACTAGGGCTGGATAACGAGCTGGCTCGGCTCGGCTCGGCTCGGTCTGGCTCGGTAGGATAACGAGCTGGCTCGTTATAACTAACGAGCTAAAAAGCTAGCTCGGCTCGGCTCGTAAAAAGCTCGAGTTAGCTCGTTTGGCTCGTGAGCCAGGGCCAAAAAAATATTTCCATCATATATTCATCCATGGAAGCATGGCTCGTTTGGCTCGTTTGGCTCGTTTAGCTCGTTTGGGTACAATAGAGTACAAATTAACACATGCATGGCTCGTTTGGGTACAATAGAGTACAAATTTACACATTAACACATGCAATAGAGTACAAATTAGGTCCATGGAAGCAGCATATGCATATCTAAATTCCTGGAAGTATGGCTCGTTTGGCTCGTGAGCGGCTCGTGAGTTGGCTCGAGTTGGCTCGTTATAGCTAACGAGTTAAAATCTTGACTCGGCTCGGCTCGTTATCCTAACGAGCCGAGCCGAGCCAGCCACGAGCTGAGCGAGCTAACGAGCTTCGAGTTTTTCGTTCAGCCCTACTTCATACGGTTCTCTCTCTCTCTCTCTCTTTTAGAGGTACAGCTTTCTCTCATGATCCAACACTTTTCCCGTTTTCTTAGGTGTCTGAACTCTAAACCAAAGGAAGGGCTCCAAGTTTGAACGGCATGCGCATTGCATGTGTTGTGTGCGCTAATAAGAAACAATGTTCAAAAGCAGAGACCTAAACAACCCTCCTGCTATTGAAAGCGCAATGCATATAGGTCAAACCCTTATCAATCTGTCCGGGCAGCGGTAAGGAATCGTGACCTAACACAATGTTAATGAATATACAAAAAGAACAGGCGATGATGCACAACCATACCAGATGAAAAGCTTTTCTACGGAGAGGGTCTCAGGTGAGGCCCCTCTCTATCCATCGTTAATACGACGTGGCCTTTATCAATGGCGGAGCCACAATATTGCATGGAGGGTGGTGCAGTTGCACTTCTAAAATTTTTGTGTAAAAAATCGATATATACCTCCTTAATATACAAAGTATACATTGTATATACTAATATATTCCTAGCATTCTATTAGGCCCAATAGGTAACAAGTCAAGCCTATTAGCCCAATTACCCAAGCCATCCTCACTTTCTCAATTGATCGGCCACCCCCACCAGAGATTCCCCAATCAGCCAAATCCTTCAGGCTTCTGCCACTAGCGCAGCAGCCGAGCTTGAGCTCGGGCACGTGGCTCTGCTCACGCGCAGATCATCGCTGCCGCTGCGCTCCCTGGAGGCCAGAGCCCCCATCGCTGCTGGCGACCACCAAGTACTAAAGAGAAAAAAGGTAAACCAAAAAAGACGTCAACTTGCCCACCATTGAGAAGTGTCAGGAACTCTCCAAGCAGCTCTTCTACATCCACCTCGTCAAGTCCCCTATGCTCATGACTTATTGTGCCTTGTTTTTTACTGCCAGCTCTTTTATGCATTTGAATGCTGGTAGATCATTTTCTAATGTTCATGTGTCAACTAGTTGCCAATTCGGTAGTGCTGATAATGCTGCTAAATCCTTGTAAATTATCCAAATTAAGTTATTATTAGAACATAATGTAGCTGTAGGATACGCCTTTAGGGAGTTATATGGTGTTAATTTGAGTCTCGGTATACCCATTTGTGAGCTTGTGTCAGTTGTGTGGCATGAGATGGTGTATTGGGGGTTTAGTTATAAGAGCAAGGCTAATAATACAGCCTTCAGCTGGCTGTATGGACACTTACAGCCCACTTATCAGCATATTCATATAGTAGTTTACAGCCAGCTGAAGGCTGTATGACCCACCACTTTCTCTCACAAAGTTTCTTGGTTCTTGTGCTTGGTGGTCAGAACTTACAGCCCACCTCTCTTCTCTCTCCTCCACCTCAGCATACAGTCTACTAACAGCCTCTTATTATACTTGCTCTAAGGTTTAGTGATCGAATGGGGATGCAAAAGGTTCCGATGGGATGGTTTTCATGGTAGTCATATATTGTAGTATATAGATTGGCCTGATGCACTAGAAAATAAATTCCTCCTTTGTTGCTTTCATATTTAAAATGAAGATTTTAGAAATCAAAACCCAAAAGGGGTTACAGGAGTTATGATTAATCTTAACAAACTAAGTAATAAGGTGAACAATACTTAAATAATTACTTTGTTATATATATTAAACTTCCGTGCTATATCATTTGAACTTGTCTTAATTAACGTATCTTGAGTTCACACCCATCGTCAAAACCCTGTCTCTGCCACTAGCTTTACCAAATCAATAATGGATGAAGAGGATCACGTAAGGCGCTCTCCCACTGGTTTTTTTTCCATACCAGATCGCCCGGGGAGGAAAAAAGAGGGGTCGAGCACATGGCCACCTGGGCAGCTGGCTGGCGTAATGTTTCAACACAGACAACGCTCATGCTCGACCACATGACATTACGTCGCAGATTGCTTTGACATCCTTCAAGGCCTTATCAATCTGTTTCGAATATACTACCATGTTATTATATATTTTTATCAGATTGTTCAACAAAAAGCTAAGCAATGTAATACTCTTGAGTACCATACAGGCATGTGTATATGTGGAAGAAGAACTTAATAAGTGCCATTGACTTCTCACTGAAGAATTCCCTCGACAAACCTTCCCCTTGGTTCATGCCTCACTGTGGAACTAAAATAATGGTAGTTCGATGGAGGAGGAGGGACAGTGTGAAATGTATGAAAATCGTTCATGTTAGGGAGCAATCATGTGCCACCGAATGTGTAGTGCAGAGGGAAATGCGTCGGTGCAAATGCAATTGTCATTTTCACATACGCTGCAAAAAGAAAGAAATGTTGAATGCTAATAGATAATAGCTTTGGTATACCGCAAAAGTCATGTAAAGCTGCGTCTGTTTCATACTTGCCGTGATGGACTGGGAATATTTCCTATCCGTTTCCCTTTGTTTTCATCGTGGATCGGGAAAAGCACGCGATCTGCTTCCAGTTCCACCTACGTAAATCAGGTTCCGAAACAAAAGAGAAAGGCGAAAGTAGCACGTACGTTCTTCGGTTCTCCCCTTTTGTTTGAGATTTGCTCACCTTTCTGCTTGGCTTGGTATCTTCCTGTACTGGAATTTTCTTCCTGTAAACTTAGGCAGTAAGTACAAGTATACCTGTTCTTTCAGCTTTTACAATCATCGTTCCAACACTACAGTACTCCACTGCTACTCCTATGAGACGAGGAATGGAGAATGGTTGTGCCGCAATTCCTCATAGGCATAGCTAGTTCTCACACAAATGTCCATATGTATGCTCGGATTCCGAGAGGCCAACCCCACCTTGATCTGCCCAACAGATAGGTGAAAAGATGAGAGAAACGCCGCGCAGCTAGTTTCCTTGCATTTATCTGGTCAGCACTTCAGCAGCTGCTTATGGAGTCTCCCCTTGTTCTAATCCATGGTAGGACTAGTGCTGTGCTACCACAAGTCTACAACCGTGAGGTCAAATCGTTCCAACTATGCAAGGAAGTTCCAAAAGCAGGCAGTTCTAAATGCGGTTTGGTCCCATTACATGCGGCGATGTATATAGAAACAAGGCAGCGTGAGTGTGTGACTTCCCTTTCGCTGCTCAACAACATGAAATCGATCACATGGCTAGTTGAGCACTTGAGCTACCGCCTGGAGTCGGACCCTAGTATAGGAGTCTACCTTTACCTTTTACGAGGGTGTAACCACCCTGGTAACCTAGAGCTGACCAACGATACCAATGATTGAGACCAGTAAATCATAGTACTACTAGCTCAAGGTTGACTGGTATTCGTGCCGGTAAAACATGTGGACCGGAGTACTGTTTGACCTCTGTGTCGAAATGCACCGAAACGTAGAGGCAAAGGAAGTCCCTACTGGAGTTAACACGCACACGAATGCGCCCAAGGAAACCGTTAGATGTGGCGCTTTCCTGGTACGGGCCCGCATCCGCCACATGGCCTTCCCTCCCGGGACCGCGCGCGAGCCAGGCTGCGCCTACGGTACGAGGCGGGCCGGCCTGCCTTCACGAGGTCACGCACCCACCAAACCAGACCAGACCGAGCAAAGGAGCCTCCAAAAACGCTCGAGACGAGGCGGGGCAGCCGATCCCGCGCGCTGGCGTGGACGGGCGGTCGCGTTCGTGCGGCGCGCGCGGGGCGGACGGTTCGACCTCGGCCTGTTTCTGTTTGCGCGCGCGTCGCGCCGGGCGTCCCGCACCGCTTTCGTTTGAGGTTTTCGACCCGCGCACGTACCTGCCGCGGACCCGCTTGGCGCGCGCGTTGCAAGCGTAGGACCGAGACGGCTCGCGTTCGCTTGGCCCAAGTCCTATAAAAAAAACAGAGAGAACGTGCACCTCTAAATTTTACTACTCGTATCGTACGTACCTGCTTCTCGTAGATTTGTACGGAAAAACTGATCTGGCAGTTAACCATCTTAGTACGGTATGTATCCTCACAGTTCCAATTAAAGACCGGGCAGCTACGCACCGAGCGGTGCGGAAGAGACGTATTCCGTTCGAACTATGCGTCTTGGCTCCTGATCCCATTTATGCACACGCAGGCATGCGTCACGCATACGCAGTGAGCAGGGATGGAAGAAGACTTGGAGATTTTAAATAGGAGTAGCGCTTTGAAGTGCGGGTGCGTGTTCCGGGACCAGAAGGTGTGAGGGGGGAACGGGCACCGGCGCCACGTGTGCGATCGATTTTGGTGCGGTTTTGAGGCGATCGCGGCTCGAGGTGCGACACCGGCCGTGGACGGGGTGTATGTACGGAGAGTTATGGGGTCGCCGAGGCCGAGCCGCCGAACGCGGAGGGATCCTAGGCCGCGTGCCTGCACTGCAGCCTCCACTCTCCGACGTGCTTCGGTGCATGGCCTGTTTGTTTGGCAAGGCCGCACTAACCCCATCCGGATATATACGTGAATCCAAGTGCATTTTTAGTTGTGAGTTCCTGTTCTACCCAAAATATGCAATGCTTGATTACCCTTACAAACAGTAGCGGAGTCAGAATTTGGCTACGTTCCGAATTCAGTGGTGAAATAATCTAGATTATTTGAGCTGGATCATAAAAATATTACCTAGATTGGATTGAAAATATTATATCTGGATATTTTTCACGTCTCGAGCATGTTTGATTGAAGGAAATCTATAAGGCAAGTATAATAAGAGGTCTGGATATTTTTCACGTCTCGAGAGAGAGAGAGAAGAGAGGTGATCAGAAGTTTACTGACCTCACAAGCTCAAGAAACTTTGTGAGAGAAAGTACGAAGACATCACCGCATGTTTTGGTCCGTTTTGAGCGGAGGAATTCTATAAGAATTTTCAGGGGAATCACAGTGATTCCTGTAAAATGCTACGCTTTCGTGAAATAATGGCTATAATGCTATGTCTTAGGGTTGGCAATCTTGTTTGTGAGCACTCAAAGCGATGAATAAATGAATCGTAAGCTCTACATTTGTAGTAGTACTGCGTCTACCAAGAGTATGACCCCATTGAACCACACCTACTACTACTGTGCATTGAACGGTTGCGTGGTCAAATTAGTTAATATGCCGAACCTATTTGGTTAATCTGGTCCAGTCTACAATTCTACATGGCACGCCCCATCCTCCCATAGGATGCCTCCTCACGTTTGTCCACGGGGCATGAGCAGTAGCGCATGCATGTGTCGCAATTGCGACACTCTCGCCCCCAATCATTGTCGATGGTTGCCCCTGTGCAAACGTAATGCTGTACCCTATACTTCCAAACGAATCTTACAGCTCCTCCAAAACAACCTTAGCCAGGTACGCCATTTGAGTAGCATGTACGTTCTCTACTAGAACAAATGAAAATAAGCCATTGCAGTTTACTCTTTTCGTACGAAAAGGTCGAAAAGAAAAAAATGAATTTGGAGGCACGTAGGTGCATATAGCTGAAGAAATGGCCAAAATGTACACGGACAAAAGTTCCTTTTGTTCCATGCTGGCATCTCTTCCGTTTCAATTAAATTGAATTAGTACGTTACTGGTGTACGTATCCTGGTACATGTTACGATCCTTTCGAGAAGTAGAAAAACAGAACAAACAAATAAGAGTGACGCACCTACAAATTCGTTTAGGCAGCATCGTGGTCGTGGAGTAGATTATTTTTAAAAAACTTGGTCCCGTGATACATTTTCCAAATGGCATGGCATACCTTGACTGCATATCCAACAAAAGCTTGCATCTTTTGAACAGGGACAATATGACGGCAGGCTAATGGTTTTGTCGAAGCATGGGTTATATGCAATTGCAATGAGAGAAGCTATGCACCAGTAGCGCACGCCACAGTCCGCTCAATATAAGCACACAAGAAGTTTGTATACGGCACTATGTTGAACCAGCGCGGTGCATGAGCATGTCACAAGACGGTACACGACGTACGCCGCTCCTCCTGCAAATGGGATTTTTCCTTGGTTCCCTCCATATTTTCGGCGCCTTTTATTCAAACATGGCATTGGCATCGGAAACCGTAGCCTGTAGAAGAGGCCGGGCAAAGCAAAAGGATTGGCTGGAACAAAAGGAGAACACACACACAGGGGCACACAAGAAAAAGAAAAGAGCCGATCGGATTCACTCACGCCGTCGGCCATCGGTGGGGAGAAGAGAGAGGAGAAGACCACCGGCCAGAAGGAAGAGAGGGGAGAGGGACGGCACAACTTGCGATGGAAGCAAAGCGAAGCGGCCAGCCATGCCATGTCTTGGAGCACGCACCAGTGCTGCAGTGCCTTTGGTCTCCCCCCCACATTGTTCGCTCTTCCATCCATCTAGCATCTTCCGGCCGCGACGCAGCGTGCGTGCTCCGCGCCCGTTCGCCTTCCTCCACGTCCGGAAGACGGAACAATGGCGCCCCAGTCAGGACATCGGACACTGGCGTGTGGGGGCAGGGGGACGGCGCCGTGGGGCCCGCCGTCCGGATGATAGAGACTGCCCGAGGGCCCGGCAGCGTGGAAGGCCGGAGCAAACTACGTGACCAGGTGCTGTTTGGTTGGTGACAGAAACGAGCGATCTAAAATTTTGGCATAGCAAAATCTGATCAAACCTAAATAGTGATAGAAAGAACGATGTTTGGACCGTGGCGAAAATTTTGGTGACCGATTTTCTCACCTTTGAATTGCTCACGCGCAATATTGGATTTCATTGGTATCACCTAAATTTCGTGGATGTTAGCAAATTTTGATAGCAAATGAAAAAAATAGACAGTTTTGGTTGCCATTGGTTTGCAAGGGTAGCAAACCAAACAATCTCAAATCTCGCAGGGCCAGATTAACGCATCCTCAATACCGAGGTGTATCTCCGGGATTCATACGGTCGCCGCAGATCACATGAAAGTTGGAATGCATGTCATTACTAATTAGCAAAGATTGCTGGCAATCAAACATAATCCGAGTTAATTCGGGCTCTTCCCATGTGATGGCAAATAAGATTTTGCCCTTGATCAGAGAAAGCACTCTCCACCCACCCAACACCCAGGTTTGTGCAATGGGCCACGAAATAACAGTTTCTGGATGCGTAGGCACGATCACAAAGCCGCGGCAAACGCCATCAAGTAGTACCGCTCCAAGTGAAACAGTGCCAGATAGAGGAGAGGAAAAGAAAGATAGGTCCCAACTGCCCGTGGTGCGTGAGGCACAGCACAGTACTATCACTGGCTCACCGCACAGTCCAGCAAGCCGCACCAATTGCTGAAACGTGCAGGCGCGCATTTCTTAACGGAAGCGCCTCCGTCCTCCGATGCATTTCCGTTTTCCGGCTCTTTTCGTGTTTTTTTTACCTGGCCTAGACGCATAGATGACCCCCGGAAGCGCCATTATTTGGTCTGCCTCGTGCCTCCATAAATACCGCCACCTCCGTCCCGTTCGCCTCCCACCACCACCACTCCTTAACTCCTCCGCCCTTCTTGGTGCTTGCTCAGTGCTCTGCTCACTGAAAGTGTACTACGTCCGGAGCGATGGCCACAATGCCGGCGCTGTTCTTGGTGGCCGCGCTCGCGACGCTCTCCCCCGCCGCCGCCCGCATCCCCGGCGTGTACGGCGGCGGCGCCTGGCAGGGCGCGCACGCCACGTTCTACGGCGGCAGCGACGCCTCCGGCACCATGGGTATGCGCAATGCGTCCGCTTTTTCCTTCCGTTTCTTCGTCTTGCCGATGGCATGTACCGTGTGATTAACGTGCGCGGCGACGGCAATGCAGGAGGGGCGTGCGGGTACGGTAACCTGTACAGCCAGGGGTACGGCGTGAACAACGCGGCGCTGAGCACGGCGCTGTTCAACGAGGGGCAGAGCTGCGGCGCGTGCTTCGAGATCAAGTGCGAGAACCAGAAAGGGTGGGAGTATTGCCACCCGGGGAGCCCCTCCATCCTCGTCACCGCCACCAACTTCTGCCCGCCCAACTACGCCCTCCCCTCCGACGACGGCGGCTGGTGCAACCCGCCGCGCCCCCACTTCGACCTCGCCATGCCCATGTTCCTCCACATCGCCGAGTACCGCGCCGGAATCGTCCCCGTCTCCTACCGCCGGTGAGCCATCCGCCATCAATCCTACTCCCTTAACTCACACATCTTACAATGTCACGTTGCATCTCTCGACTCTCGCATTACTTGGGGACTGTGCAAGCAGTCCCAAAAGGACATTCGTCTCGGTTATAGGAGTAGTAAAATTTTTTGGCCAATAGAGGCCATGCAGGCTCTGCGCTCTTCTTTATTCACGATTCCTTTTCACGTCTTTTGAGACGGGAGTGGGGGCGCCGCTCTCGAACCGCACCGAGAAAATTTCGACGCGTTCCATCGGGTCCGGTCCCGTCCCGTCAGCAGTAGTAACGGCCGCGCCCGTTCCGCCTCCTCTTCTCGCCGTTACTTTTTCGTTCACGGGCATGTTTATTCGCTGTGGATAATTGATATGGCTGCACGTACCGGCACGGCAAGGCGATAAGATTTCCGCCTCCTTTTTGTTGTAACCTACGGCAAAGAAATTAGTGCCGATGGAAATGTGCACCGACTGCGGCTTTAAAGGCGGGACGTGATATCGGGTGGAGGAACTGCACTGCCACGCAGTAGTAGCACCCGCTTAGTTGTTTTGGTACAAAGGCTAGAAATGGAGCGTGCACTTCTTCTATGGTGTGTGAATACTGCTACACCTCTTTTCATGATAAGAATCTGCTCGCCGAGATGGCGCTAGTCCATCTCTGCTTTACTTGTTTGTGTCACATTTGGTGTTAGATCTACGCTCTGGCCGCATTGCACTGTGTGAACTCACTGCAATTCTCGAAGCAATTCCATTCTGGTAGTACTACGTTGTAATCCTTGTAGGTGAGAAGAATGAGAATAGGGGCTTTTAGGAAAGAAATGAATATTCTTTCTCCTCTTTTACAAAGTAGATTATTGGGATATCCTTTTTAATCGGTTTATCGGCATTCGATGGTTTATGTTCGTCCACACAAACATGCACGCTAGCGCCAAAAAAATAAGACAAAGTTATAAGTGATGAGTCAGTCGAAAAGCAGCATCTTCTGCGTAGTGATTAACACATTCTCTTGGAGCACTGCCCTGAGCCCGTGAGGAATAGTACTGTAACAAAGACCAAACATGTCCAGGAAAATTGGACTTGCAGTTCTGTAGATCACCACACGGCAGGGCACGGGCTACAGCAGCAGAAGGCCCAGAGAAACTTCCTGTAGTGTGTAGTAGGGAGTCGTAGAATTCTGTAGGGCACACCGCACACGACACTCGCACTTGACTTTTTTCCCTTTGGTTTTGTTGGGGGACACCCGTGATCCCTCCTGGTAACTGGCCCAGTGCCCTGCCGCGCTCTTCACGCTGACAACCCCATATCCTGAAGAAATGGCCCATTTGCCCTTCATTCCTTCCGTCCCTGGTCCCCCCGTGATCTGTAAAGGCAAAGGGCCATTTTGTCCTTTCGTCCTGCAGCACTGCGTTACGCGTGAACCGTGGTCCATCCCTGGCTCTCTGCATCGTCTGCCTGCCCCCTGATCATGTCCTGTGTCCCTCGTTCCAATTTACAGTTTTACCCTTGCTAGTAATCGCCGATCGGTCGCAAACGCTGCCCCCTTTTTTTCTTTTGAGTCGGTTTTTTTTTCTAGAAACGATTAAAGCTATTTTTAAATGTTTTGTAAATTTAAAACTCTATGTGCTGTCTATGTTGGTATCTACCAATATCTTTATCATATACCATTGTTTCAAAAAACACAAACAAAAATCATCGCCGTAACTAAAATCCATCCGCTGCGGTCCAAGATAACAGAAGCCATTTGTTTACTGACGATGTTACGGTGATGTGATGTCGCAGGGTGCCGTGCCGGAAGTCGGGCGGGGTGCGGTTCACGATCAACGGGTTCCGGTACTTCAACCTGGTGCTGATCACGAACGTGGCGGGCGCCGGCGACATCGTGCGCGCGAGTGTGAAGGGGTCGAGCACGGGGTGGATGCCCATGTCGCGCAACTGGGGCCAGAACTGGCAGTCCAACGCCATCCTCGTCGGCCAGGCGCTCTCCTTCCGCGTCACCGGCAGCGACCGCCGCACCTCCACCTCCCTCAACGCCGCCCCCCG
Source organism: Dendrocalamus sinicus (assembly GCA_036346575.1). NCBI lineage: Eukaryota > Viridiplantae > Streptophyta > Magnoliopsida > Poales > Poaceae > Dendrocalamus > Dendrocalamus sinicus. Next base: position 31,298,906 of record CM070649.1, on the reverse strand, counting down.
CAACTGGCAGTTCGGCCAGACCTTCGAGGGCAAGAACTTCAGGGTCTAGCTCTACCACCGCCACCGGTGATGATGGTTCAAGAAATTAAGAAACAAAAGCAAGGTCTTTTTATACATAGTAGTAATTAATTACTATAGCGAGTGCTTATTGGCTGGGAATGTTCATCAAGTTCACCTCTTCCCGCCTTCATTTGGGTTGAGAGATTCTTCTTTGGTTGCCTGTGAAAGCAAGGGGCAAACAGGTAATAGTGAAGTCTAGTGTTAATTAGGGTAAACTATCATCACTAGTCACTACTAGTAGTGTTAGCGTGCTTATGGCTACGCATATGTGTTGCCTAGGGTTGGTGGTGATGGGATGTTTTTTAAGGTTTGGCTGGAGTCGAGGGAGGTTAATGGGATTTGTGTTAAGAGTGGCTGAAGTGGCTGCAAAGCTGCAGCTAATACGGGAGTGGTGAGTGTAGCCCGCAGCTGCTTGTTCCCGTGTCATTTGTCTCCTTGACACGCCGTGGTTGCTATGGACTTGATTTATCTACCAGTATGGTGATTGGAGTTTGTAAGAAGATTTTAATTGTTGTTCCTCTGGTTCTCTCGTGATTGATGGATGCTTGATTAAGCTACTTTGTGGTGCTATGATGGTGATTCTCGCCGGCTTCTTTCCGCGAATGCTTGGTAAGTTGCTCGATGGTAAGTGCTGAAAATACCTGAAGGGGATAAAGGCGAAAGCAAAAGTGCGCTGCGAGTATGCTGCTTTGGGAATGATTTTGCTTGTTCTGTTGCCTCAGTTTAGATGCAAAAGGATGGTTACATGACCGCGATGGGGCGACCGACCATGCCATTCGTAGACATGGCTCCCAGTATTTTTGCTGTCCTTCTTGTCGCCGTTGGAGTTCCTTCGGCGATGAGAGTTACCCGTCTACATCATTGAGAAAGAGAGCCAAATCTGCAAATAGATTGAAGTCAAACACCAGGCACAGTGCTAGGAGCGAAATCAGTGGGTTGAATTAAGAGATGATGGCAATGATCGCTGGCTAACTGACTAGGTACCCATCCGAACGATCCTCTCGCCGGTGATTTCGGTTAAACGCCCATCAGAATCATGCCACCGATGTGCCCCGGCGTGTCCTTGTTAGAAAGGCAGAAAACATAGCAGTAGTCAACGCCACTCAGGTATGAATATCAACCAGTGATGACTGGTGCGATTTATAACCTGCAGCAAAGGTTCACTAGCAGGTTGCACGCCAACAAGATGAGATGGAGATTTAAGATTTGTAACATAAGCACAACTTTTATGCCATGTGTTTTCGACATACAGATCCATCCAGTAAACTGAAGTTGAGCAGCTCATGATAACGGAAAAGAAAAGACTGGTTGCCAAAACCTGATGACCCAGGAATATGCACAAGCATATTTACAATCTACCACCTAGCTAACAAGTTGCTCAAATTCTGCCTTGCTAATGGGAATGAACCGATGGCCTTGGATTTGGGCCAGTTTCCTTCCGAGTCTCTCCCAGTTTTTCTGCGAGGCTTGCCACTGTTCCTGCCAGCACTTGCAGTAGGCGCGTTTTTGCCTGCACCCTTGGATTCTTGATTCTTCTCTGCTGCTGGTTTTTTGTCAGCACCACTGGAGTCTTGAAGATCTTCTAGGATAGAGGCCACGGCTTCCATGGACGGCCTCCTCTTAGCATCGAAGGACAGGCACTCAAGAGCAAGGGCGGCAATTGTCTGTGCCCCACTGAGGGAGTATTGACCTTCTAGCCTGGTATCCAGGACACGGAATATCTTGCGCTTATGTGTGAGATATGGCCGGGCCCATTCCACAAGATTGTGCTCACCCTGGGGCCGGTTCTTGTCAATGGCGCGACGACCTGACAGCATCTCCAGAAGCACTACCCCAAAGCTATAGATGTCACTCTTCGCAGTTAGATGGCCTGGAGGCATTGCATTGTTAAACAGATGCTTATCATGTAATGAACATGAGCTGTCGGTTAAGGTTATCAAAATAATGCAGTGTATGTTCTTTGCCAACAGGATAGCATTGCAACATTTTTCGCGCCAAAGAGTAGGAGGAAAACATAACAGTTAATGCCATGTCATGCAACAACTTATGGTTGAAGGCAATTAAAACGAGAAGCAATAACCATTTCCTCATATATTTTGTTCTCATTCCATTGCACATAGGCCACAAAAAATGGTTTACATAAATTTCATGGAATGGCATATATTGGAGTGTTAGATATTCAATATCAGACTGACACAGAATGCATATCTAATGCATGTATAGCAACTTCAACAAATCAAAGGATGCGCCAAAAATGAGATTTGCAAAGCAAGGGTTAAAAAAAATAACAAAAAAGACCAAGTACACCTTTTTAATGTGCTTATAGCTAGACCAATTGCCATTATTTAATGTACTAACATTCGATGGTTTCTGCCACAGCATAAAGTTTCGCATCCAAGGCAAGCAAATGTGCAGAATATTGGATGGATAATACCCAGAACTGCATTTCAAAGGTACCTGTTGACAGATATTCCGGAGCTGCATAACCATATGTTGCCATTACCCTTGTAGATACATGACTCTTCTCACCAACAGGACCATCCTTTGCCAATCCAAAATCAGAAAGCTTCGCAGAATAGTCCTTCACAGTAATATGATGCATTCCTTTCAGTAAAGAGCACACGAGCATTGAGGTGAAGTACAGTGCAAGATTCACTCCCACTTACTGTGTCAAGGAGAATATTGGAAGTCTTAAAATCTCGATAAATAACTTTCGCCTCTGAACTGTGAAGGTAAGCTAGTCCTTTTGCAGCTCCAAGTGCAACCTTCATTCTTAGGTTCCATGAAAGAGGTTGAAAGTACGAGCCTCCTACATCAACGATTCATATAGCAATTTTAAAATAAAACATACTGCAACAATATTGTATGCAACACGAAGAAAATATTCCTAGGACAACAGTAGAACACAAAGTCCTAGTTTAACTTACTCCTAAACAGATAATTTTCCAAGCTCCCACGTGGCATGAACTCATACACTAGCAGTCGGTGCTCATCCTCCAAGCAGTACCCAATGAGCTTGACAAGGTTGGGATGGCAAAACTGACCTAGGTAATGAACTTCCGCCTATAAACAGAAACATAGAAAAGTTAGAAAAAGCTCCAAGTATTTGATTAACATTTCTGAAGCTGAACTGATCAATTGAAAGGCAGAACAAAAGAGGTAGGGTTTTCAATAGTAAGGGCCTGTTTGGGACTGCTCTGCTCCAGTTTTTCCAACTCTGCTCCACCAACTCCACTCTGAAGCGGCTCCACTCTGGAGTTGCTGGAGCAGGTGGACCTGTTTGGCATGCAGCATGACTCCAGCTCCAGGAATGGGAGGTTTTTCTAAGAAAGGTCTAATATGCCCATGGATGATGTTTGGTGTATGTTTTGATGTTTTAAAAGCATATGTGAGTGTTTGTTTGGTTTTATTAATTGAAATATGATGTAAAAATAAATAAATACAAATAATTTAGTAAAAATTTGACCATACTTCTCATCAGAAGTAATATTCCTGTATAAATAGATACAAGAGTCAGAAGAATATGGAGTGAACACTAAATTATAATTTTAGAATAATCTCCCTGTTACTAAAGAAGAAAGTGCACTAGCAAATGTTTCTATATTCATCTAACAGCACACACATACCAAATGACTTATGCAGTTATGCTTCTAAGTTTGACGTTTGATAAACATAAGAAATGGGATAATAGAAGAAGCCAAGCTTGTATAGGTACTTATTGGATGAAAAATCATTGACAAATCATAAATTATACAGTATTCACGATACAGCAAATACTGAAATTAAATTATCTGTAATAGAAGAAATACTTATGTGTGCCTACTGAAATAAAAATGCACAAGCCCACTCAGGCGATTTCCTGTCAACTAGGCATGGAATAGGAATAACCAATCTAGCATCAGCACACTTAGAATTGATTCCAGCATCAAGTTATCGCCCTGCAGACACTGTTCGACTTGCTTCAACATAATGTATTGTGTGTAGTGAACACCCTTTTGCTTTGCACGGGCTCATCATATACACTGTTCGACTTGCAGACATTGGGGTGATGAGCGGGGCGGCACTGTACATCAAGAAGGACCTGAAAATCACGGACGTGCAGGTGGAGATCCTGATGGGCATCATGAGCGTCTACGCGCTCATTGGATCCTTCGCGGCGGGGCGGACGTCCGACTGGATCGGCCGCCGGTTAACAATCGTGTTCGCGGCCGTCATCTTCTTCGCGGGCACCCTCCTAATGGGCTTCGCTGTCAACTACGCCATGCTCATGTTCGGCCGCTTCGTGGCTGGCATCGGTGTTGGCTACGCGCTCATGATCGCCCCAGTGTACACGGCCGAGGTGTCGCCAGCGTCAGCAAGAAAGCAATCGGCCGTGCGGAAGAAAGAAAGAAAAAAGAACGAAGGGGTATGTTTGTGTAATCAATGACATAGGTGGGTAATTTTCTCTCAACTCCATGAGGAGGTATGAATCTCTAGTTTCTGAAGTACCCCTTGAGGAGCTCCACAAAAAACGTGGAGTTGGCCCTAAACTCCACCTTTTTCTTGGAGCTGGATCTGTTTGGCTAGACAAACTGGGAGCAGAGCTGGAAAACCTGGAGCAGAGCAGTCCCAAACAGGCCCTAAACCTCAAAGAGACATGAATCAAGCATGAATTTGAGGACAACAACATAAAATAGAACAGCAGTCATACTCACCAACCACTCCCGGTGCCCTTGCAAACCCTCCTGGTTGAGTCTTTTCACAGCAACGGCTATTCCAGTGCCAGGCTTGCAGGCTGACAATGTATTCTCATCAATCCATCCTTTATAGACAGATCCAAACCCTCCTTCACCGAGCACACTGTCAGGACGGAAGTTCCTTGTGACTAACCTGAGATCATTATAACTGAAGATCTTAACGTTGGCTGACTGCAAGATCTCGCATTCAGTCTTCGCATTTGGAGGCATGGAAGCCGAAGAGGCTTGACTGCTGGAGCCACTAAGCCTATTTCCATCCTTACCGCCGCTCCTTGAGAAAATTCCTGCATATCATGTCTTTAGTAGAGATTCTAAAAGACCATATCTAGGCTTCATATTTTAAACAAAAATGTTCTCTGATGAATAAGTTTTTGCATTCATCTATTCTAAGTCCATATTATGATCAGCCTATATTGGAAGTTTCGAATGCTTGATTCAAATTTGCATAGCAATTAGGAACCAGATGAAGCAATCATCACTTGGCCATCTTCTAAATTTTATACGAGCCCCGATAGTTGCAGGATTAGTCATTTCCATCTGTGGTACATAATGATAGCGGTTAACAGATTGGCTGGTCTCCCAGAAGTTAATGCAAAGAGCATTTTGATCACAATAGCAAACAACAAGGCACGAGTGTTGCTGCCTGTGAACGGTGATATGCTCTGGACTCAAAAGCTAAAATTGAAGGAATAAGTCTTGTGTCTATAGATAGATAGATTACTCTGAATAAGTATAGTAGTAGTTAGTCAGTTTTGCTTTAGTATCTTCAGTTTTGCTTTAGTATCTTATCTCTACTTTCAGTTTTGCTTTCAGTTGTAATCTGACCACTTTGGTCTATAAGTATGTGCTTAGTTATGCCTTAGGGGTTAAAGAGAAATACAGAGAAAATTGCCCCAACACCTGTGATACCAAATCCAACAAAAATGATGGTTTACATAGGAAAAGGTGCAAAAGGAATATGGAGGAAATGGCAGTGGTTTCCCTTCATGAAGTGGTAACATGCATGCACTAGTAACCCTGTCCCACCCAATGCACATCTTCTGCCACACCCACACGGCATGTCCAAGGGCTTTATCATGTTTATCTACTACTAACTTGAGAAATATCACATCTATTAATTAGCAATTAAAAGATACTTCAATTTAGCATGTTGAGACGGGCAAAGCACGTGACAGCTATACAGCAATGAGCCATACTTCGTACAATCACATAAAAACTTTCTAATGGAGCATACATCAACATTTTTGTAGACTCAGATTACTAAATGCCTTGAACTTGATAGTACACATCATACACAACCAAAAAGTTTCTGACCATCATTGGGAAATATATCCAATGATTCAAATCATTTCTAGCCATGGAAAGTACTTAATCAATGGTTGACAAACCATTACTGAATTTGGGCGGGAAACCAAATTGAGAGACGAAGGGCAATAAAAGAATTCAAGACACGTGCTCTATATAGTACTGCATATCATACTTGAACAGGTGATTTAACATGCTGAAACTCATTGACCTCAATTGTCCTATACAGGGATTATAAAGGACAAGCTCTTGAATACCAAAAATGGGAAGATATAGGCAGTTTTGTTCACATATACTTGTGTGTTTCATGCAGGACGTTAAGGTGTTGGGCTCAAGGCTCCAAAACCCGGAACCGGAGCTAATCCAGGCCGGCGGCCGATAACAATTACCAGAAATCCTGGGGAAAACCTGGACAAATTTCGTTATTTGAAATTTGAATTTTGGCGCTTTGAAACCGGTAACCGGTCAAAAACTGGCAAAACAGTGTGCCTTAATTGTCTGTGAGTTCATAATTTGGTATAATCATGATATCATTTGAGCTTAACTTGTTTTAATTTATGGCACCCCCACAAAACCATAGGAGCGGAATTATTATTTAAAATAATCCCTACCAGATAGCAACTTCATTATTAGACAAGTTAACTTAAATAGCTACTTAAAAAGTAAAGAGAGCCTAACAGCAACCAGAATATTTTTTTCAAAAATGAAGAAGATGAAATTTTTTTTTTCGAAAACGCAGGAAAGGAGCAAATTCTCTCATCATTTTGATTGCGTGGTTGCTTTGGAAGCACCGTAATGCCTGTGTTTTTGATGGAGACTCCCCTTCTGTTAGTGAGCTTTTGCGACAGTTTAGAGATGAGTATAAGCTTTGGTGCCTAGCCGGAGCTAAGAAACTTCTTGCTCTCGGACTGGATAGGGTGGGAGCTTTTGGATGAGTCTTTGCCTTGCTGTTTGGTCGTTATAAGTTTTTTTCGAGTATTCGTGTTGTAAAGTGTTTCCAACCTTCTCATGTTTGGTCTTGGCATGAGTTGGTAATGTTTACAAGCCGCTTTTTCCTCTCTATAATTCAAAGAAGATGAAAATAGGCACCAGTTTCAGTGCACCACAACAATGTAACGCCATAGAAGTTTCCTATTCAATTTAAACTGACAAAACTTGATAATATGTACTAATAATAACCACCTTTGCGCTAAAAAAGAATAATAGCAACAACCTTTGTGTTCTGGAGAGGTGCGAAACCATGGGAAAAGTTTTTGAAATATTGGGCTGCCATGGCCAGTATTTGTAGGGGCACCAACCTGTACATATTCCACAATTCAAATGAGGGAAGTCTATGACAGGGTGTGAATTCTGTTTCGATCTGTTGAACATGATCAACATTATGAATATCTGGAAGCAAGTCCAGTACAGCTAGGTGAGACAACAAAAAAATTATGGCACTGGAAACATTGAAGAAATAACTAAAAAATAAACACATTGATTAGTTACCTGAGTAGTCAATTCAGGTGAAATGATTCTTTCCAGTGAACTGTCAGTTGTAATTTCATTTGCAGCATAGCTGCTGGATGGTTCTTCATTGCCCTTTATCTCCAGGGGACCAAGAGAGGTTAGCACTTGACCATCCTCTCCCACACATGCATCAAGTACTGCTTTCTCAAGGGTTCTCAAGGATCTAAGCCATTGCAACAAATTGGATGGTATTCTGCACCCAGTTATCTCTATTTGCACCGGTGATGAAGAAGATGATGGTCCAATGGGTTCCCCATGTGACAGAATATTGTTACTCTCTTTTATTTCATATTTCAAACATTTTGGAAAAGATGGTTTGAACATGAGCTTGCAGCAAGATAGCACAGATAACTCTTCAAGAGCAGGGAACATGAACTGCTCCTCACTGTTGGTAGACAACAGTATACACAGCTCTTCTAAGTTTAATAAAGTTTCTAATTTGAGGTGTGTTAATTTCTTCAAGGGTTGTGGCCCCCCAGAAAGACCCATCTCGAGATTTGTGAGGTTAGGCACATCTTTTATATGCAAATAGCGCAAATTTCGAAGGTCACAAAGTGGAGGGAGATTTTTGCAGTTCTCTAGGTGGAACAGATGAAGAGTGACAAGGTTCGGGAGTGAAGTCGTCATATTGCTCATCATCCATGTAGGAAACACAGAGCCTGCATATCCAACTAGCTCAAAATGCTCTAAATTCTGGTTTGGTTGGAGCTTTTCCAGCACTTCTTCTGTGCCCACATCTTCAGCTACATCACCTGCAGCTGACTGAGAAGTAGGTACCCAGTCCAGCTTAAGGAAACAAATTTCCCATCGATTTTGCAGATTCGCTCTCTCTGCAATACCTAAGCCCCTGGACCCTCCTGTGAGATTTGGAATAACAAGCTCATCAGTTGTTATGTGCCAGTGTTCATCAATGGAAACAGAGCACCGGATGTGTTGAGGTACAGAGGCCACTATTATTGGATCGTTTGTCAACACAAATTTGAGTCCTTTCATTTTACCTATGATATCTGGCAATATCTGAGGTACACCAGATGATGGATGTATTAGAACACAACCAGTGAGGTCCAACATGTGCAGTTTCTGAAGCCTCTCAAATGACACAGGTATGGCAAGGTTGGTTTGTGACAGGTTCAGATATTCTAGGTTGAATAAGTAACCAAGAGATTGCAGATAATCAACGGTATAGAGGCACTGTGAGAGATTCAAAAACTTCAGTTTAGTCAAGTTCACAAAGCAGTTAGGCTGAGGCTGCAGCTTTTGACATCGTTGTAGGTTCAGATACTCCAAATTGGTTGTTAATATCTCAGTACTTACTTGAAGTGCCTCACAGCCAGCTAGATCCAAAATTCTAAGGTACTGAATGTTTCCAAAGGAAGGAGGGAGATTCTGAAGTCTGCAACATCTCCGAAGTATAAGAACTTCCAACTTCTTGAGATTAGTGAGAGATCCTGGCAACTGCCAAAGCTCATAGCAACTCGATAAGTTTAGGAACCTAAGAAAATAAAGGTTACCAAAAGATTCTGGTAGCTGCTTGAGGCTGAAGCAACCAGACAGATTTAGATCCTCTAGGCTCCTTAAATTACCAAATAAAGGAGGTAACTGTTGAAGCTCAGTGCACCTTGATAAATCCAAAAAACGAAGGTCATGAAGATTGCACAGAGAGTCAGGTAGTTCACGGACATCATAACAACATGACAGCCTGAGATGCTCTAGTCTTTGAAGATGACCAAGAGTTGGAGGCAAGTTTTGAAGTTTGTCACAACCTTGCAGGTTCAAATATTGTAGCTTCGGAAAAGTACCAATGAAAGAGGGTAATTCCTTGAGGGGAGTTTTTGATAGATCCAAAGCCTTAAGGTTTGTCAAACTACTCATTGAGGAAGGTAGTGTTTGAATCTTTAAGTCAGAAACATCAAAGTATCTCAGATGCTTCAAATGACCAACAGAGGCAGGTAATTCTCCAATGCAACATCCACTAAGATTCAAAACACGCAAGTGCTTCAGTAATTCAAATGCTTCTCTATGAAACTTTATATCCACAGAGTTCCGGAGATGCAACGCCCTTGCCCTGGTGAGCAGTGAACTGCAAAATGTTGATTGCCCTCTGTAATAGGTCAACAGTGCATATTGAAAAGTAAGCCTTTTTGCATTGCCGCTCTGCATTTCTCTATCATCCAAAATTATAATATCATTGTACGCAACATGTCTTGCAAAGTCGTGGACAAAGTTATGCATGTAGAATGTTGTTGGAGTTGTTCTGTTATCCATTCCATTAACCTGAAAATAAATAAAACATAAATCAGATAAATGTCTCGAACATGACCCTTTGTTTGAAATTGGACTAGTTTACCACCAAATGATTTCTATGGAATAACCTAAATATAACGCAAAACATGACACAAGTTCAACCAAGAAAACTTGGAAAAGAAAACAAAAAAAGTGAGTTGCAGTGTTTCAAATGTCATCTAATTTTTCAAGTCCTTGGTTGGCAGCAAGTTTTGGGTGAGTACTTGGGAAATGGGTGATTAGCACATAATATATCAAGCATTTATACAGAAAATATTTTTCTGAATATTTTAATTGGCAAGTTTTGGATAGGGATGTGCCCAGAAAATATTGCACTACTAGTTGACAATCTGTTGAGCCTCAAATACCATATGCTTATGTGCTACATTTTTGGGATTACCAACCTGTAATGTGCAGCGCCAACGGGCACGGCACTGCAGTGGTATTGTTCGCAGTATTGTTTGCATGGTTACTATTCATGCATGATTAGTTTCCTTTGTTCCAAGATCCAATCTATTAGGAGCCCCCTTATAAATAAGGTGGCATTTTCACCTTTTTCATTAAGCAAGAAGGAATTAAATGTGTTCCCAAGTCTATACCTCGCTCTTTCTCCTTGCATCCTTCCCCTTCAAGCCATCGTCGTGCTTCTTTCCTCATGGTATTTACCAATGATATAAGGATCATTACTACCAACGTCCTGTAGCATTTGGCTAGTCCACACTAGTTTATAGTAGCTTCTGCTTCTTTGTATTACTTAGTCCCCGAGTGTTGGATCACTATGTGTCGCCATGGCGACACCAAGGCGAGGGCACGGCGAGGTGCTGGACGCTCTGGCAGGGCGACGGCGAGGTCGATGCATTGGACACTGCGAGGGAGCCAATGGGAGAAATCGGAGGAAGGGGGAAGCTTGCCATGGCGGAAGGAGGCAGAGGCAGATCTCTGGGGTTCGAGAAGCGCAGGGAAGAAGACGATGCCAGCGGCGGCGCAGCGGTATGGGGGGAGAGAACCCTAGGGCTTTTGTAACGCTCCATCATGGGCTTTATGGGCCTATAAGTAGGCCCAACCAAGATGAGTCCACGGTCCGACTCGAATGAGCCATATAAACCCCCTTCTCCCACCCACCTCCTCCCCTCCACTCCTCGCGAAAACCCTAACGTTGCCACTCTCTAACCCTCCGAAGGTGGTGGTGTTGTCCTTACCCTTCTTCTTCCTCCTCATCTCTCGCTTGAGCGCAGGAGATGGCGTAAGTCCCCCCCCCCCTCTCGAATTCTCGGCCTTAGTCTTTTCTTGGATCTTGATTGGCTAATCGTGCGAGAGGGCGGTTCAGGCAGTAGAGCGGCAAAGTCGGGCGGCCGAGCAGCAAAGTCGTGCGGCCAAGGTGCGGTGAACCTCCATGGTGTCCTCCCTTCACCGCCGCGACACCTAGGCAACACCGTAACAACCATGCTACATATACAAAACATCTTGAAACATAGTAGACACAAAAAAAATAGAGAGTTTTATCAAATCCTCAACAAGTCAAAAGGGTTTTAAAACAACACAACTACTTTGTGCTAAACACCTCCACACAAGTATTGTTTTGTTTCAAATATACTCCTGACATTAAATTTTGACTAGAAACATAAAAAAGTTGAAAAACAGTCATTGACACATCAGCTTACACAACAATGATTGTTGCTTTATAATTTGCTTCTGCCCATATTTGTATCTACATCTCTTCACATTTCACCCCTTTTCTTCTATCCATATTTGCCGCTATATCTCTATCCACAACTCTTCACATTGGATATTATTTTAATGAATGAGACAATCAGACAAGTGACATACAACAACAACAATGCCTTTTATCCCAAACAAGTTGAGGTAGACTGGGAATGAAACATCCTCAAGGTTGAAGAAACGAGAGCCTGTAATAAAAGCTACAAGGCAAAACACTAAGCTATAGGCCTAACGTCTCTCATTTCAAAATATTTGGTTGCAAACGCTTCATTCTTAAGCATGGCAACTTATATAAATTTGAATCTAGATGTTATAATAGTAATTTTCATGGATATCCTACTCATTCTCATGGCTTTCGTGTATTTAATTTGGATACTAACGGAATCATTGAGACTTGTGAAGTTACCTTTGATGAGGCTAGTCCTGGTACTAGACCCGATAGTACAGGTACACGGTGATCAGGAGAGCATCTTCATCGACGATAACTCTAACTTAAAGGATAAGGATTTAATCCCTCATTTAATCACTCCTGAGTTAGTTGGAAAGTCTACTTCCACTACTCCAGTTTCAGCAGAGCAACCACCTCCCACCTTCACCGGCGCAAGGGCAAGCTAAACAGGCCCTAGCACATATTGCACTGATAGGTGATATGCATAGTGTACAGTTACCATGCGCTTAATCGCCCTCATTATTACGATTAACATTGCTCTACCTACAAAAATCATTAGCTTAAACACCCACGAAACGATTCTAGCTAGTGAAGAAATAAGTGCAAAAGATTTTGCTTTTTAACACACATTTACACATGCACAAGTTTGCCATTTCACATTGAAACATAGGAGTAACAAAAACATAAAATGCTATCAAGATTATCATGTAAGTGATTTAACATTAAGGCCCCATCTGGAACATGGGAATTTTCACAAATTCTTGAGGAAATAAATTGTTTCCTGTGAAATTCCTGCGCTCTTCCAAACAGGCCCCAAGAAGAAAAGCTATGGAAATTATGCATGTTCATATCATTTCTAATACAAACTTGGTTTCTACATATGAACGGAGTTAAGTAACATGATTTCCTCATAGTTACATCTTACATGTTACAAAGGCCTGTTGATCATCCCCCATCACGTTTTATTTTTTCAAATTTTTTGCACATGGTAGGTAATTATGAGCTGATCAATGCATGAGAAATATGTTGCTATGTGCAGTTAGTCCTATGTGCTGTTCCTACGTACATTAGTGTCAGTAAACATGTACTTCACAGAAGATAGACAAGACTCAGCTTAGCAATTTTTTAATAACTTACCAAGGGTATCCCTTCAACTTGAAGGAAGGATATTGATAGAAGTTCCTGAATGTACATCTCTCCGTGCACATAAGAAGGTAAAGTCCCATGTTTCGACCCAAGCATGTCAAGTGCAATCCACTGTTGAATGAGTTTCTCCTTAGCAATTCTAGATCCTCTAGGGAAGATTGACAAGTATGCAAAGCATGATTTTAACGCCGAGGGCATATTGTAATACGTTTCACTGAATGATGCAAGTACTTCAACCCCAGTAGAGATCATTTTCTCTAATTCCCATATATCCTTATCCCTTGCCCATAACCAGACATCCTCATCCTTGTTACGCACCATTGAACCAAGAGAAAATGCTACCATCGGTATGCCTTCACACCTTTTCACAATTTGCTTCCCAATTTCAGTGAGGCGTGTGCTTCCATCTCCATTATCAAATGCTCTTTGAGAAAATATTGTCCAACAGTCACCTTCAGATAAAGGACCTAACTTGTATGGTCGAACAGTGTGCATTAGCTCTGCAGATATTTCACTGGAAGTGGTCATGATGATCTTGGTGCACTTCTTCGTACCCCTCAACATTTCCTTCAATTCGTCTAACTGTTTTGTGTCTGTGCTAACCAAGCCATCCAAGACTATCAGACAGCTTTTGTCATGAAGTACTTCTCGAAGACGATTCTTTACAAACTGAAAGTTGTTTTGAAATTGATCATTCATGGTAGCCTCCGAAATACTTTCTGTTTGACTAGCTTGTGAGATTATTTCATTAGCAATTTTATTGAGCTCCAACTTCGTATCCAAATCGACCCATACGCGTAGATCAAAGTTCCACCCTTCTCCCTGGTCATTAAAAATTGATCTTGCTAGAGCTGTTTTCCCTAACCCTGAAAGGCCAACTATGGGAATGATGGATAATTTGTCTGCATCATTTTGCAAGAGCAGACCTTTTATTATTGCTTTGTCATTATCCCTTCCAATGACTTCAGTTCCATCAAACGATTTTTGCTCATTAGATTGCTTAAGATCGGATAGACCGTGCTGCATTAAACTGAATACGACAGAATCCTTTGTTGATTGATCTAACTTTCTTCTGATTGTCTTCATTCTTTGTGCTCTACTACTATGCAAGAAAAATGGACTTGACGAGTAGACTGATGTTACCTGCAAGTTTTACTCTGAAATTATCACTCGACGACATTATTTTACATTAACTATTTGAATTGCTTGTGCAATTGTGCGGCTACACATATTATAATACACATGTTTATATTTGGAAATACAGTTGTATTTGTTATACAGCTCCAATACTATGAATCAAAGTTTAGTTATATTAATTATAAATCTGTAACGGTTGTAATATCTATATATACCTAATTAATCTACACCATTATAATCTAACCCTACCAACATATACGTGTAGATTTTTCTTTTTTCCTTTTGATTAATGGGAGAGTTTCTACAGTTTTTCTAGGATTAGTGAGGGAGTTTCTAGCCTCGGAGTGAGGAAGATACCTTTAATCCCACCGGTTGTTTATATTTATTATATAAATTTCACAGAATTGCCAAAATTATGGCATCGAAGGATAATATTAAAGCACTATTGCAGTAGCTCTAAGTAAATAATGCATAGTCATAGAATAAAAGGATGTAATTCATAATAAATAAGGCATCAATATATAGACAGTTTTTAAACTAGACATACGGCAGGAGCAAGCGTAACACTGGAATAACCTAATGTTTTTCTTTTTTAGACAAAGGATGAAGTAACCTAATGATGCACCGTCAACTCGAAACTAGCATAGAAGTTCTAGTAATTTGCACTGGCAGTTATACAAAAATGATTGATAATGCAAAAAAGAATAAAAAAATGGCAAGGCGTCTCTTTTTTTCTGTAAATGTTTGTGCCGAACCTTTGCCATCCAGGAGCCGCTCCTTTCAGATCTGATGCTACTACGGTGTTCAAATTCATCCAATAAATCTTCCGTGTCATGGGCGAGCTGCTTGATCTTCCTCATCCAATCCTGCACCTCCGTACGCATCTTAAAGTATTGACTCTCCACACTCACCAGCACATCTTGCAACCTCGCCAGAGTTCGCCTCACATGCGCCGCGTCCTCATCTATGTTCGAGGGCAGCTCCAAATGGCCAGCATCGGAGGCCAGCCGGCGTAAGAGCCGGTCAACGGCGGCGCCGGCGGTGGCCATATGGCCTGGCGATTTTGGTATTGAGGGGATACAGAAGAGGCGAAGAAGACTACGAAGCCCGAGCAGATACACGTTATTGATCGATATTGTTATGTGTACCTTATTTTGCTACATGTAGCACTTCTCATAATTTAAGATTGGGAAAGTTGATCATTTTGGGAATTCAGGATGGATGGCAAGAGAGTGGCGTGCCATCCGTGCGTACTACGTAATACCCAACTCCAAGATGACTGGGCCCAAGAGAAGCCCAGCTGAACATGAAACACCCAACTTGTCACAGACGTTCACTAATTTATTTGCAAAGAGGCAGTTCCTGCACACCCGCGAGCCGTGGCTTTGCATTTTCGACCATTAGTGACCACTCTGCTTTTTTATCTATTACTAGTAAAATATCTATATGTTACAACGGAGTATCAAAAGAGATTAATTCATATCATATTTATATTCAAATTCACATTGAAAAAAGAGACATAGCTGAATAATTATATATGTGACCTTGAACACATATATAATTGCTCATATCCAAATAATAAATTAAAAGAGAAGACAATATGCTATGGCACTTAGGAGACAGAGAAGATTGACACAATTACAAATTCGGTGGTACACCATTTTAAATTTAGCTAATGCACTAAAGCACTGATAAGGGTGAGTGGGATAAGATGATACTTACCATCTGACGGTAAATAATGGTGTATACAAGTGGACCAAAAGATTCTGGAAAAGGTTAGAAGCTGGACGTTCGCAATAATACGTCGTAACATTAAATAAAGAAATAAATAATTAGGTTCAAGTAAAGAAGCTAATCTACTATTATATTTTAAAGAAAGGAAAAAAACACTAGTTCGTTCTCAAATGCTAGATTTTACCACGTTAATCATATAAAAAAACTACATCATCGATTCTCGTAGGTCTATATTATAACAAACAAGGTTAATCAAGTCTAAATAGAAACTATTTAAATTTCGTATCGATTACAACTCTACGACGTAAGCGTGGATCGAACATGTCACCAAGTTGATTCCTTATCAGCATCTCAGCAAAAACAACATTACGCTCTAATTCATGCATGACCACTAGGGCTGAGAAATGGTAACGAATAATCTATTTTATCTGATATTTATATCTATAAAAACGTAAATGTGGTAAGCAAAATTCATATTCCAAAATATTCATATTCGAGATATTCATATCCGTACTTGAGAATATTCATATTCGAGACTATTCGATTTGTATTTAACCCGTTTCCAGAACCCGGGAAAAACCCGGATGAATTTTGTGATTCGAAATATGAATTTGAACGGTTTGAAACTGGTAACCGTTTTGGTAACTGGTGAAAAACCAGCAAAACTGGTAGGAATTTATTCTACTGAGATTTGTTATAGAAGTTGTAGGAGAATATTCGTATTCGACCGAATTAAATACATATTTGATTTGAATTTATATTTGTTACGATATTCAATTCATATTTATATTTAAAAATATTTAAATCCATATTTATATTTATTTTAAAAATATAGATTTATATTTATATTTGAGATTATTCATTCGTATCTTATCCGTTTTCATCCTAATGGCCACGCTGATCTGAAGCGGTGGTCGTGCCTCAATCTTAGCCACCCCTACCATGATGGAGCAGTGATGTGTCCGACTCAGGGATAGCTCGACTTCATGTCTGGGGAGTGGGCCCACCATGTGGAAACCATGGGTTACAATGAATGTGTGGTTCTGTGAAATATTGCACAAAAAAGTTGTATTTTCAAGTTAGTTCTTAAAAGTGGGACTTTGAGATAGTTTTCACAAATAAAGAATTCACCAGTAGTGCGCCACATTGATGAGTTGGCGAAATCACAAGTCCTAATTGAGCTTGATATTATGTCATAATTTGATAGAATTAGCCCATGCACCGCATGGGTTGATGACTAGTGATTAATTATAACCATTGGGTTTTACGACCCAAGCTTTCAGAAATGAGTACTCCAAAAAGATTCCTGAAAGTGGGATGGATCATAGGAGTTGAATGTAATAATCGTGGAAATTTTTTTTTGGGAAACATATCTAGTGCAAATCATCGTCTGTGTGCAAACATGGAGGTGCAAACCATCGTTTGTGTGCAAACACGAAACAAGCACCAAATCAACATGAGAATTCCCCCGAAAAATTGAGCAGTGCGTTTTATTCCTAACGCAATGTGATACAGGTTACTTCCACATATTTCAGCCCAAATTTTTTACTGAATCTATACGTATGAAAACCAGTGGCAGACCCAGAATTTTACCAAAAGGTATGCCACACCAAAATTTTCATATGCAATTCGGTAAAACCATTTGCCAATTCGGTAAATAATTGTAAAATTTGCACCGTAATTCGGTATACATGCACTAAATAATATGATAAGTCTGAAATTCAAGGATTAAGTTGGAAACTTGCACAAATTACAGTATAAATAGTTCAAACATCATACTAATAGTCTCAAATATACATAAAAGAGACTTACAATACTACTTGTCTGACTTTTTTGACCTACGCTTTCTAAAGGACATGAAAGTCTCAATTATATCATCTTCATCCACTTCAAAGAAAACATCCCGCTCAATGAATGTGACTAGACAATCATCCAAAAGACTATCACCCATCTTATTTCTTAACTTTGTTTTCACTAAAACCATTGCAGAAAAAGCCCTTTCAACACTTACTGTTACCACTGGTAGAAGCAAAACCAATTTGAGAAGCATGTAAATCATATCATACACTTTATGTCTCTTTGTTTCAACAAGCTTAACTGAGAGATCAACAAGATTATCTATATCTTTGAAGCTATCAGCTTGTCTCATACCATCAATATAATTACCAAGTTGCAATTCAAGTTTTAGCAAATAATTGCTCGAGAACTCTTTAGGGTAGAACTCAGCTAGTCTACGTACCTTCTGTGCATCAAAAGAAACAAATGAGTTGGAAGGATTGAAGGCCGACATAAAAGAGAGCAACTCCATATTAACCTCATCAAACCGATTATCAAGCTCTTGGCTAATTTGATCAATGACACCAATATATACTTCTCTTCTGAAGTAATCATTATTTGTTTGGTTTCAAGCACGAGCATACCTTGCTGATTTCCCATAAGGCACATAATCACCGTCTATAGCAGGAACTTCAATACCATATTTATCACAAAACGAAAATGACCCTCTCCAGGAACTTATCCCAACCATTAGACCTCAATTATTGCATTCTGTTTTTTGCCACATTAACAAGTGAGATTGCATTAAGAATATTTTGCTCCCTTCTTTGCAAACACTCGGATAATTCATTTGTGTATCCAAGAATAACAAATATTAAGCGTGCAAAGAAAACAAACTCAAAGGCCTCAAATGCTCCAAGCACAAAATGTATTTTTGTCCAATCGACCTTATGTGCAGTATCATCACCAAGATCCATGAGTGCATTATGGATTGCGGAATACATAATAATGATGTTGCATACAGTTTTGTAATGAGAGTCCCACCGAGTCTCACCAGGCCTAGTCAAACTCATCTCTTGATTTAATCCACTCCCAGAATCAAGTTCACCACAATCAAATGCTTTTTTGATATTCTCAAGCCTAGCATTTCGAAGCAAGACTGGTTGCCAAAACCTGATGACCCAGGAATATGCACAAGCATATTTACAATCTACCACCTAGCTAACAAGTCGCTCAAATTCTGCCTTGCTGTACAATATTCAAATCACATCAAACCAAAATCAATCGGTGATGTCTTTCACCATGTGACTCCAGCCCTGGAATGGGGCTTCTCGTAATACATGACATTTGGCTCTTTTAATTCCAATGTTTACGTAATGAACCGATGGCATTAAAAGGCTTGGATTCACCTGGGGCCGCCCAATCCACCAAGGACTGCTCCTTTGTGCCAGTTTCCTTCCATGTGGAGGAGAGAAAGGAGAGAGAGGTGACTCTCATGCAAGAGTCAGCTATAGCACAGAGTCTCTCATGTATTAAATTATCCAAGGAGAGCTCTTGTGGAGACAACTTATAGCCACTTTTAGTCGGCGAGGCTTGCCACTGTTCCTGCCAGCACTTGCAGCAGGCGCCTTTTTGCCTGCACCCTTGGGTTCTTGATTCTTCTCTGCTGCGGGTTTTCTGTCTGCATCACTGGAGTCTTGAAGATCTTCTAGGATAGAGACCACGGCCTCCATGGACGGCCTCATCTTAGCATCGAAGGACAGGCACTCAAGAGCAAGGGCGGCAATTGTCTGTGCCCCACTGAGGGAGTATTGACCTTCTAGCCTGGTATCCAGGACACGGAATATCTTGCGCTTATGTGTGAGATATGGCCGGGCCCATTCCACAAGATTGTGCTCACCCTGGGGCCGGTTCTTGTCAATGGCGCGACGACCTGACAGCATCTCCAGAAGCACTACCCCAAAGCTATAGATGTCGCTCTTCGCAGTTAGATGGCCTGCAGGCATTGCATTGTTAAACATATGCTTATCATGTCATGAACATGAGCTGTCTGTTAAGGTTATCAAAATAAAGCAGTGTATGTTCTTTGCCAACAGGATAGCATTGAAACATTTTTCGCGCCAAAGAGTAGGAGGAAAACATAACAGTTAATGCCATGTCATGCAACAACTTATCGTCGAAGGCGATTAAAATGAGAAGCAATAGCCATTTCCTTATATATTTTGTTCTCATTCCATTGCACATAGGCCACAAAAAATGGTTTACATAAATTTCATGGAATGGCACATATTGGAGCGTTAGATATTCAATATCAGACTGACACAGAATGCATATCTAATGCATGTATAGCAACCTCAACAAATCAAAGGATGTGCCAAAAATGAGATTTGCAAAGCAAGGGTTAAAAAAATAACAAAAAAGACCAATTGCCATTATTTAATGTACCAGCATTCAATGGTTTCCGCCACAGCATGAAGTTTCGCATCCAAGGCAAGCAAATGTGCAGAATATTGGATGGATAATACCCAGAACTGCATTTCAAAGGTACCTGTTGACAGATATTCCGGAGCTGCATAACCATATGTTCCCATTACCCTTGTAGATACATGACTCTTCTCACCAACAGGACCATCCTTTGCCAATCCAAAATCAGAAAGCTTCGCAGAATAGTCCTGCACAGTAATATGATGCACTCCTTTCAGTAAAGAGCACACGAGCATTGAGATGAAGTACAGTGCAAGATTCACTCTCACTTACTGTGTCAAGGAGAATATTGGAAGTCTTAAAATCTCGATAAATAACTTTTGCCTCTGAACTGTGAAGGTAAGCTAGTCCTTTTGCAGCTCCAAGTGCAACCTTCATTCTCAGGTTCCATGAAAGAGGTTGAAAGTACGAGCCTCCTACATCAACGATTCATATAGCAATTTTAAAATAAAACATACCGCAACGATATTGTATGCAACACGAAGAAAATATTCCTAGGACAACAGTAGAACACAAAGTCCTAGTTTAACTTACTCCTAAACAGATGATTTTCCAAGCTCCCACGTGGCATGAACTCATACACTAGCAGTCGGTGCTCATCCTCCAAGCAGTACCCAATGAGCTTGACAAGGTTGGGATGGCAAAACTGACCTAGGTAATTAACTTCCGCCTATAAACAGAAACATAGAAAAGTTAGAAAAAATCTCGAAGTATTTGATTAACATTTCTGAAGCTGAACTGATCAATTGAAAGGCAGAACAAAAGAGGTAGGGTTTTCAAGAGTAAACATTAAAGAAACATGAATCAAGCATGAATTTGAGGACAATAACATAAAATAGAACAGCAGTCATACTCACCAACCACTCTTGGTGCCCTTGCAAACCCTCTTGGTTGAGTCTTTTCACAGCAACAGCTATTCCAGTGCCAGGCTTGCAGGCTGACAGTGTATTCTCATCAATCCATCCTTTATAGACAGATCCAAATCCTCCTTCACCGAGCACACTGTCAGGACGGAAGTTCCTTGTGGCTAACCTGAGATCATTATAACTGAAGATCTTAACATTGGCTGACTGCAAGATCTCGCATTCAGTCTTCGCATTTGGAGGCATGGAAGCCGAAGAGGCTTGACTGCTGGAGCCACTAAGCCTATTCCCATCCTTACCACCGCTCCTTGAGAACATTCCTGCATATCATGTCTTTAGTAGAGATTCTAAAAGACCATATCTAGGCTTCATATTTTAAACGAAAATGTTCTCTGATGAATAAGTTTTTGCATTCATCTATTCTAAGTCCATATTATGATCAGCCTATATTGGAAGTTTTGAATGCCTGATTCAAATTTGCATAGCAATTAGGAACCAGATGAAGCAATCATCACTTGGCCATCTTCTAAATTTTATACGAGCCCCGATAGTTGCAGGATTAGTCATTTCCATGTGTGGTGCACAATGATAGCGGTTAACAGATTGGCTGGTCTCCCAGAAGTTAATGCAAAGAGCATTTTGATCACAATAGCAAACAACAAGGCACGAGTGTTGCTGCCTGCGAATGGTGATATGCTCTGGACTCAAAAGTTAAAATGATGGTTTACATAGGAAAAGGTGCAAAAGGAATATGGAGGAAATGGCAGTGGTTTCCCTTCATGAAGTGGTAACATGCATGCACTAGTAACCCTGTCCCACCCAATGCACATCTTCTGCCACACGGCATGTCCAGAGGCTTTATCATGTTTATCTACTACTAACTTAAGAAATATCACACCTATTAATTAGCAATTAAAAAATACTTCAATTTAGCATGTTGAGACGGGCAAAGCACGTGACAGCCATACAGAAATGAGCCATACTTAGTACAATCACATAAAAACTTTCTAATGGAGCATACGTCAACATTTTAGTAGACTCAGATTACTAAATGCCTTGAACTTGATAGTACACATCATACACAACCAAAAAGTTTCTGACCATCATTGGGAAATATATCCAATGATTCAAATCATTTCTAGCCATGGAAAGTACTTCATCAACAGTTGACAAACTGTTACTGAATTTGAGCGGGAAACCAAATTGAGAGACGAAGGGGAATAAAAGAACTCAAGACACGTGCTCTATATAGTACTGCATATCATACTTGAACAGGTGATTTAACAAAACGTTAATACACTTTTCCTAATTCCATCAATAATTTATGAATTTACAACACGAGAAGAATCACAATAGCAATAGAGAAACAACTAGTCAACCCTAATAGTCTTCTTTTCCTTAACAAGCTGTCCCCTAAATTCCTGCGATACATTTTGTAAAGGAAAAAATGTACATGGTCAAAGTCAACAGGTGGCCAATCGATATTCATAACATAATGTCACGACAAATGCAAACTACACTGTACGGTAGTATCAGTCCTGCTTCAATCAAATGTTACCTTGGCCAACAACAGAATCCAGGATGATTAGAATTAGTCATGGTACGTGGTCAACACAAGGTACCGATAGATGTGATGCTAAAATATTTTACCCCTTTATAGTCAATTTCCTGTCCCTTTATTGTCATCTCAGAAGGATAAGCACCACTAGCACTGCCGAGTTGACGATGGTAGAACGTCTACTGCACATGGTACTAGTGAAGCCATCATGTAAGGAATAAAGCATCGATGTCCCATTACAAGAGAAGGTACCCATCGCCTAATAAAGCCAATAGCTCCAGTGGCACAAGTGCACAACCACCTACGAAGCCTTACAACATAGCCGAAGCTTACTTCAGCGAAACCACTCTAAAAGTGATCATGATGTCTTACTTTAGCGCCTAGATAGCTTGAACACATTGAAGCTGGCAGGATAGCTAAAAGGTTAAAATCATCTAACCAAATCAAGCTACTGGATCACCCTGACTAGGCCTATCCAACCAACCAAATCACCCGTACAATTACAAATACATGATCACCCATTGCCCTTTGTTGCTAAAACAGTGAATAAAATCTCCGAAGAAATAACCTACAAACAAGTTCAGCCTTTTGCAATCGAATCCGACCACACGAGCACCCAAACAACACAGGCTAAATTCTGCACTATAAGGAACTGCTAGCTAATAGCTCGGGTTTCCATCGGAATCCCTAGAAACCAATGAGCAGGCCATAAATGGATTTAAAATTTGCATCTCGGAACCATCACACGACTGAACCCCGCACCCCGCAAGCACGAATGATCGACCGAAACCCCATCGGATCACCCGAAAACAGCAAGCACCGAACCAGGCATATGCAGCGAGCGGATCGAACCTGAGGCGCCTGGGTGAGTACTCCCATCCTTGATCCGCGCGCCCCAGCAATTCCCCATCCCCGCAGGCTCCACGCAAATCGAAGAGCCGAGCAAGAGCAAAGAAACCGAACCGGATCAAAGCATGGCGGGAGGCCGGGTCACGGGAGGCGGCGAGCGATCCGCCTCATGCGGGGAATTCGGGCGAGGGCTAGGGTTTTGGGGAGGTGAGAGTGAAGCGGAGGAGGGTGAGGTGATGATATATAGAGACAAAGGCAGGATAGAGAGAGAGAGAGAGAGGTGTGGCGTGGTGGAGCGCGGGAGGAGAGAGAGTACAGAGAGAGGGAGTGAGGCTGAGCGAGCAGTTAATGGCGGGCAGGGGCGGGCGAGAGAAGCGTGAGCGGCCGCCGCTGGTACCGCACCGCTTCCGGTTCTGCTGCCTTCTGGGGAAAAGTTGCAAGGCGTGGGTGCTTGGTGTGACGCTGCCGCGTGGGCCCTCCATTGGGACCGATGATTTTGGGTATGTTTTTTAAGTTAAAAGCTAGCGGTTTTTAGCTTTTGCTATAGTATCTAACTTTCAAACGGAGTATTTTCTCAAAACAGGGTCTACAAATTAAACGATCTACACGTTAAAAGCTCAACATCCGTACCAACCAAAATCGCAAGTGAGTATCTGTCTCTCCGTAATCTCTACCGTAAACAGCCAAAATTCAAAATTTTCAGCCAAAAGCTATAAGCCGCAGCCGAAAAGAACAGTTTCACTATTACCTCGACGTGGCCGCTTGACATTTGGTTTTGGCTTTTTATCTTTGTTTTATAAATATTAATATCTTATGCGGAAGCTTATAGAGAGCAATGTTTAAAAAGGCGGCTGAGTGGTTGCCTAGGCGTCGCGTAGGTGCTAGGCGGCAGGGTGTCGCCGCACCTTGGCATCTAGTCAGGTAGTTGGGTGATGAGGTGGTCCAAAGCGGGGTAAGACGGTCTCGAACTCTCGACATGGCGGTCTGCCAGGCAGGTGCAACAGTCGTGCGGCGCCTAGGTGCGCAAGACGGTGACCAAAAGCAGGGGAAGAGGAAGAGAGACTGAGGGCTTATCAAAAGTTCCATTCTATCTCGTTGGAATCAGCCATGCCCCCACCAAGGTTCCCTTCTGCCTCCGCTCCGTCGTCTCCCCTCCACCGTCTCCTCTGCCTCCCAGTCGTTGTGTCCTTCGCCATCTCCTCTCCGCCAACAACTCCGTCGGCCTCATAGCCCTACTCCCCTCCACTCGACAGATCTGCAGGGAAGGTCGGAGGTAGGCGAGGCGACAAGTGGTGGCGAGCGGAGGAGGAGGGTGACGGTGGAGGGGAGAACTGAGGGGTTGAGATCTGCGGGGGAGGCGATAGCTAGGGAGGAGTGAGATATGTGGGGGGAGATGGCTGGAGGTGGAGGAGATTTGTGGGGGAGGCGGCGGACATAGATGGAGGTGGAGGAGGAGAGAGATGTTAGGGTTAGCTTCATATAAGGATCTGATGACTTGGTCTAGAACGTTGGATCTTCATCGGACGGTCTAAAGTCTGACTAATTTTTTGAACATTGGTTATAGGATTTGATGACTCGATCTGGTACGTTAGATCTCCATCGGACGATCTAAAATCTAATTAATTTTTATTTAAACATTATATATATGCATGTTTGTTTATCTTTCGTCTATTGTCCTCATTTTTAATTCGCCCATCTAGGCCCTCTAGGCGCTAGTCCCACCTCGTCTAGCGTCTAGCGCCTTCTTGAACATCAAGAGAGATAGCCACATGCGATTTCTGTTGATATAAATAAAGATACTATAGTATGTATTACAATCGACTAATAGATCCTTTTAAAATAGACACTCTATTTTAAAACTAGATACTATATAAAAATTATTTACTATAAAAATAACTTTTAGAAGCCAATACGCCGAAGAAATCTGAATAATATAAATCCCACTAGTTGTAAGCAAGAGTCAAGCCGAGAGCTTGGTTTTGGGCCAATAATCTTACCAGGCCGATTTGCCTTGCAAGGCCCCGTCGGGCCATAGGCAACAACGGCAAGGCCCAGTCGGCCCATGGGCAACAAGCTAAAAATTAGGGTCATGTGACCCAGGCTTGGTCCGTTCTGGTTAGCAATTGGGCTGCATCTCTTAAACCAAAGGAGTACAGTTCCTTTAAAAAAAAGGTAACAGTAAAACGGGTAGAGTTCCATCAATTGGTAGGATTTGGAATTTTTTTAGTATTAACAATGCACATAACAAAGGTTTTTAAAAAATAATACACGTAACAAAGTTGAAAAGTCGCGTGTGTGGAACGTAGATTAGTCAGGCGCATAACCAGACTAACACGTACACATATATGGCTAGGCCTACGTATATTGGTTTCTGAAACATACTTTTTTTTTTACAATAAATAGATTTTCTATAGTACATATATTTCAAATGAAATGCCTTTTTAAAACAGAGTCTACTAATCGATTATAGTATATATTTTAGTGACTCCATTTATATTCTTTCCATAGGGCTCTCTATAAGCTGTTACTATTTATAAGTTAAATTTAAAAGTTATAAATACAAACCAATATAAATGTGACTTAAATGTGTTTATTTGTGGCTTATGGTCGTACTGTCTACAGTAACTAACTTTTAAACGACATGTTTTTTAAAGACGGGATTTATAAAAAAGATTGTAGTAAAAAGTGTACTAAATTTAACTGTACCAATCAAAATTGTATGTGACTATTTTTCTATACGTACTAACTCTCACGAATAATCAGAATTCAAATATTTAAGCCATAAATCATTAAAAAAGAATCCACCCATTTCGGCCGGCCGCGTCGGGCCCTGCACTCCTGTAGATATATGGTTAGGCCTTACGTATATTGGTTTCTGAAACATACTTTTTTACAATGAATAAATTTTCTATAGTACAAAATGGAGTCTACTAGTCGATTACAACATATATTTTAGTGATTCCATTTATATTCTCTCTAGGGCTGGAAACGAGCCGAGCCGAGCCGCCTCGAGCCAGGCTCGGCCGAGCTCGCTCAAAGCTGCGGCTCGGCTCGGAAACGAGCTACGCGAGAGGCTCGGCTCGGCTCGACTGGCGGCTCGAGCCGGCTCGCGAGCCCGAACGAGCCAAAACGACTCGCCGCTGCCGGACCGAGCCAAAACGGCTCGCAGATGCCCACCGAGCCAAAACGGCGAACAAGCCAAAGCAGCATAGCGAAGCGTAGGCGAAATAGCATAGCATACATACAGAGAGCATTCAGTGTAGAAATTCACAGACAGAGAGTTAAAAAGTTTACAGCCAGAGATTCACAGAAATTCACAGAAATTGACAGAAATAGCATAGCATACAGAGAGCATTCAACATAGCATACAGACAGAGAGCAATTCAGCTGCATGCGTGGGAAAGAAGGGGTTCGGGGATGGACGGCGGCCGAGCGCGTGGGGAAGGAAGGGAATCGAGGAACAAGGGAAGGACGGCGGGCGGCGGCCAAGCGCGTGGCGTGGGGATTGGGGAAGCCGCCTGCGCGCATGGGGAAGAAGGGGGTTCGGGGATGGACGGCGGCCGAGCTCGTGGGGAAGGAAGGGAATCGAGGAACGGGGGAAAGACGGTGGGTTGCGGCCGAGCGCGTGGCGTGGCGGCGATCGCCGATCGGGGACGGGAAGGATTAGGGTTAGCGCGTGCCGACTCGCATCGCTTCGGCCGATCGGCGCATCGACTATCGACCACATCGATCGGACTG
Source organism: Dendrocalamus sinicus (assembly GCA_036346575.1). NCBI lineage: Eukaryota > Viridiplantae > Streptophyta > Magnoliopsida > Poales > Poaceae > Dendrocalamus > Dendrocalamus sinicus. Next base: position 31,271,840 of record CM070649.1, on the reverse strand, counting down.
GGCTGGGCCGACTGCGGCATCACTGATTCACTGGGTTGACCGGGACCCGACCGAGCTCGCACGAGCCAGCGAGCGGCTCGAGCTCAGCTCGTTTTTCTCACGAGCTGGACGCTAGGCTTGGCTTGCCTTGAATCAATTACAAGCCCGAGCCCGAGCCGAGCCGACTCGAGCTCATTACGAGCCGAGCCGGCTCGCAAGCCTCAAACCAAATGTCCACCCCTAATTCTCTCTATAGGACTCTCTACAAGCTGTTACTATTTATAAGTTAAATTTAAAAATCATAAATAAAAACCAATATAAATGAGACTTGAATGTGTTCATTCGTGGCTTATGGTCTTATTGTCTACAGTAACTAGTTTTTAAACAGCGCATTTTTTCAAGATGGGATTTATAAAAGGATTGTAGTAAAAAGTGTATTAAATGTAAATCAAAATCACATATGACTATTTTTTATACATACTATCTCTTACGAATAGTCAGATTTCGAATATTTAAGCTATAAATCATTAAAAAGAATTCACCCATTTCTGCTCTGAAAACACAGTAAATCAGAAGAAAACGTTGCCAAATTCAGCCTAACAACCGGGCCGGCCGCGTCGGGCCCTGCACTCCTGCAGATCTCCCCATCTCCGGGACAGGAGCGCACGCGAGCGAGCAGCAGTGGGCGGGGGTGGACTCTACACCGGCCGTCGCGATGGCGGGTGCCGCCTGGCCGCTTTCCTCCATCGCCGGCTTCCTCCCCGCCTCCCTCTCGCTGACCCTCCTCCTCGCTTCCCTCGTACTGCCCAAACCCTAGTCCCCCTTCCTCCTCATCCTCGCGCCGCTCACGCCATCTCTTCTCCCTCCTCTGCGCAGGTGGCCGTCCTGGTGCTGGGCGTCGCCGCCGTCTTCTTCGATCACCTCCGCAAGATCGGATGCATGCACTCGTAAGGCGCTTCTGTATTCCCCGTCCTATCCTTTTGTTTTTCTCTTGCGATCTGCTCGTGTTGTTGACTGGTGCGTCGTTCTGGATCTGGGCTGCAGGCTGGAGAGGACCACCGTCTCGGCCTCCTTCTTCGAGGACCCCAACTCGCTCAACAAGGTACTCAATTGCTCGTCTCGAGTTGCTCGCGCTGTGACATGGTGTGCACGCTAGGTGTTTGTTCATTTGCTTGTGTTACTTGTGCTAGGTTCCCTGCCCGTCAATTTATGACCCTGCGGAGAAGTACATTTCCTTGATCATTCCCGCTTATAACGAGGAACATCGGCTTCCTGAGGCTCTTACAGAAACACTCAAGTAAGCCTCTGATATGAGCACTTCCTGTTCATGTTGCTCTATTAAGTTTGTTATATTTGAACTGTACTGCTTAATCTATACAAGTAGTTGCCCGTGTCATAGCTTTATCTGTCTGGTCATTGTTTGGTTTGTTATGTTAATCAATGATCACCATGTTGTTTTCGTTCTCCAATAGCTATCTGAAACAGCGTTCAGCCGCCGAGAAGTCCTTTTCTTATGAGGTATGTGCAAATTGAACATGTTAACGATCTTCTTTATTTGATATGACCAAAAGAACAATACATTTGAAAAAAAGAATCCCGTTAAGCTACTTTTGTAAGTGAACCAGCTAAAGAAAGATGAGAGATTATGTATTTCAGTGTCATGAGACATGTCTAGTAAGCTGGTTAAACACTTTGCTGCATTGGCTATTGTACGCCATGTACTAAGGACTAGCGTTTTTACTTATGTACTAAGAGATGCTCAATATGTGATTTTATTGGTTTTGCACGTACACGGCATTTTCCTGTGCTAAATTCTGGGTACTTGTTTATCCCCATTGATTTTTGTCATGGAGTATTGACCTGATTTTTGAAATAGTCATATGATCTGGAACATGCATATGTTAGATTTGTAATTTGAAACATGTTCATTCAGTGTATAGCAAAACCAAAGCCCTGAATCTGGGACTGCGTGGTTGGATTGATCTCACTGTTATTGTTTATATAGGCCTTTTAGCAAGAAGGGACAAAGCTACAATATTTTCCTTGGAGCTCATTCATATTAGTTTCTGAATTGCAAGAGATCTCAATATCTTGTTTGAAGTGAATTAGTGATTTTGGTAACTATGTAAATGTAACTTGTAGGTCCTTTACAAACTAATTCTTGCTAATGATGTAAGTTATGCGTGACACAAAATCTAATAGCTCGAGTAAGTGGCAAACACTGTTTGTCTAATTAACTAAAACTGGTGTTAGCGCCTATCCGTTAGCCGCAACGGTCAAGCCTTATACAGAAAGTAGTGGGGTTAATTGAGACCGTTGAACTCTGTACATGAGTCAAGTGAGACCTTAATATAATCTGAACTTCCTTTGCAATATCGGAGAACTCATACCTACAAGCAACAACATGCTCTTTGAAAACTTGTTATCTATATTTTTAGCGAGGGACTAGTGTCCGGACGTACGATGAGATTGTTCCCATCGTACGCTCGATCTGCTGTCGGATTTCACTTAAGGAGGTGGTTCTTGGCCGTTCGATCTAGCGCAACAGAACTCGTGAAGTGCAACAATGAAATCTTGAGCTTGAAACAAACTGCACTCTCGTTGCAACAATTCCTCCCAGAACAAATGATGCAACAAAGCAACCACCATGTTGGAACAAAAAATATACACCATGTTGGAACAAAAAGTATACATCAATGCAACAAATCAACAAGTCCGATACAACAAAACAACTTGCTACAATATTTAAGAAGGATATAATGCAACAAACAAAAATAGTTCTTGCAACAATGGAGAAAAGGTGTTGCAACAATTCAAAAGAACACATGCAACAAAAGCTCATTCAAAGGATGTAGCAACAAACAAAAACAATTCTCGCAACAAATCAAGAGAACTGGAAACTGTTGCAACATTTTAGAAAAGGTAATGGAACATCCAGAAAAACTCATGCAACAATTAAGTCGACTTAACTGTTGCAATAATCGAGACTAGCTCAAATGAGTTTTCAACAAACTCGCCTGAGAGGAAGAAGTGATGGTAACAAAGAGCTGAACTCGCAGTAGGAGAAGGCGCCCATCTCGGTGCCTCGTCGTCGGAGGGCCTAGATTTGGCGGCTCGACGTCGGTAGGCGCAAATCTGTGCCATTGCCTCGTCGTGGGCCGCCACACAATTTCCTCATCATTGGCCAGGGAGAGGGGGTAGGGAGTAGTGCGGGCAGAGCAGGCCGCCGCACTAGCTCCTCGTCGTCGGCCATGGAGATGGGGGGGGGGGGGAGGGAGGAGTGAGGGCGGCTGCTCCCTCCATTGCGAATCGCTGGCCAATTGACCATCGCATGGCGGCATGGGTGGTGAAGAGAGGAGAGGAGGAGCGTTGCTCCGGGCTCCGGCGGTGCGGCCTCTCACAAGCCGCTAGATGTGAGAGGAGGGGAGGAGCCAAGTTACTATGGTGGATAAATAAAAGGGGATTAGGTGAGAGTGTTTGCCTGAGGACGAAGTGTCCGATGTGAACTGAGGCATCGTGCGTCAGTTGGCTAGCAATTCCCATATTTGTATTAGCATCTGCATTGTTCTGTTATACCCAGCCAGATTTTTATGATGTAATTACAAAACCTTTTAGTCTCCTCTATTTGTTTAGCTAATTTTGGAGGTTTCATGTGTTCTTTATCTATTCTGTTAAGGTCTTGATTGTTGATGATGGAAGTACTGACCATACCTCTAAAGTTGCCTTTGAGTTTGTAAAGAGGCACAAGATTGACAATGTTAGAGTTCTTCTACTTGGAAGAAACCATGGGAAAGGTGAATCAGTCAGAAAAGTGAGTGCTGTTGAACTCCCCCCCCCCCCTCTCTAAGATGCACACAGTAGTTTTTGTATGACATCAACACTAATTGATGCTTTCCTATTTTTTGTGTAAGCATTGTCTAGGGGATGCTCCATTCACGTGGTGAACTATTACTCATGCTTGATGCTGATGGGGCAACTAAGGTCACTGACTTGGAAAAGCTTGAAGCTAAGGTCTGTCATAAGCTTATTCAAACAGCATGCTGTAAAAAATTATATTGTACTGCTTTTGATTAACATGAGTAAAAATAACATCTCAAGATTTGCATTTTTGCTGTTAGGTTCGTGATTTGGCTAAAAAAGTTGAGTCCAGTCCAGCAGCATCTGCTAGTTCATCTCAGAAACTATCTGATGTTGAAATTGCTGTTTTCGGTTCCCGTGCTCATTTGGAGAAGCAGGCTCTTGCCACCGTAAATCTCATTAACTCCATTACCCCCAATCGTGTGGTTTTGTTTCCTAGTCCAATAGGGTTTTTCACTTTGTGATGTATTATGCTTTTCCTGGCTTACTGCAGAGGAAATGGTACCGAAACTTTCTTATGAAAGGTTTCCACTTGGTAGTTTTGTTGACTGCTGGTCCTGGGATCAGAGATACACAGGTATACTTTTGTAAGCATAAGATGTGCCTGTTGATCCACTATTCATTAATCCCATTTGCTTAATTATTACAAATTTCAGTGTGGCTTCAAGATGTTCACTCGAGCTGCTGCAAGGAAACTCTTTACAAATATCAGATTGAAGAGGTATTTTCTTAATAAAATTCCTGTGCTGATTCTCTATATGAAATATTCAAATCCTCTTACAAGGCATGACGCTGACAGGCATGGGTGGTGATGATGATTATCATCATCATCATCATTATTTGCATTGGTAGGTGGTGTTTTGATGTTGAGCTAGTATACCTATGCAAGCACCTCAGGATCCCGATGGCAGAAGTATCTGTTAATTGGACTGAAATACCTGGATCCAAAGTGCGCATGACAAGCATCCTGCACATGGTATTTGAGCTGCTGCTGATCAAAGTAGGTTATGGACTGGGCATATGGAAAATTTACTCGTATACCCCGTGTTGACAAGTCACTACAGCTTAGTTCATCACTGGAGCGTACACCGTACTACCGTAGTCAGTTCGTCAGTGGGCATTTCAAGGAACATTGTAAAATTTTCCAAGGTTTTCACCTGGAGAGAATCCATTCTTCTTGTATCTTGGTGTTTGATCAAAGACTGACATACATAGGTCACATGATGTACTCTTTAGTCTCGTACTGCTGATAAATTATCTAATCTATTTTATTTTGTTACACAAGAGTCCAAAATGTGACAGACCTAGTTTTATCAGGGGAGAAATATGTTGGATATGTTCTTTTCGGTTGTGACTAATGGTTTTTGACTTTAATGTGAATGTTTGTGCGAATGAATATTAGCTGTTTTAAAAAAGATTTGTCTTGATAAATCATTTTGAAAAGACGGTGAAGAAATTATCTTAATTGTTTGTTTAAAAGAAATTATAAACTATAAGCTGAAAAAGAATGAGATGTTAACTTCCGATCATGTTTGACAGAATGCACAATACAATACTCTGCTGGCTTGTACGTGTATACGTACTATTGAATAATAGCTGTTCAATTTAGCTTATTACAATGCATAGGTCACCGCATTGTGAATGCAAATTGCAGTGTGTGCAAATCACGTGTGGTTTCGTAGTTCATTAAGAAAATTTCGTAAAACTATACTACTATTATCAAAGCTATTATAAAATCACATTATTTAAACTATTTCGTAGAACCACAATTTTCGTTGCAAAAAACTTAGAAACCTGCGCTTCCATCATGTGCTACCGTCCTGATAGCCTGGACCCACTCGACTACCGTCCTGATAGCCTGGACCCACTCGACAGTGTCACAAGATGGGCATGTTCTGTTTGCTGACGTGGATCAAAATGCCACATCATACACGACGTGGCCATGAGGTGACCATCTTTGTAGTGGACCCCATGCGTCACAGGTAGAGATGGAAGGGAGGAGGTCTTCCTCCTCGGTATAGAGAGAGAAGACTTAGGGGAGGCGTCGGGCGGGACTGCTCGATGGACACGCTGCACGATGGATCTGGAATGCACAACTGCCTAACTGCTCTCTCAACAGCTGTATGCGAACCTACAGGATGGAATGGAAGGTAACCGATCATATACAGATGAATTTGATAAAGGAACAATAGGAGATGAACTTAACTGGAGAGGAAACGGATTCACCAGCCCCTACAGCCGTGCAAAACGCCATTCGGTCGAGCGAAACGACGTTTGGTCGCTCGAACGGCTGTTCGGCCGAGCGAATAGCCGTTGGTCATCTGAAACCACATATGGCGTGCCTCGCCACGCCGCCGCCACGCTGTATTGCCAGTGCCGCTTCGCCACGATTACGCGCGTGCGCGCGCGCTGCGCCATGGTCGTGTGTGTTGTGCGTGCACGCATGCGCCTTGCTACCGCCAGCCGGCCACCTGTCGCCGTCGCCACATGCAGTGCGCACGGGGGGAGAGAGAGAGAGAAATAATAGATGGAAAAAATAACTTGATGGAGGAAGGCTGCGCACGGGGAGAGGGTAGGGATGTCCCCCATTTGAAGTCATATCTAGATTAAGGTTATTATTATTATTTTATTCTTTTTTAGTGCTATATTTTGTATAAGATTTGTTAAATTTTATTGGGGTCACTGGACACCAATACTCATACACTGGCTTCGCCCCAGGGTACACCAGTTCTTGTATAGTTTGTATCGGCACTGGACTACCCATGTACCGCCGCCGCCGCGCGTTGACGCCGCCACATGCAGTGCGCACGGGGGGAGAGAGAAATAATAGATGGAAAAAATAGCTTGATAGAGGAAGGCTGCGTACGGAAAAAGAGTAGAGAGGTCCCCCGTTTAAAGCCATATCTAAATTAAGGTTATTGTTATTATTATTATTATTATTATTATTATTATTATTATTATTATTATTATTATTATTTTTTTTAAGGGTACACCAGTTCGTGTATAGTTTGTATCGGCACAGGAGTTCCCATGTGTCGTCGGTGGTGTGTCTCTCGGACACCTCAGCGTGCAGTGGGCCTGTGGATCTCCAGCTGCCGCTGCTGCTTCCTTGATCACATTGGGTGTAGACTGGAGAGCGGCCTGCTCGTTACAATGGTGAACGACAGCTGAACCAACTTGCTTTGCCATCGCTCCCAGATTTTACTCACCAAGAGAGAAGATTTGATCATCTTACCATAAGTCGTTTCTTTTTTCATCTTTTTTGCGAGAGGAATCTGACCATAGGCTTTTTTTAGAAAATAATCTGACCATAAGCTTTTTTAGATGAATCTGACCACAAGTTGTGAAGGGGACAAAGACGGCCTGGTTGGATGCAACAGGCCCAAAACAATGGCCGGGCCTACACGAGACGGCCCAACGCACGGCGGCACACCTGACGTCTCACACCGGCGCACGTCGCAATCGCATGCCCTAGCTCGCGCCGGCAACGGTGGCTCACGGCCCTACGGCAAGCAGCCATACGCCCGTCGGCCGGCGCGCCGCAGCCCAGTAGTACGAGCATCAAATTGATCTCACCAAGAGGCAAGAGCGAAAAGGTAACGTCATAATCAGGTCAGAATACTAGTACTATTACATGTAAGACAAATCCGATGAAAAACAGGCAGATCTTACATGTCCAAGCCCAGTGATAATCGGATTTGACATGTAAGAGGCGCCTACGATTACGACATCAAAGATGAAACAGAAACCAGGCCGTCCTGAAACCCGTCGGAGGACGATCGACACGCATGTCAAAAGCAGAGCTGTATGCACGACACTGATGATCGGTAGAAGAAAGAAAAGTGGCAGGCTGAATCTGACCCGGCCGATGGTTTCGGACAGGCCAATTTTGTCAAAGTGGGGGGTCTGTACGAGGTGCGGAAATGAAATATGGACACGATCGGATCAACGCACGAGGAACACCGAGAGCGACGGGACTCTGCACGACGAGGTTGTCATCTCGTTGTCCGTCCGCAAGGCCGCCACGTCCCTACCGTCTTGGACGGACGTTACGACCGTTTCGTCCTACTCCATCTGCAGCAGAACGGGTCACGAAATGGAGAAAGAAACAACGCTAGCTCCATCTTTTATGAGAGACTGGTGCGTTATAACGGAATCATAAAATGGTAAGACGGAATTTACTGTTTGGCTAACTTTACACATCAAATATTAAAGAGCAAGCGACAGAGAGAAGAGTGTCCAGAATGCGCGAGGAGATGGAGAAAGTGGAGGGGGTGGATGGTTGTATCCTAAGTGAGAGAGAAGAGGAGAGAGACAAATGGTCCAGATCAAATCAGATGGATGTAGAAAGGGGAGAGGAGAATGCACCGACGACCACCAACTCTTCTTTATATAATATAATAGTAGAGATTACTGACGTGTCTCTTAGGTGGTATAAGAAAACTGCAACCACAAAATTAAGCAATTTGGAGAAGAAAGAAGAGGAGGAGGAGGAAGAAGAAGAAGAATGTAGGCGGCGAAAGTCAAAGAAAACACGCTTCAAGTTGGCATTAGATTGGGGGTGGTTCTGGAACACTTAAGAGGCAAGGAAATAGATGGATCCCCCGGTCAAATCCGATGAAAAACAGGCGGATCTTACATGTCCAAGTTGGGACGTTTGAAAGCTTCCTCAGGTTGACTTTGCAGACTCTTGACTAATCTGGCCTGGCTTGTGGCTTCAGCTCAATGCTAATGGCTGGGCTGACATGAAGTTTAACTGTGATGATGATGCCTGCTCTGCTTAATGGAGCGGCTTTTCTTGTGCTGGAAAGGAATGCATCTATTGACCTCTGATATCTAGTGCTCTGTCGAGCCTTCGAGATATTTGGGGACATAGGTCGAACTTCAATTGGTTTAGCCTCTCCTTGTGCACCTCACTCAAAATGGTCAGCTCAATCTCATCCATGAACTCATCCTCTTGGTACGAAGCTTGGTCAGACATCTCTCTCTCTTCGTTTTTAGCTGTGCGAAATGGCTGAATGGTACGTACATTTGCATCTCGTGCTGTATCATCGATCTCTATTCATTCAGCACTGAAGACGGACAGAAAAAAAGGGTATAGCGGGCTTGCACGAGTTCAACATACCACAAGTGACCAAATTAGCTTTCCTAGTCATAAATCACAAAGCCATTATTGTAATGGGTACTATAGGGCTGCGTCATTAATAAATTTGGTAGGATTAATCCACGTCTTTAATTAATATGTGTGAAAAACATAATAGGCTGTATATTATGAAATGGATCGGAGGAAGTGGCGAGTAGTATCAACAAGACAATGACCCTTTAACCCTTTAGTCTGGCACTTTGCCGGACTCTATGTAGTAGTATTACTAGTAATAAGATTTAATTAAGCAACTACAATCTAATCAACTACAAACTAGTACAAAATATAGTATTGAGTCGGTAGGGAGCATGCATATGTAGACTTTCACTTATAAAAAAATTAGCTGTTTTTATTTATTTTCTACAAGATTTGATCTGCATGCCTACGTGAGGATCAACCTAATCCATGTTAGCACGATGCATGCAAATGGAAATGTTTTATTAGTAAGCAGTAGTGGGTGCTTACCAGAGCGCACACTTTGGTCCATCTTTTTTTTTAGTCGTGAGAAGTTATATACTAGTTTTTGCCTTGATAATTTGAATTAGTGTGCCGTCAACTATGGATAATTTAAGAGGGAAGCACACTAGGCCCTTTGACTTGTGCTACTGCCATTGCATTGGTTTAGTAGTACTCCACTATTTTTTAAATCTTTTGATTTATAGTAGGAATATTTGGAATGGGGAAACCAATATATAAATGTCGAGTTGGTGGGCAGCTCCAGATTAATTACGCACTTATGGATTAACGTATATGTCGTTTATATCCTGGATGGGATAAAGAAAGTCAAAACAAGTTCATAATGCTCCATCTATTCTTTTTTATTTAACTTCTTAGAATTTATGCTGTCAAACTTTCTAAAGTTTGACCACCAATAGATTTAAAAATATCTAGATTATTATACAAAATAAAATTATTCGATTTATCGTTAAAAATACTTTCATAATATTATAATTTTATTAGTATATTTTAGTGTAAAATTATAAAATATAGCGGTCAAAATCGCATCTCGAAGATCGTAAAAAATAAAAAACATCTGGTAAAAAAATGGAGAGAGTAATATACATCAGATCCTATCTTTTTCCTGAAAGTTCAAACTACTGCGATTGTACGAGTACGTACTCTGTATTGAGTACCACTAGTATTTTTCTTGTGAATACTAGTGATGAGACTAAAATGATGGGTCAAATAACCATGTGAAGATAATGTGCGGATAGCCCCATCGGTGTGGCACGTAGGTTAATGTATATATTTATATTGGTTAGGGTTATCAGGTCTCACTAGCACGTAGGTTAATGTATATATTTGTATTGGTTAGGGTTATCAAGTCTCACAAGCTACGTGATGCAAATGTATTTTTCTATTATCTCGTGACATATTTGTAACTCTAGGGTCATATTAACGATTTTTTGTATATTTGGCACTGTTTACAACCGTAATTACAAAAATGACCGTATGCTGACGTATTGACAAAATGACGTTTTTGTCGTCCGGTGACCGAACGGCAACGACGATGGGCTAACGCGTAGACCTTGTCGCCCCGCCAGCGGACGGCAACTGCCTGCCGCCCCATCATCGGACGGCAGGTAGCCTACCACCCTGCCGCACCGACGGCAACTGCATGGCGTCCTATGTCCAGACTGCAGGTGATTAAGCCAGCTTAATTATCTGTCCTAATTTTTTTGTATACTATTTTTAATTTTTAAATATAGGAAATGAGCTCAGAAAATAATGAAAATTTATGTGTCGAGAGGCTGCACATAAAATTTCGTAATTTTTTTAACTCAAACAAATAGTATGCAAAAAAATTTGGACATGTAATTAAGTCGGTTAATTAGTTGGGTTAATCACTTGCCGTTTAGTGGTGGGGCGGCATGCTACCTACCGTTCGATGATAGGGCGGCAGACAACCTATCATCCGTTGGCGGGATGGCAGGGCCTACATGTCCGCCTTTTAGCATTGCCACCTAGCTACCGGGTGGTAAAAATACCATTTTAGTAATACAACATACGTACTATTATTTTCATAAATATGAGTGTAAACAGTGTCAAATATATCAAAAACTGCATATTAACGGAGAGTTGAGAAATACGCAAGATGCCATGATTTGGTGCACTGCCTGGTCGGCTCCCAACACATGGGCTTTCACCAGAGGAGCGAAGTACATGTGCAAGGCATCTTACTACATTTCGCATGGCACTTAACTGCTGCTTATACATGGTGATAATGCATCTCCTATGATGTAGTACATGTGCTTGTAGCACATGTTAGGTTAAGCTGTTGCACTGTAAAGTGCATTCAGCTTATTCAATCACTATAACATGACAAAGGGCGCTAGTAAAATGAATTCAGAGTTTGCGGCACATGAATGCACAATGGTTATGCTTTTTATTGTGCTGACCACTGCTTTTTCTATGGGTTGTCCAAAAAAAATTAATTTGCTGCCTTTGTCAACAGCAGGTGCAGTAACAGCAGCTGGATGTAACACGATCTATTTTGACGGTGTAAACTGCTGCTACTTGTCACTCCATTTAGTAGATGATACTGGTGACAAGAGATAATTAATCGCCCAATTGACTTGTCCCTTTTCAGCATGGTAAAAACAATGCTACACGGAAGAACTCAATCGAAACCATCCTTCTGCACCAGCTTAGCTTGCTTGATGGCGAGCTCTCTCCTTGTTTTTTCTCTTGCAATTGAGCAGGAGTTAGTTGAATGTTGGGCTAATAACGATGGAGACGGAAAAGGAGGTGGCCTGGTCTATTCATGTTGGCAGAAGCTGATGGCTTTGAGTTATATATGGTAATTTTTGGTTGAAAATGAATAGTAGTGGTTGAAATAAATAGCTTTAAAAAATGTGAATGGCGAAAAAAATAAAGAAGAGATATATATACGAGATAGAAGCAAAAGAGAAAAACTATAGAAAAGTATACCATTCGACGGTATACCTTCCCCCTCTTATGTGCCTTCTCCCTCCCGAAGCGGCGCCACTCTCTCCCTCTTCTGCCGCTCCCTCCCTCTCGCTCCCGTCTGCCGCTCCCTACCTCCTCGCCGTCATCATCCCCTTACTCTTCTCCGCTGCCAGATCCGGCTCCCTCGCTACAGGTTCACTATTTCCCCCGGGCATAGAAGAAGGTCGGGGGAGGCGGTGACCCAGTGGTGGGCGCAGCGAGGGCGATGGGTAGAGTAGGAGGGTGGTGGGCAGAACCTGAGGACGGTGGTAGCGGCGGCTGTGGCAGTTGGTTGGGTGAGATAGCGCAGTAGGGAGGGGTCAGGGGGCGGCGCGGCGAGGCGACGATGGCGCCGCTAGCCACGGGTGGTGGTGGAGAGGGCGAGGGCGGCAGAGGAGGCGCGCGGGGCTATTCTGGAGCAGAAGAAGAGGGGAGGGGAGCAGCGGTGCTTCAAGAGAATGAGGAGGGAGGGGAGGGGCGGCACAAGGGAGGTATGCCACAGGAGGCACTGTGTTGTAGCAACTTTTGAAGTGAAAAGAGTAGTTTGTATGATATACCTGTGACCCATGACAAAAATAAGAATAGTGGAAAAGCTGTTTTAAGAAATAGATGTTTCAATATTCAAGTCCTACTCCCCACTAATACAAGGTGTGTGATTTACAAGTCAACAATAAAAGGCAAAACGCGCCCATCGCTGCTTCATTAACATCGACCGGACGCCCATCAAAATGATTTAAAGCCGGATCTATCCGAGCCCCCGATGAATCCAATTCCGTCGTCCGCAAACCAAGGAGCAGTTTTAACACTTGCGATATGCCGGTGTACGTGTATGATAATTAAACGATTGCTCCTATCGGTTGGAATATGACATCTGATACTATTGAGTGAGTCTATTGTCGATATTTGCGATGCTAGTACTAAATTGATCTTCTCGAATAAATTCAGCTTTGGAAAATGCTAAGTATTCGAGAAGGAATGGAGTACTGCTATAGTAGATCTAGGAGAGTTTTTGTCACACTTCCATCGCGTAGTTTTTCTAAAAAGAAAATGGGATAAACCTCACTATGTACGTAGTCGGAAAAAAAAAAACAATACTAAACCTTAAGTTCTTAGGTTTTTGCCCGTTGATTTGGATATTGCCAGTTAACTTGTCATGTACATGTATTTTGACCGATTCCTTGAGACTATGTATTTTGATCGTTTCCTTGAGACTAGTAGCTAGATTCTTTTGGCTTCATGCATATGATTTTTAGTTTTTATTATAGTCATGGTGATCGGTTCGGCTGAAAAGCTTATGGCTGAAAACACTGTAGTTGGCTGAAAAAAGCAATGTAGCTGACAGAGGCTTATTTAGCATAATTAAATTTAAAAAAATTTAAAAATATAAAAAAATATGTTAGCCAATTACGTATAATATAAACAAATACGGGGAAAAAAGAACCGGCAAAAAAGCTCAACAAAAAGCCAAAAGTTCAGAAAAAGACGAAACTTATGAATAGTGAAAAATAAGCCAGAAGCTAGAAGCCGAAGCCGAGTTGATCAGGGCCAAGTAACTTTTAAATAGTGCATCTTTTTAAGACGGGATCGATAAGTCAATTATTGTAAATATTGTACCGACTTCAATTATATTGATTAAAATCGTATATGACTGTCTCTCTTCGTACTCTCTTATAAACAGACAGAATTTCAAATCCATAAACTAAAATTCATAAGCGACACACCAAAACCAAATTGCCTGCGCCAGTGCGTCATTTCCCTGTCCGTTGTTGTTGCGTTCCGCTTGCTTTCCCGTGATCCAGGGCGAAGCTGTTTGTGTCCCACGGGCCACGACCATGATTTTGCAAATCTGCCTTTGGACCTGCACCACTGAATTTATTATGGCTCTTCTCTGTGAACACTGTACACATTTAATTCTACAAATCTTGCGCATAAAAAAACTGACCTTGTATTCTCATGATTTTTTATGTTTGGATATATATGTATTCTCATGAGTTGGGTGTCAAAAGTATTGACAATAATGGTGTCATCTCACCTCCATTGTTTGCTTTCTCGTCAAACCAGTTCTTTTATTATTATTATTGTTAATTACACCTAGGTGTAAAGATATTTTTCATATATATATATATGAAAAATATCTTTTACACCTAGGTGTAATTAACAATAATAATAATAATAATAAGCAGACTATCCAGAGAGACTAGTAAAATATAAACTTGAGAACGTAATTAACCAAGAGAAATACTCCAGTAAAACATAGGAGCAAGTAAAAGTAGAACCAAATGCTAGTATTCTCCAACGATAGATGTAAGAGGGTGATTACCTTTTTTTTTTTTGGAACGGGCGTAACAGGGTGATTAATACGTAAAGGCCAGCCGGCGCGGGCCACAACTTTAAAACCACACGAACGCTGGCGAACATGAGCCACAGACTGTAGACCGTATAGTGCTGTGCTGCTCCTACCATGTGTCCACGTTTTTTCCACTTACACATGCGCTAGGACTTTGGAGTACCACAAAAGCAGGGCAAAAGAACATGTTTCCCTTTGACTCGGGGAAGGTTTTTTTTTTGGTCGGCGTTGGTAGTCGCCTGTCTTTTGTGCTGTTACGTTTTCTGGTACTTGTCACGTATATACATGCGAATGGCGATTTTGTTCAAGGGATGAGGAAGGAATCCTCAGGAAATTTCCTGTGCCTGTTGCTAGCGAGCACCACGAAATTGAAATGAAGGACCAGCACAGCACTCCAGCAGTTGTCAGGCGCGCACCAACAAGCGCATCTGCCAAACGACTGACTTGGATCGGATGCCTTGGAATTGCAGGACGCACACACAAAAAAGAGAGCAATGGAATCCAATTTAAGTTGCTTTAACTTGTAGTGCTGTTTCCTGAGACAAGCATGTGCCCCTAGCATTCTACTCCTACTAAGGATTTGTTTTTTTTTCTACTTTTGACTTCTGCTTTTAATTTTTCTATATGTAAACAAAGCATACTGCCTACTTCTAAAATTGGAAATATGGACAACACATATAGATCTGGACTATAGAGAGGAGATAGCTATTATAGCTCAGCTCAAACTCAGACGCAAGAAAACACTAGTATCGGAGTTGATGTCAAGCACGTAATTGGCAAGTTCCAAACTTCCTAACCAACTCCAGCCACACATACCTGCGTACGACTAGAGAGAGCTCTGACCAACTCAAACATCGGATCTCGTCATAGACAACCTCTAAGCGGCAGCCTCCCTCCCTCAACTCGAGCGCGCGATGAGAAAAAAAATCCACCCAACCCTCTGACTTGTGTGGTATGCGGAGAAGGTGAGCCACGCTCGCCGTGCTCTCCCGCGCGCGCCCACGTGAACCGGGCGACTCGACGTACTCCCCCCCAACCAACCAACCACTCCAATTCGGCCACCGAAACTGCGTGGTCTCCCTCGAGGACGTGGGCGATTTCCCCACCTGCCCCGCCCCCCGCGCGCGCGCGAGGAGGCACGCTTGAGAGTTGAGATTTTACGGTACAAATCTCACCGAACACCGACCGTCCCGTGCATCTCATGTGCCTGGCTTAAACCCACGGGCTGTCAGTGTACTAAAGTATACAATAAATAAACAAATATAGGAAAAATATATTATTTATTTATTTATTTATTTATTTGAGAACAATAAAATTACAATTTCCCTTTATATATATGTGCTCCATAGCTTGTTTTGCATAGCAGATCTAACATAGGTGATGTGATCTTCTGGTTACTGGGGCCTTGGAAAGCTCCCGGTTAATTACATCCGCAGGGTGAATCCATAGAATACCCCTGATTAAGCGTGCATTGCTCGTCGTTTTCAGTCTTCGCTTCATGTTCTCTATGCATGTGATGAATGCTTAAGGTAGATGTGGACGTTGGCATGATCTATAGCCTTATCAGTCTATGGGCCCATTGATAGTGTAGCCTTTGTAGTGGCCGTGCCCGCCTATGCCATTTGACCTCGCCGATATCAAACAACACGTAGAATTAAGGCGGTTAAAAGTAAGCATGATTCACGTCCAACATGATTGATCAGACAATATAGTAGTAGAATCAGTGTAGTAGACATACTTAATTTGGGTGGTGAGGCTAGCAGAGCAAAACGCCTAGGTCAGATATTAAAGCGGTCAAAAGTGACCAACGGGAAGGACCCCACTGCAGTGTAGACTCACTTAGCCGAATTCAGATATCGTAAGAGCAAACTATCCTTACTTTTAATAGAGCAGAACGCCAGGGTTCAGTATTGACATGGTCAAAAGTGAACGCCAGGAAAGACTCCTCAGAAGCCAGAAGCCATCGACATTCGAGAGTGGTCGGTAGTCGATAGCCGAAAGCCATTGGCATTTGGATGTAATCAGCAGTCGAAAGCCAGAAGCTACCAGCAATTGGATATAGTCGGTAGTCAAAAGTTGGAAGCCATCAACAATCGAACATAATTAGTGGTTGAAAACCATGGAAGTCGTCTGTGGTCAAAATCCATCGGAAGTTGTCCGTGGTCAAAAACCATCGTAGTCGAAAGTCATTGGAAGTAACCTGTGGTCGAAAGCCATCGTAGTCAAAATCCATCGGAAGTGGTCCGTTGTCAAAATCCATTGGAAGTCGTCTGTGGTCGAAATCCATTGGAAGTTGTCCGTGGTTGAAAACCATCGGAGGTCGTCCGTCATCGAAAGCCATCGTGGTTGAAATCCATCGAGCATGGTCCGTGGTCGAAATACATCGGCATGGTCCATGGTCGAAAGCCATGGTGGTCCATTGGAAGTCGTCCGTGGCCGAAAGCCATCGGATGTGGTTCGTGGTCGAAAGCCACCGGAAGTTGTCGATGGTCAAAATCCATCATGGTTGAAAGCCATCGGAGATCGTCCGTAGTTGAAATCCATCGTGGTCGAAATCCATCAAAAGTTCTCCATAGTCGAAAGCCATTAGAAGTAGGTGGTAGTCGGTAGCCATTGACCATCAGTCATAGTCGGTAGTTGGAACCCATCGACCATTGGTTGTATCCGGTAGTCGAAAACCATCCACCATCGATCGTAGCCAGTAGTCTGAAACTAGAGACCATCAGTTGTAGCGTGTATATAAGACACAAACGTGTACGTGTGCATGTAATATGAGTGGATGTGTTTGGGTTATATGCTTCTACCTTGTACATCAAAAAAAAGAAGCTATATATGCATATAGATGACACATATTTTTGCAAAAGGGGCGCAAATGCCAAAAGGTAGTAGAGTTTTTGAAAGTTTCCTTTACTACTATAAAAATTCTAATGGAATAGACTCAACTCAAAACTGAATTATTTACACAAATAATATTGTAGATATTTCTTAAAATTTGGCCCCCAAGACATTTTTTTTTGCTGCAAAACTAGCCTCCTTATATCTATCGTGCTTGGTATAGCTTGGCAGGCCATCGGTCGGCCCCACATTAATAAATGCGTATACTTTAACTAAGGCTAATCGTATTTATTTAGTACTAATTATATTTAATTAATACTAATTAGTGAGCCATTAATGGATGTTGCCGAGCTCTGGTGGCTTGATAGCATCTATCGAGTTCTTATAGCAACATATGTTATTTACTGTGGCTGTCGATCTTTAGGAAAAGACTAAATTTATAAAAATGGATCATATAAACTAAATTTGAAACAAAGGCTAGAGTGCCATTTATATAAGGGGCTTAAGCGTTCATGCCCTCGTTTTCAAGCGAAATGGTGATTTTACCTCATTTTTAAACTTTGTGATTTTACCTGTGTTTTTGAACTGAAGGAGAGTCCGCCTATTCCGTTAAAGCCGATTAACGGTGTTAACTTTGCACGAATAGACAAGTTTGCCCATGTGATTTTACCCCTGTTTTGTTAGTGAACTTTGTGATTTTACCCCTATTTCGAAATTGAAGTTTTGACATATTTGGTAGGGGTGTTGTCAATGAATTAGACACAAATTTATGCATTCGTTTTATTAATATAAATCTGGACAAAATTTGTCAAAATTTGCAAAATTTGGACAGCATTTATGCCAAAATTCAGAGAAACACAATTTTTTATCACACAACTTGCATGTAAACATTAAAGAGAGTAAGGAATAACCAAGAGATATCATGCCACACATGTACATGTCACATTAATGTCTACGCTGAATCCCATAACAAATCGTTTGGTCACAAATTCCTGTAATACTTCGGTACCATCATAATGGCTGATCGCTGAGACCATATTATTCACTAAAATTACACAGACAGAGAAATCTTGACAACACATCCTTTTCGTTATGATAGATTAGGTCGTTTGAACATGGAAAATGCAGAGTTTCTATACCTCCGTGAAACTATAGAGTTTCGGACCTTCAGAATCAACTCATAACCATGGGGTTTGATATTAGCCTTCCTAGATTCGACAGGAATGCACTTGAAGATAACGGAGATAATCATGCTAATCGAGCCGAGAATGACACTGAGCAACCATAACTCCCAACTCAACGGCACAGTGTTCGCCAAAGTGCCAAGAATTTCCACTATGATCACTTGGAATGTAACAGTAGCTGTCAATATACTGACAAAGATCCAATTTCTGAATATCCCTCGGAAGACATTGATCTTGTCCATTTCCCTACAATTTATTTCATTGAAGACCTGGAAGCATGGCAATATATTAAATGCAACTTTACGTTAAAATAACACACAAATCCCTATATTTTCACTGCAAATCACATTTCTAGTGAATTATATCTGCAGAATGTAAGAATCATAGCATCAGGGAGTAATGTAAACTCAAATATGCTTGGAAAAAAGCTTTAAATTGTTGTGAAACTTGTTAAGTTTGTCTGGTTCATTTTCGCACCGCTATTATTTCGCACTATACCATCCATCTCAAAGCTTGAAGAAAATACCTAGGCTCTTCCATGGTGGCTGTGGCACTGATTCGCGCCGCCGGGGCCACGAGGACCCGCGCCCCTGGAGGACGGACGCCGCGCGCGCCGCAGCGGCGCCGCGTCGCTCGGGCTGGAGGACCGCGCCCGCTTCGGCGCGGCCGCGCGCACTCGGAGGACGGCCGCCGCGCGCCGCGCCAGCCTTGGCCGGCCGCGCCACGCTGGGGCTGGAGGACCGCGCCGCTGGGTCGCCGCGCTGGGCCGCGCGCGCTCCGCAGCCGGCCATGAAGTCGTGCTGAGGGCGCGTCGCTCTGAGGCCGCCGCGCTCCTCGAGGCCACCGCGCGCTGAAGTCGCCGCGCCGCTTCGCCTAACCCTAGCCTTTCGCGTGGACCGAACCGAGAGACCGAGGATGCACTCCAGAACCCGCGTCAGTGGAAAGGATAAGGTAAAGGGGTATTCTTGTCTTTTCGCGTGGGCATCTTTTGTTTTCTTCTTTTTTCTTTACCATTTAATCCTCCAGTCTTAACGGTGTCAGAAAACAGGGGTAAACGGAGTCTTCATTTCAAAATCGCGAGGGCAAAATCACAAAGTTAAAAAAGTAAAGGTAAAATCACATTTGCAGTCCAGAACAGTGGCAGAAACACCAAATTCCCTTTATATAAACCGTTCGTCAAAACTGCATTTATATATTGGATCTACATGTCTCAAATCCTTTATGGCTTGTGGGTGTATCCAATAGGTTAGCCAAACTAATGCCTGTTTGGAACACGGACATTTTTCATAATTGTGCTAACACTTCAAAGGATGCAATCCATGAGCTAATATTTTTTGTGCATCCAAATTTTCAACTTTCCATGAAGCGACATTTTTTAGAGGCGTCCATATGGTAGCACTACCACTTGAAAAGCGAGAAGGCAAATAGGCAATTGTGCAAGACAAGGTGCGCCTCGGAGTGGGCCACACGGACGCGGACGCAGAAGGTTGCATCAGGTTTCCGCACCGAGACGCGCGGCCCCACCAGGCAGGCCCCGCAGCTGCCTGGCGGACTCGGACGCGCACACGGGTCAAAGCCTGGAGGCGGAAACCACCTTAAAATATTCGGGCACTTCAACCCCACCCACTTCCCCCCACAAGTCAACTCTCGCTTCCGCTCTCCTCGCCTCACCTCCGCTCTTAATGCCCTCCGCATTATAACCACCGAACTATCCCCCCTCCCCCACCTCTCTCTCTCTCTCCTCTCCTTGCCATGGGCAACTCCCTCGCCTGCTTCTGCTACGGCGGGCGCCGCCGCCACGTCGCCCCCGCCGCGCTCCCCTCCGACCCCGCCTACGACGAGGGCCTCGGCCACTCCTTCTGCTACGTCCGCCCAGACAAGTTCGTCGTCCCCTTCTCCGCGGACGACCTGGTGGCCGACGCCAAGGCGGCGGCCGCGGCCGAGGAGGCCACCACGTTCCGGGCCATCTCGGGGGCCGCGCTCAGCGCCAACGTGTCCACGCCGCTCTCTACTTCTGTGCTCCTGCTGACGGACGAGTCGGCGGCCTCGGCCGCCGCCACCGCGTCATCGGGCTTCGAGAGCTCAGAGTCGTTCGCCGCCGTGCCTCTCCGAGCCCTTCTCCGGTGGGTTCCTCTCCGGCCCCATAGAGAGGGGGTTCCTCTCCGGGCCCCTCGACGCCGCGCTCCTCTCTGGGCCTCTCCCCGGGGCCGCCACCTCCGGCCGTATGGGAGGCGCCGTCCCTGCGCTCCGCCGGAGTCTCTCCCACGGCGGCCGCCGCCTCCGCAGTTTCACGCGCGCGCTCCTCGCGCGCACCGAGAAGTTTCAGAATTCAGCGGATCTTGGCTCACCGGACGCCGCAGCAGCCTTCGCAGCCTGTGGCGGCGATTCCGACGGTCTTCAGTGGGCGCAGGGGAAAGCCGGCGAGGACCGCGTCCACATCGTGGTGTCGGAGGAGCGGGGCTGGGTGTTTGTCGGCATCTACGACGGGTTCAACGGCCCCGACGCCACGGACTTCCTGGTCTCCCACCTCTACGCCGCCGTGCACCGCGAGCTCCGCGGCCTTCTCTGGGAGCAGCGCGAGCAAGAGCAGCAGCAGGACCAGCGCCCCGACCAACCGAGTTCAACGCCCAGCACCACGACATCAGATCACCAAGACCAGTGGAGTCGGCGACGTCGCACCCGCCGCTCCAGGCCCCCGCGCGGCGCAGACCGTGACCAACGGCGGTGGAAGTGCGAGGGGGAGTGCGACTGCTCCAGCCTGAAACCACCAACGCAGCAGCCTCCTCGGAGCAACAGCGAGAATGATCACATCGCCGTGCTCAAAGCGCTGGCGCGCGCGCTTCGCAAGACTGAGGAGGCCTACTTGGACATCGCCGACAAGATGGTCGGCGAATTCCCTGAGCTTGCGCTCATGGGCTCTTGCGTCCTTGCCATGATTATGAAAGGAGAGGACATGTACATCATGAATGTAGGCGATAGCCGGGCTGTCTTGGCAACAATGGATCTCGAGCAGATCAGTGAGGGTTCATTCGACGGATTGGTTGGGGATTGCTCACCATGCTCGTCGGCTGTGCAGCTTACTTCGGATCATAGCACTGCAGTGGAACAGGTGATTTAATTGGCTCAAAGCATAATTCAAGCTTAATTGAGTGACTGTTCTTGATCTGATAGTATCTCATATGTGTTGCTGCCTGAATGCAGGAAGTTTGCCGAATACGAAATGAGCATCCTGATGACCCGTCTGCGATCTCCAAGGATCGTGTGAAGGGCTCGCTGAAGGTGACGAGAGCATTTGGCGCTGGGTTCTTGAAACAGGTTAGCTTATGTTTGGTTATGTCAGTTTTGCAAAAAAGATAAAATTCCTTCTGTTATTATGATTAATATGCTCTGCCAACTGGGTAAGTTTGCAACCTGCCAATAAACCACCCTTGCATAATGTGGAATTCTTTTGGAAGTAGTGTGTAATTGCAGAATGGCAGTTAGTCATAGGCCTGAAGTAATTATGTGATCTGTTTTTCTTCCTTGAAATTGAGATCTAAAATGTTGAGACAGCACAAAATCTAAATTTGATCATATCACGTGCAAAATAAGTCAATTCTGCTGCTATTCTTTGTCAACACATAATTAAAGCCATGATTAAGCAAGGTCAAAGAAAAAAAAGAAATCAAGATCTTGTATGACTGGTCCAAAGTTTGAAAAATAAAATGAATCCACTGTCAGTTCTCGTTTCTTTGGAGTGGGAGATATGACCTTCCTGCATTGAAACTGACCATGTAGACTTTGGCACTAAAAGCCCATATGCTAATTTTGGTTGGCAAAAATTTCAAAGTATGAATAAATTAGTTCAATTCCTCGGTCACCACGTGTATGCCAGTTCGAAAAATTGACGGAGAAGCTGCTCCCAGAGAAAATGAAGTTTCTTTTGCTTCTGTCCAAGTGCAAAGAATGTGCTTTTGCAGTACTGAAATGTGGCCAGAAAGCTAGCGACTGGAGTGGCTTTGAAGGAAGGCACGTCTCTCCTGTCATGTGAAAGTATTGTCGGTTCTCTAGTAGAACCATGTGAGCTATGTGATGAAAAGAACACAACGATCTGTAATATTTTGTCAGCAAAAAACCCAAAAACTTAACCGTATGAAAGATATTCTAATTTGATCTCTGAAGGATTGAACTTAGTGCATGAGGGAACCCCTTCTCCTGATTTAGGTGTCTAAAAAATTTACAAATGTAATAGGTAGCTGAGTCAGACATTTCTGATAGAACTGTATAAACTGTAAATTATTCATTCTAGGAGCTAATCCATAGCTGACAATACATGTGCCAAGCTTTTCATAATCTTTTTCCTCCTTGTGCTCACAATTTTCCTCCTTGTGCTCACAATCCTTGCTATTTTTTACAGCCCAAGTGGAATGATGCCCTGCTGGAGATGTTCAGAATTGATTACGTTGGGTCCTCCCCGTACATCACATGCAATCCGTCCCTTTTTCACCATAAGCTCAGCACAAGGGATAAATTCTTGATACTGTCTTCAGACGGGCTTTACCAATATTTCACCAACGAGGAGGCAGTTGCTCAGGTAGAAATGTTCATTGCAACAACCCCTGACGGCGACCCTGCCCAACACCTTGTCGAAGAAGTTCTTTTCCGAGCAGCAAACAAAGCAGGTATGCCCGCAAAGAAGTCATCATATATATACATATATTTCTGTGTGGCAGTCGTTTTGCAGTAACTTTTGAACTTCTAGATGATCAAGCTGAAATAGCCCAGTCACTGACCTCCTTTCACATTTCTTGCTGCTGCAGGAATGGACTTCCACGAACTGATCGAGATACCACACGGTGACCGTCGGCGATACCACGATGACGTCTCCGTCATCGTCATCTCTTTGGAGGGCAGGATCTGGAGATCTTGTGTGTAAATAGAAACATACTAGGGTAGGGAAAGAAACGTATAGAGAGGTTCTTGCAGGCCTTGAGCAGTTCTTGCGGCTACTCCACTCACTCTTACCCCAGTTGCCACTGTACAATATCAACCAAGCACTGGGTTAATTGGGTTCGGGGTCTCGGCAGATCCAGCTGAATCACGATGCATCGCCCATAGAGCACGCACGCCGCGCCGTATAGTATGTTCATGTAAAAGAGGATTTGTTCAATTATTAATAACTGAAAAATGCGACCAATTGGTCAGCTTTCTTTGACCTTCGCTTGCATCTTATCTGTTCATACCTCCAAAGCACTAGCTGTACACGCGTGTGCACGGGAGACTGATTCTAAGTTTGACTTTCATGATTCTAAAAGAGACTTTTTATGCCAAAATGCAAAGGGTTTCTTACTTTCTTTGGTCAGAAATCGTTTGCTGTGTTGACCTCTTAACTGTAGCCCCAGAGCTACCCCATCCTGAACAATTCAGCAGCAGGCACTGCCAGGTTGCCAGCCTTATCTGTTGTGATGAGCCCTGGGCTATCCAATGTCCACACGATGAATGGACCTAAGTTGACCTCTGATCTATGTATGCCCTACTCACAAGCAATCAGCCCTTGTGGAGTTAACTTTGTCCCTTGGATTCAGCACCTCTTTGAATTCCAAGATCGGGTGAGGCTGATTGCCGCTTCACCAATAATTGGCACTGGCTTGTTGTGTTCTAGACTACTCCCACTTGCTTGCGTATATTTTTCTCTTCTCCTCCTCTGTGGTTTCAACCGAAATGATGGGTGACGGACAAAGATTTTGTTCTGCTGGGAAGGGAAATATATTTCTAGACAAAAAGGTGGGTAGGTCATGGCGTATAACTTTGAATTTATATAAATATATCTTCAATAGTGAGACACAGCTATCTTCAAATGTTTGTTTCTTGAATAGATAGCACTATTCTTAACCAAGAGAAGGTAGGAGCAGGTGCTTTCCTGTAAGAAATGCATACTTTTCTGGCGAGTGGTTGCTAGAGTGAAAAGGAAGGCGATCGTGCCGGGGCATTTCTCAGTTATGTTTCTCCCACTATACAAGCTGACGTTGGACGCCATTTCAGTGCAAAATTATATGATCCAAGCAAACCCTTTTATGATTCTGTAAATGAATTGTTTTCCTTTAAGGTGGAAAGAGTTGGACAGTGCACTTAC
Organism: Dendrocalamus sinicus; assembly: GCA_036346575.1. NCBI lineage: Eukaryota > Viridiplantae > Streptophyta > Magnoliopsida > Poales > Poaceae > Dendrocalamus > Dendrocalamus sinicus. Next base: position 31,247,433 of record CM070649.1, on the reverse strand, counting down.
CTTAATGAAATATAATCAACCACGGAGGATTAAACCTTCATCAAATTTTAGTATGATAGGAAATAATTCCACATGTGGTTTACACTTTGAAGTCAGAGAAATCAAAGTGCTTTGAACTAAACTGGAAGGCAGTTCCTGGCAGCAAAAAAAAGAAGAAAAAGGCAGTTTTGGGATGGGCCAGGCCCAAACTGGCCGAGCCGAGAGCCCAGAGACCGTTATTTCGCCTGACCTATAGCCCAACCCGCTCTACGCCGGCCCGCCACTCTACTTAACCACCTCTCCTCCCCATTCCTAAACCCTACCGCCGCCGTCGCCGCCGCCGCCGTTCTCCCACCTCCTCTCCGAGAGCTCACAGGTAAACCTGCGAGTCGGCGACCACGAACTGTTTCGTGCGACCTTGCATCTGCATTTTCTCCCTTGCGTGATTCGATAAGATGGCGCCGGCGCCGCCGAAGACGGGGCTGTTCGTGGGGCTGAACAAGGGGCACGTCGTCACCAAGCGCGAGCTCCCGCCTCGCCCGTCCGACCGCAAAGGAGTAAGTGTCGCGCTTCCCAATACCTCAACCGACCAATGATAGGTAGTTCGATTATTTGTTCTTCTGTTGCTTCTGCTACTCTCAAGTTGATGATACCTTAGACGTTTGAAACGCGAGTAGAGGCATGGTTCTGAATAGGTAGGGGTTGAAACGCGAGTAGAGGCATGTTTCTGAACAGGTAGGGATTGAAATGCGAGTAGAGGCATAGTTCTGGAAGAGGTAGGGGGATCTGTTATAATCCTAAGTAAAACGGGTGTTTCGCATTGTGATATCAATGCTGTATGCTGTGATGTGCGATCGTTAATTTCTGTGATATCTTGCCCGACAATTAACGATGAGGATATCACCTCGCTATTCCTGCAATACATTTGTGGAAGTGTATGTTCTAACAGAGAAACTACATGTAGGGATTGCAAAACGACTGAAGGATACGTGTTGATACAACTTTATGAACTTTTAAAAAAAAGAACTCTCAATACCTGTGTGTTGATTTGCTGTTGCATGTGGGACAATATGGCCCGGTTCTTTCAGTGGTTTCTAACAAACAGTATATGAAAAGTAAGACCGTACCTCTAGTTACAGGGTACTCTGAAAATTAGTAATGAATGATGATTTATGTGGCCATATAGCCTTTTCCTCCATGATATGCGTGTACTATATAGAGTCTTACAAACAGAGGTTTGTCCATGTCCTTGAAAATTTATTTGCACATAATGTTGAAGTTACATGTTGATTCTCTAGGAGAGTCTTCTTCTTCTTGTTGTTGTTGTTGTTGTTGTTGTAAAAGTCTGATGTTATTTTAGGACTGCAGTAGTCCCCTTGAGTTCAATTCTTCTAATATGTTATATCCAGGCCTCTGCTTTCAATGTGAAATCATTGTGAGAGTCACTTAGCTTGGAAGTTTGTCATGGCTTTTCTGCCTTTTTTTTTTTGTGTTACAGTATTGTCATGCGATATTAGCACAGTATTGCCATGCGATATTAGCACAATCTGCCCATGACATTAACCAAAGCAACAAATGCAAGCATTGGATGGGTTTTTGGTGAAATCCACTTATGTTCTTCTCCACTAAATAAGTTCCTGCATTAATTCACTCTATTTTGAAAAGACTAGTAGCATTTTAATTTCTAAGTGCGTTATTTATTTTTATTTCAGAAAATTAGCAAGAGGGGCTATTTTGTGCGACACTTGATTAGGGAAGTTGCTGGATTAGAACCATATTAGAAGCATATCATTGAGCTTCTGATGGTTGGAGATGACAAGCGTGCATTTAAGGTAGCAAAAAGAAAGCTCGGGACACAAGAGAGCTAAGAAGAAGCGTGAGGAGATGGCCAATGTTCTTAGGAGGATGAGGTACGTTTCTACCTTTTTATTTTGTATAGCGGAGAGAATACTGCCCACTTCTAAAGAGAACTTACTTTTGTTTGAAGGATATAAAGTTTAGGCATCAAAGCATGTTGTGATGCTAACCAGTCATCTAAAAGTTGCTCCAAGTGGAATACAAGCCACCTTTGGCATAGTCCCTTCGCAACAAGATTACATGTTGCTACTGTTCATATATTAATTTGATGCTGATTTCCCTCTAAAAAAGACTCTCATTTCTTTGGGAGAAAATATGCCCCATTACCAAGTGTGAATATAATTCTTTGTCCACCTAATAGGCTAAATTTGTGTTCAACTATAACTTGCCAGAGCAAGTAGTATCTGGAAGCCAGAGTAAACTAGATCGCTCAATTTGGCTGAAACATGTAGTTTCATAGCAACTTAACAAGTTGTATTTGAAGGCTTCAACTTTCAAAATCTTATGGGAAGCATGAACGCATGGATAATAGTCAAGGACCATTAGTATTGCCAATTTCTTGCATTCTTTTTGTGCATTGGTGCATGCTTAACTACAATCTCTCCAGTCTCCACCTTAAAAAATAACCACAATCTCTATTTCTGTCCCCATATGCCTGTAGTTTAATGCGGTAGTATCTAGTGAGACTGCTTATTTTCACGTTTTAAGCCTTAAAATTTGTGCTGATGTGGAAGTGGATCTGTGGATGTGACCAATGCTTGCAGGAAGTTTTTTTAGACCGTCTTGCTTTATGTTTTGCTTCACCAAAGTTTTACAACAAGAACTTGACAATTTACATAGACTGGTATATTTGCTTGCTCTCTAGCTTTGTATTAGGTGATGATTGTGTTATTTTGTTTTCGTTGGGCCGTCTGCCTGCCATTGGTTGGTTAATTTTTGTAGTAGTTTTTCTGCTTTGAGACCATGAAATTCTTCAAAAGATCCCATTTTAAAGAACTTGACTGAATCCTAGACAAAGATATATCATAAATATGGTGGAGCTTTCTTTTCATTATATAATTTTAGTGTAATCACTATTGCTGTTGCATACTTGCAGTCATTGCCCTTAATTTTTCTTCTTACTCCATCTACCAACACCAGAACCATGTTTCTCCCTCCTTACTAAGGTTGCAACAGCAGGCATGCTGGTGCTCCCTTCTGCAATGTATTTTTTTTTTCTGGAATCCTTGGGTTCTTGTTGATTAGTTTAGGAAATGAGATTTGAGACTTTTAAGTTGTGATGGATAGTGGCTAATACTTGTGATAGTTGCATAGTAATATTCTATATTTTAGCTGTTGACATACATACAAATTATAGTTATCTGGCCATAACATGTAGTCAGAGATGCATTGTGGAAGCAATTAACCAAAACCAACAACTGCTTATTCTTCATTCAGTTGAACGCATCATTTTAGACAAAGAAAAGCACGTCTCGGAACAGATAATTCAGACTATAAAGAGGTTGCCTAACCTGCTATACCCTCCACTGTGGTCATCCGTTTCACCACAAACGGAGGCTTATGTCATGTTTTGTGTCCATCCGTATGTGTTGGTGCCTGACATCACATATGATGACATGAGCTTATAATTATTGTCATTGTCTACTAGATCTGGTCGTTCATGACACTAGCTAACCACTGCCCACACGTTAATTGTTGCCATCACAACTGTCTGGAGATGCTTGTATGAGGGGAAGGATATAGACGAATAGAAAGTTGAAAACTACTTTTGGAGCCAACATACAGCTGAATCATTCCTGTCAAAATCTCACAGCAGTGCTTGCACTCTTGATCGAATATCTTCAAGTAGTAAGCAACTGAAATCAACGAATTTGTAGTGAAGGACTTTTTTTAAAAAAAAATCGAGAATGCACAAAGCTCATCATTGCATTAAAGAAGAGAAGAAGGTTCATACAACACGGTGAATAGAACGGTAGAACCAGCGACACGCTAGGAAACAACAAAACCACGAGCTAGGACTTAATTCAAAATTTGCAAATGCAGTGTTGATAATGAGGCCATAGTTCATTCTTGACCAATCTTGTTAATAATCACCCAGTACATCTAACAAATTTATATCCTGGTCTGCAGATCTGCTGGAGTTGCTGACAAGAAAAAGTGAAATGGTGCAACTTGTGAGAAGTGTTGAGGTTGTGTAGAAAATTAGACTAATGAACTTTGATAGACAAGATTTTTGCAGGACATGTACTGGTGGAGAAATTTGAGCTTACCGTATGGGTGTAACAAATTTCTTTTGAAGGATGTGGTTGATAATTGATCATGTCGTGATTCCCGCTTATCACGTTTTTTGTGGTTTTTTTTTGCGTATTCCATGAATTGCCAAACAATGTATCGGTCCAGCAAATACTGTACTTTTGATGAGACCACGATAGCTATTCATTTAATCTTACTTGGTTGGCTTTAATCTTACTTGGTTGGCTAAGAGGCATGATTCGAGTCATCGAGTGTCCCCTATTTCATCGGCTTGCACTTTTGTTCTATTGTTCTGATTGACTATTGAAGTTGTCTCCAGATTTTCAAAAAATCACTCATTCCTAGCCACTGATCTCCAGATTTGGTTTATTTTCAGGTTGAATCTTCGGAAACTGTATGATACACCCGAAATTTAGCTTTCGTTAAACAGATTAGTCTAGTTCTCCTAAAACAGTTACATGCATGCGATGAACTTGTTTTCCAGTTCTGCATCTTGTTCTTTATTAGTTCGTCGCTTTTGCTGCATGATAGACTCCAAACGAACAAGCTTGACTTACATGTATTTGTACATTCCCAGGTAACAGTATATGCGAGAACACATGGTACACTGGCCACGTCCACTCCATCCATCTTCCATCCTGCTTGCTGTTGCCACAAACCGGAATCTTGTCGTCGCGTGCTTGCCTACGCATGCGCTCAAACTAACCCTGCAGCCTCGCCGTCCGGTCAGGCATCCACGGACCAAACCGAGACTGCAGGCTAGCTCATCGTTCTGCAGAGAAGGCATGAACCGATCGGTGCAGAGCCTCAGAAAACTCTTCAGCGCGAGGTCGTTTCACCCTGCCGCGCGCGTACGTCGCCGGCGAGCTGATCGATCGAAACGAAGCTTGGTTTCTGTCGACGCGACACCTGCGTAGCGAGTAGCGGCTACTTGTCCGGTTGTCCCAGCCGAGCGTACGGCCGCGCCGGAAGATTCCAGGTACGTACGTGCCACCACCGGCCGCGCGTCGCGCGACCCCTGTTCGGACACGCGGTCGGGTCCCGTCGGCTGTGATCGTTTTGGTTTCAGCTTTTAGCTTCTGACTTATTTTTTACTATTCATAAATTTCGTCTTTTTCTGAACTTTTGGTTTTTTGTTGAACTTTTTTGCCAGTTCTTTTTTTCCCGTATTTGTTTGTATTATACGTAATGTGCTAACATATTTTTATATTTTTTAATTTTTTAAATTTAATTATGCTAAATAAGCTTCTGTCAGCTATAGTGTTTTTTCAGTTAGCTACAGTTCTTTTCAGCCATAAGCTCAAAAAAAAGCCTAAATGATCACCACTTAACGTGCTCGCTGTCACGGCGTGCAACGCGTCGCACCGGGAAAAATAAATCGGAAGTCCGCCGAAAACCCCGCGCAACGCGCGCGCGGCACGATCTTGAGCACGTTACGTCTGCACGTTGGTTCTGCTTTACCAGATTCCGCCCGCGCGGCGTGGTGGAACGGCACGGCACGGTGCCGCGTCCGTGCGCTTGCCTAGCTACCACGCACGGCGGCGCGCGACGCCAAGTAACCATGTTCACTGGCATACACGGATGTTGCTTTGTTCGTATCGGGCACGGCCATCTGATGGACCCATACAGCTAGCTAGGTAGCAACGGGGGCGACGTACGGACGGCCACATATTCCGGCGACCCCACGATCGATATATCATGATGGAGATGATGATAGCTAGCTAAAAGAAGTAAAGGTGATACTCACATGATACATGGGGTATTGGGGTGCATATGTAGCTACGACGTCGACTTCGTTATCTCCGGGCGGTGGATACCATGGGTAGGATTGGACACTTTTTTATATCGAAACTGATAAACCGAACCGAAAAACTGAATATTGAGGGTTTTTCAGTTTGTTGTTGGGTTTTTATTTTGTCTCTATTCGGTTTTTGGCGTTCGGAGCGACTTTTGATTCTAGAAAACAAAAAAAACTCCATACCGTAACTCTAATCACTAGACTCAGTCACCACCACTCACTAGGCAAGCAAGGCCCACTTGCAAGGAAAAACTAGCGTCGAGCCCAATCGGCTCCTCAAGTCATTTCCTCGCACCCGCTGCCGTGAGAGCCACCCCGCACACTCCAATACTCCACCCTAAGTCCCTAACCCTAGGAAGCAAGGGCGCCGCCACATCGCGTGCCGTCGCCCGTCGACGCCGCCTTTAGCCCTCTGCCCATGTCCCGTTGGTGCCGCCTCCAGCCTTTCACTTGTGTTCTATTGGTGCTGCCCCCGACTGATACAGGGTCATCCGATCTTCTCGATGTAGAATCAAGATACTCACGTGCCCTCTCTTAAAGATCTCCATGGCCACTTGATCCAGTAATTTTGCCCTCCAGTGAATTGTTTCTTGTCCGTCCTCCTTTGTCTGCAATGAAGCCCAATGATTCATCCAATAACAAATGAGATGAATGAAAGCTTATTGGATCAAACGGCGATTTATTTTGAAAGCAAGCCTCATCGCTGCGTCGTGAGTTCTGACTCATGTGAAGAGAAGGCGTGATCACAAGGGGTCAGAGCTAGGTGCATGCTGCTATCGAGCTTAGGGGTTCCATGTACCGGTCCATTGAAGACACGGGGATTCATGTCCCGAAGCTTAGCAATCGATCGACGCAGCTGTTGCAGCTGCAGTGGACATTTACTAGCTTGTGCATACGTATCGGTCCATCGCTCGCTGTGCCGCAGGCGGGCGCACCAAACGACAAGCGCGCCTGGCCGGGCGGCCGTGCGTACGTGCGTACTTTCCTCTGCACGCACGCACGCACGTTTACGTGCAGCAGTGCAGGGAGAGAGCTGCGGCTGAAGCATGCACGAAACGACGCTGGAATTCCTGCTTCCCACGCACGCACGCACGCACGACAATACGGCAGGTTACGTTGTGCTACGCGGCCGGCCGGGACATGACCTGCACTGCAGGAATAGGAATCCTAGTAATCGATGGGCAGAAAAATTTTGGACAGCCCGGACAAACGATCGATCAGTCCTCAGAGAGAGAGAAAACACACACATATATATATAACAGGTGCACCATAATTAAAACTTTTCATCCATAATTAATACTTTCCATCCATGATTGATTCTTTTCCAAATTGATACCTTTTCGAATTAATGAATCTTAATAGGTTACCTAATATATTGCACCTGCACGCATCTACATGCAATCTAACGACAGAGAGGCTAGGTGCCTGGACACCTTGGTGCCCCATTTCAGTATCCTATGTATGTATGTATGTATGTATGTATGTATGTATGTATGTATGTATGTATGTATGTATGTATGTATGTATGTATGTATATATATATGTATATGTATATATATGTATATATGTATATATGTATATGTATGTACATATATATGTACGTGTATATACACATACACATACACACACATATATATAGGCAAAATAACAGGTGCACCATGATGTCTAGGCACCAAGTCTCTCTATCTTTGGATTGCTTTTAGATGCGTGCAAGTGCAATGATATATAATATATCAAGATGAAAAGTCTTAATCATGAATGAAAAATCTCAATCTTGGATGAAAAGTCTTAGTGGGCATCATAGTGCCCTGTTATTTATATATATATATATATATATATATATATATATATATATATATATATATATATATATATATATATATATATATATATATATATATATATATATATATATATATATAGGAAAATACGTATAGATGTGTGGGTGACTAGACGAAGATTATAGTAGTCGAAACTTTAATGTTCTTCAAAGATAAAAACGCTCAACTGTTCTGAGTCATACTAGCTATCAGACTGTAGTAGGGTAAATAAATCAGAAAAAAATGTACTGCGTATACTGATAAATTTTCAGCCACCCAACAATCGCCTTGGTTTTGGTTGAGGCTGGGCGGCTATATATAAATTAAAACAAAGTACAGAACCATGCATGTGTGTGAACAGTTCAACAACTGCCTGTACGTCCAATCTTGGCTAGTGTGTGTAGTGGCCCTTACAATAGATTATAGATTGGCCAATAGATCAATATATATGTATACGACGTGCAAGCGTTCGGGACCATGCATGCTGCAATTTATGTCGTGTAGGACAATGTAGTTGGCGTACGTACGACGTGCATGCGCAGTCACAAAGAGTTACATTTTTTACATTGCACAGTCAACAAAATATTATTTTAACCACTGAATTCTCTTACTATATATTTAAAAAAGTTATAGAAACATAATATTATAAAAGTATTCTTCGTAACAAATCCACTCGTATCATTTTCATACATCCAAACTATATATTTTAGATAATATATTTAGTCAAAATTAATAGAATTTGACTTGCGATATGATCTTTGGAATTCTTTCCAATGTAATCATCTTTGCATTTGTTGTACGTCGATCGATCACAATGCTTGCATTGTATACGTACGTAGAACCGTAAATCTCCATGCAGCTAGAGAGGACAAGATGGTATATATACTAAAAATCGGCATGGCAAAGTGTTTCTTCCTTATGCTATATATAGTTTGTTCGTTTTCATGTAACAGTAAATCCGTAGGTGTGACCATGCAATGCATGCATCGATTGCGCGATCGAGTGTACTAGCTAGCTAGCTAATTAACAGGGCCTGCCGAAAAGTTGTAGGGAGAGGACAAGGAGATGCATGCAGAGTTGCAGACTGCCCCTCCTGGATCTAACCACATGCGAATAGAAGCTACGTAAATTTTCAGGAATTTACGTTGGTCCCGGCCCGTTTCAGATTTGACTTTCACGATTCCTTGCTACGTAAATTTTCAGGAATTTATCAGCTGCCTTGCATGACCGGCCGTTAGTCCGATTGGATTAACTAATTAGAAACGATCGATCTAGTAGTATATATATCTACGGGAAAGGAAGTAAAATCGAGAAGGTACTGTATATATAGTAGCTTGTTGCATGGATATGCATGCAGCTGCTAGCTAGCCAAAAGGGCATCAGATTCTTGAGCATTGGGATCTCTGCCTGCAAACCAAGAAGCTCATTAACATACAATTTGGAACATACATGCCTTTGCGCCTTCCCAGGACCAAACCAATTAGTATATATACACTCCTACATACATTATACATATACTACTCAGAGTACAATGTATGCTGCATCATGGGTGCATGGGCGCGAGCCTACTGGGCCATACAATCCATGATTGTACTCATGTGATGCAACGTGACCCCAACCACATAATCTCTCTCTCACACACACACACTGACACACACACACACACACACACAATCTCTTGTAACTATAAAACCACTGTTGGTGCTTCACCATCGCAAACTTTTTGCAGGAGACGAGAGTGCAGAAAAGACAGGAACCCCATACATGATCGAGTAAATAAGCTACCGTTTGATCCTGGCCATGCATGCATCCAAGTAGGTAGGTAATTTGTGTTGGAAATTGAGCGATTTTAGCGATTTATCCAAATTAATTCTAAATTTAAGCATATATAGAAACAAATATATCCAGAAGTACGATAATGACATGAAGACTAAACAATTATCTCTTAACACAGATAATGAATTCAAGCCATTTAATCAGGACTATATGCTAACTAAGCAGGAAGGTGGGCAATTCTAGCCAGCATAATGCACAGATTATATTGTGTTATATATATTGCTCTCAGGTCAGGAGTTGCTCAAGTTCTAAATATTTGGTCTTCTCAACTCTAGTCAATAGATCAACAATCACAGTGACAATCTCTTTATATTCTGCAAGTTTGTCTATCTAAACATTACCTCAGAGTAGTGATAGATTCAATTTCATGTTCTAATCAACCCATACAACATAAGTGAATAATTGCAGTTTTAATCTATTGTCGGTAATATTCTGAATAGAGACTGATATATACTATTACTGATACAACAGAATTCAGACTATGACCAAAACAGAACAGCAGTGAATAAACACTTAAACCGAAGTGTAATTAGCAAACCAAACTAGAAGAATATTCCTATACAGTCACTGTAATATCATATATGACTAGTTTCCTCATTGAGCAATATCAAGAGCACACAATCTACCATGCAATAGTCCTCCCAGTGCCAGCGCAAATCACCAATTTCAGAGATAATAACAGAGGTACTAGCATGGCTAACTAATGCATAATAGAAATTTACAGAATGTAAAAGCTTACTAGGCAGCGGTAGTCCAAGCCACTGAGACGGCCGACAGGGGCAAGGCTCATCACGAAGACGATATCCCAGAAAGCCAATCACCGGCGTATACCCAAATATCACCGGAGAGGTTAATTGAGATACAATGACCAACTTCACAAATCAGTACTCACCAAAGCATTAAGTTGAGATGCGAGAGTTGCACTCAATGCCAGTATAAAGCCAACGCAATCCCCAATCTAAAAGGCTCTCATGCTAAATGAGAACAACCATACTATGTGTAGTTTCCCTCCATTTTGTCCGCTACAGTTTCTTGCAAAAGCTACGCAATCCCCAATCGGATGAAGCAACCGTACCATAGCGCTTACGGATCGACCATGGCGAATGACCAAAGCAAGTCAACCATGACAGATCGATCAAGGCCAACGACTTCTCAAAGAATTAGCAGAGCCTCACCGACGTGGAAATCGCTGAGACCCCAGTGAGTTTGCTGGAGCAAACCACACAGGAGACCAAAGAAATCACCACACTTGCTTTAAGATCTGAGTATGCCCTCTTCACTGCTCTCTTCTGAGAACTCTCGCATGGCTTGAAATAAAGAGAAATGAGAGAGATCCGAGATCAGAGGAGAAGAAGACGGCGCCACCACAACCGTCGGACCGAGTCCAACACAAAGAGAAGAGAGGATCAAACATCCCCTTCTCTCTAGTGTTCTTGGTCAACCGACCACATCCACCTCATCTCTCTTCTAGGTGGGCCCATAACCAAAATTCTTTTTCCTCTTTTTTATTTTTTTTAATTTCAGAAATAAGGGAAATTCTTATATTGCCTAAGTGCCTAACCATTTGAGCGTATATATATGTATGTAGTGGGTCCCCGAACGAACGGAAGAAAAAGTGCTGAAACTCGGTAGTGAGGCGAGGAGGCCCGGCCTGGTGTATAAAGCTAAAGCTGCCATTTTTTCTGATCCCTCTCTATGCGTGTGATTCGTACTACAGTCTGACAGGAATCTGATACCCCCGACCTGATGTCCTGTCCTAGCTGGGCTCCGATTTGAACGTCCACACAGCTCGCACAATCTCACACACACACATGCATTGGAAAAAAAAACAGGTAATTTAACTTGATTTAAAATTACTTTAATTTTATTTATTAATTAGTTAAATATTAAAATAAGTTAATTTTAAATGAATTTGAATTTCATTCTAACTTAGCTCAACTCGTTAGCTCGTTCTAAAAATACTTCTAAATTATATATAAAATAATATTAAATTAAACCATATCAGTTTTAGAAAAATCTTGATAAGTCGATTACTTCCATATCCAACCATGCATGGATGAGATCGATACATAAACATTGCTGGTTCTGCCCTACCAGTTGCTTCTGATGTTCTGATCATGGCTGATATATACATCTTAATTACTGAAAGCCCCACACAGCTGGGAATTTCTCTCTGCCTAATGTGTCACTATTAGGGCACATGCGATGTTGCGCTAGCTAGCTCCCGCGACAACTGCGGCCGGAAAGCTAGAGGGCCAATCCATTAATCTCGATACAGATCTCTATGGGCACGGGGAAAGCGCACGAGCTCCCAAGATTAGATTAGATCTGGCTGATGTACCTGCATGCATAGCGTGGGACGCGCGCTTACGTACGTTAGTGTGTCCACCAATTCTAGTCTAACTTGTAATAAATTAGAGTATTGTTATACAACATTTGACTGTTTTTAGACAAAAACAGTTAGATTGATCTGGTACGTTAGATCTCCATCCAACGGATTCACCCGTACAAGCCCCCCTCCAAAAAAAATGATCTAAGGATCTCCATCTAACGGCTCAAAATCTGACTGTTTTTGAGAACAAAAACAGTCGAATGTTGTATATCACTCCCAATAAATTAAGGTACGTACCCAGTTTTCTAGCGAGGTGCAAGATTGCAATTAACCTGACTTTGCGTGGGATTATTTTCTGCTTCTAGCATAGGTATTACCCTAACAAGCCATTATTTTTTTGTACACTAAACACGTAACATATTAACCCAATTACGTGCAAGTACCAAGGCTAGAAGGGATTACATAATTCCATTCCAACCCAAATTGAAGTCTCAATCTAACTCAAATCAAACCCTAGCCTGGAAGGGTTCGCGAGTATTCAATATTCCAAGATCAAAAGCATTACACAAAAATCAAGTTTACAATGCAGTAAAGAACATAATACCTAATTAAGCACACCGTTAAGCTAGGTAAAAGAGCGGGAAATGTGACTCGTCAAATAATCTAGGGCCAAAAAAATATTATATCTCAGTTCAACTATATATATCCTGCTTTATTTTCTCATTTCTTCCTCAAAAGAACGAATAACTTGGGAACTATTGTAAGCTTGTAACTAGTTAATTTTGCTTTAGATATGTACAATTTTCTTTCCGTAAAAGTTTACTCGTTGTCGCACGTACACTTTTTTTTTTATCAATCTAGTATCCCTGGTAGCTAAATCAGAACAAAAATAGGAGAAAGTCGGTGTTCCTTCTCCACTATACGTTGCCATCCCTTTCTAGTTATAAGTTTTCAGTACCTAAATTTAGGTCTTTTGTATTGCGTCTAGCCAAAAAAAAAAAGAATCTCATTCTATTTCATTTGTCATCGACTCTATTAACTTTTGGCTGTACTTTTGGTCAGAGTAATGCATTTTCAAAGGAATCACAATCGCAAGGTCACATTTGGAATATTGCAGAAATTGAAAGGAATTTCCTTTCGAATTTTGTGTGGAAATTAAATGTAAACCCTCCAAAATCCCTACCAAATAAGGAATTAATTAATGCGTAAATTTTGATAACGATTTCGATCGTCCTGTTAGTTATGACAGCGAACAGCACCATGCAAACTTCCCCATCTGAATCAAAACATGACCTCCTAATTAGTTTGGTGAAATCCAAACATATAAACACATGGGGTCAAGGTGAGGTCGGCCGCCTTTATTCCTTCTCCAAGAGGGGAAGACTGCATTGGACTGCGCGAAAGCAGACGAAAACTTAGATTCCCTCAGACAGCGACAGGTAAACAAACGAGAGAGAGAGAGAGAGAGAGAGAGAGAGAGAGAGAGACAGAGATTTGTGTTGAATTGATTGGAGGGGCTGCGCTTGTATGCACTCACACCATTGGAGTCACCATGGAGAGAGCAGCAGTTGCCGTAGCAGACAGTGCCAACAACGTACACTACGGCATTTTTCACCATCACTAGCCACTAACTTCCGCTTTTTTGCTTACTGTGTGTGGCTCCATGTGACAATTTGCTATTGTGCTTCTCCTACTTAATCAGCTAGCTAGCTCCTACGTGAAAAAGAGCAAATTTGTTACCATCACAAAGGTTTACTTACGAAATACCATCGTAAAGAAGAGAAATTGTAAGATACCATCGTGAAGGTCTAAAAATATGAAAAATACTATTGCCATGACGTTTACTGCCCCTTTGCCACGTTAACATCCTTTGTGGTGAGAGAAGCATTCATCAATGATAGTTTTACTCTTACGGATTTCTTCTTCTTCTCTACTTAGCCTTTCAAAGAACTGACAAGTGGGACCAAGAATCGGAGAGACAGAGATAACAGAGAGGAAAAAAATAGAGGAGTAGGTGGCACAGGCTCTGGCCAGCGGTGACTCCGGTGAACAGTTGGACAAAGGTCAAGGGAGACAACCAAAATAGGTTGGCGCGTCCTCTGGACGACAATAGGTGGCAACAGCGCGGATAGGGGAGCTGTGTCCGAGCAGCCACATCATGGAACGGGCATGAGCATTAGAATGGCAATGATGAATTAAGTCTTCCGGTGTGAATGGTGTGGCCGGATTTGGTCGGAGATAGTGGGGTGGCGACGGCCAGCACTATGGAAGAAGGTGGCACGGTGGTGGCATTCTAAGGTGGCATATGGGTCGAATTGATGCAAGGAGAAGGTATTGAAGATGAAGGCAATGCTCTTGGTGCAACTGATATGGGAGAAGCTCACCGAGGGTGACAAATTTGATAGGGTAAACTGAGTTAGGAAAGACGATGCGGTTCCAACAATGAACTGCTAGAAAAGAGAAATTAGTTGAGAGGAAATATTGATAAGATGCTAGAACATGAAGTGACGTGAACAAAATTGCGATAAGATCACTGGAGCGGTGGGACGGTTTGATGGGCAGTGGTCGGCTCTAGGGAAGACGACCACACGTGGTGGCAATGAGTGCATGGGAGGAGTTGGGGGTTTGCGGGTAAGTGAAGGAGTGCAATGCGGTCACCATGCTCATATTTGTAGGCTCTGATGAGCAAAGATAAAGGGCACCATCGGACACAGAGAGGGCGAGTGAGGGAGAGGCAGCAAAGAAGAAGAACACATACAACTTTGAAGCCAACCACCAAATTTTTGTGAGGGCAATATGGTCATTCCACTCCCGTAACAACAGTCGGAGGATGGAACCCTCACCGTAGGGGCATTTTCTAGAATTTTAAGTATTTACGATGATGTTTGGCCACACATTACCTTCGTGATGGTATTTTTTCAGTTGCAAATATTTGCGATGGTCCTTAACAAATTTTCTCAAAGCTTTTCCTATGCACATTGCAACTGTCTGGTGCAGCAGTGGATCGATATCTCAATCAGCCCGAATTCCTGATTAATATGCATACGTATGCCCAGTGGCGGACCCAGGACTAACATGTAGCTAGGGCGAACTTTCAAGCGTGAAGCAAATAGTATTACCTAAAAGTAAAACAATTCATGATCAAACTACGTTACAATCGCATTAATAACATAACTAGAAAGTGTAATTGATGTTTTTTTATCTTCCATTCAATTTCTAAGTACTCTAGTCAATCTTATTCTTCTACTAGGGCAGCCATTAGGAACTTTCCGCATATAAGCTACGTAGCATTTATTAGGAATGGGACCTCCATTAGTATTTGCATTAAAACATCCATGAGCAGATAATTATAGTGATCGAAGGAATATGAGCTGATAGGAAGTAAATCCTCCTTGGCTAGAAACTACTGTTAGGTAATTATAGTAATTTAAGGAATATGAGCTAATAAGAACTCACAAAAGCCTTTGAAAGTAGGTCGATGAGCAGCCATCTCATACATACAACATCCTGTACAGACATATATCTGTTAAAACTAGGTATGTAGCAATAATTTCTCTAAGCATCTCCATAAAAGTAAGGGGATATTACCAAAAGACCATGTCTTGACTTGAATCCGTAAGGAATGTCTGCAAGCAGCTCTGGGCACATGTAATTTCGTATTCCCACAACCTAAGAAAGCATCATGCTAAAACATAAGATTCTGATAACAGAAAAGGCATCAAGCTAACATATCGATATATTATTAGAACATATAAGGAATTAAGGATGAATCAATATGTGGCTTTCCATGCAAGATTTCAAAACAGAAAGCAATAGAAGATGAAGGAAATAAAATAGAAGTTTACCGAAGAGGCTAACTCATCTGCCTTTAAAGTCTTAGCTAGGCCAAAAACCCCTACAAGTAAACTAGAGATATTTAAACTGCAGGAAATGAAGCACTCCAAAATACATATGGAATAGCATCAAAATGCCTATGTTACTATGGAATAGCATAAAAAATAGCAGTCATTGAAACTCTGAAAGAAGTATACCTTGTGTTGTGTGATTATGTCCTTGTCGGTTACAACTGACACCATGACAGCTTGAATAGAGCAGCTGCACTGGCTCACGTCCTACACTTCCACACACTACACACTACACTTATACACTAGAGAAGAGAGCATCAGCAGCACAACACACAGCAGATGGCAGCAGAGCAGCCGAGCAAAGAGCATGAGCCGTAGAGCTAGCAGATCTGGGAGAAACGGGAAAAGGAACAAAGCAGAGCAGATCAGGGAGAAACGGAAAGAGCATCAGAGCAACAAAGCAGAGCAGATTGCCGAGCAGTTCAGCGGGGGGGGGGGGGTCCGGCCGGTGAGGGGAGCTCGGGCGGCCGCCCGGGCTCGCCCGAAGGGCAGGTCCGCCCCTGCGTATGCCATCAGGATTACTTTTGAGTCAAACAGATTTCTCTTGGATGTGATTGAGTGTGATTCATTTGAAGGCACTTAATTTAGCCATTTCCAAAGTAATTGATATTGAAAATTAGAGTGAAACTGATGTCTAGTGCAAAGCCTGTAACCATGTCACGGTGAAAAAAAATAGATGGTTATAATAATGGAAGTCTTGCAGCATGTGCTACATATAATAAGTTGCATGTGGGCCACTTTTGGAACGCAGGTATTATGTAGGAATTTTGTATGAAAGGAAACATACGCTCACACTGAATGTGATCTTAATCTTCACCTCGTTTTTTTATAAAGGAAACACGTTGCAAAATGATACGTGTACAATGGTATGTACTATTCAATATGCACTAGATACTATATATAGCAAGTACCAACCAATAATCAAACGTGTCTTGTAGTCGTGAATTAAAAAGGAGAGAGAAGAAATTTGACTCCAAGAACCCGTACGTACAGTGCTACGCACGACGGCATGCATGCACCCTCGCATATGGCGCAAGGACGTAGTACTATCAAAAGACTGCATCAATTTCAGAGACCACCTCTCGTTTGGAAGTTGGTTACATGAGTGCATGAGGTGGATTTACAGAGTAGCTACACTACTGCGACTGTAAAATCAGTTGGAACAAAGTTTGTGCCAAATCTTGAAGAAAATATGCCCAAATTAAAGTGGTTGTCTCCTCCTTGCACCTCATAGCCATCATGTAATTGCAATGTAGTGCTGAACATGTTATACTTGTGTATGTCTAGATGCAGGGGCGTAGGCGCGTAACCACCGGTGAAGCTTAGTAAGGCTTAAGCCTCATCTCCCTCGGTGACAACTTTGTATATAGTAAAAATAGAGAGAAAGAAAGATTAATAAACCCAAAGGGAAGCTAATTCTCCTTGATGAGAAGGTTAATAACAAGCGTGAAATTAAAGAAGATAATGAGAAGGAGAGGGAGGAGAATAAGTAAAATTTATAAAATTAAAGAAGAGCTAATCAATCAATCAAAGAAAGAAAGAAAGTGAAATAATATATGCAAATCATAAAATTAAAAAAGAAGAAGAGGAAGATGAGTAGTGAAAATCATAAAATTAAAGAAGAGAAAATCAATCAAAGAAAGAAAGAAGAAAGAAAGTGAAATATATATGAACCTTCTTGAATATGGGGATGACGGTGGAGAGCTCGATGAACGTCTCGTTGATCTTCTCCCTTCCGCTCCGCAATGATGTGGTTCTGCACGTACCCCGAAAGCACCGCCACTACCGAGCCACTCACCGCAGTGGGTGCCACGCTGCCCTCTCTCTTCCCGGCTGTCCGGCAACGCAAGGCCCCCGCCGTCACCGCCGCTCTCATCAGTTGGTTGTGCCGACGCGACACTGAAGTTCCAACTCATCGGCCTATTGCCGCCGCTGCCACCGGTCCTAGCGAAGGCGGTGTGGGGGGACCACCCAACAGCTGTGTCATGGTCCATGGCGGCACTGGGGCTACGCCGGAGCTCCAGCTGCTGGCCCGGTGGCCGACCTGCACCATGAGGTCCCAGGGACCGGTAGCCGCGGTGGTCTAGGAGATGTTGTGGAGCGCTTGTAGCAAGGGGAAGGAAGCACCCTCGCCATCGCCACCACCATCAGTGTATGCGGGAGCGACGGCGACAGCCGAGGAGTGCTGGTGTAGCATGTTCAGTGCCCACTGTATGAAGAGGTTCGAGTCGTTCATGTCAATCGATTAATCCTTGCTCTCTGCTTGCATCAACAAACAAGCCATGAAGATGATAAGAACATTGGATAGAGTGTGGAAAAGTATGCCGCCTTTTGTTTTTATTGTCCCGTGATTCAAATTAGTTTAATTCTAGTATGTTTCATAAATTTTTATTATCATTCATAATTTTCTATTATATCACTACTTTTGATATGTTTTATACATAGATGACTTATCGCTACTCTGCACTCATGGCGCTTTCTATTACCGAGGTATCTACTTTCTATTTCTCTATTTTTTAATTGTTTTTCTCCATCCAATTTATAATTTCTATATGAATTTGAAATTTTATAAGAGTAAAAGACTAATTTTGTGTCAACTTAGTTTAGACCTATAAATAGTTCAGCCTACCTTCAATTTCATTTCTGGATTCACCACTGTCTAGATGTAATGCCTAGCATTCCTGCTCGATCAGATGTAATACACATGTACGTGTGTGTAGTTTAACAATATGTAGTAGAGTATTGACGATGATATAATAATCTTCTAATTATTATGTCATTATATTATTTGAATATACCCTTTCACTACTACACAAAATGTCATCATAGACGGTTCAAAAATGTCATCACAGACGGTTTCGTGAGCCGTCTGAGTTCATGGGTCAGTACTAATACGAGGTCATCACAGACAGTTACGAGTTAATAACCGTCTGTGATATTCTTTTCTATTCCTAAATTCATTTTTGTTTGTTGGCTAGCCTCAGAAAATGCTAGCCATGCCCTCTGAAACAAGCTAGCAGATCAACACAGTATATATACATCTAATTCGCATTCATTCATTTTAGAAATAAGAACATCTATTTCACAAATCAATTAACAGAAATAAAATAAATTATCCATTCATGCACACACACACACATGAACAATTAAGCTCAATCTTTCGCAGTGAAGTTCATTTTACACTGTGAAACTCCCCATCTTCTTGACATCAAGAAGTACGCACACTGTCCTCGAATATATTTGAGGTCAACCTGTTTCAACAGAGTTTTAGCGATGGACAGAACTTGTTGGTAGGAAGATCAATGTCGTGTATATATAAATTGATAAATATGAAATAATTATCGTAAAATTGATAAACCTCAGGATTGTTCTTCGCAAGTAGTTGCATGTTGTTGCTTGGCGGCTGCTGGTGGTACTGCAAAAATAGAATTTGTTAGTTCAAGAGACATTACTATGAAGTGTTATATATGATTAATGTATACTAGCAAATACTGGGAAATCTAGAACGTGTCGCAGGGCGTTAATCCCTCCCTTAGATTTTCGTACCTTTGTAACGTACGTCACGAATGACTAACGTGATTCCAAAAAGTTAGCCTTAGTCATTAGGAAGGAAGGAAAGACTACAATACAATTATCTATGGAGGAAATTTGTTTACCTGTCGATTAGTTGTAGATATAGATGCACTGCGCCCTTGCTCCGTTTGCGCAGGTAGCGTTGGTGCGGATTGTACCTGTGGAATTGGCACCGGTGCAGGTAGCTCGAGTGGACTTGGCACTGGTGCAGGTAGCTCAAGTGGACTTGGCTCCAATGCAGATGGCTCTCATGGACTTAGCACTGGTGTAGATAGCTCTTATGGACTTGGCACATGTGCAAGAGTCTTCAGGCAGATGTCGCTCTTGGGCCACTGGATGAATGTTCCAATTGTTTGCCCTAGGGTCATGACCTCATCGTTGGGGACATCTGCAGTGGGACGACCTCAAAATTGGCATGAACACCATCCACATTAACTTTTGCGAAACCTGACGCTAAAGATACATCGTGCACCGAGGCCCCGACCCCAGATGGATATGCCTGACCCCAAGTAGCACACAGGGCGACGGAGGTATATCTCACTTGGAACTTGCACTTCGTAGCCACCTACATAACGATATAAAATTAACTACTCCAACAGGCCTATCAATGGATCGAGCATTCCAAAGATAATAATTATTACCAAGATATCATCGACAAGAAATCGGTGGTCGCTTTTCGAGGTAGGATTGAACGTGCAGCTACTTCGACGGTTAGGGGGTTGCCTAACACAGGAGCAGCGGGAGCTTCCTACTGATTTTTTCTATACCTTTGCATCTCATTTTTGACAAACCTTTGCATCTCATCTCTAATTTTTGCCATAGTGTCCTCTCATAGCTATGCCTCATGCTCGGCTTTGGCTCTCTTCTTACACCGGTAAGCTTTGAAGTCCTTTGGGAAGCCATATTTTCAAGGAACATAAAGACCAAGGCCTCTCTTGCGACCCGGGTGCTCGTTGTTTCCCAGGGTCGCAGAGAGTAAATCTCGAATGAGCCTTGGGAAGATTCTGCACTCTAGGCTGTGGGACACTTTCTCATTTGTGGGGTTTCGAAAGAAGATGGCCCTTGACGACACGGTAGATGACCTCGCTCTTATCTAGTTTCGGGTGTGCTCACCAGGGATCCTGGCAAATGGCAGGTAAGATTGCCTGCTAGTCCACTTGCCTCCATTGCGGGATTTTACCAGCATACCCAGCGGTGCCAAGTCTGTGGGGGTGCGTGTTTTTTTCCTGGAGAGCCCTATGCACCTCACTTTCACTCCTAAAATTATTAGTCATCTTTGTCACCACAAACTCTTACCATTACGGTTCCAGAAATAGATATTTGTGGAAGGGTGTCAGATTCTTCTCCACGTATTTCTATGCTTTGC
The DNA here is from genome assembly GCA_036346575.1 of Dendrocalamus sinicus. Lineage (NCBI taxonomy): Eukaryota > Viridiplantae > Streptophyta > Magnoliopsida > Poales > Poaceae > Dendrocalamus > Dendrocalamus sinicus. The sequence continues at coordinate 31,226,714 of CM070649.1, read as the reverse complement.
ACATTGCTAGCAATGCATGTCATCGCACGGAGCCTTGGTGTTCTTCTAGGATCTCGAACGATTGAAAAACTTCCATCAGCAACAAACTTTTCCATTCTTTGGTCACCTTCTTCCACGAAACAAACGTGATCTCAATCCGTTTCTGTGCAACTATTTCGACTATTTTCTGGAATGCGGACACTGCTCGTCGAGGATTGAGAGGGGTCCTAGACGCATCGACATCTGTGATGGTAAATCAGTCCTCGGGCTTTTTCGATAGTCCTCTTTCTTTTTAGGATTTCCAGAGGATGGTGTATCACACACATCTGGCGATAATGTCAAAGAATGAGCGGACAACATCTTCAAAAGATAACAGAAGTGAGCAATTCTTGAGCCGATTCTTGGTAAATTTAGAATATGATAACATATTCATGTGACAATTTCTCTAATCAGACATGCTTTGAACTCTAGACCACCTTACCAAATATCTAAAGACAAGCATCAATAAATTTAATAATGAACTAGAGACATATATCAAAACTATTTAATTCAAGTAAATCACATTCGTATCATAGTGCTTCATTTCTGTTTTATCTTTGCATATATGTTATGCTAGCTGAAATTTCAATTAATTTGCTTAGTTGTAGTCTGGAAGATATTGCAACAATCCAGAAAATCAAGTGCATATATCCAAATACCTGATGATAACATACTAGTAATAACTTATTCTAACAATATTCAGTAAAGAAAAGTAGTGATTTATACTTAACTGAAGTAAGAAACAAGTAATGATAAATGAATGCTAGTAGAATACTGCTACTACTTCTTGATCGTAAGTCCTATTACGACTACTTGATGGTCGTAAGTCTGTTTATAACCACATAGTCGTAAGTCCTACTGCGACTACTCGATGATCGTAAGTCTCTATGCGACCGTATAGTCGTAAGTCTTACTGCGACTACTCCTTGGCCGTAAGTCTTTCTACAACCATATACTCGTAAAAATGTCTCACGACTTAGCCATAGACTTTCCTATGAATAGCCTATCTAGTGTCTCGTAAAATCGCCTAACAAGTTAGTTAGAACGTATACTTATCTTTAATAACCACACACGATATTTCTCTGACAACAACCGTTATATGGCGAACTGTCGTCATATCTCTCGGACAATAACTTCCAATGGATGGTTTTCACCTGAACCGTTGGGGCGTCTTTTGGCGCAAGACAACTGTCGTCATTTGGTCAACTATATAAAGGATTACGTCGGAGGAGGAAGAGGGAGATCGAAGCAAGAGATAATGCAAGGCATTTCTCATTGCACTCTCTGTAATTGTTCTTTCTGAGCAATAGCAATACAAGACGTAGGGTTATTATTCTCCCAGAAGAAAGTCCGAATCTGTATAGAAATTTCCATGTCTTCCTTCTGTATTATCAGATCTTAGTGATAAGAATTTTCTCTAAATCTAAATAAATCATACATAAGATTGATATTAAAATACCGACAAGCAGTACTTAGGAAAATCCCCTCGATTAATGTAGAGCAAGGTCCATATAGTCTGAGGAGGCCGTACGGCGATTAATGCTAGGGTTCAAGATCAACGTAGCTTTTGCATCCACGTTGAAGAATGAGTAGATATTGCTATTCTCCAGAAACTTAAGATTTGGAAGCCAAATGAAATGGCTCACAATAAAATTAATTAAGGACAGTTTCATTTGCAATTATCAAGTTCAGTATTGCATGTACGGCTCATTAATTGATGCAGTGCAATCTCATAGTTACAGTTAACACGCACAACTGCTATATGACAGGCAATTTGGAAAATGCACTATATAGTGTAGATGTATATTGGGTCCTCACTACTGTTTTCATTCAAAAAACTGTCGATGGTCTTCTTTTACAGCATTGCCAATGTGATAACACCGTTGAGGCAGATATACCATGTACCAGTATATATATCTCAACGCAAATCAAGTACTGGTATAAAATTGAGTTAACTGGAGTAGCTAGCACAGATGAAAAGAATCAAAGATGAAACCTGCAGTTTCAGCAGGATACACACTTTCATGTAGCAGTCAATGGTTGGCTTCAAACCTCTAGAAATGTAAAGTTACTGCTGGTGCAATGACTCCTCGAAACCGATGAAGCTTGCTAAAGGTAAAGATGGCAAAAGGACTAAAAGAAACAAAAGAACAAATTCTTTGAGCACAACTAAGGAGATTGCTAGCCATCCCTGCCTGCACTGGCCCCTTCATTCCTTGGAGTGTGCATGCACATGAATAAATGTGTCTCTGCCTGCACTGTGGGGACATGCCATAATTACAGTGGCCGGGGGAAGGCTTTGAATGGAGGTTGGGGCTTGGAAACCTAGAAACCTACATCATTCCTGAGAGGAGGACCACGCATGGCGAGCTGGGTCACTACTGATCACTGACTTGTACATGCTGCTTATATATATATATATATATATATATATATATATATATATATATATATATATATATATATATATATATATATATATATATATATATATATATATATATATATATATATATATATATATATATATATATATATGTGTGTGTGTGTGTGTGTGTGTGTGTGTGTGTGTGTGTGTGTGTGTGTGTGTGTGTGTGTGTGTGTGTGTGTGTGTGTGTGTGTGCCATCAGAACTGTGTGGTCGATCTCTCAAAAGAGAAGTGGAACAAGTTTAGAGCTTCCATCGATCCTCATGTTTCATTTTTGCCTGAACTAGTTAAAATAGAGGGAAAGCATTTGCAATCATTAATTGTGGATTGCTAGGAATGCTGATACTACAGCTAGCATTCAACAAGTACTTGCATGCTGTCGCTCAATCTAGATGGCTAATTTCTTGTGTTCAGTGCTTGCAATGGATATGTTGATTCATGAAAGTACGCGCGCGGGTGTCTGCAAGACTGAGAGCCGAGATGGTTAACAAAGGATAATGTGCTTACAAGACCTAGCTACCTGTGTTAACAATGGGCGTATGTGCACTTATCTCTGCATGAGAATCCGAGTATAGGGCATCCTGATCTCTCGTCTCCACCATGGAGCAAGGTTAGATTTCCCAAGTGGGCACAATCTAAATTCTAGGTAATGTTTGTGGACTTAGCAGCATTGCCAATCATGACTTTATTCATTTCCAAATGATAAGTGTAATTGAATGCAGCATGATGGGTGTGTTCGTCTAAAAGAACATGATGGATAATGTGTGTTGGATCGATACTTCCTCTCATGGATGCATGCCATGCAACCTAGCTTTAATGATATGTAAACCTCACATAGAGTTGCAAGCAAAGCATGCATGCATTATGGACTCAAAACCATGCATGCATGCATGCATTGCTGCTACGCATCTACACACAAAACACAAGGAATAATTGAGTAGCCATTGCAAAACAGCTCGCATAGACGAAGATTGCACCGATAAAACCAATCGATCAACTCTCTTCGAGTACTCTCGTAGATATATATATATCACCTTCCACCATGAACATACAAATTACACCAAGCTAGTAAACCTAGTAATTAACGTGCATTACAACATAGGAAAATGGAGAACAGTACAGAAATCCAGCACCTTTCGCGACACGAAGGAAGAACCTAAAACAGTACAAGAACAGCAGCAGCAGCAGCGACAACATGAACGGCATGAAAAACTCAAGAGCAAAAACTAATTGATTTCGCCTACGAATTCTAGACCAATATTCAACCATCTCGATCGATCGCGGATAATCAGCGCAGCCCTATCTTGCGCCACAACTCCTTAGTTTTGATCTTTCTCAGAAGCCATGACTAAAATTAAGCTTCAGGGCTTATAGGGCTACCTTTTGCAGCTAGCATCCATCATGCACGGCGGCATCACAGTATGTTCCCCGACGACGATGAGTTGAACCCCGACAGATCAGCCCAGCCGCCGCCTGGAGCCACAGCGCCGCCGCTGCCTCCGCTGGCACTGCCTCCGTTGCCACCTGCACCATTGCCGCCGCCCCAGAATTGAAGGTTCCCAGAAAGGCCCAGGAACTCCCTCGGCGAGGCGTTTGTCATCGCCGTGGACGGCGGGTTGTCCTCCATCTTCACCGAAGCCAGCTGCGTGATCAGCCCGGCCGAGCCCGGAACCTTGGAGCCGGCCAGAATCTGCCCGGCGAAGCCGGCAGCATCGGCGGCGCCTTCCGCGTCGAACGGGTAAATGCCAGACATTGGCGGCGGCATGGCGTCGGTGCGGCTCAAGAAGGGGAATTGTTGTATCTGCGGGAGACGCCACTGCTCTAGCCCGATGGCGGCTGCGGCGGCGGCGCCTCCGCCAAAGAGCTGGTAGTCCATGGGATCCATTGAGCTCAAACCAGGAAACCCTAGCCTTGATGCACCAGTGCTGTAGTGATCGCCGCCTAGTGGGTGCAACGAGGCCAAGAAGGGCAACTGCGCCTGCGGCGGCATGATGGCCGCTGCCGCGGCCGCGGCGCTGCTGCCACCCGTGGCGGTGGAAGAAGTGGAGGACGACGTCCCGCCGGTGGCGGAAGCCGAGGCGGCCGACGACGAAGACGACTTGGACGACTTGGTGCGCTTGTTGCGGCGGCAGCCGCCGCCGACGGGGACGTTGCGGAGAGCGCCGCCGCGCGTCCAGTAGCGGCGGCACGTCTTGCAGAAGTGGCGCGGCTGCGACAGCGAGTAGTTGTTGAAGTAGCAGAACTTGGTGTTGGTGGACTCGCAGCGCGGGCACTTGAGCCCCGGTTCCGGCTGCGGGATCTTGGCGAGCCGGGCGCGCTCCGTCATCGAGCCCGGCCGCACCGACGAGCCGCCCGTCGGTCCGCAACTGCCTGCGCCACCGCCGCTCACCGCAACCGCAGCTGCCATGTCAGGCCGAGGAGACATCAGCGCCCCGGGAGGCGGCACCGGCGGCAACTGATGTTGCTGGTGGTGATGCGCATGCGCGTCCACTCCGCCACCGCCGCCTCCGCCACTTGGAAGCTGGCCGTGGTGAGCTTGCTGTTGCTGAAAGCACCATCATTCCAAATCAAACACACACCAAAGAGAATTAAAGGCGAGAAGTTGAGATCACAAACTGAAAGGATATGGACGGTATATTCAACAAGAGATTTCACAAAAGTGCGTAGGAATATTTCCTCTCAATTTTCTTTGGTTTTGCTTTTTTTCATGAAGAAGCTATGGCCATAGAGAAAAGCTAGCAAAAGAAGAGAGATTTTTGGCCGAGGGAGCGAGAAGAGAAACCAAATTTTTACCTGCTGCTGGTTCCAATTGGGTGGATCAAGATAGATGGGAACCGAAGAAAAGACCATGGTATAGAATTGATTTCTTTTGATCTTTTCCTACTTGGGGCCTTCTTTTTTGGTTTGTTTGTTCCTCCTTGCTTCTTTGTGAGATAAGGGTATATAGGTGCTTTAGGGGATCATGCAAGGATGGGGAGATGGATCGATAAAGGCGCCGGAGAATAACACCCACTAGCTACCACCAAGCTGTAGGCTGGAATGGAACAAGCTGCTGAGAAGAGAGAAGGAAGAACGCAAGGGGAGGAGGAGAAGACAGAAGAAAGGGAAAGACATGGAGAGAGAGAGAGAGAGAGAATGAAAGTGAGAGGGAATAAAAGGAGGAGGAGCGTTTCTCTCTCTCTCTCTCTCCCTGTCTTAGTGGTGTGCTTGCATTATATATATTGGATGTGAAACATATGGGAGGATTGTAGAAGAGAGAGGCTTCCTTAGCCTGTAAGGATGGGTGTGGCTGGCTGGCTAGCCAGAGAGTGAGAGATGAGAGAATTGAAGGGGGGGTTTTATGCACGAGGAAAGCTGGAAACCCTAGCTAGGATCAGGACGTGTGCTACTGTGGTGTTGACTGCTGTACTATTTGGAAGGCTTGCGCCAGCTAAGGCTCGCTTGTTTGCTCACTGTTCTTGGCTGGTTCATTAGCTACTAGGGGGCTTAACAGTGGAGCTAGATAGCTAGAGGTTATCAAACTGAGCAACACTTGTCTAGGGGGCATGCTAGTGTACGTATGTATGCAGGTGCAACTTTATGTCCATATTGATGAAAGAGATCAATCAGTAAAGCTGGTCTTACTAGTCTTGGACTTACAGCTAGTGGTGGTGGCGGTGTAGAATTCCCCTTCTCCCTCTCCCTTTCCCCTGCCAAAGTTAACAAGTATAGCTAGACGGTCGTGTATAGGTAACTTTAAGTCCATTGCTAGGGATAAAGAGGCAATAAAGTTCGTCTTACTAGTCTTAATGCTAGAGCAGAGAGAGGTAGAGATGGAGAGAGAGAGAGAGAGAGAGAGATTTGTTAAAAAAATCTGCATAGGATAGCGTATGATGTACATGGTTATTTATCCCAACAGGTCCTTTCCAGCTTCTGTAGCTGGACTCGTCTGTCCAGTAGTAGTTCAATCTGCAATTACTGGGAAACTTCACTGCTTGGATGACAGGCTAGATCTCTAATGTTTTTCTTTCCATTGTACAATTAAGCAAACATGCCATTTGAGTACTGCTACTACTATGATAAAGCTTCACATATTTGAATTGTGCAAGATATGGACATATCACAATATTCTTATTCTATTCTGGCCCTTTGAAAACTAAAAATCAACTGACTTTCATGCATGACATAAATAAATCGGCATAATCTTTCCTGTCAAATATGATCTCCTATCTCAGTACATTATTTTTCTCCAATTGATGAGCACAAGGATATGTTCTCACTTGCTTATAATTATATATTTGTATTATTATTCTCCCTAGTTAGCTAGCTAGCAGTTAAATTAAACATAAACTCCACCTTTTCTTGTCTATGACTGATTAGAGAGATTGGACAGAAGATAACAATTTCCATTAGTAGTAGGATCTAACAAGTGTACCCTTCCCATTTACCAATGATCTCATTCATTCATGGGGATCGATGAGAAATAAAAAAAAACACTTAAGTGCAGAAGATGTAGTAGCTATATATATATGGTGCCTTCATAGATTCAGACAGTGCGTACAGATTGCAGATTGGAACACAATAGTCGCTTCTAGCTACTAGCTCCTATATACACTGCTTTCTGCAGCTGCAAACCTTCTGAAGACTGAAATATATAGCTTGCATTCCCAGCTTCTGGCAGCTGCATATATCATGAATGCAAATCAGCCTTGGGTCGAAGTGTCCAACGTGATGGTTAATTATTCTACGTACGCACATGCCTCCAGAATGTTATGTGATTGAGCCATGTATCTACCATGCACAGCCTTCAATTCATATGAATAGTTACTCATATGAATCAATGCATGGCAGTGTCAAACTTGATACTTGGTAAAAGTTTGCTAGTACTATGCAGTGCCACTGCAGCTATGATATCTTATTCTCAGGTTCCCTTGCTGTGTGTTCAAATGTCGACATAAAAGTTTAGCTGCGCGCTGATGCATGACTACTCGAGTTATGTTTCATCATTCAACTTTGTGGCGCGCAGCTTTAGCAGTAGTTAAGATTCTTCTCCGCTTTTGTTCTGTGAAGAGTTGCGTGTGCATTGCTAGTCATTTCTAGCCACATCAAGATCGTAGTGCACCGAAGCCTGATCTCATTATATTTGGTAATGCTTCTCCATTTGGACGAAGAGAAGAGCATGATGGACCTTAGCTATCACATATCAGGCAACTGCTGATGATCTTCATGGAGAAATGATATTTAGTGCCATTGTGGTGCATAAACACCATGGCTGGATCCGGACTGGATGTTGCTTGATTGCATCCATCAGTGACAGTTAACTTAGCCTGCAATCCTGAGCTTAGATTAGGGTTTTCAATACCGGTATGGATTTTTTTTACCCGATGTGGTCGATAATCGCGGTAAACGGAAATTTTTGAAGAATTTTGGGCCAAAATTTTTAAACAAAATTTGAATTTTAAACTAATTTCGACCGAAAATCGCCGATAATCAGTTGGAAATATCGGTTGAAATTTTTAAAAATAAATTTCGCAAACAATTTCTTCTATATTTGATAAATTCATACAAAAGTGGTTTGTAATTTTACCGAGGAGGCGATACGACCGATATTTCCGCAATTATCATAACCGTGGCTTAGATTACTGAAACTAGCTACATATCTAGGTATTCAGTTTTGCTATTGCACAGGCGATTGAAATTTTTTTATGTTTCAGTCACCTGAAATTGCATTCTCAATGAACTAAAATTGCAGCCCCCTCCAAAAAAACAGCTGCAATTTTAGGTGATTCAGAGTGCAACTTCAGGTGACCTGAAATTGCACTCTCAATCAACTAAAATTGCAGCCCCCCTCCAAAAAAAATATGTGCAACTTCAGGTGATTCAAAGTGCAACTTTAAGTGACTGAAAGATAAAAAAAATTTAGTCGCATGTGCAATAGTCTATCCCCTAGGTAATTAACTACTAGTTAACTAAAGCCGGCTGCAGGAAGGAACACACATGACACAGCATGCCAATCCAGCAAAAAACCATATGTTCATGTACTACAACTCTGTCGACCGATCAGTCGATTTGACCAGTATGCATGGACGCATGGGCCACCAGAATGACAGGAACAGAAAGCTTGTCTATGCATGCATGGTGTGCCGTCATGTAAAATCCAGGATATATACACTGATTTAGCCTAGCCACTGCCGTCGGAACCGGATTTTCCAACTGCCGGTGAAAAGCACAACCCACGAATACCGCGGGGAAACTAAAGTAAAGTGATAAACGCTCGCTTTGCCGCCTTTAATTCGTGTCTTTTCACCACACAGCTGCTGCAGACAAGTGCAGTAGCAGTGTCACACTAGCTCGTACTACTGTACTAGTACTAGCCAGAGAGAGAACATATGTGAGAAGGTAATTAAATCGGGTGAGCAAATACTATTTATGCGGCCTAGCTAGGACACGAGATTAATTAATTAAAGAGGTTGATAATGATTTAAGGCAGAGTCGTTCTTTAGGTAGGACCAGGGAATGCCGCTTTTCCCCCTGCATTATTATTGCTTATGACTCATTGGGGCTGCTGATTAAAGCCAAAGACGCAGCGGGATTAAAAGGATCGTGTGCTACTGTCCCCAGAGATCACATTATGCGACTTTCCTTTTTCTCTTCCCTCCGGACAAATCAGGATACGAGCGAGAGATTCCGAGCGCTTTGCCTCTGCCTGCCTGTGTTTCGATCAAATCCTTGTGCTCAACACACCACATCGATCCGTCAGACATCACTCTCGCTCGAGCGGCAAGATTTGCCGTCGTATGCTAGCTGATGCATCGCAGCGACTAATTAAGGCACCTCGATTTTTTGGTACCTGGAGTTAGCTTGCTGCATCATGGTCATGGAAGTGCAGCTCGAACATGTGCTTCCAATCCGCGAACAGTGCTGCCGCCGACGGAATCATTCTGGAGTGCCAACATTCCAAGGACATCAGGCAATCGGACATTCTCATTGGCGGCTCATAGTTTAAGCCCGACTACCTAACAGGGCGGCTGGTACATTGTTAATACACTATCAACATACTCGAAACTCGAAAGCGAATGCCATGCTGCAAGTTCATTCTGAATTCACATTTCAGTGACACTATTAGTCAAAAGGCACACCACTAAGTAGCAATCATTTAATAAAGACTGAAGACTGAAGCATTAAAAAATATTGAATCTAAGACTTTACAATACATTCATAGGTAGTCCATACTCGAAAGCATCATGTGAAATTAACAACAAACAAAAACATGCATCATTGCATTTTTCATGACGCATGCGCAGGTCTGTGATTAACCAAAAGTACCGCTAAATTCTAACCAAGGTGATATGATTGGCACCTGGGACTGAAACAAAAGGAGTATGATCCTTTCTTTAACTACATGGAAGTCACTAATGGAGTAATGGTTTTAATTTAATCGACCTCCTCAATCTTAGGTCCAGCACCACTTCCACCAGCAGCCGGAGCATCATCCTCCATCCAGCCAGCCATGTCAGCAAGCCCTGGTACATCGTAGAAATGATGAGGTTGCAGAGGCCCTCAAGCTCCTTCATTTTGTCTTCAAACTCGTGAACCTCGTCGAGTTGGTTGTTGTCCAGCCACTGGATCGCCTGCTCAACGGCGTCCTCAATCTTCTTCTTGTCGTCCACTGGCAGCTTGGAAGCAATCTTCTCATCGTGGATAGTGTTCCTCGTGCTGTAAGCATAGTTCTCCAGGGAATTCCTAGCATCAACCTTCTTCTTGTGCTCCTCATCCTCAGACTTGTACTTCTCAGCATCCTGGACCATCTTCTCAATCTCCTCCTTGCTCAGCCTTCCCTTGTCATTCATGATTGTGATCTTGTTGTTCTGGCCAGTTGTCTTGTCTTCAGCAGAGACGTTCAGAATACCATCGGCATCAATGTCAAAGCAGACCGTAATCTGAGGGACACCCCTAAGAGCAAGGGGGATTCCAGAGAGCTCAAATTTGCCAAGGAGATTGTTGTCCCTGGTCCGTGTCCTCTCACCCTCATACACCTGGATCAACACACCAGGCTGGTTATCAGGGTAGGTGGAGAAGACCTGCTCCTTATTGGTAGGAATGGTGGTGTTCCTTGCGATGAGCACAGTCATGACTCCACCAGCAGTCTCAAGACCAACATACAGTGGAGTCACATCAAGAAGGAGAAGGTCCTGCACCTTCTCATTCCCCTCACCGCTAAGGATAGCAGCCTGGACAGCAGCACCATGAGCAACAGCTTCGTCAGGGTTAATGCTCTTACAGAGTTCCTTCCCATTGAAGAAGTCCTGCAGCAGTTGCTGAACTCAGGGGATTCTAGTCGAGCCACCAACAAGTACAACATCATGGACAGTGCTCTTATCCATCTTTGCGTACCTCAATCACTAGGGTTTTCGCTGATATCCTTCCTGTGTTTCCTTTTGAACTCCTGGACAAAGTGGTTCACCAAGCGATTGTTGGAGTCCTTGTAGGACTAAATATGCAACAGAAGAGGGTAAATAGTGCCGATCAAAAAATGTTCCAAAAATATTTTTGATCCGTTACTACGGTAACTACAAAGTTACGAAGCTTGAAATCAACGGCCAAAATCCTGAATCAAAAAGCTTAAAAATTCAAATTCTGAAAATCTAAAAACTCTGGAGGTCAGACCGCTAGGGTAAGGTGGTCAAACCGCCCCTGTTCCAAAAAATGATCTGACACAATTTACTTTTGGTGTAACTTTTAAAATACAAATATAATTGCTATAAAACTTTTGTACACACCTTGCCTAAAGTCTTAGAAACCTATTCCATCTACGGATCCCAAAAATCAATATCCAAGTTCAAACCTTTCTTAGATTTAAGCAAGTATGCACCAAAATTGGACAAAATACGAAAACGATGAATATAACTTACTCATGGGTAGAAGATAGCCAAAATGATTCTAAATGTATTTTCACATATCACAACAAGTAAAAACACCAAAAAAATCAAGCCAAAAACCCTTGGATCACAAAATCACTCAATGAGACCAAAATCAAGAAAAAATATCACATCCATGTTATTTTTAATAATTTTTGTCTTTGCGATGATATTTTGTAGCTTCTTTTTTTTTACAATAGTATTTTTTAAGTCGCGAATCTTTATGATGACACTTGACAAATTTGCTCATTTTTTGAACCTATTTTGTCAGCTTATTTCAATTTATACCTTATAACTTCTCTCGAACAAACAAATGGGACAGTTTCTCTACCGCTATTTTATAGTAACTTATCTGAATGATCTTTCAGAAATAGCGTATCGACTTTTAATTTATTTACATATTTATATTAGAATCAAAATGTATAAACCATAGCTCAAAATAATATGACTTTAAGTGAATTTTTTTGGATTAATGGTTTATAGCTTATGGATTAAATATTTGAATTTTGACTATTCGCGAGAGACAGTATGTTGAGAAAAATAGTCGCATACGATTTTAATTGATACAGTTGAATTTAGTATATATTTTACTATAATTTTTTTTATTAATCTTATTTTAAAAAATACGTTATTTAAAAACTAATTCCTGTAAACAGTACATGACATACATCAAATTTAAATCTAAAAGAACTCGGCCTCTCCGCCGCTCACGGTTTCCCTCAACCCCGACTCCCTCTCAGCCGGTCCCGATCTCCTTGGCCTCCGGTCCCGTTCCCCCTCGCCGCTTCGTCCCTCACAGCCCCCCGACTTCCCGTGAAGGTAACAGCTCGCCGCCGCCCCTCCTTGTCCTCCCTCCTTCTAATTGGTTTGGATTGTGTAGATCCATGTTGAATTTGCATATCAGAGGAAAATGTGTAGGATTCGGTCCTATTTTGGTTGTGATCGTGTACGATTTGCCTAGATCTGGAATGTTTACAGATATATCCAAGGTGATTTCCGTTGCGCTGAGATTCTGAATTTTTTATGACTGCTAAAGCTTGTGCGTGTACCAACAGGAACAGGTCTTTGTAGTTTTGAGCTTTTGGATGCATAGGGTAATTGTCAGTCAAGTAGTACTAGTTCCTGGGCTGAAAACAATACGATACCAGTGATCGTTAACAATTTTTCTGAACTTCATGTATTTTTGCAAGAAAAAATTGATTATATACCCTCCATTTAGATGGAAATTGAGGATTTACCTTCCTGGCCCACGTGTCAGTGACTTATGATGACCCCACGTGTCATTGAGATGTGGAGGGTAAATCCTCAATTTCCTAACTAAAGGGAGGGTATATAATCCAATCTCCCTTTGTGCAATCCGGGGGAAGAACCTGAACATTCCCAAGCAATCGTTGTACATGCGACAATTGTATAAAGAAATTTCAGAAATTTATGTGCAAATAGAAAGGAGTAAGAAACAAATACACGTAAAAGTGTTAAAACCAGAGATAGCATAAGCTTTTTGCCTCCGATCCTCTCCTTGAGGGTTTTGGAAGTAAACCTCCTACCAAACAAGCCCTAAAACAGGGAGGTATTTCACCTCATGCCTGAGTCTCGACGTGCGCCCCTCCCAAATCATACTCAAACATGACCACAAGGAGCGACCATGATGTTTTCCGCCTCTTCTCTTCATTTTCCACCGTTCGCCAGACCTGGTCCCCCCTCTCCGGCCGGCGCGGTGAGCTCTTTTCTTCGTTTCCATCGTTTGCCAAATGTGGCCCCCTCCCCCGGGTATCCCCCGTCAACATCCTGGTGGGGATCTTTGCTTTGCTGTGACTGAGCAATCTCATCCAAATCTTTCTTTTGGGGATGGATAGTGCAATCCATGCAATTTGTTGCGTGGTGGAGACAAATAGCAATTAATTTTCCAAAATTTTTTGGGGGTTCAAGTGAACCTCCATGCTCCACGGTAGGTCCACCCCTGGTGTGGTTCCTACGATCGGTTGAAGATTCAGCAACTATGTTGAATCAGACAGCTGGATGCCCTCATAGTTCGATTATAGTATAGCTAGGAATATTTATTCACGAATTGTGGGGAAATGGATAATTTGGGTGTGTAACTTACAGATCTGGGATGTTTCTTCAACAAGAAATTCCAGTCCTAAAAGTTTGGAGAGAGATTAATTTCTAGGTGCAGAAAAACTTCCTGTTTGTAGTCCGAAAACAAAATTAATCAGTTACAAAATTAACAGGAGCGACATCCATATCCGGTAATATATATTTCTTTGCCATCATAGTTAGGAACATTCAGTAAAGACTGCCCTGTTTGCAGGTTTAAATTCTCAATATATAGTCTGTTTGTATACTTTTCTTATTCCTCATGCTGACAGAAATTCACTCATCATAATCTTATGCAGATTTTTTTGGTAGCTTCGTTTCCTGCTGGTTAGAGACACCTGGTTTGTAATTGTTGATTGATCTGGTGGTACATGCGAATAGCAGGGCTTGTGATCTGATTCTGCTTAGGCATCTTAGGGAATGGCCAGTTTAAGCAAAAACTTCCAGTCTTTAAACAAACCAGGCAGTGAAAAGAAGTACCAGGGTACATTGGTTGCTTCTCCAGCAAAAGCCATTTCACCCAAGTCCGTGAAGCAAATTATGCCAGAAAAACAACTAATCTTGAGTGGGGAGTCAACGGGTCATGTGGCATCGTTTTTGGTAAAGGTGGTTGCCCTTGAGGTAGTAAGAGGATTTTTGAAAGCAAGATGCCCTTTTATATGGAATTCTATTCAAGCATTGCAAGTTCTTGGGTATCCTCCATTTGGGTGGATTCAACAATGGGCACCGCTAAAATTTGTTGTGCAAGGCATTCAGGTCATTGTATCTCTCAGCTCTTCAAGGCCTTGAATCTCTTGAAGTTTCCAAGCTATGCATTTTCTTTTGTTTCAGAATCAGTTAACCCTTGCCTAGATATTGTATTAGTTCCTTGATGTGGATGAAGATACATGAGAGAATGCTTTTCTTGTTATTGTTACTCAGTTAGCGTTTATCTAGAAGACCTGTCAGTTAAGTTGATCATAGTACTATTATACACCCCCGCTTACTCCTTGACTCAGAGTTCAGATGCAAGTCATATAGTTTATTTTCTAACATATGCTCAAGTTGACTAGGAACAATTTCATGGAGGGATGAAAATAGATCCTGAACCATTATCCTGTCAGTAGGAATAGGCTGCTATAATATTCTTTCCGTTGAGGCATTTCTTTCCATTGCAGAAATACAGTTGTAATTTCTTTGGAATCTCAATTGGAAAACCGTCATGTGCTTCTTAAATTCATTTTTTTAGAGGTGCTTACTGTCATAGACGTGGGTCTTGGGCCTAGCTGGTTCATTATTATGAATTAGAGATCGGTTTCTATTTGAGTTAGATATTACTTTCCCTTGTTAGAGATATAATTAGAGATATGATATGAGTTTATATATTATTAGAGATATGATTGGAATTAGACTCTATCTGTTAGGGGGAGCCCATCTATATAAAGAGGGCTACCGCATGCTATTGAAATCAATCAGAGAAATATTATAGTTTTCCTCGTCTAAATCTCTCTCTCCTTCTACGCCGACGCCATCCGGCCATTTTCTTGGTGGTGTTTACCCCGGTTTATGACAACTTGGTATCAGAGCAGTCGATCCCTTCCCACGACTTCTGCTACCATGGTTCCTGCGACTCGTCCTCTTGCTGAGTCGTCGGCCATAATAAAAGCTAGCGCTGATAAGATGGCCAGCTACAACAAAGGGTGGGCGGACGACTACCTCAACATGCATGCCTTCTTTGAGAAGATCTTGAAGGAGCGGGAGAAGGCGCACCAAGAAGCCGCTCGTAGAGCAGAGGAGACGGTAGACATCGATCTGCCGGCTGTTAACGATGAGGAGGACGAGGCTGACCTCGCCCCCATCGACTCGCCGGCTGCTGCGCAACAAGTGCGGCCGGAGGCGTGCCGGCGTAAGAGGACTTCAAAGAACAAGACGGGCGTGGGCAATGGCTTGCCGATGTTGGTGTACATGTTGCGCAGGAAGCAGCCGGGATACGAGCATCGTGTGCTGCTCCCGCAGCGTTTTCTCCGGCGTCTCCGTCCAACGCCCCAGACCCAGCAAAAAAGGATTTCGCCGGCGATGACTTCATCGGACTCGTCGCGGTTCGTGTTTAGCCGGGCTCTACGCCGCGCCGCCGCGCTCACCGCCTCGTCCTCTTCGCGGCCTCGCCACCTCGCCAACTCAGATCGCTGCGCTTCTCCGCGGCGTCTTCCCATCTGCGTCGCTCGCCCTGCTACGCCGAGGACGCTCGGCTTTTTATCGCCGCGGTCTGGCCGTCGCCGCGCCTCCGCCGCCGCCGCGCTTCGGGTTCGCGGCGTCTTCTCCGCCGGCTCCTCTTCGTCAGCGCCGCGCGCCGTCCCGGACCTGGGTCCCCACCGCCGCGCTTGTTCCAACCCGTGCCGCTCCACCCGCCGTCGGGGACGCTGCCTTCCTGTGCTGCCTCGACCACGACAGCCTCAAGATGGAGGTCGCTGCTGGCTACCGCTTCCCGAAGCCGCCGCTCGGTCCGCCTTCGCCCGAGCCGCTGCTCCACCGGCCATTGCCCGCCGCCTCACCTATCGCCGCTCTGCTCGCCGTCCGTCTCGCTTCCGCCGTTGCCGCCGGTCGCGCCGCCGAGCCGCGCTTCCGCCGTTGTTGCCGGCCTACTCCACTGCCTTCTGCCGTCGCCGCTTCGGTCGTCTCGCCGCCGCCGCCGCTTCGGCCGCCGCCGCGCCCGCTCGTAGGTCGCCGCTCATGCCGCGCCATCCACGCTCTCGCCGCAGCCGCCGTGTTTTCGCCGTCGATGCCGCAGCCATCGCTCTCCACGGAGCGCCGTCGTCGCCGGTCCACACCGTGCGCCGCCGCTCCTTTCGTCGCCGATCTCAAACGCGGGTCACCACCGACCGGCTGGTGATGCATTCGTGGGTCTCGGTCAGTTTATAAACCGACCGACGACTTGAGGTTAAAAAAAAGCAAAAAATCAAAATAAATAAAAAAACTTATTTTGCAAGCATTATATACCGGAAGGCGCTACACTTCGTCTAGCCTTGTTCCGCTTGGATCTGGTCGGTCGTCTCTATCCACTACAGGACCCCGCCATCGTTCGTCTTCTACGCTGGCGTCAGAGGTCTTCTATTGGCGCCATGACCGCCGCCTAGCAGCTCAAGGACGAGCTGCATGTCCGGGAGGGGTGTAATGTCATAGACGTGAGCCTTGGGCCTAGCTGGTTCATTATTAGGAATTAAAGATCGGTTTCTATTTGAGTTAGAGATTAGTTTCCCTTGTTAGAGATATAATTAGAGATATGATATAAGTTTCTATATTATTAGAGATAGGATTGGAATTAGACTCTATCTGTTAGGGGGAGCCCATCTATATAAAGAGGACTACCGCATGCTATTGAAATCAATCAGAGAAATATTATAGTCTTCCTTGTCTAAATCTCTCTCTCCTACGCTGACGTCATCCGGCCATTTTCTTGGTGGTGTTTACCCCGGTTCATGACAATTTACCTTCTTTTTGGAGTCCTAGTTATAATTATATACCTGGTAGAATTTTCCTACTACTGAAGAAATTTGATTACTTTGGAATTTATGACAGAAATCTTTGAACTAACTCTTTGATAATTCGTGACTAATCTGACTAGATTTACCTTTGTACTCAGCTTAGTCCTAATGGTTTTATACATCCAATGGATTTAACATATTAATTTATAAATTTCTGTAATAGGTTTTTCATCTATTGAGCTTGAGTCCCGCGCAGAGCTCTAACCATGCTAGATTGCTAGGCCCATACGTAACATTGAGTGGAAAGTTCTGAGTTCTGACTTATTCCTTTCTTCACACGAGGAATTCCACTTGGCTTGGAGTTTGTTTTGGCATAGGGTATCCACTTATCCTGCACACTGAGCTTCTTGAAGCATGTGCTGAACTTAACTCAATCAGATTAAGAAACTAGAGACAAGCATGTCTTGTAGTTTCTTCCAATATACTTCAGTCAGTGAAACAACCTATGCTTACTGTAGAGCATCCCAGTTTCATGTGATGACTGTGCCCTTGGATGCTCAGTTGAATCTATTTAAATCCTCATTTTGAACATTGTGGTGGTTCTTTAGTACTTTGTTGAATTGGTTATTATACCACATCTGCTCTATGCAGTTTCTTGAATGTCTATTTTCTTGAAATATGTTTCTGTTTGTATTGCTTGTGAGCACTGATTTTTTTCTTCCAATGCAGAAATTATCCATGCCATTGTTATTTCTGTCTATCACAACAACATTAAGTGATCGGTCTTCTAAGCGCGATGATGAACTGAGTAGCGATACAGATGGTACTGAGATACCTGCTGAAGCTGAATCACATGAGATGGCATCAACTTCTGGTACAAGGTTGGTTAAAACTTAATTGAGGAATGCTTTGCTAGAGGCTTTTCATTAAATCACACTATTCTAGTTTTGATCATGTCTTGCGGCAATAATGAGATGAAGGCATGGAAAGAAGGTTACCTTCTCATTGTATTTGACAACGTTGTTGGTTTTTGCTTGTTTTAGGGATGTTGCTGATGACACAAAAGATGTTGTGTCAGAGAACTGGCTTGTGTTACTTTTCAGGGAACTTGAGAAACAAGGCATCACTTTGCCAGAGAGGTGACCTTTTAGTTTTTACTAGCTTCTTTTGTTGGAATTAATCTTGTCACAGTTCATGAGTTGCATGTGTGTGCACGTTTGCTTTGTGTGTAAGTTGAGAAGTTGCATAGGATGGACTCGTTAGGTTGCATGTGTTTGCCTGTAGGTGTTAATGCTTTGTGGAATCATGCTCGGTGTGGCGATGTGGCATAGGAAAAGGTCAGGGTTTAGTTGTGCGCCTGCATGTTGTTAGTATTAGCTTGCATGTAGCTAGCTGAGTCAGTTAGTGGTTAGTAGACCATGTCTAGACAATGTGGGCGTGAGTTACGGATCGGGCTGTTGCCCTGAGTTGTGAGTCTTTATTTAAACAGAGAGTTGTAACGCATTGAGGTTGAGGAGGAATAATAGAGAAGTACAAGAGAAAACGATGCCTGTGCATGTTGGCAGTGTTACAAAAACATCCAGTATGTTCGTCTTCCTCCCATACATGTGTATGTGTGTTTATCATATATCATATATGCATGTGTATACATCTTGAGAGAGAGAGAGAGAGAGAGGAGTTGAGAGATTCAACTCCAACATCTTTGCCATGTATGAGTAGCATATATGATACTGCATTCTGCATGGAAGTGTTCCATAGGCTACCACAATAGCACAAGGATCAGTAACATAGACACTTTCATGCAGAATGCAGGGAAAAATCTACAAGATCTTGCAACTATTTTCCTAATGCGCTTCCGAATAGTAGTTAATTATTAAAAATTTCAACTTACAAGAGATTTTTTAAAAAATGTGGGAACATGTACCTTTTGTTCTTGTCTATGTTATCTGTGGTCAGATACAGCTTTGTAGATTTTGAATTTCATGTGTTCTAATGTCTTAAGAGACTTCATGTAAACCTCCTTTAGCGTATGGCTGGCCCTGGGTAGCTAGTTGCGCTACTTTCTGGTAATATCAGTATTCGGAGGCAGAAATAAACAGAATAGTATATTTTATTGCCATTTATGTAAGCCTTTCAAGTTGTATAGTCCTGTATCAGGAGAGTAGTTACATGCTGCGTCCTGAGCTGCAAGATGCCATATAACCGAGAGTTTAACTGATGGGTGTTTCAGGTTCAATGAGGATGAACTGCACAGCTTTTACATTGCAGCAAATGGTGACTTTTCATGCTTGCTCTCTTCAGTTAAGAAGTCAATTTGTTGGAGGGAAACTTTCCACATACTTACATTGCAAGAACTTGAGAAGTGGTCCCATTTGGTCTTTTGGCATGGATTTGACGCTATGCTTCGGCCTTGTTTAGTAATCCGTCTTGGACTTGCATGCTCTAGTCTAGCCCCTCGTGATAGACCTTGTTTTGGACAAGCAGTAGGTAATTTCTCTACCTGTTTTATCTGCCAATTCATTCATGTCCTAGATGTTTTTCACATGATAGTATTAATAATCCGTTAGCACTAGGAGGGCACTTATAGTATGGGCAATGGAGAATGCTTGCAGTAATCTACTTCTTACCTTTCTCCTAGCATGGTAATTTCCATTAGCAGCATCTTAGTTACTCGGACAGAAAGCGTACGATCTCACTTCGGTAATTTTTTTTTCCAATTTTTCTTATCACTGAGAAGATGGTAAGATTTTCCCCCCGTTTATTTACCCACTCCAAAAGCTTTTTCTTTCCTCTGATTGCCTTGCAAAAAGAGCGGCCACTAATCAATAATATCCTTCTGTGCAGTTTCTCAAATTGACCATGGTATTGTACATTTGACCAACGAAAAAGATCCTAGAATTACTGTTTTGCTGGATTGCCATGGGATTTCTACATTCAGATTTCCGATGCAAATGGTGAGGTCATTTATCACTATAGTTCAAGAAAACTATCCAAATCGTCTTGGGGTGTTATTTGTTGTCCGCCTTCCTCCAGTTGTCAGAGTTATTGCACAGACGTTTATTCAAGTAAGATTACTATCGCACCCTACTTGTGGTCTCACGACTGCTCCTTTTATATTATTTTCAGCTTTGCATATTTTATTAAGGTAATTAACATTGCTTGGTTATAGTTTTGCCTATTATATTAAGGTGGCATTTTTTGTTTCTAGAACTAAGGGTAATATATTTTGATGCTCGATTGTGTAATTGCCTTATTGGAGATGTGCTATCAAGTTGCTGTAGAATATCCAGTTTGTTTTGATCGACACACATGTCAAATTTTGGAGAGATGCTATCTAGGTCAATGATACACAAATTTTCTAATCTACTAATCAAATTTGAAACTTCAGTTCTTGCATGCTGAGTGTTGATGAACTGTAGACTTACACAAATGCATACAATCCACATTTGAAAATACTTGTGTTTCATCCTGATGGATGTTACGTATCTAGTGGGACAAGCCAAGTATTTGAAGAGATGGCACCCTTTACCATACTTTCCATCTGCCTTCATGAAGTTTGTATACTTCACTTCATATCAACTGTGGCCAGATTATCACTAGCTTTTCATGATCTTGTTTGGTTAGTGGGGGCAGGATTCATGATAACGACTGCTTGGAATCTGACCACTCGTACTACCTTCCTCAACATTTGGTTTGATGCCAAATTTTGCCTGTCACTCTCTACGGTTGAGAACTTGAGATTTGTAGCCACGTTTGGCTTAATTTGTCATAAATATCGGGGCATTCATTTTGTGATACAAACCCAGAGGAAGCTGGCTACAAGCCAGAATGAGCATCAGTAATGACTGCTATGATAAATAATTATGCCCTGCTGGATCGCAGCATCTTATGGTACTTACTATTTTCTTTTAAAATTCTCTGCAGGTCCTGAAACCATCCACAAAGCAGAAGTTGTGTTTCGAGGGAGAATCGTACAAGACATTAGCTGAGTTCTTGCAGGTTGTGCCAGCTTTTCTTGGTGGTAAATGCAGCTGCTCGCGATGTGAGAAGCCTCGTGATAGTTCAGTAATGCGGGCAGGGGAGGGGAGCAAGAGCCATCCTCGCCAAGTCAGCATTGACGATGGATCACCTATCACAGACTTTGATGAGACGGCGCTTCCATCCCCTTATAGCTGCAAGAACGCCATAAGGGCTGCGATAATTGGTCTGCTAATGGCGTGGATCTTCATCGCATTCCTCGCTGGGATGAACGACCCACAAGCCCACTGAAGCGCTTGGCATATTTAGCCATGTATGTCAAGAGTTACAGAACTGCCTGCTCACTTAAAGCGGCACTTGGAGAGGCTGCCGGTAGCGTAGCGTTAGCATATGTTGTTGCTAGGTGGTGTTTTTTTCTTGGCAGTTTTTCGGGGTGTCCTCTGCAAGTCGGCACACCGTGCTCCGGCTGCCAAGATGTTAGTGCAGATGAATAAATTTGTGTGTGTTTGGCAATATAATGTTTCACAGTGCAATCGAGGCAAGTCTGTTTGTACTACACAGATTCGTCTATTGCAGTTTATATGATGTTGTTATCGGCTAGTGTTTTTTCTTGTCTACTTTGACCGTGAGATCGTTGTTAGTGCGGATAAAAATCACGCGTTTCTGGCAATCGTAACGTTTCACCGTTCGACTCCAGCAATTTAGTGGAATGTTTGATTTGTGCCCGTATCTGGTTCCACGGCGACGACGGCGTCTCGCCGTCGCTTCAGGCTCGACGATGGCGGCGGCGGGCTGCTTGGCTTCACGTCGAAACGAACGGAAGCGAAGCGCCGTGACCAGATCGGGCCGGGCCAAAACGAAGCAAGAAGCGGCATATAGTGGCCCGGCCCATGTGGTGAGTAGATGCGCCGCGTGGTGAAATGTGAAAGCATTACTGCCCACAGTTGTACGGTACCCAGTGTTTACTTAAAAAATATATATAGAAGCGCATTCCTCCAAGCTGCTGCTGCTCTTCGCCACCACCGCCGTGTCGGCTCCTCCCGTGCGGGCGAAATTAGGGTTCGTGCCCGCGCCGTGGAGCGTCATTCCGGCTGATCTGCGTGTCCCCGCCGGCTGGCTAGGGTTCGCCCTCTCTCCTGTTCAGTTCACGGTTCGGATTTCGTGGTTCGATTTTCAATACCTTTTTTCCTCCTAATTTGAGTGCTTTTGGTTGCGATGAGTCCTTGGATGCCATTGTTGGCGAGCCTTTTGTTTTAGTGTTTCCTCGTGCTGGGTTTATATACGAAATATTGGGAGTTAATGTTGCTCGGTAAGATCGGGGTTTTGGTTGGGATCGAGCACAGGTTAGGAAAAAGGTTATTTTTTAAAAAATATTTAGAAGGTTTACGTTCAGTGTTCTCGTTGCCCCTTACTTGCCTATTGCTGATCCAGGCTGTTTGTTGGGATGGAGATCAGCGCATCCCCCCTCCCCCGCCGCGCGCGGCAGGAAGGGTAGATTCTAAGTGCTATGCAACGACGACAATAAAACTTTTTGTCTCTAATAAATTAGAATATGATATGAATGAAATTCTCAAGATTAAAGATATAAGAACTTTGAAATAAAACCTATAATACTAAAATCCTAAACTGTATATCTTGCTATCTGAGCCGAAAGCCTAAAACATTGTCCGTAAGTTCCCGTAGAGGATCGCTATCTTTCATGCGCTCCTATTTAAAGCTAATTCTTTAGATATATTTTAATTACTCAAGTCTTCAGTCGTAGTCGACATCTGTCTTTTCTTACGTTTTCAGTATGTTTTAAAATTTCACTACGTATCGGTGCCTTAGGAGGTCATCGTTGGGATATCTAAACCATTTCAAGTGATGTTGGACAAGTTTCTCTTCAATTGGTGTTACCCCACCCTATCACGTATATCATCATTACGGATGCGATTCCACCTTGTGTGACCACAGATCTACCGCAGTATCCTCATCTCCGCTATACTCATTTTAGTTGCCCAATATTCTGCCTCATATAGAACTTATCGCCCAGCATCCTCATCTCCGTTACACTCATCGCGGGTCTGATCGCCGTTCTATAGAACTTACCTTTTAACTTTTGACAAACTTTTTTGTCACACAGGGCACTAGATGCTTGGCGTTATTTTACCCACCCTACTCTTATCCTGTGGCTCACGCTTTTATCAATCTCACCGTTCCACTGTAGCATCGATCCCAAATAACGAATGTGTCTTTCTTAGTCACTACTTGTTCGTCCAATCTAACATCTCCATCATCTACCCTGGCACCACTAAAATCACACCTCATATACTCAGTTTTAGTCCTACTAAGCCTAAAACCTTCAATTCTAAGATCTTCCTCCACAACTCAAGTTTCTTATCAATACATATTCTACTCTCATCAACCAACACCACATTAGCGAAAAGTATATACTAAGAGATATCTCCTTTTATGTCCCATGTGACCTCGTCCATCACCAAGGCAAAAATGTATAGGCTCAATGTTGACTCTTGATATAGTTCTATTTTAATAGAAAAGTCATTAGTAACACTACCACATGTTCTGACATTAGTCACAACATTTTCGTACATGTCCTTGATTAGGGCAATATATCTTGTTGGTATTTTTCTTTTGGAGCACCCACCATATGGCTTTTCTTGTCACTTTGTCATAAGCTTTTTAAGTTAATAAACAGCATGTAAAGGTCCTTTTACTCCCTATACCTCTTCATCAACTATCGTAGCAAGAAAATCGTCTCCGTGGTCGACCTCCCAGGCATAAAACCAAATTGGTTTGTCATCACGTTAGTCATTTTTCTTAAACGGCGCTCACTTACTCGTTCCTAAAGCTTCATTGTGTGGTTCATGAGCTTAATTCCTCTATAATTAGTATAACTCTAAATGTCTCTTTTATTTTTGAAAATTGGTACTGATATGCTCCTCCACCACTCGTTTGGCATCTTGTTAAACCTAAAGATACTATTGAACAAATTAGTTAGCCAAATAATCGCCACTTATCCCAGGCATTTCCATACCTTAATAGGGATGTTATCAAGCCCCAACGTTTTACCCACTTTCATCCTTTTTAAGGTCTCTTTTACTTCCGACTCCTGGATTCTTCGAACAAACCGCCTATCAGTGTCGTCAAAAACATCATCCAGTTCAATCATACTATCATCATTATCGTGATTGAACAACTTGTAGAAGTAATATCTCCACCTATCCTTAATCTCCTCGTCTTTCACCAAAAGTCTATTAGTGTTGTCTTTGATGCACTTAACTTGGTTGAAATCTTTTGCCTTCCTTTCTTGAAATTTAGCCGTCTTGTAGACATTCTTCTCTCCCTTCTTTGTACTTAGTTTCTGATAAATTTCCTCATATGACTTGCCTCGTACCTCACTCATCGTTTTCTTCGCATTCATTTTTGTTGCTTTGTATTTCTGTACATTGTCATCACTCCTATCATGATGCATGTGCTTGTAGTCTTCTTCTTTTCAATAGCCTTTTACACTTTCTCGTTCTACTACTATGCGTCTTTTGGTTCTCCTCTTGTCCCCTGGGTCACTCTAAGCACCTCCGTAACCACCTTCCTAATGCGAGTTGCCATCTCTATCCACATACTATTCACTTCTCCCACGTCCCACGTCCTTTCTATGACCATCCTCTCTTTAAACTCCCGTGCGGTATCTCCTTTGAGTTTCCACCACTTCGTCCTCGTGGCTCTGGCAACCTTAGGTTGTCGAACCCTTAACCTAAAACAAAAGTCGAAGACTACCAACTTATGTTGCTGGACAACATACTCTCTAGGTGTAACCTTACAGTCTATGCAGGTTCGTTTGTCTTCCCTCCTAACAAGAACAAAATCGATTTGGTTAGAGTGTTGACCATTGCTAAAGGTAACTAAATGAGAATGTCTCTTTCTAAAGAAGGTGTTACCTATCAAGAGATCATAGGCTACGACAAAGTTTAAGATATCTTCTTCCTCTTGATTCCTATCACCATAACCAAAACCCCATGCACCCTTTGAAACCCTCAACTAGTTGTATTGACATGACTATTGAAATTGCCTCCTAAGAAAATCTTCTCATTGATAGGCATACTTCTAACTATGTCATCTAGAACTTCCCAAAATTACCTCTTAGCAGTCTCATCCAACCCTACTTGTGGAGCATATGCACTAACAACATTCAAAACCAAGTCACTAAAGATTAGCTTGACTAAGATAATCCTATCCCCTTGTCTTCTCACGTCGACAACTCCACTCTTGAGGCGCTTATCGATTAAGATGCTCACTCCATTTTTGTTTCGTTCTGTTCCAATATACCACAGCTTGAAGTTAGTATGCTCCACCTCCTTTGCCTTCTAACCTACCCATTTAGTCTCTGGAACGCACAAAATATCTATACATCTCCTAATCGTTGTATCAACTATCTCTCTTAACTTACCTGTTAAGAACCCTACATTCCACTACCCATACGAATCCTTTTCTCCTCGACTAGTTTTCTTGTCCCTCACACTCGTCGAGTAAAGTGTGAAGACCTTTGCCCATTTTTCACTACATCTGGGCGTCGACGTAGCTGTCACTAAGGGAGTGATGTCTCGGCCCTTACTCATTTATCACACCTAGGTTCCGATATAGCGTGTCACTAAAAGGGTTGCGCCCCAACGAAACTTTTAATTTTGGTTTCATTTCATGAAAAGATGGCATGATTTTTAGGTTGGCTTGCCAAGCCTAACACAACCCTCCTTTTTCTTGACTTGTGACAGGCTATGTAGAAAACTACAAAAGTGGAGTTAAAGTTCTGTAGAGTGGTTTTTTTTTGTTGCTCGAGTTTTGCTAGAACCGTGATAAAGTAAGTAGGGAGAAACATTTGGATTTCCATACATGGTGTGATTTTGCCACTCTTTTTCCCCTGAAGGTATTTGGAGTGTGATCAGGTTTGGATGAGTCCATCAAGGAGCAGTAGCAGGAGCAGGACTTGCAGCCGGAGCAGAAGCCGAAGCCCTCGGCGAGATAGGCTGCGCAGTGAGCGCACATCTCGTCGCAGTCGCAGCCGTAGCCGCAGCCGCAGCCCACCCCGTCGTAGAGAGCGTCATGGCCACAGGTGTGCACTGAGTGATGCGTTTTGCTATGGAGCTTGCTTGCAAATGATGCTATACTAGTTTTGCATTGGCTGTTTATGTTACCTGAATGATTCACTGGAATGCCAATAGCAGCTCTGAGTTCACACAGAAAGTTGCATTTTGGTTCTCCAGTAGTGTATATATTGCCCGCCCTTCTACACTATAGTTTGCTTATGGACGTATCGAAGCTAGCACCACTGTGGAAAAAAAGAATTGTCAATCAACAGTTGAATTTTTGTCATGGAGGCCTCAGGATATCTGTGTGGCAAACAATTGTTGTGCTCATAGGTCAAGTGGTGTTGGAGACGTACGTCGCCATTCTTATTAATAGGTTTTGGTTATGAGTAACGCACTGTCCCAATAGCTCTGCCATAAATAAACCATGCAGAGAAGCGAGTATCTCTAGGGATGTCAGCCCAAAATGTTTCTTAAAAAGTAAAAACCCCGATGGCTAGTTCACAATTAATTTAATCACAATTAATTTAAGACAATTAATTTAAGACATTATTTTCTGTTGTTTCTCCATGTCTCATTTTCCACGAGATATATGAAGGCTGGCGGTTAGTTTTGTTCCAGAAGAATAAATTTGGATCTTTTGCCATTCTTTGTTCCTTTTTTTCTTCATCAGTAGTGACTACAGTAAAAACTGGTTGTGGCATGAATTATCCAGCCTGAGGTCCTGCCTGAGGTAAGATTCAGAAAATACTAGTTTATTTGCATGAAGAACATTATGGATTATGCTCATGGTGGTATTTAGGGTTTCTTCAAACATTTAAAACGAGACCATTTTTGCATGTGAAAAATGCACTTCTATCTGGGTGTCGTTCATTAATGTCACAGTGAACTGATGGTTGGAATCTAGAAAACTGGAACTATGAATCAGCTGGAGTCTGGAGAAGTCCTTAATTGCATATCATTGTTTCTATCAGTAGAGTTTGCATAAGAATTGCCAGATATGGTACAATTTGAAGCAGTGAGACTGACTAAATTTTGGGTAACTCCTAAGCAAGAAATCATTATTCACGGAAACCTGGCATTTTGTTTGGTCTTGCTCCGGTATCAATTTGAGAAACAAGTTAAGCTCGGCATTAGGAAGTATGAAATGCAATGACTGTCTTGTTCCTAAAATACCATAACAGTGCCCCCACCGGACTGTATTATATTTGCTGTGACCGGCACATGAGCAATAGTAGTTTCACCAAGCAGTGTTCTTTCTAAAGCATGCATGATCAGCTGGGTATCATTCATTTACCCTAGCGCACTACATTTACCAACTTGTATGCTAGTACTTAATAATTTGAGTCTAAAATGACATCAAAGATCGGAACCAATGATTAAGTATGAGTGCGCGCACCATGGGGTACCACTGGAAAAAGGAAATTAGTCCTATCATTTATCAATGCAATATTATATGTCAGCCTCTCACGGAAAAAACCTTGTTAATATGAATGATTTTCCAGGAATCTTATATGCAAGAACTGCAGACGGCCTGGCCACTTTGCTAGGGATTGCCCATCTGCTGCTACCTGCAATAACTGTAACCTTCCAGGGTAAAATGGCCTGCAACACTCTCTTAATGTAGTTGTACTCATTTCATTTTTGTGGGAATCAGGATGCAGTTTTCTTTTATAGTTGTGTGCTCATTATTAGCTGGCTCATTTTCTTCTAATTTCTGCTAGATGTTATCTTTCATTCGTCAGAAATTTATTGAAAAATTGTAGCATAACTCTTTTATTAATTTTTGACAGCCACTTCGCAGCAGAATGCACTTCTAAAACCGTCTGCTGGAACTGCAAGAAGTCTGGACACATTGCTAGTGAATGCAAGAATGAGGCCCTGTGCCACTCCTGCAATAAGACAGGTCATCTGGCACGTGATTGCCCCAGTTCAGGATCTAATGTTAAGCTATGCAACAACTGCTTTAAGCCAGGCCATATTGCTGTTGACTGCACCAATGACCGGGCCTGCAACAACTGCCGCCAGCCTGGGCACATAGCTCGGGAGTGCAAAAATGAACCTGTTTGCAACCTTTGCAATGTCTCTGGGCATGTTGCTCGCAGCTGTCCAAAGACGACTCTGGCTTCAGAGATACAGGGTGGCCCTTTCTGTGACATCATCTGCCGCATGTGCGGCCAGACAGGGCACATCAGCCGCAACTGCATAGCAACTGTCATCTGCGACACCTGTGGTGGGAGGGGTCACATGTCATACGAGTGCCCGTCGGCCAGGATATTTGATCGTGGGCTCCGCAGGTTCTGATAACCATTTGCCAGGTTATGTGATCATGGGCTCCGCTGGTTCTTATGGTTGAATTTCGCCTTGTTTCATTGATTCCAGTTTAGATAGCCTGCTTGACAATACCGAAATGGTTTAGTACTTCTTTTTTGCTCTCTGAGAGTTGAGGGATGATTCTGTAGGCTGTATTTGGTTGAAACTTCCGGTCATTTTAGTCAGGATATAGCCTTTTGTGGGCACACACTGCTGTACCGGCTCAAGCAAAATTTGGTCACATAAACTGCTTTGGTAGGGCAGGTTATATGCTCGTATTATCACTGCTATGAGCTAGTATTTCAACTCTTTTTACTCCTTGATCTGCTGTCCCCCTAGCGCACTGCTGAACTGTTGCATAGAGTTGTCAGATGCAAATGGTAGTATCGGTGGTTGAATCTGGGCTACAGGTACTGACTATCCTTGACAGCTTCCCAATTATCATGGTGATTCTTTCCATTGCTGCTGAAGGTTTTTTTGAAGAAAAGCTTGGCTGCCCCCTATCAACCTGTTGAATGTCTTAGGGGGCAAGTTGCACGTTGCTTGTTTCACATCTACCGGCAGCTGAATGCAGGACTGGAATTGGGCAGGTGAGATGAAACATCGGAGCACTTGACTGCACAGGCACACAGTTAAGATGGAGCCATTCTGACGACATCCCCAAAGCATCAATCAGATTCAGATGCGACGGCAGCAATCTCACGGTCATGCTGAACTGAAACTCTGAAACGCTACGAGGTGGATACATCTTTCTTGCTCGAGCATCCGAGTGACAACGCAGGCACATCAAATAGATGGATTCCAAGAATGAAAATGTCTAGCGTGGGGTGTCACTACGCCGAATATCAGATGCCGCAATTCTTCCTGTCGTGCTGTAGTAGCAGTTTGGCGTGGCGATATTTGTTTATCTAAGAACTATTTAATTCAAAGAAGAAAATTGTCGTGGTTTTCTCGATTATCACGTCAGTCTTAACACACTGATGAAGATCTCCGGTTCGAGTCCGGACGACATTTCTGTATCTTTTTGTCCCACAGTTGCACTGCCCACAGGCACAGCTAAACTCGAAATTCTATTCAAGAAAAACATATTTATTATCTTTCATGCTGAATTACTCGAGTACCCAACGTCTTTAACTCAATCCAACGCCACTCTCAGTCAACTAGATGAAACTAAACAATTCTTACGAAATCTTTCAGTCAGGATCCGTGAGAATTGATAAAATATCAATTATTTATACTGTAACTTGAACAGTGCAACACATGCCCATACATAATGGGCACAACAACAAATTACATGATAGAATCAAATCTTCATGGTTTTCTGGAGGGAAGCCATGAAGATCTTTTTACACAGCAACAAACCCACAAATTCATCAAGCATACACCACCAAATTCATAGTGACACACGATCCACAATAGGGAAGTCCATATTGCATGATCGTGA
Organism: Dendrocalamus sinicus; assembly: GCA_036346575.1. NCBI lineage: Eukaryota > Viridiplantae > Streptophyta > Magnoliopsida > Poales > Poaceae > Dendrocalamus > Dendrocalamus sinicus. Next base: position 31,197,000 of record CM070649.1, on the reverse strand, counting down.
AGGGCATGGTCATATGCCTAACGTGCTTTATCTTTGAATACATCAAGACTGACTTCACTAGCATCAGTAGCCTGCAGTTCCACCTGAATGCCGTCGAGCTCCCTCTTGAATCTGTCGTTCGAGCTCGCGTACAGCATCTTGCTCCTTATCTTTGCAATATCTGGGGACCTTTCAATTCAGGAGCAACACATTTCATTAGTAAGCAGCCTTACTGTAAAGTAATCATGGCATATACAAAAAAACACACACAGCAATACCACAAGATATAGAATATCCTGCTCTTTGGTACATCCTCTGCAGTTGTGAAGTCGAAGTCATAGATTGCAAATCGGCAGTCTTCTGCAGGAAGACTGTTTGCGAAATCTTCATAACTTGTTGTGCGCTCCCCGACTTTCTCCACAACAATCTCTTTCATCTGGCTATCCATCTTGTAAGTTATGAAACGGTGCAGCCTCTTGGACTTCAGCTCAATGAACTTCAGCTTGCACTCATCATTCACTGCAACTCCTGATGCCGCGTTTGCCTGGGTGCATGATTAACGTCATGTAAAGAAATTTGCGAATTCTCGTAGTTACACAGGTAACAACAACCTTGACTCTCTGTTAGCAACAACATAAACTCGTGTTAACTTAGAATTCAAGGGATGCAGTTGCCCTTACTTCTTCTGTATGGCTGCCAATTCACTTAGATTCTAAATCTGGCTACTCAGATACCACTATATCATTATACTTCTTAATCAGTTAATGTTGAAAAAGGATTATTTGTTCTCTCAATCTGACGGGTATTTCTTCGAGACAAAAACTAGAGTTTACTAGGTGGCAACTTAGGGTCAGTGGCTAAGTTGTAGTGCTACTGCTAACCCTACAGATTTACACCAAAATTAACAATAATATGCAATAGCAGATACTTACTTTCCCACCCTCACCTTCATACTGCACAATTTCAGAAAGGCCAATTGGCATATGTATGGTGTGAGCTCAGCATGTGATCCAGACAGAGGTCAACTGAAATTCCATTGCTAATCGATCTTATATAACCTGGATCTAACAATTTAGAGCTCAGACGGTAGAAAGCCTAAGAATTACCCCCCGCAAATACAAAGTATTCCTATAACCATGGATCTAGAGTCAGGTATCACTCCTCACTCTTCAGCTGGCACTTGTCAAATTCCCGGCTACCTAAATCTAACATCCTGTCAATCTTATCTACTTGTTTTACTCATCTGAAGACCAAATTCATGTTTCACTCAGGAGAGGCACTCCCAATTCACGAGAAAAACTAATAGTTTCTCATGATCCGGTTAATGGTGATGAGAGAGAGAGAGAGAGAGAGAGAGAGAGAGCTTTAATCGAGCAGAAATTCGACCAAGGAAAGCAAGAAACAACCGACGCACAACCGGAACGGCGTCAATTTCCCCTGAATCCAGTTCGATCCCAACCTAATATTTCGCTACCGCGACAAGAACAAGAACCCACCGCACGTTCCCAAGACTACAGGAAAATTAGCCACGGAAAGCAGGGAAACCAGGAACTTCGCACCGATCTGCGAAACATCCGGTAAAATCGAAAGCGTAAGAAGACATATACGGGAGCAGAGGAGGCGGCCGTACCATTCCTGAGCTCGGGAGGGGAGGGAATCCGCAAAGGGAAACGGGAGGATGGCAATGTTAGCTAGTGTGGCAAGCTTTGGGGCTTTCGATGGAGTCGTCGGGGCTGTGTGTGTGTGCTGGTGGTTGGCCTACCCTACGCTTGCAACGAAGCGTTGCGACGAGGTTTCGTCGGCTCGGCTGCAGAGTGCACTGTGCAGCAGCGACCGCTTGCTTGGTCCATGCACGCTTCCGCGGTCGTCTGGTCGGCCAAGATAAAGGGTTGTACTAAACAAGAATATTTGTTATTATACAAGATATGTAGCCATAATTTCTTCAATTTCCAAATATAATTTGGAACTTTGCAGTGGTTTTTAAAGGGTGCAATTGAGTTACTCTATATCTCCTTTTAATCAACCATTTTTTGGAGAGTTTTATAGGTACGTAATTTTCATAAGTAGAGCAAAATACACAATTGGTTTACAAGTCAACACCCTTTTATTTTTACCTCTACATATTCAAATATTAAATTAGCGTACAATCAGTATTATATTGTTTTCCCTTTCAAAAACTTTAATTTTCTCTCTGCTAACATACAAATTGTGATTTATTATATAATTAAATTTCATAGCATATATAAACATTTCTTGAGCTAAAACATTTTATAGCTTATGTAAAATAAACTAATAAAAGGTCGTTGCTTCACCCCATAGCCCCTAAAATGTCAGGACCGTGTAACACCCCTGTTTTTGGGAACAGTGCCGTCGTACGTCCCACAACAATTCAAGAGTTCAATTGCGGATAGAAAAAGTATCATGCTGCTCATGAATATTTAAAATGGTTAATTTGATTAAAATATGACCTAACAGTGAACTGTATAAACTTTTACGAGCGTCTAAACTCAAAACTTAACTTACAATCAGAAGAACCGAAGAAAACTCCCACAGAAACACTTAAGTATGGTCGTAACCCTAATAGAAAAACTTGCAACATCCTTTCTTCTTCTGATCTCTATGTGGGTGGAAAATAAAGAAAGGCTAAGTACAACCAACCATATTCAATAAGTCATATGGAAAATGCTATTTAAGTACATGTCAAGATTTCCCAGGGATAGTGATATAGTCGTTTATTAAAGTATTTATGAATACAATTTTATTTGTAAATATTTTTAAACACAAAACTTAATTACCATATTTCAACATTTGCAAATCATTTTCAAATCTACTTATACTTCACTGTTGGAATCACTCATTAAACAAAGTTTCATTTACCAGAAGTACAATATATTCGAATACCATTTAATTATGACTCTGCAGAGTTGCCCAATTTTACTTACAAGATCTCCTAACTCCAGTGACAGTGTTAAGAAAATAAGGCTTTTAACCGCTCATCTCTTTATATAACCTCTACCCAGTAAACTTTTGTTCTCAACAAACTCGAGTGGCCCGTGGCCTCGTCCAATTTGAAGCGGACCTACTGTTGTTAAGTATGGTTTTACCATTTCTATACCACAAAGTCCCTCATTCTTCCTCCACCCTTTGTAGATATTCAATTGATTTGAGCAGCTACTAGACCAAATTTGATGAGCCAACATTTGTGGTTGAGCGATCACTATGTTCTTTGCTTGGCATAAGGTTCTAGTCCTTATATTTTCACTGAGAAAACTTTCATTCACAAACCCTTGTTTCAGTGCCCATCGCATTGCCACCTTTCCGATCCAAGGCTCCACCCTAGGACAAGGACATGGAACCTAACCATCTCGTGGCTTCCCATAATGTCTCCTTACCCTAGAACCATTTTTGAAATTCTTTCGACAAAGTGCTAAGTCTCTTAGTAGTATCAAACAATTGAGTTTCTGACCTACCATGATTATTTAAGTATTATTTATAATAATACTAAGTCTTGTCAAGGTGAATATGGCCATCAAATTAAACCAGACTTTTTTAGGTGGTAGTACATAACTAATATCATATCATTCTAAATGTTTATTGTACATGAAATAACAATGAGTAAATAATATAATGAAAATATTGATAAACAAATAATTAAAGGAATGTATGTTCAAAAATATGTGACTTGCCTCTTTATCCATCCCTAATTATTTTACTGTAGTCTTCAAGTGACATTTCTTCAATTGCTCTTGTAGTTTTTCTGTTGACCAACTCGTTGGGTCCCAATACTAGCGCAAAAGACAAATGCAAATGAGTTTTGCTTTGCAGGATGCAAGCTGGGAATGAAACACAAATAAATAACTAGGAAGACATCAAGGGAAAAGGTTTGGGTGGATAGAGTTTAGGTGGTGCATGGTTTGGCTGAACATAGTTAGAAATTGGCTAGGTGGGCTCCAGATGGTCGAGCCTGGTTGTATATATGTTCTCGGGTTTTCGATGAATAGCAAAGGTTGTAATTGCACTAGACATGGCTTTGAAATAGCATCTAGCTAGCTAGGGTTTCATTGAAGCACATTCAAGCTAAATATAATTGAGAGTGGACTTTACAGCTCACAATGGTTAAGGTGAGTATACAGGTTTTGATAAATAGTAAAAGTTTGGATTGTGGCTGTTTTAGGGTTTGAAGTGGTGTTTTGATGTTTTGGGTTTTATCAATATCTATAATGGGAAAACAGAGCTGGAAAATGGGTAGACGGGTTTGAAACAAACGAAATGGACATATATGTGTATTTTAGGGTTTGGTAAATAGTAACGGGCATGACTACTATTCATCATGGGTCTAGGTACTATTCATAGCGGTTCTTTACTATTCACAATGGGTCTGTTTGCTACAGTACAACAAAGTGAAAAGCTGGTCTGTTAAGCTACAGTACCCAGCCTTTTACTATTTCGGCCTATGATGCTATTGTTCATCTTCCTCAGTTGATCTCTATGGCGATCGAAAACAGAGCAAACGAGCACCGGCGATTGGCGATGCTATGGTGGTTCGCGACAGGATTGGAGACCATGGAGGGTTCCTTGTGCTACAGGGAGTCCATTTTTGGGGTCAGGGGCAGCTGAAAAATAGGAAATGGTCAGCGGCGAGGTTCCTCCTATTCGAGACATTTGAATGACACAGGGGCTATTAGTGGCTTAACAGGACAATAGTATTAGCATTTGAGCATCACTAGGGTAGGGGAGGCTTAGGGAAGTGGCGGCTTAGGTCGGGATGACTAAGTTGGGTTGTCCACGGTGATAGCCTTCGGTCGGGCAACAGGCTTAGGTGGCCGAGAAGAAAGGGGCTCAGGAAGCTAGGGTAGTGCTTCAGGGGTGTTACTAGGAGCACGAAGAAGCTACGAGATGAAGCAATTGAATTGAAATGGACCGAATAGAAAGAATTATGATTTGGGATTACTTCGATGTCTCCGACGTAGACGACGATGCGACAGCCGGCAAAATGAATTGGAGGTTTCTAAGGCAACCTGGGCACCAATGCTACTCAATAGAGGTATTCGGGGCTTTTTTTATAGTGGCTTAAGGTGGTTCGGCTACAGGGGAGGCTCCGCTTGGGTTTCGGCACATGGCCAGGGCGGGAGAACTTGGGAGGCTTCGACTGTGTTCGGGGTTGCAAGGGAAAAATCAGCACTAGGGTGGCACCTCGGGCGTAGGACTGCGGTGGTCAATTTGGCAGGGTGGTGGGTCGATCGTGAGACAGGGGCAAGCGACGGTGGCGAATTCCGACTTGGCTACTTCCGCACGAGGAAAGGACCCAATGAAGGGGGTGTCAGATGTCGGGGAGTTCGTACACAAGTCTAGCTGCAGCTAGCAAAGGCGGTTTACAGAATATCTGGCAGTGGTGGGATGAATCAGGGGAGGCGATGGCCAATCCCAACTTGAAGGCCTCGCCGTGAATCAGGGGAATTAAGGGGTGCGTTAGGGCGTGGCTGGCGAGGTGTACGACGGTTTGACAAGTTGCAGTGGCGTGGGGAATGGGATGGGATGACAGGAGAATAGAAGCGTAGATGATGGAGAAAGGTGGAGGTTAGGGCTAAAAATCAAATAAAATAAAAATGCAATGAAATTCAATTTTTTTTGAAATTTCAGTTTATTTCAGACTGCTCCTGGATAGATATGCTGATATTACATATGATTTTCGACTTAAAAAACTATTTAGAAAAGTATCTTTGAGATGACACTCGAAGAAGCCCCAAGCTTAGAGCCGAACCTCGCGTGGAGTGTACACACAATCAGTGAGAAATGGTTTGGCACTGAGCCGGGGAGGATGGAAGAAGAGAATCGCCGCGGAAAATATCAGAAGAATCGAAAAGGCCGCGTCGACACCGACCGCTAGCCACTGACCTTATTATTTTGTTTTTAGTATTTATTTCTTTTGGCTCCTTTGCTATCGTGTCACGTTCTAGTGAGATGACCACGCTCCAAAGGGTGCTGGACCGGTGCTGTTCTGTGACTGAGCATTTGCCTGGAGAACCCAGGTTACATACAACGAATAGAAACAGGACAGATCACGGATCAATTATCACCGATCAATTATTCATACAGTCCAAGCACGAAGAGGACACGATACATAAGCACGCCGTACAAACACAACCGGTACATGTCCATGTACACGGTATAATACCACAAATGACAAATCCCATGTGTATACACGCCATTGATTAGGAGGCGTGCTCCTTGAGGACATCAAGCGTGAGCCCGCTGGGCTCCGTGGCCTGCAGGTCGATCTGGACTACGCCGTCCAGCTCCTCTTGAAGCCCTCGTTCGAGCTCGCGTACGCCATCTTGCTCTTCACGTCCGCCGCGTAGCGGCAGTCGTCGGCGGGGAGGCTGGAGGGGAGGTCCTCGAAGGTGCCGTCCCAGGGGCCGACATTGTCGACGACCACCTGCTGCACGGCGTCGTCCACCTTGAAGACCACGAAGCGGTGCGCGCGGCCCGTGCGCAGCTCCTTGAAACACTGCTCGCTCAACGCAACGCCTGGCGTCGCGTTCGCCTGCATATATATTCATCAAATCATCATACACACCTCATGTAATTCTATTCGGCCTGTTCAGAGTTTGCGACTCAACTGCTCGGCAGTTTCTCTCTTGTCGTTGAATCCAAATCAATCCTGAGTCCTGGCTCGCAAGTCTGAGACGCAAAAGGAAAAATAATCTACTCGAATCCGGATCGAAGTCTGTGTTAGGGCATCTTCAATGGTTATAGCTAGCAACTAACTATAAAACTTTCACATCATTTATATAGTATACACTAAAGCTAGCATTCTAAAGAACTATCTATAAGGATAGTTATTTGATGCTTACATGCACACATAGAATTTATAGAGGCTGCCTCGTTTGGTGTTATAGACTAGTGCTTAGAGCAGGTACAATAAGGCTTAGTCAACAGGCTATAGCAAATATAATATCAATCAAATCTTACGTGGCAGAGAGAGAAAGGAAGAGAGAGAAGGAAGCTGGCTACTAAATTACAGCTAGCTATAGCACGTAAAAATATGCATTTCACTATCTTACACGTAGGGCCAAATAGTTATTGTAATAGCTACCTTATTGTATGAACTATTTTTTTGAAGGCTATAGATGAAATGGACAAGTGTTATAGCCACTAGTTGGCTATACTATTGTACTTGCTCTTAAGGAAGAGCTGACTCGATTTTCTTTGCATACTCTCTTTCCTCCACATAGGATATATGCTGATGTGTACATGCATATAGTTAACTGACTCAGACCATTGGAGATGCCCTTAGATATTAAGGCTCCATCCTCGCGTTGGGCTGCAGCCAATGAGAGCCAGAGAAGTCAAGCCGTTTCAAAAACAAATTATCATTGTCGGATCGCCTCTCTATCCTAGTCGACGTTGTTGGCGCCTACGTCGCTTGAATCAGAAGCACGGTTGAATTATGAGCCAGCAGCAGAGTTCGAGTTGGAACACGCGCCAATCCGTCGTGGAGTCCGAGCAGCGCAACATCGCCGCTCCAAACACGTGGTTTTCGGTTTTTTAGTTAAAATTATGCTGTAACAACTATTAGTTTTTTTAGTTATTTAACAAAAAAGGATTTAAAATGTGAAAAAAGTAAGGAAACAATATTATATCTTCATGGACAATGCAAAGAAAAAAGAGAAGAAAAAACAAAATCAAAAAAGCTAAAATTAGAAGCTCCAACAACTCACGCGCAACAAACCGCGTGGGCGACGGACGGCTCCGTTCCAACAACTCACGCCATCGTCCCTTCGTGCGTTGGTTTGTGTGAAGCGATCGTCGTCCGAGCACACGACGACTTCTCTTCTCTCTCCTCTTTCTCTCTCCTCCAGATTAGTTTTTTGATGATGTGGCAAGCTAACCGACAGCTAATGTAGGACTATTGGAGATGCCTTGATGTAGGTCGACCACAAAACTTAGCTATTAGAAGCAAAACACCTGAGAAAACATGATTATCAGAAGTATCACCATTATACAAACAATAGTTCCGCTCTCCTCTACAATAGTCAGAAAACTAGTCATTATAGCAGGCTGTCGGTAGTTCCACCGGCTAAAGACTGGTACTACCGATCATTGGAAGTACCACTATATACGTGCGGAACTACCAGTTACCACGGGGACGAGAAGACTTCACGAAGGTGTCTCTCTAGAAAAAATATACCGCCACACAAGCCGGTCACTCCGCAAGTTGGAAGTACTGCTCACACATAACCAATAGTACTGCTCGCTGGTCGGACACTCACACAGAGCTGTAAGTACCACTCATCGACTATACTGGTCCACGACCACGTCGGATGATTTGACTACTCAAATCTCCGACCATGTTGTCTACTTTGACCACATATGTCTCCAACTACGTTGGTCTCCGACCACGCTGGTTTCTAACCACATTGTCCGATTCGACCACACAGGTCTTCGACTACGTTGATCTCCGACCACTTTGTCTAGTTCAACTACACAGGTCTTCGATCACGTTGGTTTCAACCACATTGTATCAGTTACATCAGTTCAACCACGTTGGTTTCGACAACACAGATTTTGACTATGTTGGTCCCTCATTGCGCATGGCATGGGCAGAACAAAGTTGGGACCTTTGGCTCACTAGTGTTGGTAACATGTCAGAAAAAGTGACTAAAAACAAAAATATATTGGTCTCACGCGGACAACACGGTGCCAAATCTCTGCCGCATGGCCATCGTGCGGTAGGTAATTTTATTTGTGCTAATCACGTACTTAGACTAACTAATACCACGACTAAGCCCCTCATGCATGGTGGCCGTGTGGTCCGACAAATCAACAGTGATTAGACCTGATTAAATTCCTATAGAAAAATCAAGAGCCTTATTGTTACTGTGAATTTCGATTTTGTGTGTCCATACTTTTTCCACTAAGACTTTTCACATTAAATCCTCATTTTCTGTTCAGTTGATCGTGTGTCGTGTGTATTATAACACATATGCTTGTCGTTAAATCTGTACATGGTAATTATACGACGAATCAAACTCCTCAAATTAAAAGAAATGTTTGAATTTCTGTGTGTACCATGTTTGGTGGATCGACGCCTGAATCGAGATTGACCTGACGAGACCGGCCGGTGCGTGTGAGGATTCTCACAGCGATCGCAAGTCCACTGCTAGTATTGCAGTGTTTTATCAGAATCTCGTCTTCTTTAGGTGCCGTTTATTTGAGATGAAAAATGATTTATAATTGAAATTTTATTACAGTGGCTAAAATTACATTGTAACTGATGATAATTTATTTGATGTAACTAGATTTAAAAAAATTTAAAAATAGAAAAAAAAATATGTTAGCCTATCACAGATAATGCAAATAAATACAAAAAAACTCATAAAACTAAAAAATAAAATTTAAAATTTAAAAATAGTAAAAAATAAGTTAAAAATAAAAACCAAAATAAACGGGGCGATGGCCATGTCCTTATCGAGCAAACAAATTAGGGAACGGGAGGTGTATACGTGTGGGAGCCGCGGTGCTGTTCTCGGCCGGACAGATTGTTCTAGATGTGTGTTGATGTGGCAGCAAGAAGACGAACTGAAGCTAGATATTCCCAGTCCCGCTTGCGTGTCGGCAAGCAGCGTGTGTGTCTTCGTTAGCTTCTCTTGACTAGTAATTAACGCGATGTTGACCTTCGTTTCTGCAGACTGCAGTGACGCGCAGTTGGTGTTGCATCTGTCAATCATAGTGGAAGATTTGCATATGTCAGTCATCATCAGTGCAGTGTAAGTGTAACCGATGGACGCGCCTGGGAAAAATCTGTGGACAAGCGTCGCGCGTGCATGTCCGCGGAAGAGCGCCGAAAGATGCGAGGGACTGAGGAAGACGACAACAAAAGGCTTCAGTGTCCGGCATTTTAGTTTTAGGTGCATGGAATTCCGGGAACCGGTTTGTCTGATCACAGTGTGCATCTAGCTGACTGGCTCGCTGTGCACAGCATATGTTCGTTATCAATTGGTGACACGTACGACCGCACCGCCGCCCCAGTTGCTTCCTTGCCGTCACCGCGCGTTCACGGAAAAAAATAGTTCTTTTAGATGTTATAGCTGTAACTTATAATTTTTAGTTAAATATGATAAATCGATAAATTATTTTAAAAATTATTTCGATAAATCGTTTTGAAATGTTAATAGAGGATTCGTCATATTTATTTATTTATTTAAGAGAAAGTATAAGTTACAAGTTATTAATCGCAAAGAACTTATTAAAAGAAAGATCATCTGTGTCTGGCTGGAGTATGCAGTGCCTCGGGTTCATTGAAACGGTTAAAGGCAGGGTATCCATATGCACAGGATGTTTTCGGATTTCTCCAAAACACCTTTCCGAATTTCTGATGCTTTGCTTTGGGAAACTTCAATTCTAGCTTAGCTGCCAAGAGGAAGATTGAAGCCTTAGCATAATTTTAGCCCGTTTAAAAAACATATGGATTTAATTAATAACAATTCAATTTTCGTAAGGATCATAAAAATATTTTGCATTCCAAACGAAGTTCCAACTCCCTTTGTATCAAGGAGCTAAAGCCTTTTCTCCGTTTCTTCTCCGCTCAAAGAATCCAGCTTTTGGAGGAAGCTATGCTCGCTCCATCAAACACACCGCTCGACCCGACACAAACCCTGTCAAAATGGAACTACGGTCACAACTCACATCCAAGGATCGATTGGAAAGGTTGAAGTGATTGGTTGGCGTTCTGGTGCTAGCAAATTATTCTGTTTTTCTTACATCCAAAAGGAAAATTTGGTTTTGTAGGGCCGGAAAATCTACGGTTTAGGCTGTGATCGTTTTGGCTTCAGCTTTTAGTTTTCGGCCTATTTTCACTATTCATAAATTTTGCTTTTTTCTGAACTTTTGGTTTTTTGTTGAGCTTTTTTGCTGGTCCTTTTTTCCCGTATTTATTTGTATTATACGTAATGGGATAACATATTTTTATTTTTAAAATTTAATTATGCTAAATAAGTCTTTGTCAGCTACAGTGTTTTTTCAGCCAGCTGCAGTGCTTTTCAGCCATAAGCCACAAAAAAAAGCCCAAATGATCACCACTTTAGATATACACCATCAGCGTCCGAACGTTTGCTCGGTTGACTTGAGTGAGGTAGGCGGTGGCCACCTCGCCCGCTTGGCTTCGAGCTCGAGCGACGTATTTTGGGGGCATGTGAACAGTGCTCTTTCAATACTGTTTATGTTAACTGTGTCTCTTTGAGTACATGCGTGTATGTAGGTGTGTTCAGTGGTCAAAACACGTGCCCCGCTTCCGAATATCTCGGATCTCCGTCTATTCTTAAACATGTACATTGGATATACTCACGTAGATGTATATAGGCGTAGGCATGGTGTTGAGCATATATGTATCATCAAAGTTCTTTGGTGCACTTTATTACCGCTAAAAGATGCCACCGTTCCTTTTTATATCACACCATTCTCGTTAGCGTGTTTTCCGTTTTTTCTTTTTGTCACAATCAGTTGGTGAAAATCCACAAATACCAGTCCACCTTTCTCTCCTCATTCCAACACCAACACCTCTCTCCATACGCCAACGAGGGGATGACCATCCGCCAATCCCCCGCCGCTCACCTCCGTGGATCCCCCACCATGTCCTTGAAACTCAATTGCTCGTGGCCATGGCGGCACGCTCGACGGCGGCGTCCTCAACAGGGAACAACGAGTTGCTCCCTCTAGTGCAGTGCTTCAGATAGCATGTGGAGTTGATGGGGCAGCGAGATCCAACGATGGTGGATCAGGGCGGTGACATCCAGAAGCCGATGTTGGGGCGACGAGATTCAATGGTGGCGAGCGGGGGCGGCAACATCCTATGACGGGGACGTTGGTGGCTACAAAAATGACGCTGCCATGGCAGTCGTGTGTGGCCAGAGGCGGAAGGGGAGGATGTGAGGAGGAGGAGGAGGAGAGCACCAGCGGAGGGGAGGCGGAGGACGAGAATGCCGGAGGAGGAGAGAGAGCGGGAAGGGCGCTGCCACACGGGAGGCAGTAGCTTGGATGGTGAATGAAATAGCGGAGGGCAAAATGGTCATAGTTAATAGTAGGGACACAAGTTGGACGGAATGAGATAAACGGGAACAACACATTCATTTGGTGGTATTAAAATGTACCATATATTTTCGGTGGTATAAACCAAAACTATAATCTTTTAATATCACTAAACTAAATTTCACTATTGCAGAAAAAAGTCATCATAGACGGTTCAAAAACGTCATTACAAATGGTTTCGTGAGCTATCTGAATTTATGAGTCAGTAATGATATGAGGTCGTATAGACGGCTTTTGAACCGTCTGTGATCCAGACTTTAATTTAGAATTGTTTGTAATAATAAAATATCACGTACAGTTTTAATTTAGAACTGTCTGTGATTATAAATATCACAGACGGTTCAAACAAAAAAATCTGTTATACGTGGTAATATCATAGACGGTTCTTGTTAATAACTATCTGTGATACTTTACAGACGGTTTTCACCATGAATTGTCTGTGATATTATCTCTTCAAAGACGGTTTTTATCGTTGGCAGCAATGCAGATGGTCTCTAAACTAAAATCGTCCATGTTTGTATTTAATACTAACGGTTTTGTGGAACCGTCTATAACATGGCGTCTAGTATTAGACTTTCTGTAGCAGTGTTTCCTATCAAAAACATTGCTCCATTTTTTCGTGGACCTTTTTCATCTTTGTTCAAGTCACAAAAATGTTTTTCTAGAACGCAGGCTATGCCCAGCTTTTATTGAAAGCATACGAGCAGAAATACAGAGGTTTTAATTGGGACTCCAGTTCAAGTCACAAAAAATGTCACACGCCAAGTTAATGTTGGACTATGCTCGATGCCCATGAACGATCTAAACTTGCTGCCATCTTAACCTGGATCACTTGCCTAAAACATTGATATGTTTGTATGGACGTCCATGCTTGAGAAGTGAGACACATAAAGGATTGGGCCATATTGTTTCTTGCAAATTAAGACTACAGATGATTCACACAATTAAAGAGGAGTCAAATATAATCAGAAAGAAAGGAACGAATCAATTAATGTATCCAGCGAATGAATAAGTCCTAAATATCTACATATACGCATGAACCAATGAATGAATGAACCTACAAGGGTGTGCAACAATATACGGACACAATCACAACGAATATTCAAATCAGGGGCTCTGATCCGTACTAGAAAGAATCTAAACGAACAGCTCGAGCAGAAGGGGCGGCGCTTGGGCCGCGGCCTCGTCGCGGTGGCGGCGCATGTGGCCGCCGAGCGCCTGGCCCATCTCGAACCCGAGCCCGCAGATGTGGCACTGGTGGCTCGCCGGCGGCTTCTCCAGCTTCTTGGCGGGCCCCTTCGTCGCCGTCTCCGCGGCGAAGAGCCCCAGCGCGAGGCCGTGGCGGCCGCGCAGGTGGCTGGTCCTGTGCCCGCCCAGCGCCTGGAACGACGCGAACGCGCGGCTGCACGTCTTGCACACGAACTCCCCTGCCTCGCCGCCTCCGGCCGCGGCGCGGCGCATCCTCTTGCGCTCGGCACCGGCGCCGAGGGAGAGCGAGAGGGAGAGGGACACGTCGTCTTCTCTCTGACGCTTCATGGTCGACGAACCAAAGAACAAATCGATCAACCGAGGACGATGGGCTCAAAGACCAGACCGCGGGATGGATTCGGAGGAGTGGCTGCGTTGCTGTTGGCCGGGTTGGGCGTGTGCATGGTTGGCCTTTATATAGAGGCAAGCGGGGGGTGGTGCTCACGTGTACGCCACGTCGGGGCGTACGAGCGGCGACTCGTGGTTTGAAAAGGCCGAACCTTCCGTTTGCTTGGTGTCGATGTCACCTGGGACGCGCTTAGCTGCTTCTTGCGTGTGCGCTGGCTTCACACCGCGCGCGGCTGGCTGGACGGAAGGGTCCGCGAAATGGGATGGAGCAAGTGACGGTGTTAAACAAGGGCGTTTCGTGGTGGGGCCCGCCCACCGGTGACGTAGTCCGTTGCGTTGCGCCTGCGCAGTCCGCGTCGGTTTGACGGGTCGGCTTAGCCTTGCGCACGAAGCACGGACGCAGAGCGTTGCTTGATCAGCATTTCCAAATCGGGCTTTTGTTCGTGTTCTCGAAACAAAATGGCCTTGTTTACTTACGAATATGCTGCATCTTTTCCGTGAAGTTGCATACCACGCGCTCGCTCAGATTCCGTCAATGGCCATTGATTCAGGTAGAGACCCAGGAGCAAGTGCTCTTTACCTTATGACTTCTTAGCTTTTTAACCGGTTTTTTCGATTTCTTTTAGCAATCTCTATTTATTATACTAATAAATTACAACTCAAAAAACATCCCTAACTTCGTTCAAGCTGTTTTTATTCATCACTTCTTTGTCCCATTGTCCTGCTCATTTTGAAGTAATTTTTCCCTAATAACTTGTTCGTTCCTTATGCTTGCCATGTGCTCCTAGGAGTTAGCACGTGGCAACAGGGGTAGGGTACTCTGACATATCGATGTGCGCTAGGACACTACAGTACACGCATTGATCCTAGCCGGCCAACTCGATCTTCGTCTCAAATTGATCCCTCCATCCCTGCGTGTGTTCCATGACAGATTAACGAACATGGTTGCAGTTAGGGGCATGATTTGCACTGCTTGAAGGGGTTAGAAACGTGTCTTAGCAACCATCTTGATCTTTTATGACATTTGTTTACCGTTTTACTGTTGGGCCGAGGGGAGGCAGCTGTCCGGAAGCAGACGGGAAGGAAGAGGGCGAAAGGAAGGGCTCTCTTGATGCATGGGGAGAGAACGTGTTTCCCTCATAACAATTGTCTGGTATTATTCCCCCCCAAGTCGGCTTCTTTTCAAGTTGTTCTTCAAACAATCTTGTGACAATTTAGTTTCTCTTGATGGGGGAAACTCTGTTTCTCATGACAATTGTTTTGTTGTTCCTCTCCTAATGAAAAGAGAGCTTGGCGTTTAAACCTGAATACAGTAAACGTTCTGGACACAAACATATGGTAAACGTTTTCACAATGCATCTGAGTATGGCATGTGTTCACTGTACTCATGGGGATAACTAGTCTTCTCTACCTGAGATAACAGCAGAGGTGGGCCTTTCACTTCAATTATGAGCATCGAATCGCAAATTGAATTAACAAATTATGAGCCACAAACTTGCCTCAAATTCTCAGATGCGCAATTGCGAATGGAGACTCGGAATTTGGTGGCAAAGTTCGAAATTGAGGACCGAGGGGGTTCTGACTATACCAACAGATTGCATATTTGGATTTACAAAAGAGGAAGAAGTGAACAAAAGAATTGTTATACAGTACCATATGAGATCAATGAATCACAGGCCGGACGGTTAAAAACCTGAACGATCCAAAGCAAAACTCCAAGAACCAGACTAAACCCCTATCATACTAACAAGATCGAACAATCTTTCTCTTTCTAAAGGCATGTACAGCTCCTCTCGATTAATGATGCTGCGTCAGTCCAAATTGAGAAGCAACGTATCTGGCTAGGCGAATAGCTCGAGCAAGACAGGCGGCTCAGCGGCAGCGTGCCCGGTCACCTCCTCCGGCAGGGCGACGCTGCGCCAGACCCACTCGTCGGCACCGCTCATCTCCTCGCGGTGCCTCCTCATGTGGCCGCCGAGCGCCTGGCCCATCTCGAAGCCGAGGCCGCAGATGTGGCACTCGTGCTGCTGCCTCGCCTTGTCGACCTTGTGCTGCCTCATGGCCTTGGCGCCGACGCCGAGCTCGAGCCCGTGGCGCCCGCGTAGGTGGCTGGTCCGGTGCCCGCCGAGCGCCTGGAAGGAGGTGAAGGCGCGGCTGCAGGTCTTGCAGACGAACTCCCCCTCCCCCGACGACGCCACCACCGGCCTCCTCCGCGCCTTCTTGGCCGCCGGCCCCGACTCCGCCGAGTCCGTGCTGAGCGACAGCGCCAGCGACACCTCCTGCTCCCTCAAATGCTTCATCTCCGCTCCGATCTCCGATCGCCTCTTCCAAAATCTATCAGCTGAGTTCGACGGATCGATTGGCTTGAGGCTTCGATATTTTCTGGGAGAGTACACGGATGAATCGCGCGCGCTTATATAGGTTGTGTCTCGTGCGTGGAGGCGGTTTGTGTGGGGTGTGCGCGGGGGCTTACGTGTGCGCCAAGACGGTGTGGCCCGACCGACAAACGGCGAGAGGTGGCGTGGGCGGACCAATCGGCGGGAGGCACCGCGACGTGGATGGATGGGATCGGGCTCGCTCGGATATGAGCAGCCGACCTGTGGTGCGCGGTGGCCTCACGTGGCACGGCAGGCGCGCGCGTGGCGGCTCGCGGTTGCTTAACAGCGGGGCAACGCTAACGCCCGCTCCGGATTCGGCGGTTAATTGATTAACCGGAATAAATAATTCGAGTCGGGGTGGCTGGCTGCCTGGCTGCATTTGGGCTTCAGGCTGCGCGGTGCGTACGGTCTACCGAACCTTCTCGGGCTCCGAGAAATTAAGCACGGGCGGTCAATAGTCCCGTTCTTTAGGTTTGCCGTGGCTTTTTGCCTAAAACTTTTAAATGGTATCGATTATTAGTTCTTTAAAATATATTTAATTAAAAATGAAAATATTATTATATCTTCACAGATATTTTTTAAAAATGCCGTATTATAAAATCAATGTATTCTAAATACCTTTTGCCATTTAAAACGAGGCTGAACCATCCATAATTTTCAATCTGTGTACGTAATTTAGCGGGTATACTACCATGTCCCTTTGTGGGCGACCTGGCGTGACGGCCTGACGGTTGCTTCCAGAAGACCAAACTTGTACCGTTGTGCTTTGTGTATCCAGACGTGTGTTATGACGGCCGATGTCGATTCCTTTGAAGCCTCTAGAGCTCTGTAGATTTGTACTACTGTGTGAAGTCTCATCGTGACTTGCACGGCCGCACGGCCGGCGTGCTGCACGGATGCGGCAGCAACCAACCCGCGCGCCTTTTGCGGCGGCGCGCTCCAGCACCGCGCGCGAGAGACGTACGCTGAACGATCGGCCGGTGAGAGCCAGATAGCGGCCAGAGCCGGCCGACGGGGCGGTTTACACCGGCAGGCGCGCGCGACGGTACGTGCTTCGCGAGGCGAAAGGCCTCCGAAACCGAAACAACGTGGGAAAAGAGGGCAGAGCCGCACGGCGGGTCCAGTATTCTGCCTGTTCTACGGGCCGCATTTAATTCACCAGCGCGCGCGGACCGGTCGAGTGTTCCCGCGCGTTGGCTGACTTGGCTCGGAAACACACTAAATTAGCTAACTGAATCTTGCCGTGTAGTGAATAGTATCACAGATACAAGGCAACTGACTAGCGCTGATGGTAGCAGATCGGCCTAACGATGGAAACTGCATCTTCATTGTTTCGGCAATACCATAACAATGAATAGTAACTAAATTGCTGAGCGTTAACTGAACATCTGAAGAATTCTGTAACCAGCAAAGGCAGACTGTCAGCGATAGCAACATCTCCTGACGTCTTCTTTAACAGAAAGAAGTCGTTTTTGCTTAAACGGGTCATCCCCTTGGCGTCGCCCTAGCATAGCTCTTGTGCTATAATTTTGTTGGTCTATGGTCTTCTGATCATGCCAATTGGATGATTGGATGTATATAGCATGAACATGTTCATGATGAGGAACTAAGAACTTCATATCTTTCTTCTTCGATGGAGTTTTCTGGTTGTTTTTCCTAAGCGTTTGACGCCTCCTCATCGAAGCTGGCCTCTCGGAACTTCCTCCAGATCGCCTCGTCCCCGGCGGCGCAGCCGCCGCTGGCCGGCCGCGGGCTCGCCATGGCTCGGCTCGCCTCTCCTTTTCCTTTCTCCGGCTTTTCCTCTCTTGTTTTGAGCGCTGCGCGTGGAAGCTGGCTCGTTTTGGGGAAAAGGGGAAGGGAGAGAGCACCTACTAGGGGTGGCAAATTCGTGGGGTAAAATTTCGCTCGGCTCGGCTCGGTTAGGATATCAAGTTTTTTTGTAGGCTCGGCTCGGCTCGTGATGCGGCTCGAGCCACTCGAGCCAACAACCACGAGTCCGAATCGAGCCCGGCCTTCACGAGCCCGAATCGAGCCGAGCCAAGCCTTCACGAGCCTCCACGAGCCGAGCCAAGCCTTCACGAGCCCGAGCGAGCTCCTCGCGACACGAGCTTTTTCTTGATCCACGATTTCACGAGCCCGAGCTTTTGCCACTTCAGCCCCTACACGCACCACATGTAAGACATCTGAGTCAGCCGTTATAGAGAGAAAACAGGTACAGACCCCAGAGAAGTTCTTTCCTCAGTAGAGGGCTTCCCATTCTCACGAGGCACTGTTTCTTAAATAGTACTGGTCATGTTCTTTTTCAGCTTTTGGTTTTGATTTTTCTACAGTAACTAATTTTTAAACGAAGTATTTTTTAAGATATGATCTACAAGTTAATTGTAGTACGTATTGTACCAACTTCATTTATATTGGTAAAAACCGCATGTGAGTTTCTGTTACTCTGTAATCTCTCGTATGAACAGCTTAAAAATCATAAATTACAACAAAAGTCATAAGTCTCAGCCAAAAAAAACATACCCCATTATATGGTGAAGGTATACACACAAATGCATTTCATGGAATAGTACGTGTTCATGTTTTATAGGCTGTTATGTCTTTGATTAGATTTGAACGTGTGTAGAAGTTATGCACATATGTATATTGATTTAAGTAAATGTGTGTAAGTTATATGCGCTGCTTTGTACCCCTAAAAGTGTATTCCCGCGCGAAGCCACTCGGTCCAAACTGCATGGCTTCGTTTGCCTCATCGGGCAGGAGCAAGGCGCGCGTGCGGCTGCTGCTAGCCTGCTACTCTGGTGCCTGTTTGGCAGCTACTGGTACGACTAGTCAGCAGAGATTAGGTTTCCATCTTACCTGGTACGACAGTGTATTCGGACTTCTGGACATGTCCTTGTTCTGATTTGCAAACAAACTAGAGTGCTCTGCTCTCCCACACGCGCGCTGGGATTGTGGTTCGGTCAAAAGTGCCATGGTTTTTTAACGGTGTCTTTTGATTGATTATGAGATATATTAAAAAAATAAGGGATATTTATATTAAAAGGTTAATTTATTTAAAATGGTTCATGCAGTGATTATTAAAAATGGTTTATAGAATTATCTTGAAAAACTACTTCATTTAAAAATTGATTTCGAAAAATTAAAAGATAAGAGGTTGTGTCGAACATGGCCTAAAGCATTGACAAAGGGCAAGTTGCAACAAGATTCGACGGTACGTGCTTTCGTAGTCGCGGCTGCAAGGCTGCAAATTGACTATGGATCACTCGAGACCAAATGGCGATTTGTGCTTACTTGTTCTGGAAGTCGCAGCCCCGACCGACCGGCTCAATACTTTAACGAACGCATTAACTACTCCAACAAGTAATAATAGCAAGTGCGCGCGGAATGAATTCGATAAGCTGTGATGTCATGATAGTGCCTGTTTAACTTACTTCTTGGTGTCCCAAGCGAGCAGCGAGAACGTGCAGTAGTTCTTAGTTACTTCTTGGATGCTGGACGGACGAGTTTCATATCAACAGGCTTGGATAACAATAAACAGGATCGGCATCTATGTGTATGTCTTTTCAGTTTCTAAAAACTGTTTTTCTATAGTAACTAATTTTTAAATAAAATATCTTTTTAAAATAGAGTATACTAGTTAATTATAATACATACTATACCGACTTAATTTATATCGACAAAAACCATACGTGAATTTTTGTTACTCTGTAATCTCTCGCATAAACAACTCAAAATTCACAAACAGCAACCAAAAGATAAATATGCCCTATATCTCGGTTCTCGACACGGTTAAGCTCGTGCCTTCGCGCGCAAGAGACACTAATAATACCTGTCCATGTCCTCAGCAATCAACATGGTCAAAGACGAAGCATCCTGGCCCATACACGACTGTTCGGATGGATATCTTCACTGGCAAAGCACGCAAACTATGCGGTCTGTATGTACTGTACGTCCCTTCTTTCTGAAGTTGCTTACAGTTTGTTGCCTGGACGGTTGAACCAATCACCTACTGCTATGCGTCTCTGTTCTTTATGTGATTTACTGTACGCCACTACATCATGATCCTGGGTTGTCGATGACAGCTTCCTGCCACTAAAGAAGTGAAGAATAACAAGAAACGCGTTGCTTGCTGTTATCAAAAGACGCATACATTACATGCCGACAACCGCTGAGGACATGGCAGTAACTTGGAAGTTGTACGATTGTGGCTAACAACGTTGAGCAGTCACGATTTTTTGTTCCGCTTATCACACATTTCTGCTTTGCAGGAGAAAAACTAATTACAACCTTCGTCGGTGGCTACGTGCATTTCCTGTCTATCGTTCGGAATCTGAAGAATTCGGTCTCCTGATGGACACTTGTTAGTATACATACAGTGGTTTTGGGTCTATCCTAAGGATAAATACGAACGGTGTGGCTCATGAAAACGACGTCGGTGGCTACGTGCTCTCCTGGAAAGCAGAGGTCAGCCGACATGCTTACGTTGCTTCCGTTAGTAGTAGTAAACAGATGAAGCGGTACTCGTTTTCGGTGGTGATCATTTGGGCTTATTTTTAGTAGCTTATGACTGAAAAAACACTGTAGTTGACTGAAAAAACACTGTAGCTGACAGAGACTTATTTAGTATAATTAAATTTAAAAAAAATCAAAAAATATAAAAAAATATGTTAGCTCATTAAGTATAATATAAACAAATATGGGAAAAAAGAACAGGCAAAAAAGCTCAATAAAAAGCTAAAAGTTCAGAAAAAAATGAATTTTATGAATAGTGAAAAATAAATCGGAAGCTAAAAGCTAAAACCAAAACAATCACAGCTTCGTTGGCTTGAGCACATGTTAATCTCTACTATTCCTTTTCTGAAGTATTGCTTATATTTTACGGAACCTATTTCATTTTTCGCATAGAAGGGGGTCCTGGATTACAACCATTGGGGAAAGTACCGCAACCCACACAAGAATGGACACTAAAATATAACAAAATCACTCTTCCCGTTTCTTATCACTACTACAGTAAAGATCATCACAGACGGTTCAAAAACATCATCACAGACGGTTTTGTGAATCGTCTGAATTAATGGGTCAGTGATAATACGAGGTCATCATAGACGATTTTCGAACCGTCTGTGGTGCAAATATCACATACAATTTTTAACTAAAAACCGTCTATGATATTTATAAATCATATACGGTTTTTAATTAAAAACCGTCTGTGATATTCCCTTCTACTTCTAAACCTATTTCTGTTTATTGGCTAGCCTAAGGAAATGCTAGCTATGCCCTCTGAAACAAGCAGATCAACATGTACATGTATACATCCAATTCACATCTCAATTCATTTCACAAACATAAAACATCCATTTTTATTAAGATTAGAGCCTACCATTATAATATCCCAAAACAACGAGCAGGTTACACAACAAGAACAGCATGTTACATAACAAGAACAGAGAAAAAGATTACAATATCCCAAAACAACAAGCAGGTTACACAACAAGAACAGAGAAAAAACAAATATCCTCTATGCCTTCTCGGCCCTGATGCAACACATGAGCTGAATGTCTTCTCGCCCCTGCACGGTTGGCACGAGCTAGTTGCTTCTGCGGTGTCTTGCCTCCCATAGATTTGTGCGTCGTCTGCAAGGAGGAGGAGAATAGCAAGGAGTAGGAGAATAGCAAGCAGGAGGACAGCAAGGAGGAGGACAGCAAGGAAGAGGAGACAGGCTGGGTTTTGGTTATATTTATAGGGGAGGGAGAGGCGGGAGTTCGAAATTTTTGGCGCGGGAACGGAGAGGCGGAGTTACAATTCGTGGGGTGAGGATTGGTGGATTGAGGAGGATCGACGAGCCCAGCGGTCAGATTATCACAGACGATTCTATATATAGAACCGTCTGTGAATTAGAGCACAAATTTTTATATACCAACGCAATATAAGCAACTAGTCTGAAAAGATAAAATAGCAAAGTTTTATGTAACTTATATATACTCATTTGAAAGGTTTCGATGAGATCTACAACTTTTCAGTTGAAGCAAAATCCAAATTCCGAAAGGAAGACCAAGAAAAAGGGCAAAAACAGAAACCAAAAACTTGCGACGCAGGTTTAGGTCCAAAGATGGCCGATTTTCGGGGTCTTGGAGGGCGACTGGCGCAAGTGGGTCATTTTTTGGATCGGACTCGTCGTTAGCTTTCCAACGAGTACAAGAACGTCGAAAATGGACACCGTATGCAAAAGTTATGCCCGTTTTATTAAAGGTGTCTCAAAAATCAAAACTGAATCATACTCGGACTTAAGCAGGAAAATATGAAACTTTGAGAGATTGTAAGGCGGGAAACGTATCATAGACGGTTTTTATTATAAAACCGTATATGATACTGGAATATCACAGACGGTTTTAATTATAAAACCGTCTGTGATAATCTGGAATATCACAGACGGTTTTTATTATAAAATCGTCTGTGATATTCCAGTATCACAGACGGTTCAGCGGTAAGAACTATATGTGATACTCTTTTTTCCCGCCACAAATACCACAGACGACCTCCAAATTAAAACCATTTGTAATAGTGTATATCACAGACGGTTTCTCAAAACCGTCTTTGATTTGGTGTCTAGTATTATGATTTCTGTAGTAGTGTATATAGTCAATTGTTGTTTCTGTATGGTACATTGATATTATATGCTTATAATCAGTAATCATGATGCCATCATATGTCATTATGTCTAACATTTTTACTTAGAAACAGAAGAAAAACCTGCGGTTTCTTGTCTACGACCACTTAGTTATTGCAAATTTGCGTTTTTTATTTGCAGGGCATTTTCTTATGAATTTATGTCCTTTTCATTTAAAAGATTTTAAGAGTCAATGTCATAATTTGCGTAGTTTGATTATGTAAGAATGCCAAGCTAAAAGGAAGCGATGCTTGCAGAAGATCTCGTGCACACAATGTTGCACATTCTAAAAATGATGGTTATGTAAGATGAATGAAATCTGCACCAGAGCTGGTTTTATGAAGGGCGAAATAACATGTTACTACTACTGAAGCTAACCCTTTGATCTGAAGTCAAAATCTGAAAATCATGCTGGGCCCAAAAAGAAGTGTGAGCCTAAATTTTGCTCATCTAATGAATAACATTTACTCACTACATAACAACTCAGAGGATTAATAGAAATGTTGTCCTTGAGTTTCGTTTTTTTCTTTTGTAATGCATTTGTTTTTTTTACTTTTTACTACCTTATCTCCTGTTCCGGTTTACTTTGTGATAAACAGTTAAGGGTTTTGTTTTTACTTTTTACTACCTGTACAAAATGGTCATATACTCTTGTGTTGTTCATGTTCTTATTCAGATTGCTAGAGCTGTAAATGTTGAGAAGAACTAATAGTTGGGCTCTTGTTGTTGGCTTTGAACTTTATACCCTTCAATGATATAGCTACTATGTGAGTTTTTTACTACGTGTGTTTTGATAAAGTTACTATACATGCTTGCTTAGGTTACTCACAGTAATCAGGCTATGCCAGCTGAAGAAGGAAGCAATACCTCCCAATATGTTTTATGTGTTATTGACTCGTTGAAGAACTAGTTACAACATATCGTTTTACTTACGTTAAGGTGCCTCGAAGTTGCACATTCTGTCCTTTTCTCAGTAATTTTACCAGATATTCCTGTCGTTAACTATTTCTTATTGTTATATCTTTTTCCAGAATAGGATAGAGGAGAACAGGATTAAGCTCAGCACCTTTACACAGAACAATTACAGTTTGTCAAAAATCAGGCAAAGTAATACATCAAATGGTACTGATTTAGTCTCGAATTCGCTCACAAGAAGGCAAGACGATGCACTGTGTTCCTTGCATAGTCTTGAGGTGTCTCCTGCTGAGAAAGATGGTGGCAGTTGTCAAGAAGAAAGTTCATATGGCACATCGACTGTTATTTTTTGGTGGAAATCTAGGTGCAAAGAATGCCATTCGGCAGATAAAACTACCATAAGTGCCAAAACTTCCACCTTATACAACATGGATGTTTTTGGAGAGGCCTGTTTATAATCATACGCATTTCTCAACATCCCCACAACTCCTGCATATCTCCATTAGATATTGATCACAGAAATGTATATCCCCAAAATCTGATGTTTGCTGCTTGACGCTCTTGCTGCTGCTGTGCAGTTGAGGGAGGGAGGGAGCAGCAGCAACAGCAAATGTTCAGATTGAAAACATGCTTTCCATTGCAGTTTTTGCTGATATGGATTTTTGCAGTATATTACCTACAAAAAAGGTTTTGTTTTTCTTAAAAAACAAATGTAAACATGCACGCAGAAGATGACAATCTAATGTTTTTTCCAATGCACAGGAGTAAGGTCTCACAAGGTGTAAGGTTTCTCGGGGTTTCATGCAGGAACCAGAGGAGGAATGAAGACCAATCTGTACTTGGTACGCGAAGGATTTACTATGATGCAAATTGTGGTGAAGCTTTAATTTGCAGCGATAGTGAAGATGAAGCAGCTGAGGATGAAGAGGAGAAAAAGGAGTTCAAAAATTCTGAAGATTGTATTATTCGGTAAAGAAGCTTGGTACAGTTAGTTTCATTTGTTTTCTTTTGCCTTAATGTTCATTACCTCATGCTTAATTTCTGCACTGATCTGTGATTGACGGATGTGGTTATTTTGGCATCATAGTTTCCTGAAGAAATGCTATTGCACTTACTTTTCTTTAAAGTAAATGTTCAATCATATTTTCCTTTTGAAAGCACAATACATCTGTATACATAAGCAATGCAAGTATGACGGTTAAGAAATCGGCGCAATAAAAAGGTATGTGCTTGTCAGACTGTAGGGTACCTCCAAGTGATTAATTGGAATTTATTGATGGGAATTTATTTATATCTCTACTACTAAAAAAGAAGAACTAGTAATAGCACGTTCTTTCATCTCTATCTTCCTCTTAAAAAAACAATTCGACTATAGGCCTATTCGCTCCACTCCTCTTTATCCCCACCCTCCTCGCGCATGACGTGGCCATGATCTCTCCAACTCCACCGTTGCCTTTCTTTAAAGTAAAAGTTCAATCATATTTTCCTTTGGTCTTCTGTGACGCTGTCCTTTTTGTTATCTTACTAGTAAGATATCCGTATGTTATAACGAAAAACTAAATAAAAGTTATACATACTATAAAATATGATCTCAATCTGAATAATAAACATTAATTTTATCTCACGTCATCATATATCAAGCAAAATATATATGTTCATACTCGTAAATAAATTAAGCATCATATTAGTGAAGCATGATAGAACAAGCACCACATATATACAATATGTACAAAAATGATAGTAAACAATATTTTTCTGTAGCATTCTTAATACATAAATAACTGTCAGACCATCTTAAAGAATAACAAACCAATTGATAAATAGGACATCATGCAATAAACATAAACATTAACGAGAATTTTAAAATAGAACTGCTGCACCATTCTTCTGAAAGACTTATCTTCATCTCTAGCTTGTCAAGCAAAGAAAAAGCAAGCACACCCTACAAAATGGAAAACAAATAGTTAAACATCATAAATCCATTGTATATTACATATAAAAGATACGAAAAGATTTAATGAATTGCTTACATTATTTAATGTCCAAATATTCTGGCAAATGTATCATTCCTTATGTCAACGGCATTCGTGATAAAATTCCTTACATTCAAATTGTGCAGCACTACTTGGCACAGTCTGTTTCAAGGGAACATTATTTAAATTATGAAAGATGCATACTTGCATACATTATTTACTGGTTTTTTTACCTTAAAGCTCTTGTAGCTTATCATCTTGTTGTCCAAATATGAAATTTGTACAACCCATTGTCATTAATCAACCTTTTCAATAATATATCAATTTAATAAGGAACAGGAATAAGATGTAAGATGATAAAATATTTGTATTAGTTGCACACATATTATATCGACTATTCTTCTTCAGCATTATCACAACTAAAATATGGTTATGTTCACCCGTAAGTCTTCATTGTGTTAGATACCGCATAATAAGGCCCTGTTTGGTAAAGCTCCTGCTCCCAGCTTCTCACTAGATTCTCGTGGAGCTGTACCAAACACCCAACTTCTCAAAATTGCTGGATTCTGATTCTCGCGAGGAGCAGAGTTAGAAATGAACTAGAGAGGAGAAGCGGGTCTAGGGTGGATTCTCGTGGGGAGCCAGCTAACCAAAAACAAATTTACACATGAAAGTTAACCAAAATTACCCGCAAATGCCACTCAACTACCCCTCACCCCACCCGCCTCCCCTTCTCTCTCGTCCCGCCCGCTCCATCTCCCTCGGTTCGTCCGCTCTTTGCGCCGCCCGCCTCCCCATTCCTCTCTCGCGCCGCCTGCCTCCCCCTTCCCCTCTCACGCCGCTCGCCTCCCTCTTCTCTCGCCCCGCTGCCTCCCTCCCGATCTCCAGCACCACCACCGCTACCTCCCTCCCGATCTCCAACACCGCCGCCGCCGCCTCCCTCCCGATCTCCAGCACCGCCGCCGCCACCTCCCTTCTCGCCCGACTCGCCGCCTCCAGATTTGGGACCGCCGCTCCTTCTCTCGCCCCGCCGCCGCCTCCCTCCCGCTCCTTCTCTCGCCCCGCCGCCGCCCTCCCTCTCTCGCCCCGCTGCCGCCCTCCTTCTCTCGGCTCGCCGTCGCCTCCCTTCGTCTGGTCCACGGCACCGCTGCCGCCGCCTCCCTCCGTCCACAGCACCGCCGCCGCCTCCCTCTGTGTGTTGATTACTGTTAGCTTGCTGTTTGGCAGACAATGAAACCTAAACATATTTTGCTGTTTTTTCCTCAGCAATTGTCCTCTTGGCTGAAGATTATCTGAACAAAAAATCATATTCATTTTCTTTTAATCATGTATCTGAAATAAACAAAAAAAAGCAAAAAGATAATTGTGTGAAAACTAGAGGTAACATGGTCTATTTTCATCAAATCCCCCTTTTTGTGAATCTGGAGCTAACCTACTAGCCAAACGCTTTTCAGTGGCAGCTCCAGATTCTCAGAGAAGTGGATTATTAGAGAATCCAGAGTAGAAGCTGAAAAATGAGAATCTAGAGCTCTACCAAACAGGCCCTAAGTCCATCTCAAACGGCCACGGGGTGGCGCCGACACGCTCGCGCAGGCGCAGCCCGTGAAGACCCGCACAGGTGCACCGTGTGCGGCGTCGAGTTGGTGCTCGGGCAGGTGCTGGGTGGCCACACGAGGCGCCACCGCGCCGCGGGAGCCGAGGCCGAGGAGGCAAGGGGCCTGCTAGGCTAGGACCTAAACACTGCTCCCGCGGAGGACAGCACAGGCCTTGGCCTCTGGGGCTTAACCAAGGATTGTTGGACTGCCCTCAATAGCCTCCTCCTATCTAGATCAGGGATCTGGGATTTCTTCGGATTTTGTTTCTGATTTGGGTTTGTAATTTGGAGGTTATTCACTCCAGGATACTGCATGTAGCTGAGTTTCAGTTCTTTGTTCATGTATTACATGTTATTCACTCTTCAGGATACTGCATGTAACTGAGTTTCAGTTCTTTGTTCATGTATCACGCAAGAAACTAAAGATATGACAAAAATAAACTAGAGACATGACAAAATGACAAATACATTCCGGGAATAGCTCACTGATCCACTGATTATTCTGCAGTGCTTCCATGCGTCATGACTAAGGCAAAAGATGTATGTGCCTAATAGCTGGTTATCTCTAGCTGCTGCAATCCTCCTAATAACAGTTGTATTGTTTATGTTATAGGTCGCCAAGTCCGTTTCTTCTCCGAGTTACGTAACCGGTAATCCAGAGTTGCAAGTAGATGTTCCGGTTGAACACTGAACAAACGCAATACACTAACAAAAATGCAAAATTTAACGTTATCCTTCTCCATGGTACACTTCACAAACATCAACCCAGCCTCCCAGCTGTATATGCGCTCATCGATCATTACCAATGAGCAGAGTTCGTTTCCACCAACACTGCAAGTAGTTGTTCCGACTTAACACCCATTTGTCCAAATCCCAACAATTGCAATAACTTAAATAACGCACAAAGAGAGTAGCTGACAAAGAATGAAATGATAAAAATTACAAGCACCGATCACCACTATCTTGTCCTTGTTGTGAGAAAACCGTTCAAGAGCCGCAGCAAGCTGATTTCTGTGCTGTTGTTGCGTCGGCTTCCCCCTCCGGTTTGATCTTGATAGTTCTATCCTGAAACCAAGAGATGGCTGCTAAGGCGCTATGCAAAATAAAGTGCAAAGATGTCAAACCTATGAAAAGGGTTGTATGTACCTCAGGCTTGGAATCAGTCTCTGAGAGTCTCTGTTTGATATCTCTTGCTATAGAAAAGAAAACCTGCTCAACATTCAGGTTTGTCTTGGCACTCTGCAGGAATAATAATATATCAAAAATTATGCATGGACAATGAAGGCAAAAGTATGGATACCAATGTTTAGAAAAATGCCGCATTAAGCAACATTAAATTTCATTGTTATGTTACAATGAAGGAATGCCGTAACAGAAGCTGTGAATTCTCACAAACCGTTTCGAAGAACTTGATCCCATATTCATCAGCAAGCGCTTGCCCCTTTGAAGTGGGCACAGCCTGCACGAAAGCAATTGAGCAGATAAGAGAGCTAAGAGCTATTCCAAACATACAGTTTGAGAAATCGACTGTGAATTATAATTAGTATATAATGTTGAACATGTTTTCTGTTTTGTTTGCACTTTGAATTGACATATAGATCTCTAGATGACCATGCTAGAATCTAATGCACTCAAGATCTGTTTCCTGTATTGCATATGAAAGTAACCAATCCAGAACAAACATGTGTAGCAACAAGTCAGAATGGCAGAGTATACCCTTTTGCTTTCATCCATATCAGCTTTGTTCCCCACCAAAATTTTGTTCACATTATCGGAAGCATGTTGCTCAATGTTTCTGATCCAATTTCTTATGTCTGCGAGTCAGTAACAATGGAAAGAATCAGAATTGGAAGCTGAAGTACCATGTCAAAAGAACATCTGAAGCATATGGGTCAGTACTATTAAATGAAGACTCATCGGTGACATCATAAACAAGTAAAATTCCCATTGCTCCCCTGTAGTAAGCTGCAAAGAAGAACTGCACATTTCACAAACTTCATCCACACAATTACTAGAAGCAAACCAGAATTGCTCAAAGTAAACAAGGTTATAAGCATACCAGTTGTAATAGTTCGAAAACGTTCTTGGCCTGCAGTATCCCAGATTTGCAATTTAATCCGCTTGCCATCCAACTCAACAGTCCTTATCTTGAAGTCGATACTATTCAAAGAATCCAATGGGCAAGATTTATGAGTTCACACAAGCATTCACATGTAAAAAAATAATTCCTCGACCAGGTAGATAATTTTGTGATTGTTACATACCCAATAGTGGTAATGAAGCTAGTGGTGAAGGAGCCATCTGAGAACCGTAAGAGGAGACAACTTTTCCCAACACCTATATAAGTACATAAACTTCATAAATTGAACGCTTGCTAGTAAAAATGAAACAACATACAAATATATTTAGGCTATGCCACAACAAACAAAAACAAGAATCAACAAATATGTTAACTGGAAATATTCATAGAAGCTGAAAAGCCAACTGAAGAAACAACATCAATATGAGGTCAAGGCTTCCCTAATCCCTAGGCACACACAGTCAGAGAAAAGCTATGCAAAGCTACATATCAGTTATCCATTCCGCCTCAATGTTAAATTAAGAAGAACATACAACACCACAAAATAAATACTGGTTAGGCCACACAAACACAGATAAAGCTAGTCATTTAGTTGATTCTGAATTGACAGCTGCAGGTTAAGGGGGAAGAAAATGAAATTTATTCTCCTACTTAAACAATTTACACCAACCCCTAGGATGTTTGCCCTTACAAGGTTGAGAATGACCCAAGTTGTCATAAATTGGAAATACAAAACAAGGCATGATAACACAAACACTTCAATTATCTTTCATGTGGTACAACTTTTATTTGCACCTTGAATTTTTTGTGAAGTTCATATCATGAATGTGCTTGGAGCCTAAACTTAGTGCATCCGGAACCAAACAGCTCCCTAATATCAAACAAACCACAGGCTTTGGTCTTGGATTGCTTCAATGTCAATGCCCTAACTTTGAAGTGTAACCATAACTAAATCACAGCAGTTCAATTGTCAATTTGACACATGAAGTCAGTACCAAATTACAATTGCACATGCTAGCGTAAGTGCGCAAGTGCTGAAACAAAAAAATGTAGTCTTGCCAGTGCTCTTGGAATGAACAACCCCAAAATGCCCAAAAGTTAACTGGGATAGCCACTTACAATAACAGCTGATTGGTAACCAGAGCTTGTTCCTGACTTCATGTGGCGATCAATCTAACTACACCCTCACTTTAATTTCTGCTCAAGTTTTACAACTATATACCACGATTACTTGTATATTGCAAGCAGGAGCAGAACTAATCTTACAACGCACACACCAATCCAATAATACGCTTACAGAAACGACTCCCCTTAGTGCTGTCAAGAGGTTAGATTCACTCGCCCATTCGCATTTCACACAGCCATCTACACAGACTGATCTAGGCTACCGGATCCCAACCAACAAATCAAATCAATCGAAGCACCAAACTTGACCCCGAAGCCATCAGATCTCGCGAAGATCGAGACACGACAGGGAGAAGGGGCAGGCAACTCACCGCTGTCACCGATGAGGAGGAGCTTGATGAGGTAGTCGTAGTCGGCCCGAGCCCTAGCCGGCGGCGCCGCCATCGCGCCCTATCTCCCAAGCCCTAAACACCACCAAAAACAGCAGCAACCAAGCAGACCAGATCAAAAACCGAAGAGGCAAACCAGACCGGAACGAACCGGGCAACGGAATGGCGCGAACCGGACCGAGCAAAAGAGAGGATGGCGTCGCGCGCTCCGATGCGGCGGCGATCAACCGATCTGTGCTTCGTCTCCCCTCACGAGCAGCGAAGGAGAGGGAGCACGATCCACACCAGGTTGGTCTGGCTCGGCTCGATCGGAGGAGAGGGGTGGTGGAATCGGTCCCTCTGTGGACGTTTTTACAGTACACGCATCGACTGGGTCGTGGCCCGGCCCATGTAAGCCCATTAAGCTTATGGATTACATGGGCCAGGCTTTATGATTTTTCTACCTTTTCTAGCACGGGGTTGGTTCTTGGGTGTATGGCCCATCATCCCCTTTGTAACTGGGCGCGGCTTTTAAGCACCCAATTTCCAAATATAGAATCGTCCTCGTTTTTTCGGCCTATTCCAATGTGTTCCTGCTTCTGGTTTCTAAATTTTTAATTTTGTTTTTTTAGTTTTTAAAACTTTTTGGACTTTTTTTATATTTTCCTATTTATTTTTTAAAATTTAATTATGCTAGAAAATTAACATCATCTACAATGTATTTTTAGCTGTTATAGTATAATAAACCAAAAGCTTGAACTTACCGGCCCAAATAAGCACTACCTTTGTTAACATCAGGTACAATATATTTTCAGTCGCTATAGTACCCAAAAAAAATCAAAAGCTTGAACTTACAAGCTCAAATAAGCACTACCTTTGTTAACCCGTTTTGGACACAGAAATTTCGTCAGTTTAAGGTGGTGATCGGTTCGGCTTAAAAGTTCATGGCTTATAGCTGAAACACACTGTAGCTAGCTGAAAAAAGCATGGTAACTGACAAAAGGCTTATTTAGCATAATTAAATTTAAAAATATTTAAAAATATAAAAAATATGTTAGCCCAATATATATAATACAAACGAATACGGGAAAAAAGAACCGGCAAAAAAGCTCAACAAAAAGATAAAAGTTCAGAAAAAGACGAAATTCATGAATAGTGAAAAATAAGTCAGAAGCTCAAGCTGAACCGATCCGAGCCTTGGTAGATGTCGAAAAAGCTCTCACGATCTAAACATGGTCTTAAGATCTGGCCTATGAATTCATATTGTGTTGCCGACCTGTCATGTGGTTGCGAGTAAAAAAACGTAGAGCTGAAAAAAAAAATCTTGTTTAACAGTAGTAGGACTTGTCGTCGAGTGATTACGTAAACACGCTAAGTCGTAGTACTGCAGAAAATACGGATTATGAAGTGCACTTGTCCAGGCAGAAACCGTTCAAACTAGGGGCGCGCGAGTAGGTAACAAGACGTCGTCGAATGGCCGGCTTTGCTTATTTAGCAGCCTCACATACTTGCATAAGCACCGTCTTTGCTCAATTAAATTAGTAAGACATGTCTTGATCTCTCGAACAAGCACGAAATTTGTAGTATCCACCTGCACAGTTTGAGTTCAATTTCGTGTTTCCATACTAGTTTTTGACAGTTTGCATCCTCTACGGATCAAATCCGATCGCACGTGTCGAGACATCAGGGAGCCACGGAGCTTTCAGAGCAGAGGATTAGTTGGACTCAGTAGCACTAGCGTAGCGCCAACCATGAAATGAGGAAGTCCAGAGCTCAGTGCGCTATAATTATTCGGATCAAACCAAACCACCGGCTCCTAAGAGCAAGTATTATAAGAGGCTGTAAGCTGGCTATATGCTGAGATGGAGGAGAGAGAAGAGAGGTGGGCTGTAAGCTTACAGCCAGCTGAAGCACAAGAACCAAGAAACTTTATGAGAGGAAGGGGTAGGTCATATAGCCTTCAGCTGGCTGTAACTACTATATGAGTAGGCTGATAAGTGGGCTGTAAGTATCCATACAGCCAGCTGAAAGCTGTATTATAAGACTTGCTCTAAACCAGCATCATTTGTTTATCAAAAGAGAAGCCATTGACACTAATGCCTCTTTCAGGGATTTTGTCTTTTATCTTTGGCATTTTCAAAATTTAAAATAAATAGGAAGATTTATTGAAGTGGATTTCTCTAAATGACTTTTTAAGTTAAAAACCGTGTACGTTATTCATGTCGGCGTCTCCGCTATCCACTACTGTCTCGCAAAGCGCAGCTAAAAACCATAAGACATAATCCAAACATTCTCTAACCATTGATCGGTATACTGCACAAAGGCTGACCGTGCTAAGCACTCAATCGACAAGGCTTTGTCCGAGATCAATTGGCCCAATCATCTTGCTCCCTCCCAAATCATTCTACCAGATTCGTATCCTCTGACTTTGCGTTGTAATGGTACCGTGACATAATCAATCCAGACCATCTGATGAAAAAGGAGGGAACAAGGTGCACTCGATAATGTAGTATTTACTGTAGCACCTAGAAAACTAGTATAGTGCCCGTGCTAACGCCACGGCGGCATTTCAGGAATGCACATGAAAACAACCAAATGACGATATTTGTTTTCATAGTTTAAGTTAAACGCAATTGTATATCACCATGTATATAATCTGGAAAACACTCATGTATATCACCAAAGAAGTTCACTCATGAAATTACAAGCCTAGGCCAATTATAATGCATAACAAGACAATAATAAGGCATGTCTCGCCTGAACCATCTAATTTCTGATTTGCTTAAGTAGGTCTTGGAGTTCTCCAGGGATAATGTCTTTACATTCATTTTCACTGCTCTTCAAAATGTCCACCAAGAAATTCGTCCTCAGTAAATGTGATCGCTGTGCATGGCAGATAACAAGTTAATTTATTAATTTGCTATGTAGTCTACAAAATATACATAGAGAATATTATATGCTCACAATGTTGATAACTGGTAATCTTACGCCATTCCACGTCGCAATGAAACTGTATACAAGGAAGCCTGACAGGTTGCTGGAGAAGAGCACGTGTTTAATTGTTATAGATAAATCAAATGATATTTGATAATAAAGATGAAACATATTATAAGTTATTACCAGTCCGTAGTTTTTGGAACCCATGTTGGGAATTTACGACGCCAAGAAAAATATCGTCTTTCCACGCAGGATGTGCCAATTCCATGGCGAGTTTGAAATTATTGGCAATGTTATGTAATTTGTGTATATATGGCATGCATGGATCAGAACCCTTAAACATTCCATTTTTAGGATGAGGATCCATAATGGACACAGTTCTGGACTCGGTGTCTAGTATGTATAATGTGTAGTGCTCCATTTGACGGTATGGCAGTAGAACCTACAAACAAACACCGAGTCTATAAGTGACAAATGATAAAACACAAGTTTTTAAAGGAGGATATAAAACATATCTTACACTGCTGCAATGTGAAATATCGTACTCCATGTCAGGCCATCGTTCAAGCAATTTTGCGAGTTTTTGGCAGTCTAGCTTGTCACACCGCCGCGGATCTCGTCCAAACTGAGATATGGACTGTTCATTTTGCAAAATTTAGAATTATTTGTTTATATATATACACACACACACACAACAACAACAACAACAAGGGAACAATTATATCAACTTACACAGAACTGGAGGTCCATATAGTGGAATTTGTCATCTAACCACAACAAGGCTTCGTTGCACGCAACCGTCCGAACACCCATGTTGAAGCAATCACAATCAATGGGTTTATTTGCATCTATATTTATGTATAGTGCTCGATTCGTCAGGAGCCTGTTCTTATAGGTATCACAAGTGGATTTCCCACGTCTCTCATAATTATCATTTCTATGTAGCCAATCCATGGTTTCATCCGGTAAAATATTTTCTTTGCCAACTATGGGTGATGCTTGGTTCAGAGTTGAACACCCTGATCCATACGTAGGTTGTTGGCCTACCGTGGGGGAAGCATCTGCGATATTTTGAAATTTAGACTCTGATATATAACATATAACATGTTAGCAAAGCAATATAGACTATTATTTACCTGCAGAGGCTTGTACGTTGCTACCTATTATTCCTGGAGGATTTAAAACCGTTGAGCACCGTGTACCATATGGTGATAGGACGCAACCTAACGTGTGTAAACTCATAACTATGCAAATACTATACTTTTTATAGATGGATATTTGAGCGTAGTCATGACGACCACTCACAACATGGTCGAACCGACCACTCACAATGTTGTCGTTACCGGCCATTCACAGCCTGGTCAAAACGGACCATTCTCTACGTGGTCGTTACCGACCACTCTCAACGTGGTCGAAACCGACGACGCACAACTTGGTCGTAACGTGATCGTTACAGACTACTCATAACGTGGTTGAAACCGACCATTCTCAATGTGGTCGCGCAACATGCACTCGCAAAATAATGAAGTAGCAGTCCATATACATCTTTTTTTAATTATCCCAATGTTAAATTATAAAAGTATGGGCAATATTTTGTTGATAATTAGCATTTTTACGGAACCAACTGCCCACATAAGAATGTGAAAGCAATACATCTAACAACAGAAATGAAGAAAGGAATACTAAAATGAGAAAGTGATCTGTTGTGGGGGATGCCCAACTCTCTAGTCCCTGACTCGAACTTCTTAACCATTTCTGCGCCGAAATATATGGAGTCACTTCCTGAAAAATGGCACAAATTGCTATAAGCACCAAGTTCAAAAAAATCACATTGCACTTGCATTTTCATCTCTCCCCACGGAACATAAAATGAAATCTATCATTAGAGTCAGAAGAGGATTTTGGCATCTACAAAAGGAGTCCTTGATTGGTTATAAACCTGAATTACAGGTAGTTATCATCAAATCTTAGTGCAACATATATCACATGTCTTATTTTTTTTTCATTTCAGATTTCAAAATGTGGTTCATCGCTTTAACCTCTGTTCTTTTCAATGTATGGGCAATAGGGTCCTCCATGTCAGCAATTTCACGAATGGATCTCGCAAGGCTTGTTATCTACACATAGATAATATAATGAGAACATTTAAAATGACCAAAAAGATTAAAAAGAGAAATAATGAACGTGAAGGAGATACTGCCAAAGATATATATTTGACCTACCTTTCCTGGCTTTATGGTCATCCTAGCAACCAATGATTTCTCATAACCTGCATCTTGTGCCACAGCCAGATCAGCTTCGTTCTCAGATATAATTAAATCTTCATTTGCTTCTAGAGCATTTGCAATGTCTAGCAATATCTTTTTACGTTCCTCCGATGACAAATTCTGTATAGGTGGCCACATACAAACACAATAAATTAGCAAGGGCAGCAAGAAAACCAAAATATTGAGATAAGATAAACTTTCCTTTGATATGTATTATTCCAAAAGAAAAGACGATATATTTTTGTATCCCTCCAACATGTACATGACAAAGAAAAACTAAGTACATGATAGTTTGGAAATGTCAATGCTTGCTTGTTTCCAGAGAAAAGAAAGAAATAATACCTGTAGATGTCTTGAGCAATCTCTTGCAAAGAATCGCCATCTCACGGTCGTCACTTCCTTGGAACAATCCCATAAGTTTGCTTCATTATGGAAAAGCGTACCGATTTTCTCTCCTCGGAGAATCTTAATAATGTTATCTGTTGCAAATCCACTTCATGGATAGTAACAAAAGTTAAACGTGGAAAGTACCTTACAAGTAGACTTAAAGGTAAATTTGATCACGGTGGCAAGCACAAGGCTGTTGTTGGCAGTTGAAGCATTGATAGGAGCCAAAATGCACAACAGGCTTCCCTACTTATCAAAATGAAAAGTCAAGCCTCCCTAAATTATAACTGCTTCAATCAAGCAATCAAACACTAAATGTGGCAAGCAGAATTTTCAAGATGCGAAATTTGATAGTACTTTCGAACGCTATTCAGATTAATATTTAAATTCAACACAAGTCGCCACAGAATTCCTATTGGATTATCCAAGGCAAAATTTTCATGCACCAACTCTCCACCTCCATAATAAATTACCAAATTTCTTCTCTTTAATACTTTTGAAATACCCAATTATAACAATGATTAGTCAATGTGTAAGAACCGATCAGACAAAGATAACAAAACCTTGTGTGGCTAACCATAATTAATAAGTAGAATATAACATTCTTACAATGGGAAAAAATATAGAAGATGGTGTTGCAAAGATGTTATCTTATAGCAATATCTGTATCTATGCATATGGCTACATTTCATGCTATAATAGCAGAAAAAAATCTTACTCACCTTGCAATTACAACAGTATACCCTTTGATGCAGCAAGAATAAAGAGATAGCCACTTTAGCTTGCATTCCACCTCTTCCTACACGAGACTTCTCCCGAAATTAATTAGCTTCCCGTGTTTTTCATTAATGTACGTGTGGAAAATCTTGGAGTGAGGATCACTCGGTGGACCGCTATAGAGTCCCTCCACATCACCGAGCGGATAAGAAGATCGCATTCGCCTCCTCGCCAACAATGCCAAACCGTCGTTATCCCGAATATACCTGGATGAATCCTACACATTAAGTTAATTGTTATAATCACTAAAGTGGAAATGCTAAAAACACAAAATGCTGTAGTTTTGAGTGCTCAAGGCAAAGTTTTGACGAGAAAATGCCTCGTATGGTTGTCTCTTAGTACTGATGGCGTCATTCATCAGGGCTAGACCCGCACTTGGCTAAATAATGTATCATAGATCGCCATTAAGCCGCTCTGACCGACAAAGAAGACACAGCCTTCCCATTCAGGTCCATCTCTAGATTCTGCAGATCAGCGAAACTGCAAGAGAGGAGAACTGTCAGCAAGCAATGCCATTATACCAAAAAGAGGGCATATTTTGGACACCCCCAAAGTTGAGGTCCTAAAAGATGCCTTGAAAAGGTTAAGGGGCTGAATTGGACCCAATCCTAGAGTTGAGGACAAAAAGAGGACTTTGTGCGAGCCAATAATATGATCAGTAGAAGATAGCTACATTTGACAAACCCTTACGCAACAGAGATTTCCTAAAGGTACATACTCTGTTCTTCAACATTACCTTTACCCAGAGATTTCCTAAAAGATGCCTTGAAAAGGTTAAGGGGCTGAATTGGACCCAATCCTAGAGTTGAGGACAAAAGGAGGACTTTGTGCGAGCCAATAATATGATCAGTAGAAGATAGCTACATTTGACAAACCCTTACGCAACAGAGATTTCCTAAAGGTACATACTCAATTTCAAGAAATCAGGATTGGTTGTTTAATTGCTTATAATAATGATCTTTCCTATTAAACTATAACCATAATTAAATGATCTTTGTATAAGCTATTAGAAAGGATGTCACCCTAGTCTCATCTTCGAAATCATCAGATTGATCCAAACGTAAATGAAGACATGGATGAAGGATACCAGGACGAAGGCAGAAATCCTTGATGAAGGATGAGTTGAGCTCAATCATACCCCCAATAGAAGTTCTTGGGCCACCAATGACGATCAGCCTCTCGCCACATGCCCTAAATGCAAGGCCCCATCCATTCATCGACACGGAACGCTCTGGTAATTTTCCAAGAGTGATCCACTTGTTATTCTGCTTGTCATACTTCTTCATGTCCTTCTCGCAGAATCAGCAAAGATACAACTCATTCTTCACAACCGCAATAAGTGGGGGTGCGCCGCTCACTCCATTGAGACCCTCAGACATCTTCTCAATCACCCTCCAAGACTGGCTCTGCATGTCATACTCCTCTCCACAGGTCAAGACCTTGTTGTTATTGGTCACACCGCCTATGACATAGAACTTGCCATCCATGAAGACAATGTGTGTCATTCCAAACACGAGCAGCTGGGTGCCCACAGCCAGCGACTCCTTGTCGGAGCACATAAAGCACTCGTCTGGAGGCATCTTGGGCACGGAGATCCAGCGCTCACGGTATGGGTGGGTCATAAGCATCCCACTCTAAACATTGCACGAGAAGTACACCCAAAGCTCAATTAAAAAATGAGATGTATATTTTGCTTAATAAACAAACAGGTAGCCAAGAATATATATAGCTCATATAGCTTATTAATGCATAAAGTATGACAGGCCACAAATAACGTCCTACATGTGAGTTTTACAATACGAGCTGCATCAGCACCAAGATATAACATACAATGTATCAGCAGACCAATACAAAACAAAATAAATTTTGTAAAAAATAAAACGAACAGGTGTTTGTGGACTATTAAAGAAAGCTCTCAAATCATATCCATTTTGACTTTAATTTGAGGGAGTTGATATTGGAGGCATACCAATGACTGATGTCTGGTTGCAATTACAATTTGTCACTCACAGATTGTTGCTTCATTCTCTCCTCGACAATATAACCCTGCCAAATACAAGTGAATTGCATCAATCACAAAGACTCTATGCAGTGTGGACCACATTAGCCACATCTAAACTAATCTAAAGTAAACAGTAAACACCATGTGTTTATGAGAAGAGCTGAATGGGTCATGAATTCACAGCTATGCTTGACATTCTACAATGGAAAACTTGATCAACATCTAAAATTTGAAATTGGCAGTACAGACAGGAACCTGATGCAACATCAATGTTACAAACATCAAAAATTGTTTGTGCCCACCTTTCAATTTGTCTCACTTTATGATTATATGAGTAAACACCTATATCTGAAATTCTGAATACTGGATATATAAAAGATATATAAAGACATTATCAACCCTACAAGTGTAGTATAGTCATCTTCTAGTAGCAACATTTGACAGCTCTTGCGGTTTCTTGTTTGATAGTGATTACCAGGTGCATGCGTATCCAGCCAATTACTTCGATATATTGGGGTCAGTAGAAAAAATTATATGTAAAGCTTCCTTTTTGGAGTAATTCTACTTTGAAACTTACAGCTCATGGTAAAGAATAAAGCTCCTAAAGCAAGACATGGGAAAGAGTTCCTTGAACATAATAGAAGCTAACAAACTATGTAAGCCTACATTCGTCTAATAGTTTGTGCTTTAGGGGGAAAGAACAGCATATGAATCCAAATGCGACTGAAATGAACATTCTTTCACTTTTGATGCCATTATTTAGTCCAGTCATGCAACATGTTGGCATCATCGCTGTAACATCAATTTAGCTGTTCAACTACGTGTAAGTGCAACGATAGAGCAAAACTAAATATGTAAATATAATATGATGCTCAGAATAAGCTATAGGAACTGAAACTAATGCAAATTCATAAACTGTTTGACACCAACCATTAATCAATGCTCGATCCCTACGACCGAGTGGAAAATCCAGCGTTTGCAGGGCACACTTGATAGGACAACAATTAGATTTGTATGTATTACAAGCAATGCAAAATATCCTCAACATTAGATTTAAAACCTTTGAACATGACATTTTCAAGAAAATCATGCGTAGGACTGAATTAACTATGAATACGTGGTGGTCTATTCTAAATAGACAATTGATGAAGAATCACTTTAATCGAGTAAAGAGTATCTTTTCAGTAGCAACCTTTTATAACTTCACCTCAAATAACAACAAAAACAGAGCTTCGATAAAATCGAATAACTCCTTATTAAGGTTTAATAAACGCTTCTCTGAGTTTTTAAATAACACTTTCTGCAAGAACAAGAACATTTGATATCAATGTCACCAATAGCCACCACCATATTTACTTCACAATCAAATATAAAGCCTTTAACAAAAGAAAACATCGAACCAACCAAAGAATCTTTTTTTTGATATATGAACAATTCCAAAGGCGTGACCTCTAGCAATTTCAACAATGAAAGCCACGCCCATTCTCACGGATCAAACAAAAATCCGATCATATTCTCACAAGATCATCATCCATTCACCAAAGCAACAATCTTACTCGACCAACCAAATCAAAATGAGTTAAATGGGTTAAGTAATCACACGAACAAGAACAAACACTTACCCCATGAGGTTGACGTGGAGGCGGGCGCTGAACTCGATGAAGAGCTCGTACTCTTCCCGAGGTCGGCGGCGTTGCCTTCGGGGGAGGCCTTCGGGGGAGGCGAAGGCCTTCGGGGGAGACGGGGGAGGCGGTGGAGGCGCCGCCCTTCGGGAGGCGCGCCGGGGAGACGACGGAGGCGGTGGAGGCGGGGGAGACGGGGGAGGCGGCGCCCTTCGGGGGATGAACGATCAGAACGATCTGCGGGTCTGGAAAAGAAGACGATCACCTGCATGCAGCTGCGAGCGTCAGGGATGCGGTTGATTAAGTATGCCTTCGGGGGAGGAGGCGGCCTTCGGGAGACGGGAGGCGGTGGGCGGCGCCCGCCGGGAGGCGGGAGATGGGGAGACGGCGGCC
The DNA here is from genome assembly GCA_036346575.1 of Dendrocalamus sinicus. Taxonomy (NCBI): domain Eukaryota; kingdom Viridiplantae; phylum Streptophyta; class Magnoliopsida; order Poales; family Poaceae; genus Dendrocalamus; species Dendrocalamus sinicus. Next base: position 31,155,853 of record CM070649.1, on the reverse strand, counting down.
TTCGGGGGAGACGGTGGAGGCGGTGGAGGCGGCGCCCGGGAGGCGGGGAGACGGAGGCGGCGCCGGGAGACGGAGGAGGCGGGAGACGGAGCCGCGGCCCGGGAGACGGCGGAGGCGGTGGGGCGGCGCCGCCGAGGCGGCGCCTTCGGAAGACGGCGAGGCGGGAGGCGCGCCGCCGGGAGACGGGAGACGGTGGAGGCGCCGCCCCGGGAGGCGGGAATACGGAGGCGGCGCCTGGGAGACGGGAGGCGAGACGGGAGGCGGGAGGCGGCGCCCCGGGAGGAGGAGGGCGCCCGCCGGGAGACGGGGAGACGGTGGAGGCGCCGCCCTTCGGGGGAGACGGGGAGGCGAGACGGGGGAGGCGGGGGAGACGAGGGAGGCGGCGGCCTTCGGGGGAGACGGCGGAGGCGGTGGAGGCGGCGCCCGCGGGGGAGGCGGCGGCCTTCGGGAAGAGGCGGAGGCGGGGGAGGCGACGCCCTTCGGGGGAGGCGGGGGGATGACCGATCTGCGGGCCTGCATGCAGCTGCGAGCGTCTGGGATGCGGTAGGGTACTGCAGATCCATTGAAGGATGATCGTCAGATATGGTTGAGTAAGGAGAGAGAATGGAGGAGAGTTAATCTGGTGCGTATGTTTTTATGATGGTGTATTTCTGGGTGCATATTGTGGTGTGGACGTAGTTAAGGTTATGACTGTGGAGCAGGTAATTGTTGGGTGGATGTAAAATAATTCGAACTGGTGCTTTATTAGTTTAGATACTGTGGTGTTTTTTTAAACCAGGTAATCTAGCGTATTGGTTTGGTAAATGAATGACTGAGATTCATCTAAGAGCAAGTACAATAATGATCTTATAGCCAAGCTAGTCAGTATTTTTGCTGATGTGGAGGAGAGAAGAGAGGAGAGAAATGAGAGCTTGGCTCTCATGCAAGCAACAAGCTGGGCACGGGAGCCTATGCAGTGGTGGGCCTAGATAATAGTTGTATGTGAGGAGGAATATGAAAGAGAATGTGAGATATGATACCACATAATAATAAAAAAATCTTTTGTTGACAAATTATTGTATAACTTGGCTCTTATAACTTGATTTAGAGCAAGTCCAATAATAGAGTCAAGTGTTTAGCTATAAGTCAAGTTATAAGAGCCAAGTTATACAATAATCAGTTTTCTATTTGTCTACAAAAGATTTTATTATTATTATGTGGTACCATGTCTCACATTCTCTTTCCTACTCCCCCTCACATACATTTATTATCTGGACCCACCACTGCATAGGCTCCCGTGTGCAGCTTGTTGCTTGCATGAGAGCGAAGCTCTCCTCTCTTCTCTACTCCACATCAGCAAAAAATGCTGACTAGCTTGGCTATAAGACTATTGTTGTACTTGCTCTTATAGCCAAATACTTGGCTCTATTATTGAACTTGCTCTAATGGTAAGGTATTGTAGCCCTCTACCATTGCTATTGGTGCTGCCACGTGTAAAGAAACAGAGACGAAAATAGGAAAGAAGAACGGGGAAGCTGCATTCCACGCACTGATGCACACAATCAAGCGCCGTTGCTTTCAATCAAAACTAAGCGTCCGTCCATCATTGCCTCCCAGGTCAAGCACCCAAGTTTGTATACACACACTAATCCGTGTACAAAATTACAAATACTCTACACCGTCTTAATTAAAAACAGATCACAGGATCACCAGTCCATTGCTTAAGCCGCCTAACCACACATCGCCACAATAAAAACGCCGCCATGTCGGCAATTTAAATCTCGGCCAAACTGACAAAAAAAAAGGTCTTCATTTTTTTTCGTTTATAACTTATAATTTTTAAAAGTAATTTTTCAGGACATTATTTTTAAAATAACTTATTAATATTTAATTTATTTATATTAATACTTATGCTAAAACTTAAAATCTTGGGCGTAGCCGAAAAAAATCACGCAAAAGATGATGCCAAAACGGAACGAGCAAGAGACAGAATTGGTACCTTCCCCAGGTGCCTACACGGAAACGCAAGTGCAATTCCACGGAGGCGGGGCACATAAGGCAGGCGCGGAATCCGAGGCAACCGCTGCCGCGCAGCGGAAGCGCCGCCACCGAACGCGCCCCGCCTCCTCGCGCGGCCGAGCCGAGGCGACACGACGCCCCCTCCCCCACTCGTCGCCACCGATCCAGCCCTTCGCCTCCGCTCCGCTCCTCGCGGCGCTCCTCAAATACGCCCCACCCACCCGCTCAGCCGATCACCGTGGCCGTACGATCCGGTCGGAGTCGAGGCGGCTGTCGTGTACTTTGTGGGCGCGGGCTTGGATGGGCGGGCCGTGCGCGAGCAGTGGCCGGCGGAGGTGGTCGCAGCGGTCGTGCCGGACTGGAGGGGGCGGGGTCGTGAGGCGGACTGTGGCGGCGCCGGCGCCGGCTGAGGGCGGCGCCAGCGCAGCTTCGCGGCGAACTGTAGGTTAGCGTCTGCTCTCCCCGGGTTGAATTGCCGTGGCATTTGGTTGTTTATGTGCGAGCGGCGGGGGCTGCATGTACTTTTTACTTTATTTGGTCGATTTTGCTGGGTCACTTGACTCATTTCGCATGGAGGTTAGCGATTGCTTTTAGGAATGGAAGCTTGTTATAAGGGCTGAAGCGAGGGGGTTCCTTAGTTTGTTTGCATCGTTGAATTACTTGTAGAACAGAATCAGGGAGAAATTATGGAAATAATAAGAAAAACGAAGCATTTGCCCATTTATTGTTTGTCCGAGGAACACGAACAGGGATGAAAAGCTCACAGAAAATTTCAACGAATAACTTTGACCAAAAAGACTGCATTAAAAATATGTAGCATATAACTTGACAAAAGTAGAGGGGATTACACCTGTTATTGGGGTGAAACTCTCGACGCATTTTCCTTATGTTCTGACGTCAATTCAGAAGCATCAACAAATTCTTAAAACAGAAGGCAGGAAGGACCATGGTTGCAACTAAATGTTGTCATGCCTTATGGTTCATCTTCTTTTGTAATTTTTTTATTGACACGGAAATGCAACCATTTTAGTTTTGATGAGTAGCTCTATAAATTTGTGACTTCGCTAGTGTTGTAACATGTTTGAATGGTTCTTGTTATGGAAAATGGAAAAAAAAAGGGAAGAAAAAAAAAGAGTACTTACTTTGGAGTTGACCTGTTCCTGTTCTGCTTCATGTCTTCTGCTCAGGGTTTGCTCATGTGGACAAGCAACAGCGTGTCCATGGAGTATTATCAGATTCCAGAAGTTGCAGTGGATCCTCAACTGAAGAAGATTATGTAAGTTTTTCAATTGCCCATTATTGTTCTATCAACAATATTGATAGTTCCACGCAAATTCAAATTTTTCTGCAACTTGGAGATTAACTCATGCTTGAGCCATTGTAGTTTTTGTTGGTTATCTTTTCTGAAAAATGTTTCTTGTTACAGTTTTGTTCGAACTTTTGGGAGTTTAAGCGTAAGAGGCCCAGTGGCAATTCTACAAGATGTCCTCTCAGTGAACACATGAGAAATGAAATAGAAAGTTACCATTCGCTGCCTTCTGTGATAGCAGAATTAACGGATTTTGTTGCAGCAACCGGAATGCCGATAACTTCTGTAAAAACTTCGTTTTCGTGGCCAAGAGAGAATAAAATTCCTAGCAATGAAAAATTGCTTCGTGTGAGCAGTACTGACTCAAATTATGGGTTGCCCTATCGGCCTAAATTCCATCTCGGCAAAGACAGTAATAATGTAAAGCATGCTCCACCACTAAAGAATTCCAGTGGCATGGGTAATTTCAGTTATCGATTGGCTAGAAGTGCTGAAAGATCTGATTCTATGAAGATGGGTCCAACGAGTGCAAAATGTTCCTTTTCAGAGAAGATGTCACTGTTACGTCAACCGGGGCATGGTCACAGTTCTGAGAATCAAAACCACATTGGTGCTTTAAATCGAAGGCATAAAATTGCACATTCTGGAGGAGCAACGAACATGACAAAAAAAGAGGAGGTTCATAAGCAGTCTGATTCTTCAACGGGAAGACATTGGCAGGCATTGTTGGATAATGCATTAGTTCGACGGAATCAATTGTACTGTTCACAACCACCCAATGAAGAATTATCTGAACAATTATGGAGTTCTACAAACAGTGAGTCTAGTGACACAAGTGACATCTCCAAGTTATCTTCTCTGGGTATAGTAGCCAATGATCAATGGAAGTTGACTTTCAAGAAGGTATATGCTAGAAGCTGTTCTTACTAATATTGATCAAATGCTTCACAAGATTTCTATTTTTAGTTTTTTACTTTCTTTCATTAAATAAGCTTAAGAATTACCAGTAATCACTGTACGGGAATAGAAAATTTTCTTAGTTTTGCTTTCCCTCAAATTTGATAGCTAAGTTGAGCTCCTCTTATTTGTATTACTTCAGGTACACTGTCCTATTGCTGCACGTATGGATTCTATGTCTGTAACTAACCGCAAAGAGTTTGAGCAACCAAGCCCTGTATCTGCTCTTGAACCTCCAGCTGAAGATTTCTCCTGTGGTGAAAACATCAAGCTAGATAGAACATATCCTCATGGTCAGCAATCTCGACCTTCTTATATTTAAATCTTCCTTTTGTTGTATTTAATTTTGTGTTCTACTTTCTTAATGTAGATCCCCAGCTGAGACTTAAACCTGTCAAATTTCCATGCATGGAAACTGTTGCTGAGGTATTAAGCATTAGTGGAATTAGTGATTACCTGTGCTCTGAGATTGAGGCTGGTCAAAACGATGAAGCCATACAGTTGGTTGAAGATATCCTTGAAGAATTTGGAGATGAAGAGGAAAGAGACTTTTCTTACTTGCTGGATATACTAATTGCTTCTGGTATTCATGGCACCGAGGAGGATCAGCTGTACAAGGTGTGCCAGTCTCTTGATTGTCCTGCAAGTTATGATGTGTTTGAGAAGCTTGAAAAGAAATACATGAAAGTTTCTCAATGGTCAAGGTCAGACAGGAAGCTTATTTTTGACATGGTAAACTCCATATTGTCAGAAATTCTTGCCCCGTGTTTGGACATGCACCCTTGGGTAAATACTGCTAGGAATTTGGTACCAATGTGGGGCCTAGAAGGTCTCTTGGAGAAAGTTTTGCAGATGTTGGCTCAGAGACGAGAGGAACTTGCACTAAGTAAGCCTAAGCCTGAGAAAAAAGCATTTGATCAGAAGCGGCCGGATTTGGCAGATTGCATCGACAAGGCAGGAAGGGATGTTGAGAAAATGATAAAAGACGATCTTTTGGAAGAGTTGTTTCTGGAGTTAATGTCTAGATAGGTGATGAGCTGCTTCTGGAGTTGATGTCTAGATAGGTGAAGAGCTGCTTCTGGAGCTGCTGTCAGGTTTCCACGACCCAAGTAGGTTCTAAATTGTTGTAGGTCCCTTGTTTTTGTGTTTGGTCAGGTTTTTATAACTGCTTGTATTGTTTGTTTGGTCCGTAAGGTCAAAGTTCTGTTTGTTATGGCAGTGGTTGACGAGTTTTTTTGTTGAGTCGCCGTGCTTATTGTGGCATAGGTCAACTGGGCAAGTTGTAAAATTCTGTTTGATTAGGTGAGGTATATAGTTAAAATTCTTTTTTGGCTCGAAATGGAAGCGGAATGTGTAAGAAATGGAGTTGTTTCCTTTAGTTGGATTTTGTCAGTTGTCAGGCATTTTAAGTCTGTAAATGGGAGTATTTGTAGTCCAGTGATCATTTATATTATTCTTGGAAGAAAGAAATAAATGAAGATTGTTGATGTCTATCTATACCGCTTGAATTTGACGATTGTAATTATACCTTACAATTTTACATAGACAGTGGCGAAGCTAGAGCAAATGGGTGGGGGTGCACAACTTCTGAAACGTGGTGGCGCAGTGGGCTTGTTGGGCTGCCGGCCTGGTGGGGAGTGCCTCGTCTTGGGCCATGCGGGGTGCCTATAGGGCCGAATTTTTCCAATCCTTAAGAAATTCTGGAAGTGAGGGGGGTGCCTGGGCACCCACGGGCCTCTATTGGGCTTCGCCCCTGTACATAGACCTGTTGAAACTTTAGATGATGAATCTCTTTTATAATTGCTAACATTCATTGTGCACCAGACGAGATCTGGACAACTTCTTAAAAAAAAGATACGCACAATTACGTGCCACATTGGATGGATTCATAATTCGTTGTCCGTGACTATTACTGTCCATTGTAAGATGCAAGTCAGCCGCGAGGAGTGATGCAGGAGTTACCACATTGTCCAAGAAACAAAGGAGCAAGCTGAGGCAAAGCAGCCATGAGGTGGAGATCGTCCAAGTGAATAGAGAGCAAAACTGGGTAGCGCATGAATTAGCGCAGCTAGCCAGGAGCCCAGGAGAACCACGCATAACGTTGTTTGGCTATCTCAAGTTTCTCGGTGTATCTTAGACCTCGTCAATGAGGATATCCCGATGATACTTTTTTCTAGTTGCTAACTAGACTGATTACATAAGCACAAGGTAAAAAGATTAATTAATAGGTGAATTTACTCTTAATTGCATTTGATTTTAACTTACGTAAGAATTGGTTACTACCTTATATGAATATTTCGTGGATTCTTAAATTCGAACATTGTGAAGCTTTTGAAGTTGAAACCATAGAGAAAAAGTTAATGGAGAAAAAATACATAGAGAACAAATAAGGAAAGACACGTTTGAACCTTTTCTGCCATGTCGGATTAGCTTCACGACCACTTGAGCTCACAAAATTCCCTCTGACCGTTCGATCGAATCTAATCGACATCACACACGACTTCCTGATTAGACCAAGAAATATAGATATCGCCACTTGCGCTCACTACCCAGCCAACTCGCTTGACAGCTCACCCCTTCAATTCCCTACATCGGTACCGCCCGTGACTCGCTGTCGCTGACTCGTGTCATCGTGTGGGAGACTGAGAGAAGGTGTGTTACAGTGTTGGGGTTGGAGACCTGAGAGAGATGGGCCAGAGCTTGTCGGATTTTTGGGCCGTATCTTGAATGGGCTTAAACAATTTGGGGGTAGAAATATGAGTATATAGCTTAACTATTGGTATACTCTATCAGTTCTAATTTATAAGTCATATTTTTTTATCACATAGATTAAGGTGGTGATCGGTTCAGTTGAAAAGCTCGTGGCTTATGGCTGAAAACACTGTAGCTGGATGAAAAAAGCACTGTAGCTGACAGAGACTTATTTAGCATAATTAAATTTAAAAAAATTAAAAATATAAAAAATACGTTAGCCCATTACGTATAATACAAACGAATACGGGAAAAAAAGAACCGGAAAAAAGCTCAACAAAAAGCCAAAAGTTCAGAAAAAGACGAAATTAATGAATAGTGAAAAATAAGCCAGAAGCCAGAAGCTCAAGCCGAATTGATCGGGGCCTAAAGAGATAGTAAACTAGATTACTTTTAGTTATTATCTCTGAGTAGTCTGACAGATAAGATACTAGCAACACGGGACTGAATGCGCGCATTCGGGTTCAGGAACTCTTTAAGGACATCACATGGCTATTGCTGACCAACTGAGCCTCTCTGATTACTAATTATCCCCTTCAGAAAAAGAGAGATCATTTTCGTATAAAAATGGGAGGATCAGAGCAGCAGCCTGTAAATAATTCCAAGTCCGATGAACTAGCGTTGATTGTGTTGGCTGGCTTGCTTCAGATCGTTTCATGTCGGTGGCATCTGGCTAGAAACGTTGCGACTCTTCAACCGAGCCGTTGGCGTACGATTAGAATGGAGTGAAGCCACAGTACCACTACAGTGAAGTGAGTGACCACCAAGCCTCCCGTCCCGTCCCCTCCCTACTGCCTATTGGGGACAAGCAGGTAGGCAGGGGCGCGTTATTTTCCGGTACGGCCAGTGCCACTCGTGTACAAGCGACGAGCCTCGTCACTTGCATGCGCTCTCTCAGGCACCGTTGCCCAGGGGCCCTACCCCTATTGCTGCCTACTGACACACGCAACGGCTCGATCGTTAACCTGGCGAGCAGCGAGTGGCCCGATCGCCGCCTCGCCTTGGCTCACTGGTTTGACTTGCCGGCGTGTCGCCGAGGCCGCGCGGCCGTTTAGCCGCTGCTTGAACAAGTCAAGGGGAATATGATCAACGCTGAAAGGAGACCGAGGAAGTGATCTCGACCACCGCCTCGGCGTCTCGCGCGCCGCGGCGGAGTCTGTGATGCCGACTCGCCAACTGCTGCAACGGTTAAAGGGGAGGGGGGTTGGAAGGAGAATCTGATTCTGCTTGTCGATCGGTTGCGAGAGATCGACAGCGGCTGGCAAATCTGCTTTAATTCTTGACGCCTTTACTTTTTGTTTCTTTCAACGACATTCCCCGGCCCTGAACATAGTGGCTAATTTTCAGTTTATTTCGACGTTGAACATGGTATATGTAGTATCAAGTATGCCGAGTCAGATAAGGTGAATGATTTCTTAAAACCTTCCTCCTGTCATTAGCAGAGTTCAATACAGCGGAAAACAAGACTACAAACTCTACCAAAGTCAAAAGGAAAAGATCACAAAGCACCCAAGACAACACAGTCTCACCGGTCTGACGGCTGGCCAGAGGGTGGTCGGACCACTCTGCCGGTCTGACCGTAGGTGTCACATCGGTTGAATCGGTCAAGGCGGTTGGACCGCTTGGGTCATGGTAGTTTGACCACTCGCCGAACAGCTGTAGAAAACAGCACAGCACACGACCAAGAAAAAGCTAACTCTTAAATCACTGATCCAAATAGCATGAAATTTTGTACAAATCCTCCCTAAGATGTCAGGAACGTATTCTAATTATGGATCGTGAAGATTAATGCCAAAGTTCTGACTATTATTCAAAACAAGGAAGATTACAACACGAACTCAAGCCTACATGCTCACAAGATTAAAACACCCAATATCACACCTTTTGAGCAAAACCGGGCAATTACAATAACTTTCCATAGAATGGGCCTAGATGGATAGAATTTGAACTCCAAAAGATATCTCCACCTTTTACACGTTCTTGGCACCAAGAGAGATCAAGAAGAGATAAAATCCAATAAAAAAACCAAGCATATCAAAAATATAAGGAGAAATTCATGACACAACTCACTTAGATGAAGTTTTCATGTTTATTTCACTTAGAGAGAAATACTTTACAACCAATCCCTCATAGATGATAGAGCTCTAAGTCTAAAGCACACACACATATAAAATTTTCAATACAAGGAAACCCTAACTTTTCTCTCAAAGCCTCTCTACTTCTTAACCCTAGAGAGCACGCGCGCGCACACAAGAACTTATATAGTGGAGGCTTCTCACCTACCATCAAACCATAGCAACAATCAACTCTTAGTGAATACAATTACTTACAAATAACATAGTTATTAAAATCAGACCGGACCGCTGGTTAAACCGAAAAAAAATCAAAACCAGAGACTACATTGACTCGACTTGCTTCAAAGACTGTTCATGCACTTGGACCGGGAAAAACTAGATGAACCAGCTAGTTTTTGAGAGAACTAATGAACTAACTATCAACGAACCGAGCAGTCTATAGATTGATGACAACTTGGGTTGGGCTAGTGGCTTGGCGCAGCCCATGTTACCACCACACTGTTGAAGAGGGGAGCTCCTCCTGCCACCACCTCTCATAGAGGATTGAGCCCTAGCTAGCTCCCTGCCATCGCCTCCCATTCTCTTCATCTTGGGATCTCCTGTTTCTCCTCTCCAAGAAGCTAAGAGGAGCCATGATGCTATGGGTCTGGAGGAGGCTTGGGGCCACAGTAGTGAGGCTACTGTTCGACGTCGACGGTTCCACGCGAAGCATTTGGTGGCAAGCCGACAATTTGGGAGAAGTTGGAGGCAAGGTCGAGCGGTCGAAAGTATGCCTATCTTGCTTTGCGTCAATACTTTTATTTTGCGATAGATAAGTTCTGTTCATAACAACTAAGATCCATCTTATTGATGGATCTTCTCTTTGCCTTGTGTTTTGATTGCTATATGTCTTCGATTGGGGTTCCAATTCTTTGGACATGGATATCTTCTGCCTTCTTTGATGTGTGTAAACATTCAACTATATGAATTAAGAACTGGAATGGAACTTGTTTAAGAATTAAGATAATTAAAAATAAAAATAAGACCGCTGGTTCAACTAGTGGATCAGTGGCTTGGGAGGTTCACTAGCTGACCTGGTTTCAATAACCATGACAAATAGGGAAACACAATAACCTACACATAAACAGGTTTTACACTTACATATGACTTATGCATATTTTTCAAAGCGCATAAAGCCCAAATACACTAAGGAGAAAGCTTCCATTCACTTAGCCTCCTTAGTAACTCTTTGACCTAAACCGCTATCCCAACATCCTCCAAGCACCACAATTTTGCTCCCATCGTTGTTTCCAGTATTTTGGTTTTCCCGCCTAAACACTCTCGCTTTGATTGTGGATGTCATCTCTTCTTCGAGCCTAATCCATGGTCATCTATTTCTTTGCAAGTAATCCTCATGCTTGCAACGTGTAGGTTTACCGATAGCTTGCATCGGCAAGTCTCTTTATATCGATTTCCTCCAACCACACCTCACTTGCATTGACCACATTATTCGATGAATCATTATTCAAACCTCATTTCAATATCCTTCGTCTTTCTCGTGCTTTGCTTAAGCCTAATCATCCCACATGGCTTCCTTGGCTATATCTCAGCTCATCCCAGAGCCTAATTCTAATTTATACTATCGATCATAGTTGCCTCTAAGCTTCTCTTCACATCAAAGACCAAAAAATTATTTTCGGACACAAATTATTCATAACTTGATCCACGTTAGTCCAATCATACTTCATACACCTTGAATGCAGTGACCTAAGACTCCAAGACTCAATCCATGATCATTTTCCATAAATCCCCAAGAACCTCTCGGCCAATTTCAGACACAACAGTCTGACCACCATTGATCGGCCAGTCGGACCGCTCTAATCAAACCGGTCAACCCTCGATAACAGGGGAGCCGGTCAGACCACGATTCCCATATCAGTCTGACCGCTTGGCCAATCTTGCACACAAAAGTATCTATGGGAAAACTAGACACCGGTCAGATCGTCACAGCATAATGGTCAAACCGCCTATGCAACATGATAGTAAATATGAAAACTCGCAAACTTTTGTAAATTCAAAACTTAACTCGATACGATTATCAATTGTTTAACACAAATGAACTAAGAACATTCCCAACATGATTCTACAGTACAGTCACAAGCAACTGAACACCCGTCTAAATAAAAACAACAGGATGAAAGAACTAGTACGGCGACTTGCCTTTACTCTCTCTGCACGTACGTCCTCGTATACGTTTTCCATTCGAACTATATGCATTAGGAGAACCACTGAAAGTCATGCACCTGTGTGCCAGTAAGGTTGCGACTGTGGACTCTTCACCGTTAACAAATCAAATGCGAGAGGCCGATGCAAGGACATGGATGGACATGCAGTGGGCTGCCTTTGCTCTGGCATCCAGATGCTGCTGGTTTCTTGATATGATATTCATGGAGGCTATCTGATACAGGAGGACCTTTCGTCCAAACTTTATGTCTTCTTTTGGACATGAACTTCCCTTTGGATTATTAGAGTTGTATTATTTTAGCAACCTTTGCTCTTGTACCCTTGTACCACTTCCTTTGTCGGGAAAAAGAAATGGAATCCTTCTACACTTTTAAAAGCTGTTCATGAAAGAATATCTAGAAGACCAGAGGAAGCCTAGCTAGAAGTTAAAGCAAAGACGTAACTGAAAAATAGCTAGTAAAGTTTGATGAAACAATTGATCTGAACCGGTTAGACAATTCAGTATTCTCATTTGGATGGGAATTATACTTGCAAGAAGTCTATTAGGCCCATTATTGTATCAATAATTCACTATTGCTTGGTACATCAATCTCAACTGTTAGATTTAATCTTGACTTAGAGTCCTAGTCACATTTGAATTCGATTTCGTGTGTAATTCGAGTTGAAATAGTGTCCAATTCGAAGTCCTAATGCGTGTGTTAGTAGGAGTTATAGGCATATAAATTGAGATGCTTGTAACCAGTTTATGCATTGCAATATTTGCGAGAAATAAAAATTAGAATTCAAGGGCTAGATTTGTAACAATTGGTTTTGGCTCTGATATCAATTGTTACAAATCTAGCCCTTGAATTCTACTCTTTATTTCTCGCAAATATTGCAATGCATAAACTGGTTACAAGCATCTCAATTTATATGCCTATAACTCCTAATAGCACACGACTAGGACTTCGAATTGGACACTACTTCAACTTGAATTACAGATAAAATCGAACTCAATTACGCTAGGACTCTTAAGTCAAGATTAAATCTAACAATCTCCCTTAATCTTGACTTTCTAACTTCTTTCCATCTTGTTTGAGTTTGACGGCGACACATCTCAACGTCCCGACTCAACTCATCTTGAGCACTTCATCTTCGCCGGCGCCGCAACAAACGCTTTCTTCGTCTTCGGCTTTTGGCATTCTGAAGCAAAGTGTCCATAATCATTGCAGTTATAACACCTCACTTTTGCTTTATCAAACCTTCGACCTTTACGGCCTTGGCCATCACCCCTGGAAGTGTTCTTGCCTTCACGCTTCGATGATCGGGCCTCCCACTCGGCTTGAGTCAACAAGAGCTGTCCTTCACCTTTGTTGCTAGTGTCATGGATGCGTTCCTCATACAACTTAAGACGACCGATGACCTCCTCCATGGTCATTGCCTTTAGGTCTCCAAATTGCTCTATGGCTAAAGCAATCGGGAGAAACTGTGAGGGAATAGCACAAAGGAATTTCTTTACCACATACAACTCTTCCACCTTCTCGCCAAGGGCCCGCATCTTGTTGACGATGACCGTCAACCGGACGACGAAGTCATTGATCGACTCCGTTTCCTTCATGCGCAGCACCTCGAACTCGGTTTTGAGAGTTTGTACCTTTGCTTCCTTCACACGATCTGCGCCAAGATGCATCGCTTTCAACGCCTCCCACGCGGCTTTGGTCGTCTCCTTTTCGGCCAGTAGGAAGAGCGTCTCCTCTGGGATGCCCTGATAGATGGCCGCCAATGCCATCTGATCTTTGCGCATGCCAAGTGAAACAGCCGCATGGGGAGAGGCATGGCGTTCAGCGGCTGGGTTCTGGTGTCCTTCTTTTTGGGCCGCGAGAATCCGAATAGTATCAGAGGAAGCCGAGCCGATTTAACACAAAAGAAGCGGCACGCGTGGAGTTTCTCAGTGCGGTCTCGGAAGGAGAGAAACCCGAGCCGGATACCGAAGAAGACTCCGAGCCCAACTCGTCTCCAAGTAAAACCGAGCGCGAATCAGTTCTGGTGGCAGCCCAAAATATAAGACTTCAGAGACAGGCATCCAAACGCAGTAGCAAGAGCAAAATTCAAGAAAAAAGAGAAAAAGGAAAACAATAATTTTTCCTCCGTTTTTCTCTCGGTTCAAGAGACTTCAAAGTAGCCCTAATTTTTGATCCGTGCCCAAGATCATGTCGCGTACTTCGGGAAGCGGTGTCGCCGGGGATGAGGCATCATCCGGTGCAATGGCGAAGGAGAGTTCCGCCATCTCGCTGCATTATCCGATGCTCACGGAGAGCAATTATGCAGCATGGGTAATCAAGATGAAGGTGTACATGAAGCCTCAAGGAGTGTGGGATGCGATCGAGAACGGCAACGTCGATATGCGCAAAGATTAGATGGCATTGGCGGCCATCTATCAGGGCATCCCAGAGGAGACGCTCTTCCTACTGGCCGAAAAAGAAACGGCCAAAGCTGCGTGGGAGGCGTTGAAAGCGATGCATCTTGGCGCAGATCGTGTGAAGGAAGCAAATGTACAAACTCTCAAAACCGAGTTCGAGGTGCTGCATATGAAGGAAACGGAGTTGATCAATGACTTCGCCGTCCGGTTGACGGTCATCGTCAACAAGATACGGGCCCTTGGCGAGAAGGTGGAAGAGTTGTATGTGGTAAAGAAATTCCTTCGTGCTATTCCCTCACGCTTCTCCGATTGCTTCAGTCATAGAGCAATTTGGAGACCTAAAGGCAATGACCATGGAGGAGGTCATCAGTCGTCTTAAGGCGTATGAGGAACGCATCCATGATACTAGCAACAAAGGTGAAGGACAACTCTTGTTGACTCGCGCTGAGTGGGAGGCACAATCATCGAAGCGTGAAGGCAAGAACACTTCCAGAGGTGATGGCCAAAGCCGTAAAGGTCGGAGGTTTGATAAGGCAAAAGTAAGGTGTTATAACTGTAATGATTATGAACACTTTGCTTCAGAATGCCAAAAGCCGAAGACGAAGAAAGCGTTTGTTGCCGGCGCCAATAAGATGAAGTGCTCTGAAGATGAGTTGAGTCAGGGACGTTTGAGATGTGTCGCCGTCCAAACTCAAACAAGATGGAAAAAAGTTAGAAAGTCAAGATTAAGAGGGAGATTGTTAGATTTAATCTTGACTTAGAGTCCTAGTCACATTTGAATTCGATTTCGTGTGTAATTCGAGTTGAAGTAGTGTTCAATTCGAAGTCCTAATGCGTGTGTTAGTAGGAGTTATAGGCATATAAATTGAGATGCTTATAACCAGTTTATGCATTGCAATATTTGCGAGAAATAAAAAGTAGAATTCAAGGGTTAGATTTGTAACATCAACAACTACATCAATTTCTTGATAGGGCTTTCTACGGTGGAAATACAGAGGGCTGGTGCAGAGAGAAGTATGAATCGAGTGCACCATACGGCAACGTGGCTGAAAGCCCGAAACACGTCAGGACTTTCGTGGTAACCTGGCAGCTAAGATAAAGTTAAAAACGTGTCATTTAACTCAAGTTAACTTACGTCGCAGCTCTCTTTTTGGATTTAAAAAATGCATCATCAATGTACGGAAGAACCAAAAAAAGTTCCTTATTCCGAAAATTATAACATCGTTGCAGATTTCCTCTAAACTCCTTGTTTGTTATATAACCATTACAACTTTCTTTTAGGAAAAAACATGGAAGCATTTTTTTTAGCAGAGCAGAGGTATACTACCATGTAATGCAATGAGGTGCTCTCCTACATAAGGGGTGGGTTCTTTTGATCTGATGACTTATGATTTAAATATTTAAATTCTGGCTGTTCATGAGAGGTAATACGTATAGGAAAATAGTTATATGTGATTTTAGCCGATATAACTAAATAATATATTTTTTATTACAATCTTTCTATTAACTCTGTTTTGAAAAATATATTATTTAAAAACTAGTTAATATAGTCAGTACAAGCATAAGTCACTTAAAAGTCGAAGAGAACTCCCATAAGTATTCCCTTACTCCATTGTCACTAGTAGAGCTCAACTAGTCACCAGTACACACAAACACCATGGCTCCTTTGCTATTCAAGGACGTGAAAAGCCTTTCGTGCTCATCTCCGGCGTCCACCGCGATATGCCCGAGCCTAGAGCGGCAGCCGATGGTCCGGTCACACAAGTTCATTGCTAGTCCTCTCAGCCAGGTCCCCACCGAGCCCAGAACACACCGGCAAGACTGCAAGAAAGTGCAGCACAAGGTTGTTGCGAATGGTGAGCTCGTTAGCCCAGCTGGCTCGTCCAGGTACCTGCTGAGCGGCCGTGCCGCCGCCGGCGTCGAGGAGATCCAGGAGGTGGAGGGCGCCCCGGCCGTTGATGTCAAGAGGGAGGAGCCGGCTGATGATGTGAAGAACACACAGACGCAAGAGCAGGTGAGGAAAACTGTGCACTTACTTGTGAATCAGTACTGATTAGTATGGTTTCCTTGTATTTTGAAGCTTTGCTAAACTCTTCTTGATAAGAAAGAAAGTTGGCAAAAAAGTAGAAAGAATAGAGATGGTGTAATCATCAGTAATCATATCCTTGTGAGCCTTGGAGGGTTTTATACAGTGATTTTCCATTTTATATCTGGAACTTCCAGCTAAAGATACGCAGATACCATGATGACGAGCATATGTATTTTTTTCGGAAAGGATCGATTTATGGCTTTATGGTACCTTCCGGATTGCAAAGAAATAGTATGTATATAAAAATAGCTGGATGGTTGCAACCTTTTTTTGCCTAATATCCGAGACTCGGAGCATGACAACTTAAGCTTTTACAGCCGGCCCTGCTTTTAGTACTGCATATTTGCCTCGTTTTGTTAAAATTTTGCAAAAGCCAACAACATCTATGCTTGCTTTTGAACTAAGCTCCGGTATTGGGTACCGTTTCAGGTAGTTGTACTGAAGGTCTCCCTGCATTGCAAAGCATGCGAAGGCAAAGTGAAGAAGCACCTCTCCAAGATGGCAGGTGAGTGAGCCTTGCACAAACAACATATAGACACCTATATTCAAGATCTGAAACTTTTGTTCAGAGTTCAGGAGAAGATAACATCTGTGACATACTGATAATCAAATCACTGCATGCACTTCTAAACATGAACAGGTGTGACATCGTTCAGCATAGACTTCGCGGCGAAGAAGGTGACGGTGGTCGGCAACGTGACGCCGCTGGGCGTCCTCAACAGCGTGTCCAAGGTGAAGAACGCCCAGTTCTGGGCGTCGCAGCCGGCCATCGCTGCCTGAACTGAAAACCAACCAGAGCTTTTGCTAAGCCATCTTAGGATTCGTTCCTTATGACTGGTAGGTAGCGCGAGCTGGAGCAGTGAGCACGTACGCATGTGGGTCACTGACGGCCAGTCCAGCACGCTGGACCAGCTAGCCGCTACTGTGACTGTGGTGGTGGGTGGTGTCTCCTAGACCAGCATTGATGCATGTCCTGACTCCTCAAGGGGCAGAGGCAGATGCAGATGCAGCTTTGGTTATTTCTTCCTGTGATGATCGTCTTGCGATCTTTTGTTTGTTGTGGTTGGCACCATGCGAGGTACAAGCCGTCAGTGTGCTTCTTTTCCTAGTCTGGGAGTGTGACTCTGTTCTTTTCATCTTACTGTAATATAAGCATCGCATGTACTGCATTATTCTTCTGTATACTTGTGTTCTTGTTATTATGGGTAGGTGCATACATCCGTGCATGACATGAAGCTGATATATGTGAAGAAACAGCATGGGGGAACTAATTGGTTTGGTTCTAACCTGCATTGGTCAATAAAAATGTAGCAAAACTCTGCTCTTTTTTTTTTACAACTAATAGCAAAACTCTGGACTCAGGAGAGCCAACACGAATCTTGCAGTTTTTATACTGCCGAAATGTGAGCCAATGGTAACCAACATGTACATGGAAACTGCTATACTCTGATACCCCTTTTCATACGCAGTAGTTTTTAAATCAGATCAGAGTCTGTGAGATATGGTATAAACATGTACGGTATCAAGTACGAAGAAGATGAATCTCATTGAGAGAACCAAAACAACGATGTTGAAGCAACCATTACGAGAGAGAATATTTAGCGAAACCGACCACAAATCCCTTAAACACAACCTCAAAAGAGTACAAGGGATTGTCGCTCTCTTACAACTCTACCGAATTTTTTAGGGCCTTCGAATCTTTGTCTTATACAAGAATATAGTGCTAAAGAATAATCTATCCTCTAATCCTCTCGTGCACCTCTAATTTTAAATAAGTGTCTTTTTTGCTTTGTTGCTTGTGTTCTCCATGACCACCTCTCGTGACTTTACATGGTCCCTCTAGCCCTCCTCTGCAGTGAAGTAGGAATACTACTCCAAAAAAACTAGGAATCCTAATTATATTAGAATTCATCTAGGACTTTTTATAGCACATATTTCTAAATCCTAAAAGATTATGATATAAGTCAGCATATTCAATGATCTTCACCTTACTCGTATCTATTAAAGTTGTTGTGCTCCTCCAAGAACTCCCTTCAAGTCAGCTTCGCATTTTTCTTCATTTTTTTTGTTTTTCTTCCCATCTTTAGGAGTGCCCCCACCACAGGAGCTTATGCACATCACTGTAATGTGCATGTTAGTGTACCCTCCACTTGAGAGTTTTTTTGTTTTGTTGTTTAATTAACCATACATCATGTTTCTACAGCCGTCTGTGTCATAGTTTTGTACCGCTTCAAGCTCTACCTGCTTGTCAGTACTGCATGCTTGGTCCCATCATGTTTTTCTTCTTCCAACGGCTTGTACCTTCGTCTTTGCGTCTGCTAGATTTTGTAATCATCTTTATAATTCCGCACACAATTGCACATGAAATTTGAGTACCTACCATTGACGACATGGTCCCTTTCTCCTGGCTACAATTTTTATCAAACCTCCCATTAGTTGTCATTTCTTTAGGTGTACCTATCAATAGGTATTATCTATTTTTGTAGATATTTTTCATGATCACTTGCCCTTTGAAAGTAACTCGCATGAATTCACCTTAAAGTGATACCCCCACAATCTTTGAGTTTAAGCAACCACAAAGATATTAGATTCTTTTTTAACCTGAGAACGTACCAAACTCCTGTCAATTTGTGATGTGCCTCATCATACATCTCCAATATAACCGTTTTCACCTCAGCAATTGCATATTTCTTGCAATTCGTTAAGTGAATAGTTCTATGTGCTGGCCGTATATATCATTCATCAAACATCTTCCTCACCGAACATATATAAAAATAACAATTTAAATCTAATATCTATCCATAAAAAGTATATGATTGATTGACGACTAGTACATTCGAATCATTCTTTGTTGCCGTTACGAAGTATGTACACTTCATTTGCTTCAAACTCAAACAATCTTTTATCATGTGATCTTTCTCGTCACATAAATAGCATACAATTGTACTCTTGCTCTTGCCCTTCTTTGTCCTGTGACTTTTGCTTATGCCTGCAACACCTACTGTCTCATTGAAGGTGAGAGTGATTTTCACAACGAGAATATTCTTCACTAATTGCTTTTATGATGGTGGTAGAGATGATGCCAGTATAATGACCTTATCGTTATTCTCAAATTTTTTATCCATACTAGTTAGCTGTGTGATAAGTTTGTTGAAGATATTGAGATGGTTAACGAACCGTGTACCTTCCCTGTGTGCAACATGTACAGTTATCGCTTTAGCACCCACCGGTTTGTCAGTGACTTTGCTATATATAATTCTTCTAAGTCCTCCCATAATTTATTCGATGAATTTTTCTTGCTTATCGAGTATTTTACCTCATCGAAGAGACATAGACTGATTGTACCAATAGCCTTCCGCTTCATCACCTTTCGGTCTTCATCGTATGTCTTTTCTAGTTTGCCCCTTCAAGAGTATCTATTAGCTCCTGCTGGACAAGGACATTATTTACCACGCATTACCACACGATGAAATTTCCTCCATTGTCAAATTGTTTACTTGATTTCGCATCATCGACATCATCTTAATTTTATGTCACCTGATGCTTTACCAACATTCTCACAAATCATATTAATCCGACCTTGTCTCTGATATCACTTGTTACGCTCTAATACCCTTTCTTATACGTGGCAAATCCTAGGTCGGATCATAGTTTATGAGATACGGCACGAATGACAACATAATATTAACTCTCACATATCTCTATTTTTAGATGAATAGCTTTTTTACTTTGTTGCTTGGATTTTTCGTAATCAAGGCTTTGTGTATTCTACCAAACCCTTTTGTATTCTACCTAACCCTTTTCGTAGCAGAGTAGGAATTTTACTTTAAAAAGAAGTAGGAATCTACTCAACGGAACTGATGTGATAGCGAAGAACATAAACACGCAAGGAAGGGCATAAAACACCAAAGCTACAGTCACCTGACACTGTGATCCAGACAGTACAAAAGTACAAACAGTAGTGACAGATAAAAATCATAAAACCATTTGATCAACAGCACGCGGATTGTCTCGCGTCGTGCCCGTGCAGCGCCAAGGCGAGCCTCGCATTCTGCGCGAATATTCGACGCCTTTAAAGCATCCATGTGCTAGCTCAAACTGAGCAAATTCCTCAAGCCCATGGCCTGTTTTTTACCTTACAAGCTCGCGGTTTTTATCTTTTACTATAGTACCTAACTTTTAAACGGATTATTTTCTTAAGACGAGATCTACAAGTTAAACAATCTACACGTTAAAAGCCAACATCTGTACTCGCCAAAATTGCAAGTGAGTATCTGTCTCTCTGTAATCTGTACTGTAAATAGCCAAAATTCAAAAATTTCAGCTAAAAGCCATAAGCCGCAGCCGAAAAGAACAGGCCTCATGCTCGATACAGCTTATCGCAGGCTGGTAAGAAGCCGGCCGGCTTTTCGCAGCCGCTACAGTATCTAACTTTTAAACGGAGTATTTTCTTAAGATGGGGTCTATAAATTAAACGTAGTACACGTTAAAAGCCCAACATCTGTACCAGTCAAAATCGTAAGTGAGTATCGATCTCTCCGTAATCTGTACAAAATTCAAAAATTTCAGCAAAAAACCATAAGCCACAGCCAAAACAAACAGGCCAACCTGGCGAGCGGATTTCCACTACAGAACCCTCGTCCACTTCATCTGCAGAATGTCCGGTCATCAGCCAACCCGTCTCTGCCAGCTCAAGTGGTGCTCGATTGAACTAAATTTTAGTGATTTATGGCTAAAATTTTATTGTAGCTAGCTAAAATTACACTGTAGCTGATGGTGACTTATTTGGCATAATTAAATATAAAAAATTAAAAAAATAGAAAAACTGGTTAGCCTATCACGTATAATACAAACGAAAACGAAAAAAAGAACTAGCAAATAAGCTCAAAATAAGCCGAAAAGTTAGAAAAAAGATGAAATTTAGGAATAGTGAAAAATAAGCTGGAAGCCAGAAGTCTAAGCCCAAATGAGCAGAGCCTCAGTCTCCTCCAACTGCACTGTGCCACTTTGTCAATACATATGTCAAGAATTAAGGTAGTGTTTATTTAGGTTTATAAACTTAGGATTCTGGCTTTTTATAATGTAATGATTGAAAATGCATTGTAATTGTTGTTAGCTTTTTAGTGTAATGAAATTTTTTTAAAAAAATAAAAAATTATATCATCCTAACAACGCAAAGGAATTATGAGGAAAAAAAGACAAAAATCCTCAAAAAAGCTAAAAAGATAAAAAATAAAATAAAATTAAAAAAATTAGAAGCTAAATGCTAAAAGTCAGAAGCAGAAGTTCATTGGAGCATAGACTAAGTATGAACTGTAAGCTCCGACGAAAGCAAGTCTTGCAGCAAAGACTATCGTCCGTACGTAGGCCACCAGGAAAAGGGTCGAGTTGGTTTGCAACACTGTCTCGTTGAATGCAGCATCCCGCAATGGCGGTGAAAAGAGAAATCCGAACTCAAAAGCTGTTCTAGATAGCAAATTTGAATCTGGATCTCCAACTGGAGACATCCTAAATCCTATAGTATCAGGGCACATGGAGAGAGGGCGGCGACAAAAATGAAATCATAAGGTTCTCAAAATTAGCTTAATAGAAAAAGAACGACACATTCGGATGGTATTTATCTTGAAAATTAGGTGATCTTCGTGACGATACCAAGCAATATTGGTGCGTGAGAGGAAAACACAAACATATTGCTTGACTAGTACAATGCCCGTGCGTTGCAACGGATTTTAAAATTTTATCATAATATATGTTCTAAAACTAATGTGTGGTAAAATTTGTTGGAACGTGCATACAAATATGTTCTAATTTTTTTAAATCCGTAGCAACGCATGGACATTCAGCTAGTAATAGTTGGTACATCACTGACCAACGGAATCCTTCAACTTATCGCATCCAAGAGCACGGTGTTTCTTCCTCCCATCTGAATTTAATCATATCATGAAGTCCAAGATGCAACAAATAAGCAGGGTTCTAAGTTAGCTTACTGGTCTACAATACATTTGATGTGTAAGCAAGGTGATGAGTTAACAAGTACCTTAACATTGATTTTGAGCGAGACATTTGCCAAGCACTGCTTGCTGATCTTAAAAACATGCTTGGTTAAGCAACATTTGGATATCAATCCCAAATCAGTTTCACAGATACGTTTGATGTCACCTGCAAATATAAAGTTATGACTCAATGTCTCACGCAATATATGAGGATTCGGATAAAAAGCATACAAGGTAATTAGAATGATGGCACTCACCATATAAAGGACCATTGTTGTCAGGGAGAATGGCCAAAAGAAGCTCTAGTTCTTTACCCCTGAGTTTGTTTAATGCTACATTATACATATGCTTTAGTGCCTTGACTACTTGATCTGGTCTAGCTGAATATATTGGTATCCTAGGCTCACTGTTGAATTCCTGCAATAACAGCAGAGACAAAGCTAAAAAGATGCACACGCAATTAACTTTACAAAGGCCTCTCTTGTGCAAACAATATTAGCGAGAAAGAGAGGTATACTACCATACCAAATCGACACATTTGTGCCAACTCCTTGCGAATCCACGAGTGTGGTTTCTTGAACACTCCTTGAGAAGTTTATACAAGCCCAATGATTCACCTTGCACCCATTGATCACTTTCGCCAAAATGAGTTTTTAAGTGGTAAATGTAGCGGGATTAACACCATGATATCTGCAAGGACATGATATGTGCAATCTGCAGCAAAATAGAATCTAACCTTGTTCACCATGTTCCATTGACCAACCTGTGGTAAGCACTCCTTTTCTTTTCCAGATCATGATATTTCATTTGGAATCCACAAAATTCCATGTCCAAATTATTAGCAAAGAGCAATTAACTTACTACGACATGAATAACGATTATACGATTAATCCTACCCAAGGTGCGGGAAGGACTCGGGCTTCAACGGATGTTAGCTTCTCACTTATGTTAATCCCAAATTCCTTCGCATAAGGATCTTGCTCGTATCCGTTTTGATGAACTGTCAAAAACAAGTACTTTTAGCCGCCAAAAGTAAGGGCAAGCGAGTTAATATGATTTCTCATTCACCCATTGACCAACCAAACAATCCACAACAGTGTACTCCAGCCAAACCCAACCCCTGATGGGTCCCCAAAAGTACCTATATGTACATAATCCAAATGATAGAAAGCAACACAGTTTCTTAAATACTTACTATTGGTCTATTTTCAAGAGCATGTTCTTTGGCAAACTTAGAAGCTCATAATGACAAGAACATCCATCCCATCGACCTGTACCAAATACAAGGTGCCATACCATTATGAAATATTCACTGCAATACAAATACAAGCACCACGGCCAACTTCCAAGTTCCAACTTCATACCTTTTGCTGAAACAAGAGAATTACGGGGGGAAACCAACTAATTTCGACAATAAGGCAACACAGTATGGTAATGGCTATGCAGCCCGAGAGGATGGGAAAGTCTGAATGATGTTACAACTACTCTGCAGTTCATCCTATAGTCCATCCCCCTCACAAAATGAGACCCCAACAGTGTGATAAGCGATAACCAAGTCATGGAAAACGTCAAGACCAAAATTGCGTTAAATTATAACATATACTGGTCAATAATGTTGAGTTGAATGCCCGTGCGTTGCTACAGAATCCTAAAAAAGAGTGATACATAAATATATGGGATCCTAAACAGCACAATAAATATCAATTTTCTATCACACCGGCATGGTTTGAGATCTAATGACAAGGCAAAACCTAAATGTAATGTAAATCGGAAAAAGCTAGACTTTAACCCTTTTTTGCATCCAATTTGAACATGGATTAAATAAATAAATCATCAATTGTTGATAGACAATTAGACTAAAGTGTGACAATAGGAAGGATGCCATTCTCAGAACTTGAAGGATGGTCAAGAATGTCTGCAGAAAGCTTGAAGCTCTGAAACACGAGGATAGAGGTCAGAAAGGACACATCACTTGTAAAGGCAAGGCAGTGCACAAATCCATGAGGTATCTTAGTATGCTTATCCTTCGGTGTTTATATGCACTGCACTGGCTTGTACATCTTTGGTGATTAATGAAAAACCTTGTCTGCTAATACAAGCAAAAATGTTAACAAAATAGATCAAGTTAATATCAAAGTTCAAATCAGGAACTGAGTACTTGGGGTCTAAGCATAGCCATGCAGTGCAAGCCTCACCGCAAGCTAATAATATGAAAAACTTTGCAAGAGCCTTACCATAATGATGAACATGGTGCTCAAATATGGTTAATAGTTATATGCAAGAGGAAGTAAGAGAAAGATGGTCTCTTATAAAGAAACAGAGAGATGCTTTAGTTCTTTAAATGAATTACATTTGTTGCAAAAACTATGCTGGCAACATGGTATCATCACAGCGTCTTCAAATATTGTTTTACAAAGGAACATCTCAATTCTGCTGGCACATCCATGTTGGGTAAAACTTGAGAGGACTTAGCAACATTCCTAAGACAAGAAATAGAGACTATATTATGTTAACGTCATAAAGACATAACTTGTAAATTACAGTGAGATAACTTGATAAGTGAATAGAACAGTTTATCCAGAAAAAGAAATAAGATATTACTGTTTCATCTTTTCGCATTCTCTGGCCATGTAATTTATTTTGATTTCCATTTTCCCTTCTTCCAAATCAAGTTCTTCAGTAGAGTTATCCACGACAATTTCTATCAAATAAGGAATATGAACAACATATTGTATACTACACAGTACAACATTGTCTAAGCGGTTGGAATGATCTGTACCTAGATAAGTGATAGGTCATAAACGACTTAAACTATTCCTAGAGATGATTTACCCACTATCAGTAGAAAAATTAAGCTCCGAATTTTACCTTTTATTGTAGCTTTGTTCCAATCAAACAATCGGCACATGATTCGATAATTCGCCTCTAAACCAGGACAAAGCACATTGTTTGGGTCATCAAATTTGTCCAAAGGAGACGGCCACGACGCAATTCCTCGCCTCGATCGCGCGCGCAAGCGCCAGCGTCGCTTCTCACCCTATCACACAATCCAACGAGTAGTAAGCACCGAAACCCACCCAATTCCAACACAAGCAGCAGCTCTCTCGCTAGCTACGCACGTATTATGAGGATTTGATGACTCTCGCGCCGCCGAGGAGGCGATGGGCACGCAGCTGACG
The DNA here is from genome assembly GCA_036346575.1 of Dendrocalamus sinicus. NCBI lineage: Eukaryota > Viridiplantae > Streptophyta > Magnoliopsida > Poales > Poaceae > Dendrocalamus > Dendrocalamus sinicus. Next base: position 31,130,881 of record CM070649.1, on the reverse strand, counting down.
ACGACGTCGGAGCCGCGGGGATGAGCGTGCGTCGTCGTCGAAGCTGCGAGGACAAAGTAGGAGTCAATTTCAAGGGTCGGGCGGCTTTGGCATGGGGATAGAGCTGAAGGGGGTATGACGGGGCCGTCTGGCGATTGGAGGCGGCGTCGGAGATGAGGAGGTCGAAGTGGCGACGGAGGGCGGGGCTGAGGATGCGGGCTCGGAGGTCGCGGACGAAGACAGCGTCAGCGCCCGTGAGGTCGAGGGACTCGAAGCGGGGGGGGGGGAGGGGGAGGATGCGGGGCGAGAGAGAGGAAGATGCGCGTGGCGTCGTGGAGAGCAGTTTTGAGAAGTTGCGCGTGTGGAGCAGGCGTTTGAGATCGAACAGGGAGAATGGATGGCTGTGATTGACGTGGAGAAGCCGTACCAACCACCAACTCCTTCTTTTATATAGTAAAGATATGCGATTAAATTATCAAAATCGAAAATGAAAAGCAGCACGAACAAGATCAATACAAGCGATTTAGGTAGGTCTCGAAACCGTAGATGCGTGGGATCAGTTCAACAGCAGACAAGGTCAGAAGGAAGAGAACGGCGGAAGCAGCGGGCGGCGCCGGGCTGGACTCGTGATCCGAAAGGAACGAGACCGGCTTTGACGCATCCACTATTGGCCCATCCAAAGTGAGACCAGATTTCTCCAGCCCATTTTTAGCCCGACTTGAGCGGATAAGCGTGATGATCTCAAGGCCTGGACAAACCCAAGCCCATTAGTACTCGTCAGTTTCACTCCACCACAGAACCATCGTCTTCCTCATCGGCCGCCGCTCGCCCGCTTCTCCTCCTTGGCATCACCGCCTACACCGGATACGGCGCCCTCCTCGTCCACTCCCAGCACCCTCTCACCCCGCTCCACTTGGTGTTACAATACCGCTCTACACGGGCACTGATTCAAATAGGTCAAGGGCACAGATGCGCGGATTTGATTTTGTTCCAGCTCTAAAATTCCATCCGCCCATCTGTTTTAACGATTCACTCCAATTTCTCCCTCGATTTTTCCAGGGTCCCCTGAAGAGCACAGCGTGAAGCGGATGAGGCCTATTGTAATGCCCTCATTTTTTAGAACAGGACTGTCGTACGTCCTGTAATAGCCTAGGAGTTCTGTTGCAGACAAAAGGAGTATCATACTTGCTTATGAACATCACTTGGTCAGTGGTTGCCTATCACTTTCCAGTAAGAAAACCATCTTTCTCAAAAAAAAAAATCCAATGTACTGTGTTTGGATTTTCGGCGACTTTTAGCTTTTGACTTCTCTCAACAATCGTTATTCATTAGACTAATAAGATATTGCTAAAAACCATACACCGTGCTACAAAAGAACAGGTACAGAGACAATCAAGCAGTAGGCTTACAGGATCAGAAAACTTTGGCACATGCAATCCAAAAGGTTATATTATCAGGATACAGTTCTGAGTTTCTAGGTTTTTCCCAGGTTAACTCCACGAGGGACGATAAATTTATGCAAAAGAAACGAGTGGGCAAACAGTCGACAACCAACAATGGCTTTCCCTATTTTGGATTCAGTAAGATACGGTTTCAGCTAGCCGTGCTTCAAAAGGATGCTCTCCGCGACGCTGCGAGCTATCGGGTGATAAAACTCGTGGGCCTCTGAGAAGATCCTCTGGGCCAGCATCTTCTCCTCGCCGGAGCACCGGGCGAGCGAGCTGTAGAGCGGGCGGAGGTACTTCATCCTCCCCACTTGCTTCAAGCATTTCTCAACCTCGTTGAAGTAGCACCTGCAGCCGGTGGGGATTGCTAGCTGGAGAAACGCGACTTTGACCTCGTAGTCACGGCTTTCTGATAGCTTGTACCGTTCATCAAGAGCAGTAACCTGCACACAGACAACAAATGGCGACGGGAGCAGTTAATTTTAAGTCATAAGTTTTGTCAATATGTGTTCGAATTTCAAAAGCCAAGCGGTCCACATAATGCTATGTAATGACAAAAATGCAAACTTTCACCTGTAGTGATTGAAAACTACAAATGAGGTTTCCTTACTTTCTAGTCTTATTAGTGAATGGTCAGCTTTCATTGGTAGTGACTGCAAGCCAAATGAAAATCATCTTAGAGTCAGCTATAAAATGCCATGTGCTACTTATTAGTGAGTATTGAAACCAAATTTTACATATATTATCAGGTGAACGTTGAAATTATGTAGTGGGTTATTTATAAATGGAAGTGGCAACATCACTGCCTTTTTCATGACTGAACACAACAGTATTCAGCCATGCAATCTCCAACACATTACTTGAACACTGCTCCACCATCAATAACGTGAGCGAGCGCGATGTCATTTTTCATGTGGACCTGCCATAGATTCTATAATTTAAAGCCAAGTGCTCAACGCATTCATATATTCTATTATTCTATAGGTAATATTCTTTCTATAAAGTCCCCTCAGCATAACTGATTTTTGAAATAACGACAGATTGACAATGTCAACAAACCCATCCAATTCATATCAAATCCAACTACTAAGCAGATTATGGTTCTAATATCATTCCTGAGTGAACCAAACATACTTAGGGATATATGCTTCTGCCACTCTAATTCTGATTCTAGCTCCACTTCCCTTGGTAAACCAAAGACTATAGGTTGATTTGCTCTGGACAACCTTTCTCAACAGGCGTGAATATTCTATTTATTTGGCATTTAGTGGGAGTGCATAATTTGACAACAGATAGGTTATCCTTGGTCCCAAGGGTGGTACAACCTGTTCTAACTGATCATGTAACATATTATGAACATTTCGATGTGATAAAATTCTTCAATGTTGACCTAAAATGCATTTACTGTATACTGACTGATCAGCTAACCATGGGTCATATATCGGAACATGTTTCACTTAAATTCTATTGGAATCTGATTCATTCGTATAATCCTATGTAAGTTAACGGATGGTGTAAACACAATGATTACAGCAGCATATAATGGGAGCAGAAATTTCATGCATTTGAACTGAGCGAAACATGCAAATGTGTTGTGACACCTCGGCCCATGTAGAATTATTCCCATGATGATCTATATGTGTGTGTGCATATGAGAGTATGAGTTAGTCCCACCTTATTAGTTTAGCTTGAGAAGCACTAACATATAAGCCTAAGGCTTCCAATGGTAACAACCTCTGGTTAACCGTTTTGCGCAAAGCGAGGAAGAAAGTGCAAGCAGGTTGTTACGTGTGCGTGGCTTATCCAGAATGGGGTTAGGTCTAAGTCGGTTTGGACCCTAGAGTGTTACAAATAGTATCATAGCCGACCCTCGCGATTACATGAGCGCATGCGGGTCAGGGGCACGGGCATATGACGCATGACACGTGTGGGCCCAGAGTGGACACACGGCATGACATATGTGCTGGCACTGAACGTACGGACATGTGCTAAGAGGGGAGATTATGATCATTTGCCCCAATGTGGGTATGTTGGGCCGACGAGGATGTCGGGTCCTTTGAGGGGGGTGTATGTGATACCTCGGCCCATGTAAAATTAAACCCATAATGACCTATATGTTGGTGCAAATGAGGGTATGGGTTAGTCCCACCTTGCTAATTTAGTTTGAGAAGCGCTAACATATAAACCTAGAACTTTCATGGTAGCAACCTCCGGTTAACCGTTTTGTGCGAAGTGGGAATGAAAGTGCAAACGGGTTGCTACGTGTGCGTGGCCTATCAAGAATGGGGTTAGGTCTAAACCGGTTTGGACCCTATGGCGTTATATGTGTAACCCTTCATACTATAAAGTCACTAGATGCTGCACTAAACCATCACAAGCAGAAGAGCAAATTCCATGTATAACATCAGATGTGCTTTTCATGACAGGAGAACAAATGTCACTTTCACGGTGGCTAATCTAGAAACTTCAAAATTAACATATACTGTTGAGTTGAAAAGATTGAGCGCATGTATACAAAGATGAAAACTATTTTACAATGGAGGTAGTAACAAAAGAGAGAGTAATAGAGTATCGACAAGAACTGATACCTGTGAGGCTTCAACATCTGTGGGTAAATTTTCCAAGTAAAGCTCCCACTCTTGTCCACTCCAGTCTGCCACCTCCTCTTCACTTGGAAGTTTTCCAGACTTAAACTCTGCAGCTAAGGAGCAAATCTTTTTATAAATAGCTGAATCTGGTTCCATGGCATCCGGAGGGATACCAGTCCCCTCAACCCACAGGTTAAGGTCAATTTGGTTTTCTATCCCAGGTACATTGGCCTTCAGGAATTCAAGAAATGTCTCCGTATCTATCGATTGGAACTTGAAGGTGGCAATATACTTCTTCAGGAACTCATCAAATGCAGGCCGGCCAATCTAACACAACCAACAAACAGAGCACAGTACACAATTCACAATCAGTCATAAAAATCTCACTGGTTTCAATCAAAGAATGTTGCAAAACAGAGTAAACCAAATAATTCTAATGTTACACCCACCTGGCGTTCAATGCGCCAAAGAAACTGGAAGCCTTTCTCATAGGGTACTTCTGAGTACACATCATCAGGGTCAATCCCTGCCATCTTTGGCTTCAGCTTGGTAAACTCCATGTTATCCTTGAACCTCTCCATCATTCTGTTCAACCCCCTCCATCCAAGGCCCATGTTTAAGGCTGCCCGCTCCTCACCTTGCACCACCTCAACAATCCTCCTCTCAGCATATGTTGTGAAGCCCTGTACGCAAACAATAATATGATTTTACAGCATAAGAGTTTTAGTTGAATATGTGGGCCTCATTTGAAACAGTTAAGGACCAAAAAAGATGTCAATCTATTATATAATGAATTTTAGTTTCATACAATTGCAACTCAGTTAATCCGATGTTCCAACTAAAATTGTATTGCTTAAGGCTTTCGCCCTTAATTCTACTATATTCTCAACAGCCCTACACGTTTTTTTAGAAAGAGACATTCCGTCACATGCTGGAATTACTATTCATGCGCGTGAATAGTACCCCCATACTGTAGCGTCCGAGTATAGCGGTATTTGATTGATTAGGATTGAGATAAGATTAGTTGTTTAAAATCATATCTATTAGTTAAGAAAGATATTATTTAAATTGATCTTATCCATAATTGTTAGGAGAGCCATCTATATAAGGAGACCTATTGTAATCAGTATTCTTAAGCAATGAAGCTAAGAAAATGAATTAGTCTAGTCTCTCCTCCCAAGGTTCTCTCTCATCTATAGTCAGCCCCTCATCCCACCAAACCAACGCCACCTGGTCTTCCTCCCGATGGTGTTTACCTCATAATGATTTAAGGATCATCATATTTGATATCAGAGCAGTCAATCCCTTCCCACGACTTCTGCTATCATGACTCCTATTACCGAGTCGTTGGCAACGATAAGATAGCCACTAGTACCAACGACATCGACAAGAAGGTGATGGCCATCTTCCTCAACATGCATGTCATCTTGGAGAACATCGTGAATCAGGAGAAGACGCAACAAGCGGCGACAGCAGCGCTATGCCCAACAGCCGCCACGGCACCGCCAGAACATATCGTGGCAACCACGGTTCTGCCGACTCCTACCGCAACCCTGCCACATCTTGTCGCGGCAACCATGTTACTGCCAAAGCTTGCTGTAGCAACCATGTCGTTGCCGCAACCTACTGGGGTACCACCAACGCCTGTCGCAACCCTGCCATGCCCTATCGCGGTGTTGCCGAAGGCCGCCATGGCACTGCCGAGGTCTGCCCCGGCAACCGCGTTGTGGAAGTCTACCACAACACTGCCGTGGTTGACACCGCGCCTGCTGTGGCGATCACAGATGCCATCAATGCTGTTGCACTTGTACGTGGAGGCTACAGTCTTCAAGGTCACCAGTAAACGTCACAGTTTTTCATCAACTTGGGATCTCCTAGGACTACAACCATGGCCGTCACCACATCTCGAGGACGAGCTGTCGCCGAAGGGGCGAGAAGTTGTCACATGCTGGAATTACCACAAATCGTAGAGGAAGAGTTGTGAAGGAAGACTTTAGAATCGAAGGGCTTTAGAATTAATAAAACTAAAACTGAGTACATAAGGTGTGATTTCAGTACTAAAGATGTTAGTTTGGATGAACAAGTAGTGTCTAGGAAAAACACTTTTCGATATTTGGAATCAATGATATAGTGGGACAGAGAGATTGATAAAGACGTGAGCCACAGGATAAAAGCGGGATGGGTGAAATGGGCCAAGCATCGGGTGTCTTGTGTGATAAAAAAAAGTATCTCAAAAGTTAAAGGGTAAGTTCTATAAAACAGTGATCAGACCTGCGATGATATATGGAGTGGAATGTTGGGTGACTAAAAGATAACCTATACAAAAGATGAGCGTAGCAGAGATAAAGATGCTACAGTAGATCTATGGTCACACAAGGTGGGATCGAATCCGCAATGATGACATATGCGATAGGGTGGGGTAGCACCAATTGAAGATAAGCTTGTCCAATATCACTTAAGATGGTATGTACATCTCCAACGAAGGCCTTCTGAGTTCTGAGGTACCACAAGAGGTGGGACTTGGTAGGGCTTCTTTGGGCGGCCCGGCACGCGGCGGCGCGGCCGGCCAGCACGCGCCGGCCGACACGTGACGGGCCGTGCAAGACGCGATTTAACGGTGGCGGGCGGGCTTCAAAATCCGACGCGGTGGCGACGCGACACGCGGATCGGGCGTGCGTGCTTGGCGCGACGCGCACGAAGAGCACGGTTGGCCAGAAACTATTTAAAATTGATTTCTTAACTATAGTAAATTGTACTCATAACTCTCCTTGAGCTTTTCTATTTGACTAGTTGGGTAGGCCTATGCTAGATTGTCGGGCGATGTCCACGTACGTCATAGTCTAATTTGCATCAAGATATGCATTCCATTGGACTAGATGACCAAGTTCGAAGGTGAAATGGCATGAGACAATAGAATCGAATTTTAAGTAGGTTTTTAATAAGGCGGATACAAGAGAAAGGAAGATAGCGCCACCGCTACCATTGTCGCCGCTTTTGTCGTGTATAGTTACTTTGGTGGGCTTGGTGCACGGCACGAACGCCAAACGCGGCAGTGGGCTTTGGTGTGCTTGGGCTCGCCGAAGACGAGGCGGCGGCGACGCGACGCACGACGACGGATGATCGGGCGAACCGCACGCGCGCGAAGTGGCCCGGCACGGTGGGCTGGGCGCGTGCGCGCACGCAAGACGGCCAATTCCCACCTCTTACCAGTACATCGTGGAATTTTAAGACATGCCGAAAACGTAAGAGGTAGAGGTCGACCAAGACTAATGTGAGAGGAAGCAGTTAAAAGAGATTTAAGAGATTTGAATGTATCTAAAGAGTTGGCTTTGGATAAGAGCACATAGAAGTTAGCGATCCATGTACCGAAAAAATGATATAACAAGAAGGTTTAGGGGCGGCAGTTTAGATTGTCAATTCAGATGGCAGGATGTAGGGCTTAGAGTTTTAGCCTTGTAGGTTTTATTATAAGGCTATCGTTTCTTTGACCCTGAGAATGTTTCCTTCCTAGTCTACCTTAACTTATTTAGGACAAAAGGCTTTGTTGTTATTGTTGTTGTTATACAAAGTGTAGCACACGCAGATGCACAGGTTAAGGCCCAGTAGCTACAAATTTTGCCCCCATTCATCTGTTCTGCTCCCTTGATAACATTGGCGCATGAATGCAAAGTATGTAAATGCAATTTCAAATTCACCAGCTTCATGAATCACCTAACATGCAAAGCAAATCTAGACAACAGCTACAAGAAGAAGAAGGGCTCACCTCATTTAACCAGAAATCCTCATTGGTCTTGTTAGTGATCAGATTGCCGGTCCAGCTATGTGCGAGCTCATGAGCAACCACCTGCGCCCCTGCGGCGTCCCCCTTGATCACCGTAGGAGTGAGGAACACCATCCTGGGGTTCTCCATGCCTCCGTAGGGGAAACTCGGCGGCAGCACCAGCAGATCAAACCTCTCCCACTCATAGGGCCCAAACAGCGCCTCCCCGACCTTGACCATGTCCTCCACCCCGGCGAACTCTCTCGCCGCCTCGTCCAAAATCTTGTCCCCTCCCTCGGCATACACCCGCGTCCTCGGGCCGAGGTCCCTGAGCCCGATACCGCCAGCGGCGAACGCGAAGAGGTAGGGCGGCACGGACTGCTCCATCACGAACTCCTCAACGATGCGGCCGGGCGCGCACCATAGCGCATCGTCACAGGCGCCGCAGTGGTCGGATGGTAGAGGGTCCCGGCGGGAGGCGTGGCGCGCGGCGGCGACGGCGGAGAGCTGGGAGGGGATGTTGAGGAGGAGGGAGAAGGTGATGCGCGCGGCGGGGGTGTCGTGGCAGGGGAAGATGGAGCGGGCGTGGATGGACTGGCACTGGGAGAAGACGAAGGGGAGGGAAGAAGCGGTCTGCGGCGGGGCGAGCCACTGCAGCGCGGAGGCGGCGGGGGAGGTGGAGAAGGTGAGGTGGAAGGAGGAGGTGTCGGGGGGCAGCGTGAGGGTGAAGGCGGAGCCGAGGACGGGGTCGGCGTCGGCCGCGAGGGAGAAGGGGATGGGGGCGGGCGGATCGGAGACGGTGGAGGCGGAGCGGACGGTGAGGGCACGGGTGTCGAGGAGGAGGTCCCCGGAGTGCGGCGCGGAGAGGGTGAGGAGCGCGGAGGCGTGGATGGTGGAGGCGGCGAAGTCGAGGTAGAAGGCGAGGGCGGCGTGCTTTGTGACGGGGCTGGCGCCGTCGGTGTAGGAGTGGGGATCCACCGGCGCCATAGCTGCTTCGGCGGCGGAGAAGCAGATGGGATGGAACTCGGGTGGGGCTTGAGCTTCGGTCGAGTGAGTCGAGGGGTTTGCAGTTGGCGTTCGGTTTGGGTATGGTTTTGGTCCAGTCGAGTAAAGCTTCCAACCTGTGATCCCTGATCGGTGATCACTGGTCACAACTACGAATGGCGTGTTTGGTTACTTGTATCATCTAGGCTGACTCGTATGGGCTCAACCAGACTTGTGAGAAACGAAAATAAAACTCGTTCCTCGGGAGCCAGGTCGGGAGAGCTCTTTTACATCCTGCGGGGCTGACTCAGGCTTTTGTCCAGACAATCAAACAACTGAAAACTGCATCACGTGAGTCTAACTCAGCCTTATACAAGCAACCAAACACGCTGTTGATGCAACGCAACGCCTTTTAAAAAATATCAAATCATACATAAAATTAGAGTAAATTTATTTAATTAGACCTCTGTTACATGAAACACTATGTGTTATCTTTCTCTACGTATAACACTATCTAATCTTACAAATTACAATTTGTTACTATTTGCACTAGGGCTCACCTTATTCTCTCCTGCGGTTGCACTCATGTTTGATTTTATTGACCGAATGCAAGTAGCCACGGCCGAGCAAGCCATAGACGAACCAGCAAGAACGGCGTGTACTCCACGCTCGTCTTGATCACCACCCTCTGCATGATGTACTTTACATGTATGCACTTTTATTGTATCTGTTTTTCAGGAGATGCTGCTCTGTGTAAAGTTCTCAAGGTCTCGCTTTATTCAGAGTTCGTAAGTTTGGTAGGATCCTGAACTTGTTTAAGAAGATAGTAGTACTCCATAAAGTGGAAAAGAGATGCTATGATGTGAGGAATTTAGCTTTAATTTGTTCCTATCATGATCTCCTTTTAAAAAATATTGTTTCGACCTTGAATGATCACAAACTTTACCAACTACTAGCTATGTATAGACTTTTCTTCCAGCAAGATAACCTACAAAGAGACTTACGAGCAACGCTATAGAGATTGGGTACAAGGGTAAATGTTGACATGGGTTACTCAGCTTTATTTTATGTTTACTGGTGTACTTGATAAATATAGACTATTTCATCAGTAAGAGACAAAAGGGCCTGTTCAAAAGTTCAAAAGTGATGTCTTTTTGGTTGTAATTTTTTGTTTTTAACTGATTGCGAGAAAGATTGATTAAGGAACACTCACGTTAAGAAGACACTCCGTTTAAAATGACTCTTACAGCGACTGCTACAGACGACTTACAGAAACCATCTTAAAAAGTCACTTCATTTAAAAGCCAACTTCTAAAAGTTAAAAGTCAGAAATTGTTTGGAGCATACCAAAGCTGAACAGATCGACAGACCCCATTGCTCATTGACATGGTGTTGTGATCTAGCACAACGAGGGGGCAATTATCCGTCAGAGAGAGGTCGCACGGTAACGACTTAGAGTAGAACGACGCTAGGTGATAAGGGCACCAATTGAGGGATGAATAGCTCTAGAATAGCTGGTCAAGAGAATGACCACAGCTGAACTTTATAAACTAGGGACTTGTTTATTCATCTTTTCTTTGCTTAATGATAACAATACAATGTTGTCTCTTTTATAGATATGGTTAAAATTGATCCTTAAGAAACATATATCTATATTAAGGAAACTAATCCCTAATAATAAGAAACTTATCTCTAATATATAAAAATAATCTAAAAGAAAACAAACCCAAATAATAAGGAAACTGCCTAAATAAATAACACCGATATGGCACCCACGAGATGCTGTTCACAGCGCTATAATACCACACATCGGTACTGTTCACAGTGCTATAGTACCACGCACGTAACATTACACCCTTCCGGTGAAACAGCTTGAGGACGGGCTGTAACATAGAGCGACAAACTCCTCCGATAGGGTGGGTGAATTTGTTGGTGCATGATATTCAAAATCATTGTCATCTGCTCCATTAGGTTGTCTAGTAGGGATAATTCGGCAGCAGAAGTCATGGTTTTGGCTCTAATATCAATTGTTATGATCTAGCACGACAAGGGAGTAATCATCAATCGGAGAGAGGTTGGACGGCAATGACTTGAAGTAGAACGGCGCTAAGTGATGAGAAGTACCGATTGAGGGAGGAATAGATCTAGAATAGCTGGTCAAAAAAATGACTGCAACTGGACTTTAAAGACTAGGACTTGTTTATTCATCTTTGCTTAATGATAATGATACAATGTTGTCTCTTTTATAGGAATTGCTAAACTTGACCCTTAAGGAATATATCTCTATATTAAGAAAATTAATCCCTAAATAGAAAACTTATCTCTAATACATGAAAATAATCTAAAAATAATAATAAATCCAAATAATAAGGAAATTGGCTAAATAGATAATATCGATATGGCACCCATAAGTTACTATAGTACCACACGGCAGTACTGTTTACGATACTACAGTAACCGTGAATGTAACACATGGGTTGAAGCAGAAATTCTGAAATTGTTTTAAAAAAATAAAATGGGTTGAAGCAACTAGCCCTAGTACCACCATGCTGTAATTCTGGAATACTTTGGTTTGTACATTGACAAGACATACCGATGGCTAATGTCCGAAGAAAAAGTCCGCCTAACCTCAGTATCAGTGGGAATTACAGATACTGAGAATTACCTATGGATTAGTCTGAAGCAAAAGTCCACCTAGCCTGTATAGCATAGGGAAAATTGGATAACATTTTTTTTTTGGGTACAAGAGAACTAACACAACTCACTCATATCATACTCGCATTGCAGCGTACACACATATGCATATCTTCTATATATATTAGAAAATTAATCGGTGACCTTAAGATATCCGGAGCGCAAGAACACATTGTCTCACTTAACATACACATATGTCTACCCATTGAAAATAAAGTCAAACATAGGAGGGCTAGGACGCACCCCAACATCCCTGCCAACTGAGCAACGCTCAGCCTGATTTCGCCAACCTGGGTTTGGCTACAAGAATCACTTGCACATTCCTTAGAGAAAAAAATAGTGAACCAGCTGTATAGTTCAGATGCAAAGAGTAACAGAGGGATTAAGCACAACTTAGACAGCAATTGCATGCCTTAGATTTACTCTAAAGTTTCTAGTTTTAAGACGCAACGATGTAAAATTTTTTTCCTTTTGAAATATCCCATTGTAGAGTATCTATTTTTTGAAATATACCATTATGAAAAATATCCCTATCTTCTTCCTCCAATACCCCTATCCCCGCCGCCGGCGCACATCGCGCAAAAGTCCTCAGCTCTGGCCGCGGCCCCGGCCACCACACCGGCCGCTCGGAGAAAGATGTCTGGCCCCGCCACCACGCCGCTTGCTACCGTGGCCCACCCTCCGACACCACCCCGCTGGTCGCCGCACTATCCACCACCTCCGCCACGCTTTGCCGAGATTTTATATGAGAAGCTAAATTGCACCTAGAAGCTGCACAATTAAATAGTGGGGTAGCTACCAGCCACGTGCATGCGCGCTTGCAGAAAGCAGCAGTCGATTAGTGAGCTGCATGAACTTGCCTGTCCTACTCACTTCGCTTGCATCGAACTCTAATGCTACCCTTTATCAAGTCTCTGTAATCCTAATAAATTAGGATAATTGATCATTTACCTTAATGTTGGAGAGCCATCGATAAAATGTCTTTAATTATATGGTAACAGATTTTTTACCTCAAACTTCATGTGTCAATTAATCATTTGCTCCTTTTCAATTTTTAACCATTTTTCATTGAATAAGATCTTAAACCCTAGATGAAATGGACACCCTACCCCTAGAACACGTTCAGGGTAGCGCCATGTGGCTCAGTCAAGCCCTAATGCCAAACCCGACTAAGCCACTCTCTCCATCTTGCTCTCTCCCTCCCATTTCCTCTCCTGACCCCGGCGACACAGCGGCCATGTCCAATGGGAGCTACTCCGCACGGGCTAGCAAGGATATGGTGGCCTCGTCGGGCCACAACAAGAGCAGGTTGCCTCTTTTGGTGCACCCTCGGTGCGGTCTCGAGAAGCTGGTGGAGCTCACATCGAAGACAAAGAATAACCCAGACAAGATCTTTGTGAAGTGCCCTAGGAATCAGGTCAACGTAAGTCTTCTAATTATTTATGAGCTCCGCACGATTGGATTTGTTTTATTTATGAGCTTCGCACGGTGTATAAACATGCAGAGTAAAGATATAGGAATTTTTATACATGTTCGGACCTTTTCCTGGGAGAATAATAACCCTACGTCCTGTGTGGCTATTGTTGAGAGAAGTTGATTATAACTGAGAGTAATGTGAAATACCTAACACTATCTCCTGATCCAATGTGTTCTAATCCCCACCTCTCTGATGTCAACCCTTATATAGTTGACGAAGCAGTGGCCGTTGTTCCGTACCAACAGACGCCTCAACGCTTCGAATGATAACCATCTGACAGGAGTTACTGTTAGAGAGACATAGTGATCCGTTTACCATGTAACAATTATTGTCAGAGAGATCATATGCGGTTATTAGGAATAAGTACATGTTCTAATTGCTTTGTCAGACGGCCCCACGATGAAGTAGGTCGTCATAAACAAGCTAGTCGAAAATATGCTAATTGTAGAAAAACTTATGATCAAGAAGTAGTTGTAGTAAAACTTACGACTATGTGGTCATAGAAAAACTTACGATCGAGTGTTCGTAAGAAGACTTACAACTAAGATGTAGTCTTAGTAAGACTTATGACTGCTATGTAAAATCTCTATTATCGTTAAGGGGTATACTCGGAGAATGTAGTGATGTAATAATTAGAAGATTATTATATCCTTGTCACACACAAAGTTTAGAGGTTTTAGATCTGTTACCATCTAATGGATGTCATTTTATCAATGGCTCTTCAACTTTGGGCGTTCATAATGTAAAGTTCATGGTTGCCGTGACACCAATAGACCAGATGGATGCTATTCCATGCAATTAAGATGTCTCTCTTATTCGCCATATTCTTTGCCATTAAGGTCCTCCATCTGCCTTGAACCTTTTTCCTTCGCATGTCCAGCGACAATGAGCCATCTACGACGAGGTTCTTGGCAACATGCTCACATCAATCTTCGCCATCGACCCGTCGCTGAGGCTCAACAGAAAGAGGCCTTCCCCCTCAACCCAGAGCACCACTGCGCCGCTCTTCCCTCGGAACATCTCCAACCTGACCTTTGCCCTGGTCTGCATCTTAACCACCGGCAGCAGCAAGGAACTTGTCATGTCGATCGTTTCAGAAAGTACCCAGCTGCTGGTGCCACTGCCAAGTTTGCTGTTGCTGTGGTTCCACAGTGACATCTGAAGGTCCTGCGCATTGTTGCACTTTGCTTCAGGTGGGAGCTCCCGGTATGATAGTTCCAGTGTGCCAATGTGTAGCGTGGCAATATGAGTGAGCGCACAGTTTTTCCAGCTGCAGCAGAGCCAATGAATGACACCATGGGAAGCAGCGGCTGGGGATTGGCACCAAGTAGAGACTAGGCATTAGCTCAGGAGCTCCTGGAGACCTCCTCAATATTCCGGTCTGTGAGCTATAGCACAAATAGATGAACTTCTTATCCCTGATCCAAATGGCAACCAGCTGGAAGGACTGGGACTTGTGCAGATCAAAGCCGATATCGTCGGAGACAAACAGGGCATAATGGTCAGGTGGTGCAAATCCATGGGAAGGAATGTGAAAGATTTCACCAGTGCGAGGATTGCAGACACATAACACATACACATCCATGGCATGGCCATTGGTGCCTTGCGGGCGGCAGCTGGAGGGCCAGGAAGCTGTGATGGGATGCAACAGGCTCATAGAAGTTGAGGCTTGCACCAAGACCCCAAATGAAGGTCCCAAGGGAAAGTTGAGGCTTGCACCAAGACCCCAAATGAAGGTCCCAAGGGACAGTGCCTTGACGGCATTGCGGCCGGCTTTGGTGACAACGAATTGTGACAATTCGGACATGGGCATTAAGCTTGGTGCCAAGCAGCGGTTTTTGTCCTTGTGATGCTGCAAGAGGTGCGGGGGAGACTCAGTGCTGTCCTGGTAGAAGAAGCGAGGCGGGCGGATCGGTGATGTGCGTCAGGATCTGATTGATGATGTCCATCGGAAGATGCAGCATCGCGTAGTCCTCCATGATCCTTTCCTGCAAAGAAAAGCAAGGTGCCATGTGCGTATCTCACCACCTAAACAAATAAACAATTGCTCCAAATATGTTTACACACTAACAGAGGGATCCAATAGAAAGATAGAAACTTTATACGGCATAATAAAAAAGGTAATGCGTGCGCTAGCTACAATATTTCCCATCCATATATGTAATATTTTTCATCTACGATTGCAACAACAACAAAGAACGATATGAATATTCCCATCCGTAATATTTCTCATCCATGTCTCCAACATTTGCCGGTCAGTATGTAATAAAAAAAAACATGTAAGTATTCGCATCGTACACTCCGATGCAACATTCTTAGATAATGTATGCAACAATTTTAATCACCGTATACATAAAAAAAAATGTGTGATACAAAAGTCGATGTTGCATACACGAAATAAAAAATATTGCAACAAAAATATGGACGAAAATATTACAAATATGGATAAAAATGTTACATATATGGATGAAAAATATTACAGCCAAGCGTGCGAAGCTAGCGCCTGAATTGGACATCCAATCCTAGCATTTCCCTAAAAAAATGCATGTGGATGCACCCCAATAGGAAGATGTCAACATAAGCAATATGCTTTCTTTATTCAACTTTAAACCCTAATTCAACGTAATCAAAAGCCAAACTTGAAATGTTCGACAAAATTATTATTATTTTTTGTTAGGACCACGAATACACAGTCATCTTTATGCCTAAAACATACGAGACATGAACCTAAGCAGTACTAACACATCCCTCATCGTCCGCCAGCGTTAGGGTTAATTTCTAGCCAAAATCCCCAACTGATTCCACCGTCATCAATTGACCTAAATCAAAACAAACGACTACGTAACAGCCCCCAAAACTCGGGCCAAATCGATCGAGACAACCGGAAATCAGTAAACAAAACAGTATCCATCCAATCTGCCAGCTCAGGAAAAGGCAGCTACTGGAACTAAATAGCCAACGGAGAACCGAAGCAGCCATTAACACGAGCTCGAATCCACCAACCCCAACTAGTATGAGATCACCTCGCGCTGGGGACACCTAGGAGAGAATTGTTAGGAAACCTGGACTCTATCCAGAGTCCTGATCTAATTGGGCACCCCCACCGTAGACTATAAATAGGGACCTAGACCCCCCCTCATGATGTACCCCGATGCAATCTAAAGCAATAAAGAAAGACCAGAGTTCTCTCTACCTCTCGTGTTCAATCTATTATTCGTGATTACGCGATTGATTCGTTCTTGTTCTAAGCGAGAATCGCTCGGGTGGTCTCCAGCGTCGGTTCCTCAACACGTTATCAGCACGACTTCGCTCCGGTGAACGAGGTAATCATCGAACCACAGATTGATTTTCTAGATCGCTTTTGAATCTGTATTTTCTTTTCGCGTTCTAGATTGAAATTCTACGGTGCAAATCCGCCCTAATTTACCGCGAGCAGACTTGAAGTCGCCGGCACAATGTCGATCGGTAAATTGTGAAACGGGGTAGATGTTGATTGCACTGTAGATTAGATGCAAATCTGCCCTAAATCTACCGCGAGCAGATCTGAAATCGCCGGCACAATGTCGATCGGTAGATTGTGAAAAGGGGTAGATGATGATTGCATCTTAGATTGAAACTATATGCATTGCGTTCCTGTTTATTTCCTGTACAGCAATTGCATGAAAAAAAGGGGAAATTTTTGCATAACCCATGTTCGGGTCTTGCATGGCTATTGCATAAGAAAAAAAGAGGCCGCCGCCGGCCTGAAGCCGACATGCATCGCCGGCCGGCCGCGTGTGTCCCGCCGACACCGCCGATTGGATGTGCGCCGTATCGCGCCCTCGGAAAGCACGCCCCGACGGCCGCCGCCTCCGCACGAGGCGTCACCATCTTGTCGCGGTTGCGCCGCATGCACCGCCCGAGCCGTGGCCCGCTTGCGCCGCACGCGCGCGCGCCGCTCCTCCGCCGCCGGCCGTGGCCCCACTTGCGCCGCGCGCGCACCACACCGATCGCCGCACGGGAACCACCGGCCGGCGGCGGCGCCGCCCGCATGGTTGGTTGTCCCGGTTGGCACCGCCGCGCCGCTTAGGGTAGATGTGCCCGGCACCGCCGCGCCCGACCTCTCCCGCATCCGTCGCCGCCGCATGCGGCCTCGCGCCCCCACTCACCCTTGGCTCGAAGAAGCCGCGCATGACCGCCGTGTCCGCGCCTTCGCCGAGCGCGTCGCTGCTCCTCCGATCGATGCGCCGCCTGCGCCTCGGCTTCCGCCGCCCGCATGGCGCCGGCCCGCCGCCTCGGCTCTCCCGCGCGCGCGCGCGCCCGCCCCGCCGACGCCTCGCTTCCGCGTCGCGCGCAGCGCGCGCCGCCCGCCCTCCTGCCGCTGCTGGCCCCCCCCCCCGCCCCAGCGCGCGCGCGCGCGCCTAGCAATGCCGCCGCCACCCGCATGAAACAGGGGCAGGGAAACCCTACCCCTGCAGCTCTTCTTGATCCGGTCGGATGGGCCAGCGGGGGATGGGCCGCGGGGGATGGGCCAGCGGGGATGGGCCGGGGAGGCTCGGCCGGAAAAGGAAAAACGGGGGTGGCTGGCGGGGGGCGCAGGCCGTTTTGTGAAAAGGCCCCCCGGGTTTCCGAGTATTACCTAAAGGCCCTGAAATTTACATTTAAGTCCCGAATTTTGCAAAATAGGCCTCGTGATTCCGAAAATTGCGAATAAGCCCTCAAATTTACGAGCGGGTCCAGAATTTTGCAGAAAACCCCTCGGTAAATCAGAAATTGCGCGAATTTTTCTCTGAACTGAAATTTTGCGCATAAACCCCAGTAAAGTAATTTCTTTGAAATTTCATATTTTAGCATAAAAGGGCCTCAGGAATCCAAATTTTGAATTATTTTTAGCATTTGAAGCTTATTTATTTATGCCATTATTTTCTTTGTATTTTCTGTATTTATTTACTGTTTTTTTGGTTAATTGTAATTCCTGTAAATTGCTTTTAATCACTGAAATTAGCAGTAAAATTATAGAAAATGCATAAAAAATTCTGGAACATTGCGAGAATCTTTGTACCATTTATTTACCCGCAGTGAATTATTCCGTGCATGTCTACCAGCAGTAGACTTATACACATTTAGATGACTAGCATAACGAACTGGAAGTTCGAGGAGCTGGCCCAGCATGGCCAAAACTATCTGACGTAAGCATCCGATGTCGAGATTGTGCTTGGAGCCAGGAAGCTCCGCGCTGCTGTTGGGATTGGCGGACTGAATAACGCTCAACCCAAACCTGAGGAGAATGATCAGGCACTTCATTTTCTCAGGCACCACCTCTGCCTCACTCTCAAGAATGAGTATATGACGGAGAAGAGCGCTGGCACTCTGGACCGCACTCGAAGCGGTTTGAGAGGCTAAAGTACACCATTCTTCCTCAAGCGAGCGAGTGGATCGACCGAGGTTTTGCCGACTTTAAGACGGTCGGGAATACAATTCTGCCTTGCACAGATTTGTACCCAATACTGAAAATTGAGAAAACCCTCCACCCCAATATAGCACAATCCGCACGCAACTATCGTCAAGATGGTTATGAGGAATACGCCAATTGACGGATATGATGCAAGTTGCGAGGCTCGGGACAAAGTTCTCCGTAAGAACTACGTCACTCAGCCACCTGGGAGCTCCGCTGGTCGTGAAGCCAACGCCGGGAGCTACAAGGTGCGAAAAGCTCTTAACGAGAGAAGGGGAAGGAAGGGTAAGGCGCAGCCCGAAAAGGCGAATCGGATGCTCCACAAGAGAATAAGGCCGCAAGCCAAAGCGGGATGGTCAAGGCGATATGAAGCCCACTCTGCATCGGTGAGGGGAGAATTCGAGTAGTCACTGCACCGATGGAAGTTGAAACCATCACGACAAAGATAATCCCTCTCGACCTAGCAGCAGCAACGCCATGATTTCTCTTGAAGAGAATGTCACCCCGAGAAAATAGCGAAGAAATCTAGTGCATGAATGCATTTTGACTTTAATTGTCATTTATTTTGTGTGGAAGAATATGTTAGAATTTGCATGGATGGTACTTAAGAATTGTTATTTTCTCGTGATGGTTGGATGATATTTGAAGAATTCATTCATTTATTCAGTTAATGATGGCATGATATGTTCTGATATTGGAGTATTTTATCTATGTGTTGATTGCCTTCTCATGCATGTTAATAAAATACCTATATTAGAACGCGTGTAGCGCCTATGAAGGAAGTGTGCTTAGCTAGCGGCTGACAACGCATACCATCTTAAGAGAGATTATGTATTTTCATCGATTTGTAAGAGCACTGGCGACCTTACGACAATCGCCGGCGATAGATGTATAATTGGTTCAGGAAGAGCCATAATGGGCACAACTTTGGTTATTGAAGAAGCCTTATTGTACCCAGAATCGACTAGAACTCTCCTAAGTTTTAAGAATATCCGCGCAAATGTTTTCCACGTTGAGACTGAAGAAGAGTACGGTAAGAAATACCTGCTCATTATGAAGCGCGAAGAGAATGGCAAAAGAATACTAGAAAAACTTCCTTCACTGGGCTATATTATACCAATATTAAAGCGCCTGCAGCGTACACTGTTCTGAAAACAGTGTTTAGAAGCTCTTAACTCTTCTGTCTCTGGCATGACAGATTAGGCCACCCAGATCTTAGGATGATGAGAAATATAATAAATAACTCGCATAGGCATAATATTAATGTGAAGAATTTCTCGAATCATGAAGATTTTGTGTGCCCTGCATGTGCCACCGGGAAACTACTAACTAGACCCTCCACCCTGAAAGTGAAGGATGAAGTCGCTGCATTCCTGGAACGCATCCAGGGAGACATTTGCGGTCCCATTAAGCCCATCTCAGGGCTATTTAAGTATTTTATGGTGCACATTGACGCTTCCTCGAAGTGGTCATATGTGGGTTTTGTTGTCCACAAGAAATCACGCCTTTGCAAAAATTGATCTCGCAGATCATTTGTATCAGAATGTGTTTCTGATCAAGTCCACCAGAATGGACAACGCCGGAGAATTTATTTCAAAGGCATTTGATGATTATTGCATGGCGATGGGAATCGCAGTTGAGCATTCGCATCGCATGTCCATACCTAGAATGGTTTAGCAGAGGCTTTAATTAAAAGAATTAAATTCATTGCCCGGCCCCCCTTGCATAAAAGTAATTTGTCGGCTACATGTTGGGGACACGCAATCCTTCATGCAATGAATCTCATCAACCTTAGACCTTGACCTACAACATCCATTCACCTATGCAACTAGCGCAATGGTCAAGACCAGAAGATTTCCCAACATTAGGGAGGAAATCAACCCTTGATGAAGAATATCGGAAATTATGTGGCAAACTGGGAATCCATGTAGATGACCCACGCACTAGAGAAGTCCGAGAAGACATTACATGGCAAGCCACGGAATTCATGCGGATGACCCGCGCATTAGTGAAGCAAATAGAGAAGTCCAAAAGACAATAGAAGTCCGAAAGACAAGAGAAGTCTAGAAGACAATAGATTTGCAAGCATTAGCAAATCAACTGCTCGATCACTTTAGTGATTTGAAGAGCGTGACTAAGTCGCATGTGCTGCACGCATTGCACCGAGAGGTTGAAATACCAAAGAAAGCGGAAGGTATCCTAATCTCGTCCGAGGCCTCGGAAAAATAAAAAGAGGACGAGAACTCCGGTTCCTCGAATCCTTAGTAACCGGGACGCTGGTGAAAAAGGATAAGAGGGATTTATCACACCGATCATTGAAGTCCCCGAATGAGAAGGGGCAGTTGAGACTGGCACAAGTATGACACCTTCCAAAAGGACATACCGGATCTGAATATCCCCATCGGTATGGATGTGTGCGCACACATCGGGCCGAAAACTAAAGGGACTTGCCACCGCAATTGAAAGAAGCGATGTGCAAGGTGAAGCTCCGAAGAAGCAACTCATGAAGAAATAGCTATAAATTATGTGCACACGGAGAGTCCTGAATAGGACAACAGCTAATATCGATATCTACTTCGCAAAGAAAATTGCCACCATCATCGATCTTGATCCCGAGCCCGCATCGCTCATTGAATGTAAGAAAAGATCAGATTGGGAAGATTGGAAGAAGGCAATAGCAATCGAATTGCTATCTCTGAACAAAGAGAGGTGTTTGGGCTCAGATGTCGCACACCTCCCCACATACACCCCGTTGGGCACAAGTGGGTATTTGTTCGAAAGAGAAATGAAAGAAATGAAGTAGTGAGATACAAAGCAAGGCTGGTAGCCCAAGGTTTCACTCAACGTCCTGGAGTTGATTATGAAGAAACCTACTCCCCAATAATGAGTGGAATTACCTTTAGATACTTGATCTCAATGGCAGTGAACTTGAATTTGGAAATGAAATTGATGGATGTTGTGACTGCATACCTTTACTGTAACTTGGATTGAGATTTACATGAAAGTCCTCAAGGAATTCCTCTCCAACCAAGACAGAGCAAATAGAAATCATGCAGATGTGAAACTCGAGAAAGTCACCGTATGGATGAAACAATCTGGAAGAATGTGGTATAATCGCTGAGCGACTTTCTCTGCAAGAAAGGCTACACGAACAATGAAGACTGTCCTTGTGTATTTATACGGCGATCCTGAATGGATTCGATAATCTCTGTGTATGTAGATGATCTGAATATCATCGGACAGTAAAAACATAAAAGAAGCAAGGTCCTACTTGGAGTCGAATTTGAAATGAAAGATTGGGCAAGACCAAGTTTTGCTTAGGCTGCACTTCACTTGACATGTCCCTAAAGGAGTCTTGGTACATCATCGACCTACACCTGAAAGGTGCTTGAAAGGTTTGGCTTTGAGAAGGCATTTCCTCGAAAGTACCGATGATCGGTGAGTCTTTACAGCAAGAAAAGATCCTTTCCGACCAAGGGAAGAGGGGAGAAGTCTGGGACCGAATTCCCATACTTGAGTGCAGTGGGAGCACTCATGTATTTAGCAAACCGCACTAGACCGGACATTGCATTTGCCGTGAACCTCTTAGCAAGGTATAGTGCAGAGCCCACCAAAAGGCATTGGCGGGGCATAAAGGACATTTTTCGATACCTCCAAGGTAGCAAAGACCTCGGATTGTTTTACGAAAGAATCAAGATTTGAACTTGATTGGCTATGCAGATCTTTGGTACTGTCGGACCGCATACCGCTAAGTCACAAGCAGGCTATGTATTCTGTGTGGTGGAACCGCAATTTCATGGAAATCGTCTAAGCAAAGCTCGTAGCTACTTGACGAACCACTCGAAATTATAGCATCAGATGAAGCCGCACGAGAGCGCGCTGGCTCCGCCGAATGGTTCACCACATCCAGCAGATCATGTGGGATGAACATTGTGCAAACCCCACAATTATCTATGAAGATAATGCCGCTTGCGTTGCACAAGTGCAAACGGGCTATGTGAAGAGTCATCTCACAAAGCATATCAACCCCAAGTTCTTCTATGCACACGAATTGCAAAAGATGAACGAGATTAAAGTACTGCATACTAAGTCATGTGAAAATCTCGCAGATTTATTCACTAAGTCACTCCCGCATCTAGCTTTGAAAGATGCGTGCGTGGATTGGAATGATGAGACTTAGAGAAGTGCAGAATCGGGGAGAATTCTCACAAGCCCGCTAATAAATCTTGATCATGAAGATTAAGTACCCAAAAATAAAGTCTTGCAGACCAAATGAATTTGGGTGAATTGTACTCTTTTTCCCTTGACGAGTTTTCCATGAAGTTTCTCGACCAAGGTTTTTAACGAGGCAATTCGTGCATCGTAGCATCACATGTATCATGTACTCTTTCTCCAAATTTTTCCCACTGGGTTTTTATGGAGTTTTGACGAGGCATGAGCATGTTGGGTGGGTGCCCAAGGGGGAGTGTTAGGAAACCTGGACTCTATCCAGAGTCCTGATCTAATTGGGCACCCCCACCGTAGACTATAAATAGGGACCTAGACCCCCCCTCATGATGTACCCCGATGCAATCTAAAGCAATAAAGAAAGACCAGGAGTTCTCTCTACCTCTCTGTGTTAAATCTATTATTCTGTGATTCTGTGATTGATTCGTTCTTGTTCTAAGCAGAGGAATCGCTCGGACTGGTCTCCAGCGTCGGTTCCTCAACAAGAATATACCTCCGGGGCGGGCCAGGAGATCGCCGCCGGGTGCCCGGGTGTGTGGTGTGGTGACTGGTAAGGAGGAGGAGCACAAGGCGCCGCCTTTAAGGGTGCTTTTTTCCTTGCAGTTTATTCGTGGGCCAGGGTGAGGCCAAGATAGATGGGCCGGGCCGCAGGCCCCAACTTTTGAGAATCTAAAATCTAATAAACTTGCTGAGACAAAGTCGTGGGCTTAATGTATAAAGCGCAACAAAGCCTTTTAAGGAGGGAGGCCCAGTTGTGATGTTGAATTTTGACGGGTTTTGTTGTCTCATTTCTGCCATTTTGCATGCCCATGATTTGGCTTCTCTAGTCTAAATTATTATATTTTGATTGTTTGCTACCCTCTCCATCGAACGCGGCTTCCTTGTTCCTGTTTCCCTGTCCCCCTCGTGTTCTCGTCCATGTGGCATTCATCTAGATCACTCTGGATCCACTAGCTAAGAGGTGAGTGACCTTGGATAAATACCACGTGGACGGAAAAAACGAGGGGACAAGGAAAAAAGAACAGAGAAGCCATTTTGCCCTCCATCTGGCTATTCTTCAGAAAATATACCCTAAATCATACCATGCGCCACAAGAAAATGTGATCTTCTATAACATCACAATGTATTTCTGGATTTACCGTCCACCTATCTTTTGCACTGGTAACATGGTACTCGGAGCCATGTGCCCATGTGCCATGTGGTAATAATAGATGATAAGATGGTATATTTTTACTGGGCATGACAACTTGACTAGTGACCATGAGACATGAGCCCATGGTAGCATGATCAGGCAGAGCCGTAGAGGACCGTAGCGCCCATGGTCCCACAATGATCACGTTACGGCAAACGGGCAGCTCCTAGCTAGGTGATGGTCCGGCCGGCCACAGCCGGGAGCACACGAGCGGTTCGCCGCGGGCGATCTCGCTGGTTTTGCTCGTAGGTACGTAGGCCCATGGATAGTCGATGTCTTGTAGACCTGTGACTCTAGTCCACTTTCACCCAAACAAACCCGTCCCAAAGCCCAAGCCCAAACCAAAATGCTCCGCGCCCTTCGCTCTGTACAATTCCCCCTAGGCCCTAAACGCCACGTGAAGAACTCACGAAACAAAAAAAAATCGAGAGAATTTATCGGACGAGGACCAGGCTGACGTGATCCTTAATCGATATTAGAGCAAGTACAATAGTATAGCCAATTAGTGGCTGTAACACTTGTCCATTTCATCTATAACCTTCAAAAAAATAGTTCATACAATAAGGTAGCTATTACAATAACTATTTGGCCCCACGTGTAAGAGAGTAAAATGCATATTTTTACGTGCTATAGCTAGCTGTAATTTAGTGGTCAGCTTCCTTCTCTCTCTTCCCTTCTCTCTCTGCCACGTAAGGTTTGGTTGATATTATATTTGCTATAGCCTGCTGACTAAGCTTTATTGTACCTGCTCTTAGGGCATCTATAGTGTATAAAAATAGAGAATCATAAGTCATCTTAAGGTCAACCTTATATATTATAGGGATGACCTTAAGCAGGTCATAAGCAAAAAACGGCTTAAGGCTGGTCCTCAAGCTAAAGATCTGGCCACAAGCATTAAAATACAATTTTTCTTTATCTGCTAAGTGGGACCATCTTAAAACTCCTTAGGTTATATACATTAAAGCATCAACTTTAAGATTTAGATAAGACTCACCTTAAGATCCTTTGAATTATATACACTATGAATGCCCTTAGGATTTCATTTATCTAGACACTCTTAGAGCAAGTCCAATAATAGAGCCAAGTGTTTAGCTATAAGTCAAGTCATAAGAGCCAAGTTATACAATAATTTGTCTACAAAAAGTTTTTTATTATTATGTGGTACCATGTCTCACATTCTCTTTCCTATTCCTCCTCATATACATTTATTATCTAAGCCCACCACTGCATAGGCTCCCGTGTCCAGCTTGTTGCTTGCATGAGAGCCAAGCTCTTATCTCTCTCCTCTCTTCTCTCTTCCACATCAGCAAAAATGCTGACTAGCTTAGCTATAAGACCATTATTGTACTTGCTTTTAGTCAAAGCCCGCTCAGTACCTCAAAAACAGAGGAATTTTTTGTACGGATAATCCATTTTTTATTCAAAATTACAGAAATATACTTGCGGGAAATTTTTTTACAAAAATAGGCTCCAGTCGCCCAACCATTGGGCGATGGAGCCTTCGCCCAACTCAAGAATGACAATCGGAAAATCTCCCAACCGTTGGGCGATTAATTGTAGTCGCTTCACCGTTGGCGACTTTCATCCGATCGCCCTCCCATTGGGCGATCATGAAAGTCGCCCAATGGTTGGGCGATCGCACTCAGTCCCCGAGAGAAAAAAAGAGAGGAAAGAGTCCATTTTGCCGAAATTTGGAAAGTGCATCAAACCTTCGCCAAAAATAGTGAAAATTGGTGGAGCTGTTCTTCATACATCTAAAAGCCTCCAGAAAAAAATTTGAGCAATTTCGGCCATGGGATCAAAAGTTATAGCAGTTTCAATTGAGGTCGAAACGAATTCGAGTTCGTTTCCGACACACCTTCAGTAAAACGGGCATAACTTTTGCATACGGTGTCCGTTTTCGACGTTCTTGTACTCGTTGGAAAGCTAACGACGAGCCCGATCCAAAAATAACGACCCGCTTGCGCCCGTCGCCCTCTAAGACCCCGAAAATCGGCTATCTTTGGACCTAAACCTGCGTCGCAAGTTTTTTCTTTCTGTTTTTGCCCTTTTTCTTGTTCTTCCCTTCGGAATTTGGATTTTTTTTCAACTGAAAGTTGTATATCTCGTCGAAACCTTTCAAATGAGTATATATAAGCCATATAGAACTTTGTCATTTTATCTTTTCAGACTAGTTATTTATATTGCATCGGTATATAAAACGATCGGTGCGTGCGGTTTGTCGGCACCGAGTGTAGTCGCCCAACCATTGGCGATCGCATGAAAGTCGCCAATGGGAGGCGACTAGATGCGATCGCCAATGGTTGAGCGACGACTATTGTGTCGTCCATTGGTTGGGCGAAAGGCTCGATCACTCAACCATTGGGCGACTGGAGCCTATTTTTGTAAAAAAATTTCCCGCATGTATATTTCTGTAATTTCGAATAAAAAATGAATTATTTGTACCAAAAATTCCAGAGCCCACTTAATATCCTGGTTATATAGGCAACTATGGAGAGAAGGACCCTTTATTCCTTTTATTAATATAACTAGACGGCAACTAAAAACACCTATTGACGACTAGCTGTGGATAATAACGACCAGTCACCGACAAACAGTTATGCATACTCTAGAACAGAATATAGCTAATCGGAGTTATGATAGTTTATCATGTGAGTATTTAATTTAACATAACGTATTTGGCAATCTACGACGGTTAACGAAGGATACGACGGTTCAAGACATAATACAGACACATGTAAAAACAAGATACATCTCTTCCGATAATAATTGCCACCCTTTAGATAGATATAAATCAAGAAGTTACGTTCTTCCAAAGATGCATAAATCATTCGCGCTTTTTGTATCACGTTCTTGTAACTTTTTGTCCACAGAGATAAAAATCTTTGGGTGATTAGTATTTTCTATTTATAATTCATGTAAATTCGACAGTGAGATACTAGGTGGTGATCGGTTTGGCTGAAAAGCTCGTGACTTATGGCTGAAAACATCAGAGTTGATCAAAAAAGCATCAGAATCGATGAGACTTATTTAGTATAATTAAATTTAAAAAAAATAAAAATATAAAAAATATATTAGCCCATTACGTATAATACAAACGAATACGGAAAAAAACCGGCAAAAAGCTCAACAAAAAGCCAAAAGTTCAAAAAAAAGACGAAATTAATGAATAGTGAAAAATAAATCAGAAGCTTAAGCCAGAAGCCAAAAGCTCAGGTCTCGTGCATCGACACATTCTTTCGGCTAAAATCGACCGAGTAAATTGATAATCTGATTCGTCAGATCGCTGCAGCACAAGAAGTGTCGTCTGTCCCGGCGCCTCTTCAAAGGCTAGCATTACTTTAAGTAAATTTATTAAAGTGATCAAATTAGTTGGAGTGCTGTTGCCACATCTCCTGTTCCAACAAGCGAAAAGACGAACTACACCATGTTTCAAAAAAGGAAGAAGAGAGGAACTACATGAACCATACAGGCATACACTACCTATCTGTTTTATCCCAACTGCAACTTCGCTTTATAATATGTATGTATGTATATGCGTACGTGTGTATATAAGAAACCTTTTCCGTACTCTTAGGAGTATATACTCTCATTTTTAATATACCACTTAAATGAATATTTTATACCTCTTTATCACTTTTGGTATACTTAAATATTAATTATAAGATACTCTAATATGACTTAGTTGAAAAAGTTTCATCGGAGCCTTTTATTTTTGCTATATACACTTTTTCATGTATAAAAGAAGTACACACAAATTATGTTATAAAAAGTGAACTTTGATGGAAATTTTTTTCCATTGAACTCACTTTAGAGTATCTTATAATCATTATTAGAGTATATTCAAATAGATAAAGAAATATAACAACACCATTAAAGGGTATATTAGAAGTGGAAGTACATACTCCTGGGAATATAGAACCATTTTCACACACACAAATATATATATATATATATATATATATATATATATATATATATATATATATATATATATATATATATATATATATATATATATATATATATATATATATATATATATAGAGAGAGAGAGAGAGAGAGAGAGCTCACTTACCATGATCCTAATGCCTCATTGAACGCCTGTCTCTGTGTATAATACATCACCACGTTCAACAACGGACCCTAGATCAAATTTTAGGAGTGACCAATGGAACTTGTTCACCGGTTTGCCGAGTTGTCAGTCTGCGGTAGTTTGTTGTACTGCTAATGAGAGATGGAAAACACTATTGCAGCTATAGCGAGCTATCTTAGAAGTTATGATACACGTTGCATTTTGTTGAAGAAGGACAGCGACGTCCACTCCTTGGTGCGGGAGGAGACAACGGTGGCTATCATGCAGTCCAGATAGAACTGGGCAGCGACCACCTGGAACAAGGCATTCAGCCGTGTCGGTTAGGAGGGCGTACTAGATGGAACAGAGACCAAAGTTGAACTGGATGGCTTCGGGCCAGCGGAACAAGTCGGCGGTTCACGCGAGGGGATTGTACACGACAAGCTTTTCATCCTCACCGAAGCCGTAGGAGAGAACGAGGTTGACATCAGCCATGGAGAAGCCACTCACTCACAATGGAGCTGGAGCGGAGGTGGTTGCTAGCGAAGCTTTGAAGAGGAAATCGCCGCCATCAGCGAGGTGCAGGTTGCGAGAGTGGGTAGAGACAAATAGAAGATCAGGGCCACAACACAAGATAAGCTTCTAGGTGTTTAAGAGGCTCTAATCCTCACCATCCACGAACTCAGCTCAACACTTCCTCTTTTTTAATCACTCAAAATCACAGACACCGTGATGTGTGACACACTTATCCACAAGCACCGTTTATTGATTTGCTCCCCCTGTCTCATCTCCCCAAACCCAAGCTCAATCCATGGCGAACACCACAACGCTCTCATTCCACTCCCTCTCGCTGGCCATGGCCCTCTTCCTTCTTATCCTCCTTTAAGGCCTCAAGAGCAGAAAGTGCCACGCCCGCCTCTCGTCGAGCCTACAATTCCTCCCCGTCATCAGTCACATCCACCTCTTCAAGAAGCCACTCCACCGCGCGCTGGCTATGCTCATGGTGATGCATGGTTAGGTGCACCTCCTCCGCTTTAACTCCCACGGACATGATGGTTGGGGGGTACCACAGGTTGGCCAGCGGTATGGTTATTAGACCTGACCCAACCCAACGGTTGGACCGAAAAAATCCAAACCCAAAATCTTCGCCGAGCCGATCATGCTCACAGGACCGACGATGTGGCTGACCTGGGAAAATCCAACCAGGTTTTAAGTGACCCGGCTAACTTGCCCAGTTTTGACTAACCCAACTGGGTTTTGTTCATGAGGCTAAAAGACAAAAGTACCCTCAAATTAAAGAAATTCTCAAGAGAAAATGGATAAGCAAACTTGTCTTTTGGAGTTAATAGGGTTTTTTACTTACCCTATACCCAACCAACTCCTAGGCTGCTGATGCGCCACCAGTCCACGCCTCCACCACAGTTCGACTTATTTCAGGATTCACTACGGAAGAGGAGTACTGCTTCACTCACAGTGACATCATCGGGAAGAAGAAGCCAAGATTACTCTCGAATAAAGAAGCCTCCAACCTATAGGGCTCCTCCAGTGATCCGGCAAGCACTCTCACAATCCATCCTCTTCCCGTCGCGCCCTCCCCCGCCTCTTGCGCTCCACCTGTCGCCGACGCCCACGACTGGGCTTCCATTTTCATCCCCGTGACTTGTCAGATCTGTACCCTCCCCTCCGAAACTTCTGATTTTCGATTGCATCTGGTTGTTAATGTACTGCTAGTGGTTAGCTGCTGGTTGTTAGGTTCTTTCACCATCTGGCTTGGGAACTTCTGAAATCTGGTAGGATTTTTCTTTCCTTGTAGGGGTGTACGTGTATGTATCAAATCTATTTTGTGATTCTTGGGGCAATCTGAGACCTGTGTGCTTAGTTTGTCAAAAAGAATGCTCGAATTTAGCGAAAATTTTGTTTGGCAGGTGGTTTAGTTTATTTTGGCTTTTGCATCTCATGCTCTCTTAGTTGCTTCAGTCTGCAATAAGGCAGCTTCAACTGTCGGCTTAGCTAGTCCGGATAGCAAATTATGAGCATCTCCTTTTGACCTTTTCATAAGTGATATGAACATCGTTTTCACTTCATTATAGGATATTTGGAGAAGGCACATAAAAAAGATCAAGTTACTAGTTTTTTTGGCTGATGGCTTATGACTTAAATATTTAAATTCTGATTGTTCGTGAGAGGTAGTATGCAGAGAAAAATAGTTACATATAATTTTGGCCGGTACAGCTGAACTCAGTACACTTTTTACTACAAATTTTCTATTGACCCCACCTTAAAAAACGCATCATTTAAAAGTTAGTTATTGTAGACAATACAAATATAAGCTAATTTAAGCGCCAAAGAATCCAGCTCCCCACTGTAGAAGTAGGAAACTTGCCATGTGGGAAAACACTACCTCCCACTTGCAGTCTATCAGTAGTCACTGGTTAGTCACTGTCACTGGTTATGTCACTTGTCATTTAGTTTTTAGTTTAGCTTATTGGCTATAGATCTTATGGTTCTATACTCTTATTATTGTAATGTTAATTGTTTCTATTTTTTGGAGATATATATTTAAACCTGAGATCCGCTGGACCGGTCCGAACTTGATAACACTACCCAGCGGTAGAAAACGTCACCCTTGGTGGGTCCGCCCCTGGCTACATTGATTGGGCGGCCCACAGGATCCTCTCCACTAGCTAGCCATCAAGCAAAAAATAGTGCAGCTATCCTCCTCTCCTCCTTTACACGGGGAAATTTAACTTTTTGCCACTTTTAACATTGTCACATACTCAAATGTCATCCTCTACATTGCAATTAATATTTTACCACTCTCCAGCCTACGTGGCGCCTAGTCACCGCCATGTCACGCCCGCGTCTGCGCCGCCGCCCGCCTCCGCGCCGTTGCTGGCCTCCCGCGCCGCGCTGCGCCTCCGTCCCCTACGCAGCGTGGCGCGCGGGAGGCCGGGCGGCGCGCGGTGGCGCGGGAGGCCGGCGGCGGCGGCGGCGCGCGGCGCGAGAGGCGCGGGCGTGACATGGTGTGACTAGGCGCCACGTAGATTGGAGAGTGGCAAAATATTAATTGCAATGTAGAGGATGACATTTGAGTAGGTGGCAATATTAAAAGTGACAAAAAGTTAAATTTCCCCTTTACATGTGCTACGACGACCATACCAGCTGGCAGTACCACTAGTAGTATTATTGCCTTCATATATGTTGCTTCGTAGAACTAGAAACAGTGGTACATGGAGTGGTAGTACACTAGTAGGCAGCAGAGGAAGAAAAAGAAACAGTAGCAGAGATAGCGAGATGGAAGGACATACGTACCGTTGCTACGTACTCTGCTCAAGATGCTCTGTACAATGGCTTCTAGCTATGGCCTAGGGTTAAGTAGGTGTGGGTTGTGGCCTTGAATCATGTGCTCTTATCTCGCACTTGATGCACAGTACACAGGACGGGTCGCAAAAACAGCTAGCTAGTTGGGAATCAGAGCCACTTTTGACATGTTTTTATATCGTATTAATAAAAATAATTATATACATATCATATTGATAAAAATATCGTTTATACCATCTGATGAGTGGACGATAGCGTGGAGCAGATGACACGTGGCACCTGTTACCCCATGAGTAGACGGCAGGCGCCTGCCACCCGCCCACCAGATGACAAGTGATTAAGTCGGCTTAATTAACTGCATAATTCGTAATTTATAATTTTTTAAAATTGTAAATATAGCAAATGAGCTCAAAAATTATGACATTTTTTGTGGAGCTTCCTGAGACATCGTGGTATGTTGTGTAATTGTTTTGCAATTTTTTGGGCTATTTACTACCTCTAAAAATTCTTGGAATGACGCATAATTAACTAGGTGATTAAGCAGTTATGTGTCGTTCTAAGAATTTTTAGAGGTAGCAAATGGTTATGAAAAATTACGAAATTTTGTGGAGCTTTTGTGTATAGTATGCTATGTTGTGTAATTTTCACGTAATTTTTTGCACCACTTTACTACCTATAAAAATTACTTGAGTGGCGCGTAATTAAATCTGATGATTAAGCACTAATAGCCGAGCCTAATGACCTGTCTTCTGGCCACTGGGCGGCACCAGGCTTGCCGTACAGTGGTCGGGCGGTAGGTCATTAGTCCCATCCATTAATTCTTAATTACCTATTTAATTATGCGATGCCTAAATAATTTTTAGAGGTAACAAAGTGGTGTAAAAAATCACGTAAAAATTACACAATGTAGCACACTATATACGGAAGCAACACAAAAAATTTATAATTTTTCACAACTATTTTCTACCTATAGAAATTCTTATAGCGGCATAAAACTACTTAATTGCCTGGTAATTATGCGTCGTTCCAAGAATTCTTAGAGGTAGCAACATTACACAACATACCACTCAAGAAGCTCCACAAAAAATGTCTTAATTTTTGAGCTCATTTGTTGTATTTATAAATGTAAAACATTATAAATTATGAATTAGGCAAATAATTAAGTCGGCTTAAACACCTGCCATCCCGTGGGCAGGCGGCAGGCACCTGTCGTCTGCTCACGAGGCGACAAGTGCCACGTATTGTCTACTCCGCATTGTCGGCCGCCTACCGGACTGCATAAACGATATTTTTGAAAATACAATGCGCATACAGCTATTTTTGTAAATATGATACAAAAATATGCCGAAAGTGGCTTTAACTCGCTAATTGGCATACCGCCAAACTCGATCGCTGCTGGCTACGGGCTACGACACTAGGTTGTGGTGGAGTAGAAATTTTTCTGCGAGGTTGTGAATTTAATATGTATTTTAATATTATAAGGATATTGTTATTATAAGTTAGTTTTTTAGACAAATTTTTAAGATTCATATTCAAGCTTTACCAAACTACTATTAAAAATCTCTCTAAAAATTATTATTTGGGATAAATAATCTTGTTATATGTAAACATATATTCTCAGAAGTTCAAGGAAACTTAAATTAGCCATAAAAATAAGAATAGAGCTAAAGAGATGACAAAATGAAGAGATAACTCAAGCGAACTTAAAAAGAAATATACATATATGTTAGGATTTACTACCTTGGAAGTTTGAGTATAAGAAATCTTAACAGACACTGGCATAGCAGTTGCCCGTGTTTCCTTGAATTTTGATATTTGAATACTATTTTGTAGTAGCTTCAAATGTGGTTTATAATTCAAAGGATAAGCAGAAGTTAGATTCATCGATGACAAGTAAATAACTTGAAACTAAATAATATGCAGAAGTACCATTACTATATTGTAAGTTTGAGTGTATGAAAGTTAATACAAAAAACTTACATAGCAGCTGCTCCTCATATGCTTCTGTGCTTTCTTGGCTTGAGCATTATGAGCCTCTAGGGAGCGCAGCGACAGTGATGAGCTACGCCTACACGTGAGCTGTGTGACTGAGCTCAAGCTTGGTTGATAGTAGGGTATACTTACACTAGGGTAGAAGTCTTAAAGAAGGATTTAGTTGATTGTCGATTGGAAAATTGCCGTTTGACCAATATATATATCATGAATTAATCTGAGAAAGTGAGGATATCACTTGGGCTTAATTCTTTTCTGAGGTCTATTGGATCTAATAGACTGTTAGGAATATATTAGTATATGTAGTACATATTTTATATATTAAAAAGTTATATATAAAATTTTTTATAAAAAATTTAAAAGTACAACTGAACCTATACATAACGCCACTGCTCCTAGAGGACCTACAAGAGGCACATCAAACAAGTCTGATATTTGCATGTCCTTTCGGAATGAATAAGGTGGCC
Source organism: Dendrocalamus sinicus (assembly GCA_036346575.1). Lineage (NCBI taxonomy): Eukaryota > Viridiplantae > Streptophyta > Magnoliopsida > Poales > Poaceae > Dendrocalamus > Dendrocalamus sinicus. Next base: position 31,097,246 of record CM070649.1, on the reverse strand, counting down.
CCACAACAATAATCTCGGAATGGACTAGAATAGACGGCACATCAAAGCTGCATCATCAGCTAGCGTTATGTCACTCATGCATGCAAAAAAATCAGAGGGGACTGCAAACTTTGGAGGCATTCGAACTTGGAAGTAGCCATGGACAAAAAAAAAAACACTCTATTATGCTATTAAAAGAAACATCATGTCTGTTTTTAAGGAATAAAAATTACCATATCAGTGAAAAAGAAAATATTTACTTCATGGATTATGGTAGATGTAGATTATAAATGACACAAATTTCATCCTTAGCCCTTTATTTTTAAAAGTGTCCGAATTAGTTTTGAATATCCGGATGCAAACTTCTGGAATCTTGAACTTGGTATTAACCGATGGAGATGTGCTAAGGAACAGGACTTCCACCGCATGCGATTCAAAACTGTAATAGCAACAAGTTATTAGCTACAGGAAGGCTTTTCCCCACGTCAAGCACACCATCACACGTGGCAACGTACACAACAATCCTCATGATTTCAATGGCATTATATCTTGATTAGTGCTATTCATTCAAGCATTAAATATAGGTAACTAAAAAAATACTCATATCCTACTAAATTCAATTTTGTGGAAAACCAATTCTTATATGAAGTTTAAAAATCATGCCGATGTTAGCCACGCAATCATGCGAACCACCCAGCTACAAATTACCATGTTAATATGTGTAAAAAGTTAATTGTGATGGGTCTAAATTATAATGACAGAGATTAATCAGATTCAGATATAGGTAGAGTTCGATAACAAATACAACTCTATTTGTATTGAGACATGGCATTTTTGGCAATGGATCCGATCACACAGACATGGAAAGAAGTGGAGCCACGGTGCGGAAGGAGACGCATATGTTGAAGAAAGGAGATGTATACAATGCTTGAAGGCCAAGAAGCTAGCAACGAAGCCCTGGATTGCACGTAAAATACATTGGCTTGGAGACACACTGCCAGGCAGCGCACGAGTGAGAAAAAGGGATAAACAGCAAGTGCTAATTAAAGATGTGAAGTTTTGTTTGGACTTCATGGCAAATCGGATTGAAGACTAATGCAATCGCGTCTCAAAGCTGGGCGCACGGCGAAACCAAGCAATAGAAAGCAACCCCATCATGCCTGAGGAGGTAGAGAGAGCTGTTTCCACAGCTAGTACTGTGATCATGTTTTTTTTTCAAATTTAGTATTTAAACATTTGATTTTATAAATCTAGGCTTTTTTTCTTGAGCTCAATAGCCATGGTAGATGATATGTGTTACTGGGCTCACTACAGTAGCTCGCAGTGGCGAAGCTAGAGCAAAATAGAGGGGGGTGCAACTCAAATAAGTGATTAAGGGGTTTACCAAAATGAGTACCATTAGAATGGCCAAAAACGTTAACATAGGCAAAATACATCGTTTCACTCCAAGTCTTGAACATCCTCGACAATATGACGGCCTAAAAAGGAAAATAAATGACTTATGATTCAAATTTTTTTCAACAAAAAATGATCAAATGGAAATAAATATAATCCATTACCTTTAATCTTCATCATGAAATCTACGCCCTTGCATTTTCATGAAGCGATGAACCACTGCGTTATTCGTGACTTTCATCATCTCTTCTTTCTCCACATAACAAATAAGACAATTATTCATAAATTCATCACCAATGCGATTGCGCAATGTTGTTTTCACAATCTTCATGCCGGAGAAAATCCTCTCAACTGTAGCAGTAGCAACTGGCAACACTAGTACAAGCTTCATGAGTCGATAAACTAATGGATATCGATCATGTTTTCTAGTCTCCGCCATTCTCTCGAGAAAGCTCAAGAACAGTTTGTAGGTTAGAGAACCTATCATCATCTCTCACATCGATATGTAGAGGCCAAGCTGGTGGCTAAGGTCCTCAAATCCCGAATCAAAATCATGTGGATAAAGCTTTGCAAGGCTCATCAAATTCTCCAAATTAAAATCATGAAATGAGTCTCTTGGACTAAAAGCAAAGGGCAAACAAGCAATTGAGAGCTTGTTTCGTTGAAGCGGTTGTCAAGCTCTTGAAGTAACCAATCAATAACATCATTGAAACAATCTACTTGATAGTAATGTTTGTTTGTAATTCCAGATCTATGCCTCCGCTTCTTGGGATCAATATATTCATCTTCCATTTTCAATTTGGAAATATCATTCTTGTCACAAAATTCATACACCTCATCTAATAATTTTCCCCATTTTTCTCTTCTAAGCTCATCCAGTTGGCATCTAGTTGCTCCCACATATTTAATAGCATTCACTATGTCCTGATCCTTCCGTTGCAATGCCAATGACAAGATGTTTGTGGTTCCTAATATAGTCAACATGAGATGCAAATAGAAGACAAAATCAAAAGACTGGAAGTACTCTAGAAGATTTGATGCTTGGTCTCTAATTTTCCAGTCCTTTTTATCCTTTTCCACAATTTCTAGCACCTTGACTATTGTAGAAAACATGCCAACCAAACTTTTGAGAGATTTATAATGGGAACTCCAACGAGTATCCCCAGGTCTTTGAAGACTTTGCTCTTGATTCAACCCTGTCCCGGTTTCAAGTTGCCCACACCCTAATGCCTTGCTCATTTCTTTAAGATTAATATCTCTAATCATGTCCCTTCTCTTAGATGATCCACCAACCACGTTTAGTAACATGGAAATCTTATTAAAAAATTCACTAACCCCTTTATGCTTTCTCACAATAGCAACAAGGACTAATTGGAGCTGGTGAGCAAAACAATGAACATAATAAGCTGAACTACTTTCTCTCATTATCAAAGATTGCAAGCCATTGAACTCACCTCTCATATTGCTAGCACCATCATATCCTTGGCCTCAGACTTGCTTTAAGCTTAACTTAAGATTAGCCAATAGTGCACCAATAGCAGACTTGAGATGGGCAGATGTTGTTTCAGTCACATGAACAAGACCAACAAATCTCTCTTTGACAATTCCACATTTATCTACATATCTTAAGACAACTACCATTTGTTCTTTCCAAGAAACATCTCTTAACTCATCAACTAGCAAGCAAAAAACGTCATCTCCAATTTCTTCTGGAATAGCATGTAGCACTTCCTTTGCAAAACAATGCACAATATCCCTTTGTATTTCAGGAGCAATCAAAAGACTATTATCTGATTTATTTTTACCTATTGCCTTTCTTAAGGCTGGATTTTGCTCCCCTGCAAAATGGCGAAATTCTCTGAAGTTCCCTTTGTTTAAGGACTCCTTTGACTTATCGTGGCCCCGAAATGGCAATCCTTGCTTCAATAATATTCTAGCAACATGAATAGACCCATTTAGCCTAGTAAGATAGTCCTTACTAGATTCGCTCACACTATGGAAAGCAACATCAATATGCTGATTTCTTTGTAACAGATCATCACACTTCTTCATTGCGATATAGTGTGAGCCACCGACGTCTCCTACATGAACTTTTAGCCTTTCTTTTTTATGAAAGGTGTTCCAACCATTTTTAACAAATGCTTCATATCCGCCATCCTTCTTATCTCTAAATAAGAAACAACAAAAACAATATGCTCTATCTTTGGACTCACTATATTCAAGCCAACTTCCAAACTCATCAAACCATTTTGGAACAAACCTTCTCGGAGCTCCTCCAATCTGTGTCACAGGAAAATTAAGTGTGCGAGGTTGGCAGGGCCCATTCTCCAAGTACTTCCTTCTCACCCTCTCTCTAAGATTAGGATGATAATCATCAATTTGTTTCCTTAATCCTGGATCATATTTAATCTCCTCCTCCCAATTGATATCATCCTAACAAGAATTCCGGGGATTATTGGCACTATCAGGCTCTGGTGCTTTCCTTTTGTAAAATCGTTCCATCAATTAACCTGCCATTAGCACATAGTAAAAGGGACATAAATATGTACTGCACTATTGCAAGTCTGCAACCCAAATAGCCTAATGATGTAACACAGTTCCGGCTCTAATTGTATATAAAAATTAGATTAATTGAGAAAGAGAAAAGGAAGCATGAAACATCTAATCTTACCTTAAAATATTCTTCGTGCTTGTTGGGTGATGCCGTGATGGTGCTGTCGTCGCCTCTCGCCTATGCTTGTGACTTGAATTTTACCACTGTCTGTCCCTCGGATCGGATTGACGCGGTCAAGAGGCGACGCCCAAGAGCGCATGGCAGCAGCACAAGAGCACTGCCCAAACCAATAACGCAAAGATGGTCGCCGCTTTTGGATGGAAGCTTCTAGCCTTAATCAGTTACAAATTGGATAGGGAACTTGGGGACTAAGATGATGCGTGCCACCCGAATTGGGAAGTGCCGATCGCCCGATCTTGAAGCAATTTGGGACAATGGACGGCCGGAAAAGCGCAGGGAGAAGCATAAAGATTGGATTTTGGGCGCGGGAGTCTGTCCGACGGGTGACGGAAGATGAATCGACGCTGGCTGAGCTGCTGCTTGCTGGGCTGTGGGGGTGAATATAGGGCCAAAAACTTGATACTATAAGTTGAAAAAAAATCAGGGTGGTGCATCTGCACCCATAACACACAATAGGGCTTCGCCCCTGGTAGCTCGGCAGGTCCTGCAAAACCATCAAGGCTCGACAGCGCGTGCTGAGCCACAGCAAGATGGCTTGGTAGTCGAGCTGTTGAGCAGGGGTGACTCAGTGCGTGATCAATTAGTGCTAATTAATCAACATATTTTATGGTTAGTGCTAATTAAGTATGATTAGCATTAATACAATCATTGTGGAGTTCTGTTAAGCTCCTCTAGTTTGATATGTACCTGTTAAGCATAATAAAGAGGTTAAATTTGTAAAAACGAAGTAGGCAAAATTAGAAAAAAAAAATGGCTGCATTGGTAAATGTACGAACACAGAGAGATTCTATCGGCTGCCAAAGAGCTCGCAAGGAAGAAAAAATTGTGCAAACAAAGAACAGCCGAGAGTATTCCCCATGGATGTCGTAATCCCCGTGAGGAAAATTAAAAGGATCCAATAGGTTAGTTTTTAGTCTTCTGAGCGATGTGCTTATCATCTAGAGCGCGTGCTTACCCTAGAGATTGATCCAGATTGATATCGGGCGTATATGTAATGTAGCCGAGATGAACTCCAAAGTTGTAAAGAAACCTGCGACCAGGTCGGGGCGCGACAAAAGCAGGAAAAGCAGTGCAATCTGTTCGTTGGACAATAGGAAGTGTGTTCCGAAGTCCCAAAAAAATCTCGTATGCCCTTCTGATTTGCTTCCGTGATGTTTGATGAGTTTATATATAAATATGTTAAGTCAAAATAAATAGAGAGATGCATATTTTGGAAGGAAACTTACTATCAAAGATTTAAATTCTTTAAGTCCACACTTCGACCATAAAGGTTTTTGACTACCAGCTATTTTTGATGGTCGGTGGCTTCCGACTTTTGATTATCAATCATTCCCTGATGCTGATAGCCTTTGGCTTTCGAGGAGTCGCTCCCAGCGGTCACTTTCGACCACATCAATACTTGACCTCGACGTTCTACTCTGCTGGTCTCATCACTCGGGCTATATCTATGACATTGATTCTGCTGCTGTGTCGGCAGATCGATTAAGCTTGGTGTAAACTATACATATTTTTGACCACTTCATTCCCTTATGATGTTCGATACCGACGAGGTCGAACGGCACGGACGGGCACGGCCAGTGTAAAAGCCACGCTATTAACGGCCCCATAAATTGACGTGGGTTTGGATAATGCCAACGTCACATCTACATCAACCATTCATCACATGTATGGAGAACATGAAGCGAAAACTAAAGAGGATCAATGCACAACTTAGTCGGAGTTATTTCGTAGGTACACCCTGTGGATGTAATTAATCGTGAGCCTTCTGAGGCTCCGAGAACTAGGAGATCACATCGCCTATGTCAGATTTGCTATGCAAAGCAGATCATGAGTGCATATATATAAAGAGAATTTGTAATTTTGTTATTCTCAAATGAATAAATAAAATACATATTTTCTCTACTTTGTTGTGTTTATCTATTTTTATGTATTTTAGTATACTAGCATGCTCGCACCTTATACCCTCAGACAAGGAATCCAGGAGCAATTTCTCACGCCAAACAGTTCTTTTATTTTAGATCAAGTTGCGATTCACCCATCTCAATGTGCCACATCGATTCACAAACGTCGATTTTATATGTATATAATGTATTCGTTAATTTCGAACGATGAGCGCTTGAAATCAAACTATTGGACTAATTTCTTCACATGAGGGGCAGCATACGTATTGCTGCAATTGCCCGTCGATCCACAACTGACAAAAAAAAGGTGTGCCGATGAGGAAGTTGTCACTACATCTGGACGGTCGGTCCACATGGTGACATGGGTAAGGAGCAATAGCAAATTAGCAAGGAAGAAACTGCTGGCTGCCCACTTGACCTGGTAAGTTGGTACTTGCTATTTAGAATTTACATCGGTAAAACTGTTGCTTTTGGAGGAGAACTGCATAAGGGTCCAAATCATTATGTTTTGCAGGGTCACTGCTCATTTCGGATTATATGGCTGTGATTTTTTCGACTTCAGCTTCTAGCTTCCGGCTTATTTTTCACTATTCATAAATTTCATCTTTCTATGAACTTTTTGTTTTTTGTTGAGCTTTTTTGCCGGTTCTTTTTTCCCGTATTTATTTGTATTATATGTAATGGGCTAACATATTTTTTTTATTGCACGAAGTTCTTTCATTCGTATGAACTTCTTTCACACGATTGAATTTAGGTGATACTTTGCAAATAGAAGTTGTTATTTGTAAACCATATCCAAAATTACATGTGTATATATAGATTCTAGATGGTACTTTTGTGGACTATCCTTTTATGTTAACCCAATATGGGTTCTGTATATGGCATGCACAGCCCTTTTCATTTTGAAAAAAATTCTAAAAATGTTCAGACTATTTGGGCGGGCCATCCAGCTAGTTTTTTTTTAAAAAAGAAAGTGAAAGCGAGGGAGCTCGATATGGTGTGTAATTGCAAGTGTAGTTTAATTTATGCACCAGGGCCGACCAACGCAAGACAATAAACATAATCCAAAAGCCAAAAGGATACATGATCTGCCTGTCTCTCCGTAACTTTCTGTTCAGGCATTCAGGGACCTGCGGAAAAAGTCTCTGAAAAATGCTAAACTTGCAGGCTTCACAAAAGAGAGACGATCATCACAGGTAGCCCCGCTCGTTTTGGCTTGAGCTTCTGGTTTCTGACTTATTTTTCACTATTTAACAATGGTCTTTTTCTGATTTTTTGGCATTTTGAGCTTTTTTTATGGTTCTATTTTTTCCGTATTTATTTGTACTGTCCATGACGGACTAACTTGTTTTTTCTATTTTTAATTTTTTTTAAAATTTATATACGTCAAATAAGCCACCGTCAACTACAGTGTTTTTTTCATCTAGCTACGATAATTTTTAGCTAAAAATCACTCAAAATAAAGCCCTTCTGAGCAGAGCCTTAAGCCGTTGATGTCATGGAAACAAGAGGTCGCAAGGGTTTGTTTATCCCGCACAGAACATGGTGGTCAAACCAGCTACAATGGCCGACCCCACACACGGCAACAATACCCCAACATATGGAATTGTGAGGAACTGTTATAAATTTGCAAGATGCCAAATTAAGCAACAAGGCAGCAGCATCTAGTACCTGGACCACCACCTCTACTAGTACACGAAGTTTGGCAAGCATTTCACTGGCATACAGCCTGCTCCGCCATTCCCATGCAAGTGTAAGCAGTGGTTACCCATTGGGACAAAGAAAGAAAGCTCAACGTAGGAAGAAGAATAAGTAAGGTAAACTAGTAAGTGTCCAATCCAATCCAATCCAATAAAGCAGCAGCAGCAGCAGCAGTAGTAAAAAGAAAATGGTCAGTGACTGAACTGGAGAAGGCCCTTGGACTGCAGTTGGAATAGCAATATGAGCCACCATCCAGACAGACACGGCTGGGAATAAAAGCAATAGCCGTGGCCCATCCATCGTCCATGGCTTCCCTCTCTCTCACACACACTTGCAGTCACGGCTCCCGAAACAGGGGAGGCATGGAAAGCTACCCGAGGGGGAGGAGAGACAGGACACACAGGAATCACCAAAACGGGAGAGGATTTCATTGGCACTGGCACTGCGTTGCGCTCATGCATTGCCGCCTCGGGAGTGGGAAGCCATACAAGATACAGGGTAGTAGCAGGGCCACTGGCATTGGGCGAAAGACAAAGGGGGTAAGCAACTGGGTAAGGACGAGAAAAGGGGCGAGAACAGCAGCACACTGTGCTGCTCTAGTGTGAACACTGAAGCCATGCATGCAAAGTGACAGCCACCCACCCATAGCCATAGGCGTCGAGCCAGTACCATTCCTATAGCGATACAGATACTGGCGTAGTAGCGTGTAGCTCTAGCAGTGCTTGTATTATCCTACCTAGCTCCACGAGGCTGGTATACCCTAAGCTTTCACCTCACCGTGCGTACTTAACAGTGACGTGTTACGGTCCATCAAACAGAAGCGCTCCCAAAATGGTGGATGGTCCTGGGTGCCAAGGAACAAACAATCACCGACAGGCTAGCTAGCCCGTCCGGGCCTCCTCACCCGGGCCCACCTGTAAATCGCTGTTTGTCAGAGGGCTAACAGTAAGCCCAGGCAGACCAGATTAGTTTTGTTCTGGAATTGGATCGATATGCTCGTAGTGAATCCATTCACGCATGAATTTGCCATTGAAAGTCGAAACGTGGACAAAGAACCTCATAGCTAACCATGATGTAGTTCAGATCATAACAAGGCAGAGGGATCAACCATACTTGGCACGTATCTCTCTGATTAATTTGATTAATTAACAGCGGTTACCGACGAGTTGCGAGCGCCGCGCACGTACACGATCGGGTGCCGTCCCTGGTCGAACTGGAGCAAGTTGTCAGGCGGTCGGGGGGTAGTAGAACTGGTGGTCTGGAAACGGCGGCAGGCGGGACGGCGGCGTTCGCGCCGGCGGCGGTAGAGAATCCTGATGATGCTGCAGCATGGAGCAATGGCAGGTGAGAGGAGCCCTGCATTTGCCAACCCCAGGTGGGGAATGAGTGGGGACCCCAAACAGGCCTTCGCTCCACTGGCCTTTCCTGCAGTTGCAACAGAACAAGCATGAGGTTTTTTTTCCCCTTCCTTTTTACCCAACAAAGGCATAGATGCACTGTAGAATCTTACAACATTCATATCTAACAGTTAGGGTGAAGAACCATCGATTATTCGTCAAAGAAAACATAGTTAGGCTGGCTTGGTGGACATGTAAGGTTTCTTAAGCAATCTAGGATTCATATGTGCAGCGTCGTAGAAGAGGACAATCAAATCGTGCGCCATTAGGGAGCGGCCAATAATAAACTGATAACTATCATAAATTCAATCTAAGTAAATACGGCACTGATAAACTGTTTTACGAGTTTCAATCTAAGTTCTCCTAAATTCAAATGTTTACACAGGACATATTCAGTTAACTATCATAAATTCAGTAACAACTTCAATTGACTGCTCGAGCACCATAGGTAGGGTCGTAGTAATACCTGTAGGTTCGGGAAGAAGCCAGGACAAGCAGATGAGCACAAACGTTGATGCTGAGATGGTACTGCTGTGCTTTGGTGATGCACAGGCCACTGGAAAGATGAGCTCATTGGCTACAGCAGTAACAAAAGGTGCAAATATCGTAAGTTTATATAGGTCATAGGACTTGGATCATTATATCTCAACCGACACTGTGCCAATAAAAAAAATAATCTACTTCATATGAACTACTACTATCAAATGTTAAGGATTAGTACAAGCATGGATAGAAGAAAACCTAGCTGCTTCCATCCAAAGATTGTGTTTTTCTGGGTACTACGCATGCATAAAAAAAAGTATATAGAAAATAGGAGTAGAACTGAGCATTTAACTACCGATTTAATGTTGCAGTCTGTTTACCTGAGAGACCACTGTACTTGAAGATTCAAGGGAATCACAGGTTAACTGGAGGCCAGCTATGATACTGTCCCTTTTGGAGTCGTGCAGATTAGGTTGTGAAATCCGCAAATCCAAATCAAGAACATCACCATCAACAATTGCTAAGAAAATAGTGTGAACTATAAGATCAGTTGGGTATGTTTTGGCTGATACGGAAATTCGATGGGTGAGACTGATTGTAGTACCCTCATTCTCGGTGTCGGGTAAAGCGTCTCCATTATAGGAGCTAGGCTCGAAGTTAGTAACAGCTTCCCTCCCATTGGAGCGAATGGCTGCCCTGTCATATGCCCTACCAAATTCAACAAGACGTGAAAGTCAGCGAAAATTAAGGAAGTTTATGAACCACCATATCTCAAAACGAGCAACGCAAATTTCTGGTAATGGAGTACCTTGCAGCTTCAACTTCGCTGTCAAACAGCCCAAGATAGATGTACCTGCATGTAAATATCAGTTGTGAGATCACTTCTCGACAGAGGGATGCCTAGGCTCTGACAATTCGGGCTCTTAACTAAAAAGTGCACGGATTGCATTATTTTTTTTTGCCAACGCTGCATATATATGTAAACTCTTGACTGTTGCTCCAAACAGATCTGTATAACATTGTTAGGTGCGGAAACAAAACAATCCAGTGTGAAGTAGAGTTTTCATCAATATCAACACAAGACACACTACCTACCTGGCTTAACTTCACACGGCCCCATTGTAAACAACCTAGTTTTATCCCCTGCAATAACCTAAACGTGCCAAACATGAACATCTGCGTTGTGACCCTGATCACCCCCATAGTCCCATACCAAGTGGCAATTGACAAGTTCATGAGCTTCACTTCGATATATTTTGTTCACCCCGGGACAAGTGGGCACTTCGACTAAGCTGAAGCCAGTGAGAGCTGAAGATTGTGTGAGCCAAGTACTAGTAAATGCCAAATTTTAGTGCCCCCTTACTTCTTGCCGAGCAGTTGGCCCATCCGCGCCTCCCACCGGCCGCACTTGTGCAGCGTAACGCCGCGGTACTTGGAGCTCCCCCTCGCGAACCCCGTGCTCTGGCGGCGGAGTATGTGCACGAACTCCTCCTTGGTCCAGTTCCTCATCTTAGATAAAAGTAATCACACACCAATCCATCCATCGTAAACCATGAGGCAAACCCGTATGACCGACGCGTTAGTTTGATCCAAGCTAGCTAGATAGAATACCTGCTTCAAATCCTCCTCGTAGTCGCTCAAATTGAAGTTGATGTCGGCGTCGAGCCCCCGGAACTTGATCGCGGCACGATCGTAAGCCCTGCACGACGCGAAGAACTAGACCATGTCAGTACACTCATGGATCAAACCGCAGCTGATACAAATTCAAACCGAGTCTAGCAGTCTGACCTTGCAGCAGCGTGCGCGGTGTCGAAACCACCTGAAGAAATGAAACAGCATTAGCACAGAGTAAGCAATCAAAGTAAACCCACAGAACAGAAACTAATTAGCTCGAGGTAGAATCTAATCATCTATCGAACTCGGTTGCTCACCTAGGTAGACTTGCTTCCCGCAATCCCTGCCGGAATTAGACGGAAACAGCAAGCGATTAATGGTTTGATAAGCAAGGCAAATACGGATTAGTACGTGGAAGCTAATCACGAGGTAGGCGAGGCCAGAGGCTAACCAGATGTGCGACTCCCACCGGCCGGTCCTCCTGTAGAAGGTGACGCCCCTGTACTGCGAGCTCCGCGACCTCGGGCCGCGCCGGGTCTTCTTCGCGACCACCGCCCTCTGCCCCACGCCGAGATCCTCGGCGCGGCGCGGCTGCATCACCGGGGCCGGGGCCGGCGCCGGCGCCGGATCCATCCTCGACATGGCCGGCGGGAGCGGCGGGGGGAGTAACTGCCGCGTCACGATCCCCGAGGCAACCGGCGCCGGCTCGCCGGAGCCGTCCTCGTCGTCGGGGCTCCCGAGCAGGCCGAACCGGAAGCCACCAGCTCCGGCGTCCGCGGAGTTCAGGACGGACGAGCTCGACGTGCCGGAGTCCACGGGCGACGTCACATTGAGATCCAGCAACATCTCCGATCCGGGGCCCGCAGAAACCAAACGCTGCCTCCCGCTCTCCAACACCACCACCTAAGTCCTCACCTCACCCCTCCTCCGCTCCGAGCTCGACCGGCGCGTCTCTATGTCATCGGAGCAGGATGGCTGCGGGAAGTAGTTGCGAGGTGGGAGGTGTAGAAGTAGTAGGAGGCGGTGGTGGTGGTGGCCATGGGGGTGGGATGAGGACGAGGAGAGAGAGGAGAGGTAGGGGGCAGTTGGAGAAAAGGAAAGAGATGGGACGTAGAGGAGGCCAGGGGTATCAAAGGTAAACTATTTTTTGTGCAGCGTAGCTTCGCTACGGCCACACGCGCCGCCGGGAACGACGCCCCCTTCGCGCGTTGGACGCCGGTGGTTAACGTGCCGCGCGTTGGGTCGCGGGAGGGGACGAGGCTCGATTTTTCGAGTAGCTACAGGTGTTCTAGTTAATTTGTAATCTGAATTCTTTTAAGCTGTTTATTTGATTGACTGTATTAGATTTAGCATAAATAGATTATCTCTGTGTAAAGCTTCATGTAAATGATAGATGACCGTACGATGCCATATCAATGGTCTTATATGATGAGATTATGGTTAAAATAAGTATCATTTTTAATCATAAAATAAAAAAGAATAACCAATTTGTAGAGTAATTTAGCCTTTTAAAATATGAGCACTATAGTATTATGCTTTTTAGATACACTTTAAGTAGCACTATTTTTCAAATTATATATGTAGAAGTATCGTACCTCGAAAATTCTAAATACTATTAAAGCTTTCAGTATATAAATTATAGAAGTATAAAGTAAAACTGCCTTTATATAAACAGAAGTAATGTGAAGAGGATAATAAGCTAATAGAAGCTTTTTGCACCTAACTTTTGACAGCATATTATTGTCATACCACATGTTGTGGTAGTAATATTTTAATATCAATCAAATGTACATCGTAAAACGCTAAACAATAGTACGTTCAAAAAAGATATTTACAGTACAACTCGTATGGTACCTTAAAGTAGATTAATTTCGAATATAAGCCGTACAACTTTTCATACTAGGTTTGATAATTACATCTAAATAATAACAAAAATGCATGGCGGGCTAGATTAGTTAGTTAGGTTACGCGAAGCCGTTGGCCAGTCGGCATTGAACGACGATAGCATCATGTGCCCGAGACAATTCCTTGTCCCCGCCCGCACAGCCCCGGGCAATAATGGCAGGCACCATCGATCAACTCCTGTTGTTATTTAAGCGAAGAAAGCAAGCTCCCCCGTACGTACGCATCGGGGCGCATTTACAAAAGCGCATCCCCTAATCGATCGCCAATTAATCCTGCACAGTGTGCGTACTCAGCCTCCACGCTAGCGCTAGCACTGGCTACAGCCTGCGCCGGAAGTAACTGGACGGAGGCGGCGGCGACATGCGCAAACCGCCCCGTGCCGCGCCGTGCGGAGGCGTCCGTTCGTGGACTTCGCGCGCGCGCGACGGGCGCGTCGGTTGGCAGATACATGGCGCCTCATCGACGTGAGCATCTTCAATAGTATAAGCTAGTTACTAGTTTTAAGATAACTTCTCTAATAGTACTAATTTTTAGCATATAACTCATAACATAAATAGCCTCACATGACACTCTCATATAATCTTAGAATGTGTGGATGAAACTAGCTTTTGATCAAGAGATAGTTTTTCTCTCTCTTTTATTAAAATATAAAATAATATACTTAGAGTTAGTTCATAACTCACTTTTGAAGATGCTCTAACGGATCTGAAAGCCCTATCTCGCTGCCAAGTACTAGTACTTGTGTGCTTGTGCCGTGTTAGATCTTAGCTGCAGAGACTGGACTCGTTTGGTCCGGACTTTTTTTTTCTCCCGGGCGGGCCCACGTGTATGGGCGCAATTATTCGAGACACATGCATTTGCAAGCGCAGCCATAGGCGTACCTGTCTGGGCACTGTGCCGAGCACAACCCGTTCGGCCGTTCCATCGAGTGGGAAACGTTACTCGTGTTCTATAAATGCGCGTAGACCGAGCGGGCAAAGCTCCGGAACAGTGACAGGGAAAAGGCACGTACGCGCGCGCGAAGGAGGAAAAAAAAAATGCTCGCTCGAACTACCTATATCGCGTCGCAGGCGAGGGCGAGCTGATGTGGGCCTAACAGCCCGAGCAAATAATGGGCCGTTAACGGAGCAGCATACACACGAAGAGTTGCCTTACAAAATGTGGCCCAATTAAGGAGGCCCAAAGACCCAACCCAGTTATTTGTTCGAATCCATCGGCACCGTCCGTGAGACACCGCAAGCTCACGTCCTCAATATACGCACTTTCCACTCCTCACCTCCAAACCCTTCCGCCGCCGCCGCCGTCGCCAGCTCCAGCGCCCTCGCCGTCGACCGCCCAACTCCCGCCCCGAGTTTTGCAGCTGCCCTCGCGGATCCAACATGGGGTAATAGAATATTCTGTATTATCGATCTGATCGCCTAGAAGTTCCGCGCTATTCCGTCTCGATTTTACTGTTTCTTCAGATCTATTAGATCTCAATGTTCCAATCCCTTCACCTTATGATGCGCTTTGGTATATCTGGTTAGTTGTTGATTCTAGAAACTTTGGCTGATGCAGTTTTGATATTTTTAAGTGAATTAACAACAGTAGTAGTTTGATGTATTGCTTGATAGGTGTTTCTAAAAAAGTGTATTGCTTGATAGTGTCCGTGAATTGGTACCTTATTAGCTGCATGATTTGTACCTGAGCTGATTAAGTGACGTGCTTTATTCAAATCGCATATCTAGCAACAAAATCCGCTGTGGTTTAAGTTGTGATTTGCAAATAATGGAATCAGCTTAAACCGGGCCTCACTAGTAATGTTCGAACCCTTGATGGCCTTTACGTTTTACTTCTTCAGTGCATGATTCTACACTGAGGAGTGGACTGTAGTTAATAGACGGAGCAACTCTGTAGTGTAGTCTGAAATGCTCTTTGATTTGCTTGAGCAAATTATCCACGTCTAATTCGAAGTTGCTTGAACTGTACAACCTCTTATCAGACTTGTTTGCATTTTCACTTGGCAACTGGACTTTGAAGTGGCACATCCTCATTTCTAATATAGTCATATTAGTGTGGCTTTGAAGCTCATTTGGATACGAATATATGACAAACAGTCGGTCTGTTGAATTCTACATGTGGTATCTCATCTGGATGTTAGTTATGCACAACGTTTTAGTTTCATGGTCACATTAGCTTCTTTGACGTTGTCCTAGAAATCTGTAGTTTTTTTTCTTTATTCATTTGTTCCAAATATGTTTGGGTTATCATGAGCTTTTACCCTTCCCGTTGATGGAATAATATTATTTTGGTCTTGGGGCCTTTGTGATTTAAGCTTCAGCTTCTTGGCCAAGCCAAATAAAGCCAAAGTGGGAAGCTTATTCCAAAGTGGAAGTCTTAGCTGATTTATGGAGCTCAGGTGTTAAGCAATGATAATTCATAGGATTTTAAATGGTTTGTTAAAGAGACTTCCTGAAGCTAAATTTTTACTTGCATTTGTTGAAGTGCTGGAAGTTAAGTTGGAGGAAACAGGTAGTACTACTTGGTACTCGGTAGGTGTTCTGTTTTTGTGTTGTCTCTTTTGGAAATTCTGCTTTTATCAACTTCTGTGCTCAAGGCTTGCCTGAAATGTTTTTTCTTTGTATGTGGATCTTTATGAGATGGACGTATTAATTTGCTTGTCTAGTACTCCTATTAGAAATTGCATTCATTTCCTGTTTTTGTCTAGTTGATTGGAATAATCTGTCTACAATACTGTACTTCTTTACTTTAAAAATGAAAGTATATCATTCATTTACTGTACTTCTATGATTACATTTATATCTTTATATATTTTTTTGTTGGGAACATTAGAGTTGGAACTTGATATGCTACACTTGGTGTTCACATGTATTTCTTGAATGCTAATGTTTGTAATACTATTGCAGTAAGACACGTGGTATGGGAGCTGGGCGCAAGCTCAAGACCCACAGAAGGAACCAGAGGTGGGCTGACAAAGCCTACAAGAAGAGTCATCTTGGGAATGAGTGGAAGAAACCCTTTGCTGGCTCATCTCACGCAAAGGGGATTGTCCTTGAAAAGATGTAAGTTCAATAAATAATGAATGCTCAGTTCTTCTGAAGAATACTTAATGCCTGACGTGCACTACTTCAATTGCAGTGGCATTGAGGCTAAGCAGCCAAACTCTGCTATCCGTAAGTGTGCTCGTGTCCAGCTGGTGAAGAATGGAAAGAAGATTGCAGCCTTTGTGCCAAATGACGGTTGCTTGAACTACATTGAGGAAAATGTAGGTGTTATGTTTGCCTTACATAACAGCACTGTTGCCTGTTGGCGATCATGCTGATCCTCCTGCTAACATTGCCCATTCTGAAATCTGAATGTGTAGGACGAGGTGCTCATCGCCGGGTTCGGTCGGAAGGGACATGCCGTGGGAGATATTCCCGGTGTCCGGTTCAAGGTGGTGAAGGTCTCTGGTGTGTCCCTCCTTGCCCTCTTCAAGGAAAAGAAGGAGAAGCCGAGATCTTAAAAACCAGTTTCCTTCACGACAAGCAGCAGGACGGCAGCTATAAAGAGTACTTTTAGCTGGTTACTCGTAATGTTGTTGGGTCTATGTTGCACCGGGGATCTATCTCTACCAGAACTCATGTTGAAATGAGCTTATCAGCTACCTGCCCGTGCTTAAATTTTGTTGAGAAAACATGATCTGAGTTTAAATTCTACTATAGAACTGCTAGTGGGTTTGTTATCTCGTTGCGATATCAATGTTTGTCTAACTGCATCATACGAGTATGTATGGTTCTGAACCTCTATTGTGACTTGTGACAGATTTTCACAATCTTCAGTTTATGTGTAGTTTTCATAACTGCCTGGTCCTATAACATTGCCTTGCCCACTGGTAATGTCATGTCTGTGAAACTGACATATCGATTAGAGGCGGCGTTCATCTATACCGTTGATGGCGAGATCTGATGGCAGAAAAATGCGTGCGGTGGTCCGCGTCCAAGTCGCAAACTCTGAACTGCGGCAGCCATCGGTGCGGCCAGTTAGGAAAGCGCGATCTGAGATGGTCGGGCGGCCCAGGACCAGGTTAAGCTTAGGCTATTCCAAATAGGTAGTTTTTATAGCGATTTCTACGAGGTGAGAGTATATATTAAATGAATGTTTAGATATAATTCACCCAATGGATAATCTATGTGTTTTATTCTAATATCATTATTGTTATATTTATTATGTTCTACTCTGTCTTTTAATGTTGTAACCTACATATTTTGCTTTTGCTAATACTGTACTAATACTGCAATACCTTAAGTTTTGACAACCATCTATTTGATGAGGTTGATAAAATAACTCATCTAAATCAAGTAATATAGGACAGAGTGTTTCTCGGTAGTAAGACACCAACAAATGTTCCATGCATTGTGTTGTCAGTTTACTAGCTTTATAAAAGACCATGTCAAAAATCCAGACGGATGTATAAAATCTAATTGGGCCTATAAAACATGTGCTATAGGCATCTAATTCATCCAAATGAGGTTTCTTCCCATGTTCATCTGTCTCCTCTAAAAAAAGATGATGTCTTACACAAGACATTGCTCTGAATTTCCTCCTTAAATATATTTTTATCTTAGATTTTTGCTTATATGACACTGTGACAGGCTAATTAAAATTATGGACATAAGTTAATGTGATCATTGGGAGTACTCTTAACTTGGGCCATCCCTAGTGGCGCCAGGTCAGCAGCCTACACGGGCCCACCGCCGTAGGGCCGTAGCTCTCCGACCATCCCTCTCTACACCCACCCTTCTATACCCCCACCCACGTCCAGGTGGGTCCTGCCGCCAGCCTCAGGCCTCCGGTCCACCACGTCAGCCCCGTACCTCCCCACCCACGGGGTAGCGACCAAACAAATCCTTCTACCTCGGCCGGGTGTAATAAACTGGCGACGGCCGCAGCTGCTGCCCTCTCCCCTCCTCCTCCTCTGCTCTCCGTGCTGCCTCCAAGCCCGCCGCCGCCGCCGTCGGTGCCCCTCGCCGGCCGGCCATCCCGTCGTATGGAGATGGCCCCCAGCCCCGTCTCATCCAACCCGCGCACCTTGGAGGACATCTTCAAGGACTTCTCCGCCCGCCGCGCCGCCCTCGTCCGCGCCCTCACCTCCGGTAAGTAACCAACCACACTCCCCTCGCCTTGCCTCTGGAAGTAACGCACTGACCCTCGTGTAGATCTAACGCTGCGCTCGCGTCTCGTGTCGCCGTGCAGATGTGGACGAGTTCTACGGCTTCTGCGACCCAGGTGAGTGACATCGATCCGCGGCGAGCTGTTCCTGGGTGCGTGGAATGGTGGATCCAGGTGGGGATAGATTGGATCGGTAATTGTTTTTTCTGGGTGCAGACAAGGGGAATTTGTGTCTGTACGGCCATGCCAACGGGAGCTGGGAGGTGGCGCTGCCGGCGGAGGAGGTGCCGCCGGAGCTGCCCGAGCCGGCGCTAGGCATCAACTTCGCGCGAGACGGCATGAACCGCCGCGACTGGCTTTCCCTCGTCGCCGTCCACTCCGACTCGTGGCTCATGTCCGTCGCCTTCTTCTTTGGCGCACGACTCAACGGCAGCGAACGGTGCTAATACTGTTCTTCCGCCACTATGTATACATTCTGAATTCGATTGGTTGGTTGGGGCCTTTGTTGATCGAGAAAATGCAGTCAGTTTTGTTGGTTTAGATTTTGAAGTGTCCTTTTTTTTTCTTTTATTCCTCACAGAGAGTTTAGGGAAGTTCAAATTTGGCCTTTTTGGTGTAGTAATTTCTCTTGATTGTTTGGTCACTGGGGATGCGCGTGATCGTGTTTATGGTCTATTTATTTTGCTTCGCTTGGTGCATGTGCATTCTTTTATCTTTTTTGTTTCCTTTCTTTGCTTTGAGTGAATGGGGGGTCATGCCTTGTGAATGTGTTTGCTTTTATTGGCCTTCCTGTGCGCTGTTTTTTTTCTTCTTTTGCTTGCTTTTTGTTTGTGTCGATCCTCTACGTTTGATGATGATATAATTCGTAGGGTTCATTGCAGATATTGTGAAGAGATATTAGGCCTCGTCCATTTCAACTTAAGTTTCTGATTTTTAATTTATTTTTATTATTTCTAAATTTCATGCTTTTCTATTTTTTTTTGGTTTTTTGAAGTTTTTTACTGGTTCTTTTTTCCCGTATTCGTTTATATTGTCTGTGATTGTTTTACCTTTTTATTTTTAAATTTTTTAAAATTTATTTATACCAATAAGTTATTATCAGTTACAGTATAATTTTAACCAACTATAATATAAGTTTAACTATAAACCAATTTATTTCAGCTGAAAAGAGCGACTCATTATGAAGGCGACGGTTCCTTCACTTTATTTCAGAAAAGCATGCAAACAAGTAGGGGATATACATTTTCCACTGTCTTTAAGAATTTTAATGCCTATCCCATTTTCATTTCTGTTGTGAAGAACTATGCCACAACTCGGTTTAATAAGTTGCAAAGCTTAGCTATGTGGAACTAAAAATTGGAAGAAAGAAGTCCACTGCATCCCTAAAATTTATGGTCCGAGTACAAAACACACACACACACACACATCAACTACAAAACTTCATTTTTCATTGATGGTTTTTGCCACATGGCTTGGTTTTGTGTTAGCGTGGCGTTACAATATCATCGTCACATAATTAGTTAGCAAATAAACAGTAAAAAGGCATCCACGTAATCAGCCACGTCACCATCCTCCCCTTCTTCCTCCCCCTCACCCGTTCATCTCTCACTAGCCGCCTCCTGCCCCTTCCTCCATGGGGACTCACCGGATGCCAGGATTGCCGCCTCCGCTCGCACCAAGCCGCCGCCTCCGCGCCACAGCGAGGAGACGGCCCACCCGCCGGATCTGGATCGGGATGTCACTGGACAAATCACCTCTCTCGCAGTCTTCCTCTCCCTTCTCTCTCCGTCGAGGAGCCGCTCCCACGCGCCAGATCTGATAGCCAAGAAGAGGAACCGAGACAGAAAAGCGATGGCGGGCGAGCCGGAGCGGCGGTGCCTCTAGCGGTCAGGGTCCCACGAGGAGGCGGATGGGGCGAAGATGGCCATCGGCGTCACCAAGGAGGTGGTCGCATCCCCATTACTCCCCGACGAGCTCACGCGGTAGACAGAGAGGATGGGGAAGAAACACCTTTAGGGGCTGACCTATACAGAGTTGTATGTTTCAACCAGTTTATCTAAAAGTGTAAACAATGAGGAAAGATGAGCAATTCATTTATACTTCAACGCACTCCCTCACGTAGGCCTAAGACATGAAATAGAAATATATTGCAATTATTTTTTAATTGCGTTAGCTTAAATCTAAGACCTCCTGGCTCTGATACCATATTAAATTGCATGCCCTAGCCAGTTCAGCTTTTGGGTGAATTGGTTGGTGCATACAACTCAATATGGTATCAGAGCTATAAGCTTTTGGGTGAACAGGTTGGTGCAGCAACTCAATAACTTGTGGGCCAATATGCTTGTTATTCGATGATTTAGCTATATATGCACACATGAATGCCATGTCATCAAATTTTGAACACCTAGATGCCACCTCAGTCAAAACTAGGGTGGTTTTGGGTGAAAGCGTGATTTGCATTGGTTTTGCTAGTTGGGAGTGGAAGACGAACGATTTTGTAGTTAAGAGTGTTTTTCAGACTCAGCTCATAAGTTCAGAGGGTAAAGTGGGCTTCTTCCAAATTAAAATGTCCCTACAAGTAAGAAGGTATTGATTCCAGGTTCGTTCATCTCTGAAATTTTCTGGCATGTTAATTGCAGTGATTTATTTCTGTAGATGCCTTCGTCCTGGTTCAAGAAGTTGTACATTTACTGTTTCATAATGTTTATTGAATGGCCCCTAAAAAACTTATTGTAGACCATAAACTACCCCCTGATCGAATGCTGCAAGTAGGTCTCTGCAGCATTATTCTAGGGGTTTTGCACTAGCATCCTGAATGACCAAAATTATTCTTGGATTCTTAGTAGCCTGGAATTGATGATTTTGGTCATGATTTTCATGGCATCTGTTACCAGGAGCTTTACAGTAAAGGTGGAGTTTAGCACATGATGACATTCCAAATAGGAATACTTCCATGTACTTTCTCATGCATTTGCACTGAAGTTGAATTTTTTGACCAAGGTGAACGAAAACATAGCAAAAGGAATCCTTGATGCTTGCAGTTGTTGGAGAGCGCTACAATGGTACTTCTTTAGTACTTGCTTGTTCACTCTATTGCTGTACGTCTCTCTGGAAATAATTTTAGCCAATTGTAAAGAGAAGAAACTATATACAGAATTTTGTGAGCTCAAATTTAAATTTTCTGCTTGGGATGTTGTTGTCAATTCCATATGAATGTAGTAATCAGCTGAGATGTCGAAAATAAATAAATAAATAACGGGATTAAGCAACATGTTGTGCTTAAATTTCCATTTTTCTATGTTGGCATTTAGCTTTCCTTAGTGTACAATTCTATCTTTATCTCTTCTGACATTCACATGTGCAATATATTACTTTTCTCTTGATACACTGAATGGCAACTAGGTAGTTTGATATTTTGCGGAGGGAGCTAGCTAGCTTAGTACGTGTAATCCTTTTGGCCTAATGTCCATCTTTGTATGTCTTGTCCCAGCATGCTGGCAAAGCCATAATTCCATAATCTTACAATTTTTTCATTGACATTTATTTATTGTGTGCTCCTTGCGGTTCTTTTTGTTACAGTTTTTTCCTCTCAAAAGAACTACAGTGAGAATTTGCTGCCGAAGTAGTTCTCTTCTCTGTATGCCATGTGCAGCTTCGGCTTTAAGCAGTTCACTATGGATCACTTTCTATTTCCAGAACTTGTTTCCAATTTTTTAGTGTGTATGGTCTCGTTCTATCTTGACGATACTGGGGCATAAAATTTCTCATTATATCTTATATTGGGGAAAAACATTGGGACTGCAATATTCTTTATTTATGCTATTTTATTTTGTTTAGAATATTACTTTGACTAGGGATATTTTTCACATGAACATCCATATATTCTTCTCAAGTTTGTGTGAAAGATTTAGGCTTTAGCTGTTACTGATTGCACAAGAGAAACTGGTTTGATGCACTTGTTGATTCTGCTGTTGAGTTCTCTTTTTAAGAAAGTGTTCTGTCAATTAGTTCTTACAATGTGTGGTTTCAAGGTTGTGTGAAAGCTTTAGCTGCAGCCTGTTGCTGATCCAACGATTTTGCTCTTATTGTCTCAGGAAGCGCCTATTCAGCATGATCAACGATCTGCCAACTGTCTATGAAACTTTGGTTGGCAGGAAGCGCGGCAGAGATAGGTCTGGCGTTAATAGTAGCGGCAAATCCAGACACTCATCAAAGGTGCCTGCCTTGATCCCCCGATAGTTTCTTTTGTTCAAAATTTAGAAGCCGAAAATCCAGGTATTTATCTTCAAACTTAGTGCAAACCTGAGTTCCAACTTTCATATACAGAGAACAAACGAGGGCCAGGCAAAGAACTCCAGGGCAGTTGCCGAAGAGTATGACGAGGACAGTGAAGAACATAACGAAACCTTTTGCGGAACTTGTGGCAGTCGCTACAATGCGAATGAGTTCTGGATCGGCTGCGACATCTGCGAGCGGTGGTTCCATGGCAAATGTGTGAGGATAACCCCGGCTAAAGCGGAACACATAAAGCACTACAAGTGCCCTGGCTGCAGCTCCAAGAAAATCAGACAGTAGGTTACGGCCTGCACCCGTTCGCTGACTCATCTGATCAAACGATACACTGTCCTTCGGTTCAAGGTCGCAGATTAGCAGATGTGAATTCGTCTAGACAATGTGCTTCGGAAGACTGATACATACCTTCGTAGCTTATTTTTATACATGGCTCATTCATTGTCAATTTGTCATCGATGTGCTTGCTCCTTGAACCAGGAGACCGATTTATGCCTCGGTAGGTGCTCTGCCTGTATGTTTGCATGTAATCTCGTTAATTTTTAGACTTGTGGTATCTCCATAGTTTCATTAGTCTCCTGGTAAGTTAGATGCTGTTGTCACTGCCGTCGGCGTTGGCAGCCTCGCAAACAGGTGTTTGTAGGTTGAATTATAGCCAGTGACGAAGGAATTCGTCCGTCTATGGTCCTGTAGATAGATTAGGCGCGGCGTTCGTCCAGGTAGCACCGTAGCAGGCAAGCACAAACATAGTACCTGCTACGACGATCTCACATCCTAAAATGCAGGCTGACCTGGAGCATCCACAACCATAGCGTCTGTACCTTTCCATCGGGGCCTAGGATAGGCTAGTAGATGATCAACCAGCCGTTATTACATAATCATACTAGTAAGGTCTAAGTAGACGCTAAACACAACACATCCCTCAAGAAGGATGATCTAATCCAATCATCAGGGGATGATGTATCCTCTGCTCTTGAGGCTTTCCACCGCGTCCTTGATGATTTTCTCCATGGGACTGAACTGCAAACCCAGCGCGATCAGCTTCTTCGACGGCGCTTCCGCTCTCACCAGACCAGGCTGCGTATCCTTGGGAAATCTGCAGGCAAAGCAAGAACAAGTGAAGGATTAGCACCGTCAAAAATTGCTCGCAGACTGACCACCGTAACAATCCATATGGCAGACTCCTCATCATGTAAATGTGTTACTTTGGCACTTTGTAGTTGGGATATAGCTCGGCAACTTTGGATGCGAAATCACTCCAGTGAGCAATGGACTCCACGCAGAGGTGCCTCCCAGATGCTGATGGGTTCTCATACAGCAGAATGTGGGCCAATGCGACGTCTTCCACATGGACTGGCCCCATGTAAAAATCTGCATACTCCTCTGTGCAGCCTGCGTGGGCAGAAAGGTGAGTTTAGGTTAGGTGTTTCCTTGTCATAGCAACCACACACACTCGACCAAACTAGAAAAAGTCTCCTGAATAGTACATGAATGCAATTTTGATTTACAACCAACAAACACCACGGCGCTACAGATTCAACATCAAGCGCCGAAGAAAAATGAAAAGCAAAAACAGTATCTCATAGCAACCAACATACTGCCAACAAACCAATGAATTTTGATGGCACCTGAACTGAAAGAGGCATTTGTTATGTAAAGTATGGAGCAGAAAAGGGTTCAGACATGAGAATACATGCAGTTTTACTCTCTAACACCGCAGAATATTCAGTACAGCGTGATTAGCTTAATTTCATCCAATTCTCCTACAGTATTAGTGATCAGCACTCAGCTGGTAATCCATTTGAATGTTGAAGGTACCATCAGAGGGTAAAAGGTGTTTAGTTTGTGCAAGTACATGAATCACAGAGGAAGGTTTGCTCCAGCTTCACTCTGCCACTCACCAGTCATTGTTTGGAAACAAAATTGATAGCCTATCAACAACTTATTAGAAAGGCTAAGAAATGATTAAAGAGTACTATTCAACTCATTTCGTCAAGGCTACATGATCAAACTATGCAATATGCGTACCTTCAAGTAGGCGAACAAGCATGGCCATGCTAGCATTGATGGTTGGTGGAATTATCGGGCCCATGACAGTCCCTGGGTTAACCACAACCACATCCAGTCCATTCTCCTCTGCAAACTTCCATGCGGCCTTCTCTGCCAATGTTTTTGAAGCAGGGTACCAAACCTATGCAAAGGCAAATAGAACCTGAGATCAAATGGAAGACCTATAGAAGTTGCATCTTTGAAATTCTGCAACCTTTTTCCATGTTACCCTTCACTGCATTTTTTATTAGTCCACCTGTCTCCTTTCACTTTCTTGTCCTTTCTATATTCTGTGTTTCCTCTCCAGGGGTTCTTATTGTATCTCTTAACGCTATCCTACTGGTGCTTGTAATCCTTTTTTTTTTCTCTCCCACCTTAATGCAATGACATGCAAAGCTTTTGCATGTTCGCTAAAAAAAAGTTAGTAGAATCAAATGCAGAAAACCAGATCATTCTGTCATCTGCACAATTGAACTAAGCTCCTACTACATCTAGAAAAATAACTCTGCGATAGAGAACTACATTGCAGGCAATTCTTTCCTGTCTACTTAGTAACTGCATTTTCCCCAAGCTGATCATATCATCACATCCATAATAAAACTAGATTGTTCTACCTTGCAATTATACAAAGTTGTTCTAAAATTCTACCCAAAAGGTAACACAAACTATCAAACAAGCATTCAGAAGCAAACCTGCCAACAAGAGCAAGCAAACGAAAGAAGTATGGAGATGCTAAAGCAAGATTGCCCAAGATGTCGACTCACCCCGTTCTTCTCGCAGTAGTCGACGTCGGTCCAGCAGCGCTCGTCGCGGACCTCGCCGGCCGGCCACCCCGGGCTGGGCACGATGGCGGAGATGGACGAAGTGACCACCACCCGCTGCACTCCCCCAGCGTCCTTGGCCGCGCGCAGCACGTTCAGCGTCCCCTCCACCGCCGGCACCATCAGCTGCCTCTGCAACCACAAAACGAGACAGACCCGCACGCGCGCGCGGCCGGGCGGGTGAGCCGAGAGGACGGACGGGAAAATGGCGGGTGGGGCGGCCACGCGAAGCACACAGTACCTGGGGGTCGAGGACGCGGTCTACGATGCAGGGGGAGGCGAGGTGGAACACGCCGGAGCAGCCCCGCGCGGCGGCGAGGAGGGTGGCGCCGTCGAGGAGGTCGCATCGAAAGACGCGGAGGCGGCCCTCGCCGGCGCCGGCGGCGAGCGCGAGGAGGTGGTCCGTCTCGGCCTTGTCATCTGCACCGCCGGATGGTGATGACCTCCGCATTGCAAGTAACGATTATATTCTTCTGGGCATTACATTGCAGCAAGGAATGGCGGTACTGACCGGGGTTGAGGACGGCGGCGTGGACGGAGTAGCCGCGGGCGAGGAGGCGGCGGACGAGCCACGACCCGATGAAGCCGCTGGCGCCGGTGACCAGCACCGTCTCCCCCTTCCCTTCCCCTCCTCCGCCGCTCGCCATCTCTCTCCGGTGCTCCTTTCTTGGGCTAGGGTGTGAGCAGTGAGCTCTCGGGGTCGGGGGGCGTGTGCCTGACGAGTGGTGGTAGGTAGCCACCAAAAACTGGATTTTTATTGATGCGGTTGGTACCCACTTCGAACCTGACAAAAACAGCCATCTTTTTAAATTTTCTTGAGTAAGTGGGGATTGATTTCCGTGTACTGAAGCAAATCAACACAGTACCTGACATTGACCTCTCAATACAAATAAAGACAAGCAGACGGCACAGTACAATTCACCCCTATTATTATCGTGGTCCGTGGAAGCTATGCCTAGTTTGATTTGAATAAGAACAGGCAATTTCGGCACTAGAGAGAGCTTACATCTTTTCTCCGAAAGAACAAGAACATCAGTGATAGCGCGATACACATTAGACTCGTTCATCATACTTAGGTACAAAAAACTGAAATACAGTGCAAATAAAAAAACAATAGAAGAACTAAAAGAACTGTCAGCTTGGTTAGTTACTAAACCCAAAAAATTAGATTTATTTATCCTAGTCAAAACATCAACCTCGTGTGTTTTGATCTTAAAATAAAGATAATTCAAAGGGTGTGCTTTCATGTTAACAAAATTATTAATAGTAGTAACTAACACATTCCAAATAGACATCCAAAACATTTAAGATTTGACGAGCATTGCTAGCATAAGAGTATATGACATCAGCAGATTACAAATTACTAATAATTTTATTGAAATAATCAAAAGTGCATCTATTGATTCTCCTGGATTATCTTAAATTTAGAATACTCCTTTGTAAATTGGTTCTGATGAACACATTTAACAAACTTAGAAACTTCATGATAATCAACTAGAGTAGTTTAAATTTTATTACTAGATTTAATATGAACAATTCTGATAAACTTATTTCTACTTAGACCTTGCAACAAAATATTTCTAAACTTAGCATTAGCTTCAACATCAGTAGAATTTTCAGTAGAAAAAACAGGAGACAGTACATATGAATTCAACTTTTTGCCAAATAGCATTACCTTGTGCTTGTAAAAAAACCTCCACACATGTTTTCCAATAGATATAATTTGATCCATAAAAAAACAGAGGTTTACTTGAAAACAATACCAATCTAATGCCATTGCAACTTTATCTGATATCACTTGCATGATCATCGATGACAATTAGAGGGGGTGTGAATGATTGTATTGCGCACGGAAACTGTTTCCTCAAATATACTTCCTTTTTATTGTCCAACCTGCCAACACAGCAAGAACACAAAAACAAAAAGACAGCAAAAGAAAGAGAGAAAGAGAAATTATTTTTCGGTGTTGTAGCTATAGTGTTTATTACTTACCTATAGTGTTTTTTTACTGTAGCAGATAAAGAATTTAGCATCGTCGCTTTCGTTGCATACTTTTACTACTCGACTGAAGAAAACGAAAATATCAAGAAAAAACAGCCTGTTGTATTGGACCTGCTGGTCCTTGCCCATGATGTGACTTGCCACAATGCCTTGACGTCTGGACATAAAGGAGCAACACTTGCCTCCTCGCCTGGATGTGACGCAAGGAAAGCAATGCCTCCGTTGCTTCTCACATGATGCGTGTGCTGTGCACGCTTCTTTCATGCACCGGAGAGAGAACAATAGAGAAAATAAAGTCGCTTGAGTTGATCCGCTGGCTTCACGCACGGGGACCAAGATCGAGTGATTTGGTGCCGTGAAGTAATCTGCTTGCGCACAAGACTGTCGAACGGACGAAGAGTCGATTGTCAAGCCAACCGAGGAGGATTGGCTGCGCACGAGACATGATGCCGCCGCCTTTTTCCTTAGAATAGAACTAGTTTCTTCATTACTGGATCATCGTGTTTGTGATTACAAAGTGTCTTCTTAGCACCGCTCAAACCTAGCACAAAAATTGCATTTGTTCAGCCTTAGGGTTAGCACCTAACATCATCTTTATTTATAGTCTAGGGTCCACTTATGAGTTCTTATCAAATTCTAACTAATAAAAGACCCAAAACCCTTATATAACACGGGTTTTTTTTTTAACTTTTGTCACGTGTCATAGCATTGGGACGTACATCCGTAGCTGTAACACGTGTCATCCATATTTGATCTCCACTCGCCCCAACTCAAGAACAAATATCTCCTCCAGCATCCTTAACCCTCTGGAACATAACTTTGCATTAAGTCATCGTCCGGTCTACGCCATAGACCACGATCTCCTCCAAGTTATCCTGCACATATAAAGATCAAAGCAATATCTTTTTTTGGCATAATTTTTTTCAAACTTAACCAACATGAGTCTACACTTGGATTGCGCAGATCCCGGTGTGCTGGCTTTTAAATTTGACGGCGTGTGGCAGGGCTGCCACGCCCACCTTACATACCTCACATCACATTTTGTTGTTCTGGACTTCTAGTTGATTTTTTGCGCCACTGGTACATTATGGACTATGAATCATATTCTGAGTTACAAATAAAATTCAAAAAAAATACTATGGAGCATATTCTTGACATCGACTAACTATATCAATGTTGCCATGGTCAGAAAGGTTGCTGCTAATTTGCTGCGTTGATTATACATGTTTCTTCCCATATGGTAATGTCCGACCCTCACAACGTCATACTGGACTCAAATCATCTGTTACTCCCGATTATGTTGCGCCGCAAGTCCCGAAGTAATCATTATTATGTACATGTGATTCCTATATCATCTGTAGACTGCAATGAACGATAAGACCAAGAACGTAAACATGACCATTGCTAGTCCTCACGTAGTCACTACAGACGAGGACCAAAGTCCAATTTTCAAGACTACCCTCCCCCGCTTGAGTCTTTTGACATCCACTCCCCCTCTCAACATGATGATAAGCCAACGTACCGACCGTGTGCAATGTGAGCCATTGACCTAGACCACAGGCCTTCGTGATCTACCGTCGACTACGGCCAGGTAAGTACGGAAAAACAATGCCCCTGCCTCTGCTTTTATAGTAAGAAGTAACGAGGCAGTCGACTTTGACTCTCGATGTGGTACTAAACTGTGAAGGGTTTCTTCTTTCTGCCGCTCGAGTCATTGTGGGCTGCCGGAATAAGGAGATATGCATGGGCTTTTAAGTACGGCTCTTTGGGCCCTAGGAAAATACCTCGAATATGGACTACTAATGGAGCAGCTGCGCTAGAAAAACTTTGCAATTGTGAAGCCTTTGTTTTCCTTTTTGTTGGGAAAATCGGTAGGCCCTTCCTTGTGAAAACACACAGGCTAACGTGGGCCTGATTTTCATTTACTACCCTCTGGGCTCTGGTTCCTCTCCAAAAAATAAACAAGTACTATCCTCTTGTTACTAAAATTAACCGCGCTTCTGCAGAGCTTTTTTACAGACCATAAGCTTTTTTTTTATTAGGAAATAAGCTTTTAAAACTTTCTTTAATCAGGCAATAACCTTTCGAGATATAGACATTAATCCTTTGGTAGAAAAATAAGACACAAAAGTTTACATACAAAGGTCCTCCAGTTCTTTTAGCATCAAGAGTCAAGACATGAGTTTAACGCAGCAGCTTGAACCAAACAGGTCCTAGTTTATTTCTATTTCTATTTCTAGGCCCTAATCAATATGGCTTCAGCTTATTTTTGCACTATTCATAAATTTCGTCTTTTTCTGAACTTTTGGCTTTTTTTGAGTTTTTTTACCGGTTCTTTTTTCCTCGTATTTGTTTACATTATATGTGATGGGCTAATATGTTTTTTCTATTTTTAAATTTTTTAAATTTAATTATGGTAAATAAGGCTCACTGTCATTCTGATGCTTTTTTCACCAACTTCTGATGTTTTCAGCCATAAGCCATGAGGTTTTCAGCCGAACCGATCACCACCCTAATTATTTCTAATTCAGCTGTCCAACTTTGCTCATCTTTCTCCTAGCCTGCAGTTCCAGGTAGAAAAAGTACGTACACACTTAGATACGTTTAATGGTCAAAACTCAAAACGCATACCCACGCTACTTGTGGTTCTAGCATCCGCTTGATTAGTCATGTGCCAGGGATGCATCCACGTATATGTACGAATAAGGTGTATGTGCATTCTTCCTATACTCTAAAAATTGCAACTTTGCTGTCATTATCCATTATACGTACAGATGACTGCACCACTACACTTTTGGGTGTTAATGGGTTAGGTTTAAATGAGTTAAATGGGTTGGGTTCTTAATTGGATTGGCTTTAGTGGGTGAAAATGGGTTGAAAGAAGAATGGATTGGATCAGGTTGGGTTCCTTCGTAGAAAGAGTTGGGTAGAGTTGGAATAGCTTCTAAAATTTAGAGTTGGGAACAGATTCAACCTGTGGTGTTGAAATATAGCTCACCCGTGGGTTGGCTCCACCATAGGACCCATCTGGGTATTTAGACTTAATAATTTACACAAAGTAGTATCTTTATACTCAAAATCATCTATAATAAATTTTAGAAAATTTTGTGAAACTTTTAAGCTATGAACGCGAGTTATGAATTTTAAATACCAAACTTTTTCAAAAATTTTCTATAAAAGTTTGTTGATCCTATCTATGTATCTAGACCTAACAATTTGCATAAAATAGCATCTCTATATACTAAATCATCTATAGTAAATTTCAGACAATTTTGTGAAACTTTTATAGTGTGAACGTGAATTAGAACTTCCAAATAGCGAACCTTTTAAAAAAAAGTATATAAAAGCTTGTTAATTCCATCTATGTGTCTAGGCCTAATAATTTGCACAAAGTAGCATCTCTATACCCGAAATCATCTATAATAAATTTCAAAAAATTTCGTGAAAGTTTTATGGTATAAACACAAGTTATAAATTTTAAATACCGAACTTATTCAAAAGTTTGCTATAAAGGCTTGTTGGTCCCACTTTTGTGTCTGGATCTAAAAATTTGCACAAAATAGTGTCTCTACATCCCAAATCATCTATATTAAATTTTTGACAATTTTGTGAAACTTTTACGGTGTAAATATGAGTTAGAAATTTTAAATACCAAACTTCTTCAAAAATTTCTTATAAATGCATTTACACTTACATGTAATAGATTAGTAAAGAGTGGATTAACAAGTTTAAAATGGGTTAAAAATATATTTCAACTTATTTTAACCATACGGGTTAGGTGGAAATGCCATACGGGTTAGGTTTGGTCGTGTAAGGTGTTCTTTGAGTTGGATTGGGTGGAATTTAAAACTTCTTTAAGTGAGGGTTAAGTTGAATTTAGATTGGATTTTAACCCATTACCACCCCTAACTACATTTGCGAATCAGCAGCATCCGT
The DNA here is from genome assembly GCA_036346575.1 of Dendrocalamus sinicus. Classification (NCBI taxonomy): domain Eukaryota; kingdom Viridiplantae; phylum Streptophyta; class Magnoliopsida; order Poales; family Poaceae; genus Dendrocalamus; species Dendrocalamus sinicus. The sequence goes on along the minus strand of CM070649.1, from coordinate 31,065,889 downwards.
GTCTAGGAACACTGAAATGCAGTCAAGGGAACTAACTCATGGATCATCAGGCTGGCACATCGCAAAGATTCAACTTCGAACTATCGACTACTACATTCCAGAATTGATTAACCAAAAGACATGAATAGCAGGATCTCCAACAGTTCCATGCAATGAATCCCTCTTTACAACCTTTAATTTGGTGAATCCTGCAACTATTCGTTTACATCGACAAAGCCCAAGATAGCACCCAAGGTCAAAGCTACCCTGAGTCAGCAGCCTTCATCTTTGCACATTGGTGTGCTGGCCCTCATACTGCGCATAGTGAACAGGCGGTGCCATATAATGAGGATTGCCATCAGGGCGCCTATGACCCTGTGAAGAAGATACAAAGATCAATAATATAGACCAGTTACTAGGAACACATAAGTAATTTAGACCAGTTACTAGGAACACATAAGTAGTTAAGAGTGGGATCTATAACTAGATAGAATGCACTGGATTACCAGTCATAGTTGCCTGTTAACCATGTTATTCTACTCCAGTTCTTACAGAGAAAAAGGGAAGTTCAAAAATACTATACAACACAGCAAATCATTTAAAGACCCCAGTGAAATACACAAGAGAGTGGAAACAACATTTTTCAATGTATATATACTTCACTTCTTACAGAGAAAAACAAAACTTCAGAGATACTACTACACAACACAGCAGATCATTTAGAGGCCCCAGTGAAAACACAATGGAGTGGAAACAACATTTTTCAATGTACCTGGAAGGTCAACAAACCCCATCTTAAGTGTTAAAAATTAGTAACGTATTGTAGACAAAAACAGCAAATGGGAAAAAAAAAGAAGAGTAGGTCATAAATCATTTCAAATAAAATAACAGCTGTTCAAATAACTCAAAAGTGCTATTAATCCTTGAAGCATAAATTATACAGTTTTTACATGAATCACAATCTAGGCAAAAAAAAAAAGTAGTTAAGACCAAAGGCAAATAAGAAAACAATGATAAAGCAAGTTAACAAACCTGATTAGTGCTATAAGCATCAGAATAAGAAGCCACAGCATATGTTGCATCAGAATTGCCATACGTTGCAGCATATGTTGCCTCAGGATTGCCATACAATGCACCATACCCTGAAATAGGATTATAAAGGAAGAAAATCAAATGTAATGTGAAGTGAGAAGTATCCTGCCTAAGGACCCGTTTGGCCTAGCTTCTGCTCCACCTCTTGAAAGAAGCTAGAAGCTGTGGGGGGTAGCTTTTGTGGCTTGCTTCCCCCTCTATCCCTTGTAAGCTAATATAATGTTATTACCAAACGGCTTCTCCGGTTTCTATGAGAAGCTAGCGTTTTTAGAAGCTTAAGTCGAACAGACCATAATCTAGCCAGCACAAGATGCCCATGGCTCTGTTTGGCACAGTGGTGGCTTTCCAAATGCACTTATATTTTTTTACTTTTGGATATAACAACAACAAAACCTGTTATCCCAAACAAGTTGAGGGTAGGCTAGGAATGAAATCTTTTTGAGATCAAAGAGATAAGAACCTTGAAATAAAACCTAAAATGCTAAAACCCTAAGCCATACAACCTGCTATCTGAGCCGAGAGTCTAAAACACCGCCCCTAACTTTCTTATGGTTCCGGTACATGAATCGCTAACTTCCATACGCTCCTATCCAAAGCTAATTCTTTAGATACATTCTAATCCTTCAAGTCTCTTTTAACTGCTTCCTCCTACATCGGTTTTGATCGACCTTTGCCTCTTTTTACGTTTTCAGTACGTCTTAAAATTCCACAACGTACCAATGCCTCAGAAGGCCATCGTTAGAGATGTCCAAACCATCTCAAGCGATGTTGGACAACCTTCTCTTCAATTGGTGCTACCCCCACCCTATCACGTATATCATCATTGCGGATGTGAACCCGCCTTGTGTGACCAAAAATCCAGCGCAGCATCCTCATTTCCGTTACACTCATTTTTTGTATATGTTGTCTTTTAGTTGCCCAACATTCTGCTCTATATAGTATTGCGGGTTTGATCGCTATCCTATAGAACTTACCCTTTAACTCTTGAGTGACTTTTTTGTCACACAGGACACTAGATGCTTAGCGCTATGTCACCCACCCTGCTCTTATCCTGTAGTTCATGCCTTCATTAATCTCATCGTCCCACTGTAGCATCGATCCCAAATAACGAAACGTGTCCTTTTTAGGCATTACTTGTCCATCCAATCTAATATCTCCATCATCTGCCCTAGCACCACTGAAATCACACCTCATATACTCAGTTTTAGTCCTACTAAGTCTAAAACCCTTCAATTCTAAAGTCTTCCTCCACAACTCGAGCTTCCTATCAACACCTATTGTACTCTCATCAACCATCACCACATCATCAGCGAAAAACATACACCAAGGGATATCTCCTTGTATGTTATGTGTGACCTCGTCCATCACTAGGGCAAAAATGTATAGGTTCAACGCTGACCCTTGGTGTAGTCATATCTTAATAAAAAGTCATTAGTAACACTACCATACGTTCTGACATTAGTCACAACATTTTCGTACATATCCTTAATTAGGATAATATATTTTGTTGGGACTCTTCTTTTGAAGCACCCACCATATAACCTTTCTTCGCACTTTGTCATAGGCTTTCTCCAAGTCAATAAATATCATGTAAATGTCCTTGTTTTGCTCCCTATACCTCTCCATCAACTGTCGTAGTAAGAAAATCACCTTTATATTTGATCTCCTAGGCATAAAACTAAATTGGTTTGTCATCACGCTAGTCACTTTTTTTAAACGGCGCTCAATCACTCGTTCCCAGAGCTTCATTGTATGACTCATGAGCTTAATTCCTCTATAATTAGTACAATTTTCAATTTCTCCTTTATTTTTGAAAATTGGTACTAATGTGCTCCTCTGTCACTCGTTTGTCATCTTGTTCAACATAAAAATGCTATTGAACAAATTAGTTAGCCAAACAATCATTACTTCTTCTAGGCATTTCCACACCTCAATAAGAATGTTATCAGGCACAACGCCTTACCCACTTCATCTTTTTTAAGGTCTCTCTTACTTCCGACTCCTGGATTCTTTGAACACACTATTATCATTATCGTGATTGAACAAATTGTCGAAGTAATCTCCCCACCAAAAGTCTACTTTTGGATATAACAATTAGTTGAAAACATCTTTTTGGAGATATAATAGGAAAATCTTTCTGGGATTGGCAAGATTCCCATAGCTAACTCGATTCTGCAGCGCAGCGCAGCATCCGCAACTGGCCCTATGACCGCTAAAAGCAAATGGTTTTGAGTCTAACAGCCTACAATCCCATGACCATGATGGCTGATATGCTAAGCCTCTCCTCCCTAACTAGTTAACTTTTATTTAACAAAGTCACTTTCACATTTTTTTGTTGAGTTCAATCATTATGATCCAAAAAAAATTGGTCCATCCAATGGTGTATTTGGTGGTGCCAATTTTGAGGCCATGAAATTAAATTAAAAAAACACCCCAATTGAAAACATATTAGTACAATAATTCGAAAGCTATCAGTTTATGCAGAAAAGGAAAAGGGCAATGGACTCATAGGAGATTCAGTACGATACCAGGGTTAGCTACAGCTGCTGCTGCTGTGACAGCAGTGGCCCGCTTTTCAGCATTTACAAGATCCCCTCGAAGCTTCTCAATCTCACTAGCCACAGAAATCATATTTTTCTCCATTGCTTTACTTTGTTCAAGGTTATCAGCATGCGCCTTCTTTTCAAATTCAACCGCGGCCCTATCAATATTATAAGAAAGTCCATTAAAGAAATACAGTGCATCCACTCTCATGGAACACAGCAAGAGCCACTAGATTAATATCAAAGTTGCCGAAAAGCTTGCTGCCCAATAAGCCTCATGAATGGGCAAAAAGGACATATCGACGATATCATCAGTATTCTGGTTCAAGACGCATATTAAATGCTTGGAGAACCCTAGCTAGCTGTTATTAAACCAGAATAATTCCATGTCAGCTGGGAATGCTTGAAAGTTATACATAATTCCTAACATTTTCATCCTCCATGAGCAGTACATTCACCACTCCACTAATCTAATATTCATTTGGCAATATCCATTTTATGTCTTATGGTGAGGAAAGCTCATTTTTATAAATTTGAAAATGTTGTATGACAGTGTGATTGGGATGGGTGGGTGGATGCAGTGGTGGGTCCATAGATCATACAAATTAGCTCTTCTGCAACATAACATGCAGCCATCTTACACTTCATTCTCAGTTGGATTAAACTAACGGTGCATGAGCTTGAACCTAAACTTCATATTCGGACCAAACTAAAGTTGGGCTTAATTAACTGTGCCTAGGCTAAATGCTGGCTTTACACACATATTCAGATTTAAATCAGGCAAATGCCAATTAGATTTAAATCAGGCAAATGCCAATTAGCACCCCCGTCAAAATTATTCATTGCATGTATGGAAATAGCTGATAGAGCAACTCCAACTGCAATAATTAATTGAACATTGCCCTCATATTTTAAAATCTAAAAGGCTATTTGGTTCATTACTTTGATTAAACAAAGCGACGAGCTACAACCTCTACAGCCACTGCTTCGTTTGTGGTCAGTAAATGCAATGCAGCATCAAAAGTGTGGTGACTGGTGAAAGGGCCAGCATCTTAGCCACACATTTTTTGCCTACAAAGAATTAAGTTTTGCTTGCCACACATTATGATGTACAAGTACAACACTTAGCAGATGAGCAGACTTTACTAAATTAAACAGCCCCTATGCTTCTAACTCTTAACAATGAGCAGTCCCCACTAAATAAGGAAGCAGATGAGGATAACCCTCCATAGGCTCCATTACAAATACAAATAACCTACATAACCTATAGTAGGCCCCATGAGATGCAAAAAAAAATTGAGAGAAAGAAAGAAAAGAACAAGGAAAGAAAGGATGAAACAAGCTCTATTAGCCAAAAACTGATTTGTAGTAGAAATTGATTGGTAATCTCCATCAAAACAAGGAATGAAACATCTTAAGCAATTCACCTGGGCAGCTATATCTTTTATCCAAAATGCCTCAACTATGCCTTACAACAATGATTGCTCAAACAAATCTAGTAAGTTGTTAAACACATAAACTCTAAAATGTGATCATGACATATGCCACCAAACTTCCACTCATGCAAACATGCAACCAGCATATCGAAAGGCTCTAGAAAACTAACCAAATCGATTTTGTTCTTATTAGGAGGGAGGACAAACAAGCCTGCATAGACTGTAAAGTTATACCTGGAGAGTGTTGTCCAATAACATAAGTTGGTAGTCTCCGACTTTCGACAAGCTAAGGTCGCCAGAACCACGAAGACGAAGTGGCGGAAACTCAAAAGAGATACCACACAGGCTTTTAAGAAGAGGATAGTCACGGAAGAGACGTGGGACGTGAGAGAAGCGAATAGTATGTGGACAAAGATGACAACTCGCATTAGGAAGGTGGCTACGAAGGTGCTTGGAGTGACCCAAGGGGCAAGAGGAGAACCAAAAGGCATATGGTGGTGGAACGAGAAAGTGCAAAAGGATATTGAGGAGAAGAAGATATGCTACAAGCACATGCATCATGATAGAAGCGGTGATAATATACAGAAATACAAAGCAGCAAAAAAGAATGCGAAGAAAGCGGTGCGTGAGGCACGAGGCAAGGCATATGAGGAAATTTATCAGAAACTAAGTACAAAAGAGGGAGAAAATGATGTCTATAAGATAGCTAAACTTCGAGAAAGGAAGACGAGAGATTTCAACCAAGTTAAATGCATCAAAGACAACACTAATAGATTTTTGGTGAAAGACGACGAGATCAAGGATAGGTGGACTGGATGATGCTTTTGACGACACAGATAGACGATTTGTTCGAAGAATCCAGAAGTCAGAAGTAAGATGGCCTTAAAAATGATGAAAGTGGGTAAGCCGTTGGGGTCTGATAACATCCCTATTGAGGTGTGGAAATTCCTAGGAGAAGTAGCAGTTGTTTGGCTAACTAATTTGTTCAATAGCATTTTGAGGTTGAACAAGATGCCACAGGAGTGGCTGAGGAGCACATTAGTACCAATTTTCAAAAATAAAGGAGACATTCAAAGTTGTACTAATTATAGAGGAATTAAGCTCATGAGCCACACAATGAAGCTCTTGGAACGAGTGATAGAGCGCCGTTACTAGCGTGACGACAAACCAATTTGGTTTTATGCCTGGGAGGTCAAACACGGAGGTGATTTTCTTACTACGACAGTTGATGGAGAGGTATAGGGAGCAAAATAAGGACCTTCACATGATATTTATTGACTTGGAGAAAGCCTATGACAAAGTGCGAAGAAAGGTTATATGGTGGGTGCTTCAAAAGAAGAGTCCCAACAAAATATATTATCCTATTAAGAACATGTACGAAAATATTGTGACTAATATCAGAACGTATGGTAGTGTTACTAATGACTTTCCTATTAAGATAGGACTACACCAAGGGTCAGCGTTGAACCTATACATTTTTGCCCTAATGATGGACGAGATCACACGGGACATACAAAGAGATATCCTTTGGTGTATGTTTTTCGCTGATGATATTGTGTTGGTTGATGAGAGTAGCCCAGGTACGCCGTCCGCCTCTCTCTCTCCGTGCGCCACCTCCTCCTCCCTCCCTCGCGCGCGCCTTCCTCCTCCCGCCGCTGCCTCTCTCCGTGCTCGCCACCTCCTCTCAGCGTGCTCCCGCCGCAGAGGAGGAGGCGCGGCGGGAGGTGTCGGGGAGGGGAGGCGCCGGGGGGGAGGTGGCGCGCGGGGGAGGAAGCGCTGGGGAGGGGAGATCGGCGCCGGGAGCGGGAGTCGGCCGTCGGGGAGACGGGAGACGCGACGCGAGAGAGAGGGAGTCGAGAGACGCGACGCGAGAGAGAGGTGGAAGAGACGAGACTAAGAGGCGAGATGAGTTATACGCGAGAGAGAGTCGGTAGTATATACGCGCCCATCGCCGTGCCCGTCGCCTAGGCGTCGCCGGGCCCTCGCCTAGGCGTCCAGGCACCCCTCACTCGCCATGCTCGCCGACTCCGCCGTGACAACCATGGAAACATCTATAATATATAAGACTATTTTTTATCAATAGTAAGAGTGTAAGACTGACATGAGCAGATGAACTTTAACTAGCAAACTCAATGTATCATTATGAAATAGGCAAATACGGTCTTTAAGTTTAACAAGATACCATCACAAATACAAATAGACATAGTAAAATAGTTCTAAGAGAGTCACAGCTCACGAACAAAGTAGACAGCAACCACTAAGTACTTAAGTTACAGTTCACAAACATCAAACATCCGATGCAGCAGGCGCGGAGAAGAAGATGAGCAGCAGACGGCAGCCGCAGAGAAGAAGATAAGCAACAACCGTCAGGTTGGAGCAAGGAGAACTGAAGTGGCTAGGGTTACAAGAACTAAACCTTATATATAGGTATACCGTATATTGATATTGGGCCTTAGTGGGCTAAGCAACCTAGGCCAAACTCCCCCCTACAAAGCTGAATTTAAGAGAAGTGACAGATATCGTTGATATATCATGTATGGCGCCACACGATATGTCGCCAATAAACATGATAAATTGCCAAATATCGCCAGTGCGATATCTGCATGAAATTTTAGTGTTGGGCCTAATTTTGATGATATAATGCCGTATCACCGCTATTTGCAAGCTTGCTAGCAAAGAATGTAATTTTTCTTTTCTTTTTACAAAGCAATGCGCAGCAGTTCGCGCACGCAACAACTCTCTGAAGCAGTTTTCCCAGCAGGTTCAAAGAGCAGCTATGAAATGCGGATTTCTTACTATGCTATGCATGTGATTGAAGTGATTGAACGCTTTCGTGCATTGACAAAATTCACACACGAATCATCCAAGCAGACATTTAGTGGTAAACTGGTAATATTAAAACTGAGTAATGACATGAACCAACAGTGATACCTGCCCTTCTGGATCTCCCGGCGCATGGTTTCAATCTGGGCACGGACGCCATCAGCCTTGTCCGACTCCGCCTGCGCGCGCGGTAGCTGCTCACGGAGGACGTGGAGTCGGTCCACGAGCTCGGTGCGCGCGGCAGCGAGCACCCGCACGTCGGCATGGACCTGCTCAACCTCCGCGCGCGCGCCGACGACGGTCCGCGCCTCAACCTCGATGCGCGCGGCCTGGTCGGCGACGGCGCGTACCTCAGCCTCGCGCTCGGCGCGGGCCTTCGTGGCGGCGATGGATACCGCCCGGAGCTCGTGCTGCGCGGAGATTAGCTGCTGCTGGAGCGCGACGTGGGTGGCGGCGAAGCGCTGGTTGTCGACGAGCAGTTCCTGGATGTCGCGGTCGCGGGAGGCGAGGCGATCCTCGAGCGCCGCTACGGCCGGGTGGGGGGCGAGCGCCCCGCGCGAGTGGTTGAGGAGGAGGACGGGAGGCGGCGGCTCGTCGCGGGCGGCGGCCGCTGGCGGCGGTGGCTGCTGCGGTGCCCGGCCGAGGAGCGGCGGGGCGGAGTCGTGCAGGTGGATGACGTGGGGGCCGCGTCGGGCAGCCATGGGCGGCGTCGGTGGCGATTGGCCTCGCCGCGTGGGTGTTTGGGTCGGATCGATCGGTCGTTCCGTTCGCCTCGATGAGGGCAAGCCGGAGGGGAACGACGGGAAGACGACAGAAGGGTAAGCCGTACACACGACCCTTCCTCTTGGTCTTTTGTGGGCATATCATGGGTTGGAAAGGCTATACGATATGTCTCCTTTGTATGACCCATACGGAATCTCTCGGCCCGTGAGGCCCAGCAGTGCGGCCCATTTTGACATTCGAACGGGCCTCTTATGGCCCATTTCTTGAAGTTTGTGTGTGTCGATTCAAGTGACATTGTCGTTAGAGGTGCAAGCGGACGCGGGCCGTCCGCGAGCCCACTTAACCTATCCCTAAAAAACGTTAAATAGGCACTACAAGCCCCATTCTACCTTTGGTGAACTTATGTGACCACTTGCGAACAGGTCCATAGCCTACTTAGTCTTATGCACGGATCGACAATGTACATCTCTGACAACATGCTCTCCACCGTGATGTTGTATTGTAGGTACCGCATGTTCATGTCCCGCAGCGGCATGCCGTACTCGTCCATGGCCAGCCCCTCCATCCTTCCCAGTGGCACCACCTACACCACCACTGCATTCATCGGCAGGAACACCAGGTTCGTTAGCCTGGACCCGTGCACCGCCATCATCATGTCGAACGAATTCACCATCGCTGACGTCTCTGGGAGCCACGCATGCTGGTTGTCCCTGCCCTTGGACAGCATGTCCATCGCCGTCGTCGTCACCTCGAACCCGAGCCCTCCGCCATGGCCTTGATCTCCTCCACGTTCATGAACCACCATGAGATGATCAGCAACAGTGGCTTCTTGCCAGGCTCCTCGTCCGTTCGGATCGTGTGCTCCCACGATAGCGAGTAGCTCCACACCAAGAACTGCTTGAAGTCCACCATAGAGTAGTTGTTCGGTGCTCGCCGCGGGTCAATGCTCAGGTCCTTGTGGCTGCGTAGCCCGACGATGGCGTGCCGGTAACAGTGCACCCATTCCTCCCTATCGAGGTCCACCGCCTTGTAGCAGTCAAGAGAAACTAACAACGTATTCTCGCAAAAAAGTAAGATTAACAAGAGATCACATATATGCTAAATTTAATAGAAACATCTTCGTACAAGCTTCCCAATTCCAACTTATCAGAAATCATTTGTATCTACATCTACATCTGAGAAACTAAATTTGTATTTTCCGCACTACTGTTTTGTAATCCTAGGAGTAGTTGTTGATTACCAACATTACCGATAGCTTTGTTCTTTGACAACACATTTTAAATGCTAATATTTAATAATCCATGGGTGGAGGGCTAAACTGTTTGAGGCAACAGCTGGTGTCAAACCCTTGAAGATCAGCATCCTACCACCTTCCTGCTGGAACACCAGGAGCCACCAGACGCCGATGGCTGTGTGCACCAGAGAACTCTGGCCACCCGCACAATAGGAATGATTGTTGTTCTAGCTGACCTCCAAAAGTAGAAGAACAAATGGACATAATACATGAGAGAGACCAATCCGCAGCCTTCTTTATTCACCAATCATAGCCTTCTTTATTCCAATGATTTTTTTAGTATGATAATATCATGCCTCTCCTCTAGATTTATAGCCTAGCTACTGGTAGAGTCCTAAAAGGAAACTACGGGGCTGTTTGGTTGCTAGCCATACTTTGTCAATAAAAATTGCCACACTTGCCTAAATTGAGGTGCTCAAATTCTTTGCCACACCTTAGCAAGTCTAAGGGAATCTTGCCACACTTTTTTGAGTCATTGACGCGTGGGACCTAGTTTGCTGGAAGGGAATCTTGCCACAACTGTAGCTGCAACCAAACAACTCCCAAAGTTAGTCAAACTTGCCTAATCTTAAACGTGATAAACTGTGGCTGGCAACCAAACACCCCCTACATATTTCGTATGAGTCCACACGTCCTATAAGGACACGAAACCCGGCTGGCTGTTGTTCGGTTCCACGTGAGAAAAATTCACATATCAACATGGCACCTGTTGATTCACGCACAGAAACTGTCACGCCCCAAAACAGAGCCCAGATATAACAATAGACGCACACCTATAAGCCAACGGTTTTAAACATGCGGCATATACGTCTATTATATATAATAAAAGTTGATGATAGGTGTACGTTTTACAGTTGCTAAGAAAGAAGATAAATATGCTAGAAATTCTTATAAAAAACACCTAGCCCTTAATCTGGTGGACCTTAACTAAGTTGATCTATAGAAGCCGTTGTATATTATTATTTAAAGAGATATATAACCTTGCAATTTTGAAGCTAAAAGAGAATGCAATCTTTACTCAATTTGGTATATATCGCCCGTTACCCATTACCGAAAATAAAAGCTATACTAGGAAAATACAAGTCTATACACACGGTGATGGCCAATACAAATATACATCTACACATACCTGGATCAATTAACAGATCAATACAAATTATGAAGCCCAACTCCAATAGTGTAAGAAGGGTGGCTTCTAGCCCTCAGCTTTGGCTCCTTCTCGTCGACTTCGTCTTTGCGAAACCCTAAATTTGTCTATCAGCTTGTTCGATGGAATTCCCCATACCTAAAGTTTCGCGCATCATTGCAATGCAAGACATCTCCACTATTTGATTAGGGTTGGCCGTAAAATGACACATTTATCAATAATTTTCATGGATAATAGGATGATGTTATGCGCAAAATATGCATAAAATGACCACCAACTGCAGTTAGTGCTCATTGTCAGCGATTACATTAACATCTAAAATATAAAAATATAATATATTTTAGAAAACATTATTATAAAAAGTCTGGAGTAACATAATGTTTTCCATAGTCAATGTAAGATACCTAACACAAAAGTTCAATCATTATTTTTACCATAAATATATTAAAATTAAAATTATAATTTGTAAATAATCTATGTGTATTATTTTCATGGTGCTAACATAAATATTGAAAAGATAATGTTTGTCAAAAGTGAAAAAGTTAGATGGCATTGTTCCTGTAGTAAGGAGAATATGTGAACAAAAGGAGTACTAGTATTCCCGCCAACAATGTCCCCATGCATAATCCATTATCATGTAAAAAATCTAATTTAAAATATGTTTTTGCAAATTATATTATGTAATTAAAAGTGATACAGAGATGTAAATAGAAGTATAGTAGGAGTAAACACACAATTGTGCGGGTCAGCCGTCTAGTTAAAAAAAAACTAAAATTGAATCATCTACGGAAAAGATACATAATTAGGCTACATGCACAATAATCCTGGTTAAAAGGAATGTCCTTAATTGAACATAGGTGTAGGTGCAGTAATAAAGCCCTGTTTGGCACAGCTTCATGAGCTGTTGTGAGTTATTTTTTGCCAAACACCCTTTTTCCAAACAACTTCATAGTGAAGCTCCTTTTTTGTGCTCTCACAAAGGAATGAGGAGAGGTGAAGCTGAAAAAAGTAGCTTTTCACAGCTCTCTCCCTCAGGCCCGTAGTCCTAGGAACCCACTGCCCCTCTGGTTCACCAAAATTACACGCATTTGCCACTAGTCCACCCCGTTCACCTCTCCCGTTCACGAAACATAAACAAGGCACTAATATTGCTTCCTAATGATTTTGATTTTTTATTATTTATTATTTTAATATTTTAATTCATACTCATTCAAATATATTATTTTTTAAATCATATGACCATATACAAACATACAACTCCAAATGTTAGAACAAGTCAGGTAGACAGGGGCATCTTGGACAATTGCCCTCTCTCAGCCATGCATGAAGCTGTTGGTGAAGCTATTTTGCCAAACAGTTTTCCAAAACAGATTTAGCTTCATCGGTGAAGCTGCTCGTGAAGCTGAAACAAAAAAAAACAGCTTCACTAGTGAAGCTGAGCTGTGCCAAACGGGGCCTAAATAATCATAAAACATCAGTTGATAAGGGCACCCTCAACAGGGTGATGTAAGTAATGTCCATAGCATGTCAAATAAGCAAAAAGCTAATATAGAAGGGTAATTAAAGAAGAGAGAGATGATAGTAGTGTCTTATACAAGACTTTGCTTATTTGATAGGATCAAAAAGCTATAGGATGGGGATTGGTAAGAGAGAGAGAGAGAGAGGAGGGGAGGTAAGATGGAAGAAATTATCCGAGTGATGTGCTTGTTAGATAGCATGCGTTAGGAAGATTGTTTCTATTCTTGTGTCTACGTGATATGTTAAGCTATACACATTGCTATATGGTGTCTGTACTGGGAGTGACCTAAAGAGAAAGATGATTTTTAGCCCTGTTCTTTTTGGCTTCTGGCTTCTACTTTTGGTTTTTACCTTCTCCGGGAGTCAAAAGGCCAAATGTCAAAATGAGGAGGCATCTTGAAGTGGATTCTCCAAACGGCTTTCCGAACACAAAATTGTGTGCACCATTCATATCGACATCTCTGCCATCCGCTGTCATGTCAAAAAACACAAATACAAACCATCAAAGTAGCCAAAAACCATCAATTACAGTCCATCAGAATACCCCAAAGAGATACAGAAGCTAAACTGAGGTAACAGATCGATATGGGCTACTTTTAGCATGCACCTGACTCAACCTTGATGTTTGGATTACTCCTTTCCATAAAAGTACTAGTTGCCGAATGAAACTATGCACTCGTTTTTCCCATTAGCATTGCTTTTTTTAATCTTATGACTTCCTTTAAATAAATAAATGAAATAATTTTGTCGTTTCAAAACAGCTTATCGGGATAGCCTTTTAGAAACAGTTTATCAGTTTTCGATTCATTCTCACGAGTACTCGTATTAGGGCTAAAAGTCATAAGCCATAAAAAAAAGGCTCATTAGCAGTGTTAACTGCTGAACTACAATGCATATCGTTGGTGATTAATTGTCTTAACCAAGGTTGCTTTTATCCTAACTATATAATCAGATCCTAGTAAATGAACAGCCAATGCAGTAATTGGTGGCTTGGTGCATTTTAGTGTACTACTACTCTAGAATTTCCCAAAAAACAAATGCTCCAGTGCCGGTTACTTTCAGCTGGTGCCAATAAACAAATGCTCCCGTGTCGGTTACTTTCAGCTGGAGCCACCCCTGTCTCTCTCTCTCCACTGTTGCCCTAACCAATAGAAGAGTCAGTCGAACCAACTTCACTATTATGGTTCCGCTTGTTTCGGTTTTTTTATTTATTTTTCACTATTTAATAATTTTATTTTTTTTCTAGTTTTTGGTTTTTTTAGTTTTTTTATCGGTACTATTTTTTCCCATGTTCGTTTGTACTGTCCGTGACGAGCTAACCTGTTTTTTCTATTTTTAAGTTTTTAAAATTTAATTACACCAAATAAGCTACCGGCAGCTACAGTGTTTTTTCTGCCAGCTACATTGATTTTTTAGCCAAAAATCACTCAAAATAAGCCTTTCTAAGCTGGGCCTATGTTTTACTCAGTTCAAATAAAGGGAGAAAAGTATTGAATCGATTCAATAGGTATCATTTCTAATAAAAATACATAAAATCAGATTCTATTTAGAAGTTGATTCAAAGTATTAAATAATTTATATGAATATTAAACAACTATATAAAAGAAAGTGCGGTTAAGAGATAATATTATTATTTTATGATTTTTAATATAACATGGATATCGGTTATTAGTAGGAATTAGTTTAAAATATTAGAGAAAAATAAGCTTAGTTTCTAAAATATTTAGTGATATAATTTTAAATCCACGTCAGTTAAACACACTACAGGTTCTCCCAGGCGCCACCCTATTCAAGCCCACTCCACCAAAGTGGAAGGGGCCTAGAGGCAAGAGGAAAGCAAGCCGCTCCTCCTCCCCTCCAAGCTGAGCCAAGAACACCTCTTCGCTTCTCCCAGATCCCACACCACCACCACCCACGAACTCTCGCCAAGATCATCAGATCAGGTCACCCTCCTCTCCTCCTGCCAATCTCCCATCACTGCGGTTGCTGCCATGCAATCGGCAATATTCTAGCATCAGCCCCGGCCAGATGAAAATGATGAAGCCGCAGCACAGCATGTCCGGGCATGGCAGGAGGAGCCCCTTCCTGACCTCCTACGCGCTCACTCTCGCCTTCATCACCTTCGTCTCCGTCCTCTACTTCAAGGACTTCTCCTCCACCCTCCACCAGCCCTTCCTTCACCGCCCCCCGTCCCACCGCCGCCAGATCAGCCGGCCGCACCCTCCCCGGCCCCGCCCCCACCCCCACGGCAGCAGCAACGTAAGCGCCGCAGCCAGCCCCAGATCAGTGTAAATATATGTCAATGCATGCGTGCTGACAACTTGGTTGTTGGTTTTTGGATTAGAGAAGGTCGAGGACCGCGTGGCGGTGTCCGGCAGGCTGCCGCCGTTCGCGGTGGGCACGGCGCTGGCGGGGTGCGACGTCGGGCGAGGCGAGTGGGTGTACGACGAGGCGGCGCGGCCGTGGTACCAGGAGGAGGAGTGCCCGTACATCCAGCCGCAGCTGACGTGCCAGGCGCACGGCCGCCCCGACAAGGCCTACCAGCACTGGCGCTGGCAGCCGCGCGGCTGCTCGCTCCCCAGGTAAGCGTAAACCCATCCGCTTGCATTTCCCTGCCTCTCTGTGTGAGTGAGCAATGGCGATACTGATTTGGATCTTTGCGTTTGTTGAGGAAAAAAACAAAAGGAATATTTAGTTTGAGAAAAAAAAGTCCAATTGATCTAACAAGTTGTGATACGGAGTAGATGAAACAGATCGATTCATGTAGTATGATTTTCCCTAACACCCGAGACGTGTCCCTCGGGCAGTGTCGACCGGGCGGTTAGAATCGAGCGGAAACGGTAGAGAACGGCGAGATTTTGAGGCTTTCGGGGTTTTGGCTGCACGCGCTTTGGTCCGAGCTGCCGGACGCAAACGCGCGGCGGCGGAGGCGAACGCGAATGCCGGTGGGGGTAGCCGGGTTGGTGGACCTGCGCGAGAGTCCAGCCGTGGGTGAGCGGTGATGAGCCGTAGGACTGGACCACCGTGTACGGCATGGGTGGGTGGAGTTCGGCGAGGGACACGGGGTCCATGCGCCGACGACTTTACGTGCGGAGTCTGGACGGCAACCAGGTGTCCGTAGCAGTGTGTAACGTAGTTTTAGGCCGGTGAGCGGTGGCGCATCTGTTCAGACTTCGGAGTAGCGAAGACTACACAAAAATAAAAGTATTGATAAATATCACCGGGTGTTTTCTTTCTAACTATTATTTAGATTTGTGACCATTAGATTAGAGATCCAACGACTACGAATTTTTCTCCTCCTTCCAAAATTTTTTTCCCTTTCTCCAAAAAAAATCTCTCCCTTAAAATTAAAAAAAAGAGATCATTGGATTTCTAATACTCGGTTTTAAATCTAGATGATTGTTAAGAAGAAAATATCCGGATGATGTCTAAACACATTAAAAAAAACCGTTTTTCTACATGGGAATGTCGTATGTGAGGATGGGATCGAGAGATCCTTGAAGCAATTGGACGGCTGCGGAGGCGGTCTGCACATGAGACAGCCCCGTGGCAAATCCTCCAAAGAACGAAGGATGTGATCTGATGTGGGCAGGACATGGTCCATGTGTCCATGATGCATTGATGCATCATCATCTCACATGAGGGCTCCATCTGCTTCTGCCCTGGCCTGTGAGAGAGCGTGGGTTTGGTCCTTGACCTCTTGTGCTGTGTGCTTCCAGGCAAAGAAAGATGCAGGTGTCACGTGGGAGTACGGGGTCGAGGAAAGAAAGGGGGAGGTCGGCCATGGCGGGCCGGCTGGCCCGCCATGGCAACCGGGATGCGAACAGAGACGTACAGCATTTGTGTGTGTGTGTGTGTGTGTGTTTCCATGGACCCTCCATTTGCACGGCTTGGCTTGGGTTCCTTTATTATACTTCTCTTTCTGTGGATCTGGTCGATGGTTCAAATGAGGGGGTTGTTGCTATGGAACCTCATTCTCAGCTTGATTCTGATATGGTTGGATTTAAACGTGTGTTGAAAATTCTTACAATATTGGAGTCATACGTTGTACGTGGGAGTCGACTGGTATGGGATTCAGGAACCGGCTGTCTTGAGTTTATGACATTTTTGCAAAGATTATGCTTGCTGACACTCCCTTTGACTTTTAGATGAAGAGATACGTCACATTGCTCACAGTCAAAGCAATGTGGCATTGAAATCGATAGTCAGTACTTACTAATATATTTACGTATCAGTAAATATTTATGGAAGGGTTTCAGATACTCCTAAATTTGAACTTGATAGTATTGCATGGCAATGTCATATATAAATGGTGCAGTTGAGCCACAATCTGTATGTTCATTTGTCAATCAAGCTGTGGAGTGTTTGACGCGTACATTGATCATTATGCTATCTGTTTCATTCTCACGCCGGATAGTGTCGTGCATTGCAGCTTTAATGCAACTCTAATGCTGGAGATGCTGCGCGGCAAGCGCATGCTGTTTGTTGGAGATTCTCTGAACCGTGGGCAATACGTATCATTGGTCTGCCTCCTCCATCGGGTCATCCCTGAGAGCTCTAAGTCCATGGAAACTTTTGATTCGCTCACAGTTTTCAGAGCAAAGGTATTCCTTGTTTGGATTTTTTTTTTTGAGATGGCACAAGAGATAACTCAAAATGCAGTGCAGTAAACCTTTTTCTTGGTCACTGAACCTATTGTGAACACCAGAGATTGCTAGAGCTGTCAACAAAGAAAGGAACAGGTCCAAGTTTAGAAATGTTTGCATCTTAATATTGTTTTGTCTTAAATTGGTGTTTCTTTTCTAGCTTGCTGGCTACCCTTTTTCTAGTCTCATCCATGCTGAATATGCTTAATGTTGCATTTTGCTAGAACTATAATGCCACCATTGAGTTCTACTGGGCTCCCTTTCTAGCTGAATCAAATTCTGATGATGCCGTTGTGCACCGAATTGCGGATAGAATAGTAAGGGGGACAGCCATTGAAAAGCATGCCAAGTTTTGGAAGGGAGCTGACATTTTGGTATTCAACACCTACCTTTGGTGGATGACTGGACAAAAGATGAAAATTCTGTAAGTATCTTCCATTATTACAACACCTAAATTGAAAAAGCACTGCATTCAGTACCATAGCTTAAATTTTGGATGGCCATTCATTTCATTTATATATGCTGTGTCTTAGATACATTTTGCACATTTCTTGTTCTTTTACACTTGCGAATTACTCTGACTTTGAATAAATAAATTTTGAGAGTGTGAAAAAATTAACAAGATGTCCTTGTTTTGTTGAACATTGCATCCTAATTCACTTGTTTGCATCCAAAGGTGCTTGAATACACCACCCACTGGGAGTTCATGGAATGAAACAATTGTAACAAGCAGTATCCCTCTAGTCTGAATCAATGTTGCTTGTAAAAACTCCAACATCTCTTAGGTCTACACCACAAGATTACTCAGACTGAAGCTTGACAAAAAAAGATTCTGATTACTTGTCACTTCCAGGCAAAATTCTTTTGAAGATAAGAGCAAGGACATTATAGAAATGGAAACAGAAGAAGCCTACGCGATGGTACTGAATGCTGTGGTGAAATGGGTGGAGAACAACATGAACCCGAGGAATTCAAGGGTGTTTTTCGTTACTATGTCACCCACTCATACCAGGTAAGCTCCCATATACACAAACAGAAAAATAACATCTTTATATTCAGAATTCAGCTAAATTGCACGTTCATATCTTATCGGCTCATCCTATGCTAAATTGCACATGGCTGATCAATATCTCAAATTTGAGTTGTGTTTCTGATTTTTGTCATTAGGAGCAAAGATTGGGGTGATGGTTCTGATGGAAATTGCTACAACCAAACCATTCCGATCAAAGATTTGTCTTACTGGGGACCAGGCACTAGCAAGGGCTTGATGCGCGTCATAGGAGAAGTCTTCAGCACATCTAAGGTCCCCGTCGGGATAGTCAATATCACCCAGCTCTCCGAGTACCGCAAAGATGCGCACACTCAGATATACAAGAAGCAGTGGAACCCGCTAACCCCGGAGCAGATCGCCAACCCTAAGAGCTACGCGGATTGCACGCATTGGTGCCTTCCGGGACTCCAGGACACCTGGAACGAGCTGCTCTACTCGAAGCTCTTCTTTCCTTGACCGAAGGATGAATTTTGATTTCAGAAGATTGACACGCTGATCATCCCTTTGACTGAACAGAAGTTTCTGTATATCACGTCGGTCCAAGTTGGGAGTATAATATATCATCTGGGAAAGCTCTGTTCTGCTGGAGAAGGGTTAGTCTATCTAACATCATACAGGTCCAAACATTCTGAAGGATATACTACACGCACGGTGCACGAGAAGGAATATTGTGCTCGTTTATTGAAAGGCCACTTGCTCATACTGTACTACTACTGTCATCGTCAGCGCGGCATGATGTCTAAATAAGATTCTTTTACTTTATTAAGGCCAAATTGCTCGAGGTGATCGCATTCACCTTTGCCTGTAGTCATATGGAGAAGTTTTTTCTGGCCTTCTGAGTTGCGTACATTTTTTGCATCGAAGTTAACTACATGACATTTAGGTGCCGCTCGGTTAAACTGAAATAAGCTGACTTATAACTGAAATTGCATTATTCTCTTGTTAATCAGAACATCTCTTATATGTAGCCTTTTAGCTTAGGACGCGACTCGGCACCAACCTCCTGTCCCTCAAGACAGATTTCCGACAACAACTGTATCCACAACAAAATGGTTGCTCTGCAATTTGCACTGCAGTTGGTGACACAACAAAGCATAATTATATGAACTAAATCCTTAATGGAAGCAATACATACCAGTGCTAGTGTGCTGCAACTGAGTCAAAAACAGATTTGGCATTGTTACATACCGTATTTACAAAATAGTAGTATACCGACCGTATTTACAAAAATATCATTTTTGCCGTCCGATAGACGGACGGCAGCGTGGAGGAGGCAACATGTGGCGGGGCCGCCAGCGGCAGGTAGTCTGTCGCCCGGTGGGTAGACGGGTCTTCTCGCCCCGTTTGCCTCCCCGTACGTGACGTTGTCTTCCGTCGCGCACAAGCATGTCCCGTTGTGAATGAGAGGGCGCGCGATGGGGGCACATAAACAGAGAGTGACAATTGTGCGAACCAGATAGCAGCAAATAATATATAGTACGATTGGCCGATACATGCCACTTCAAAAGATGCGTGACGATCGTTAAATTCATGATTAAGTTAACCCAAATAAACGTCACAAATTCGGACCACATAAAATTCTAAAAAAAATACACAATAACTATGACCTGTATCAGGAGGCTTCACATAAAATTTCGTAATTTTTGGAACTCGTTTGCTATATGTAAAAACTCGTAAAAATATCAAAATTGTATGAATTTTTCAGCAACACTCGCAGCAGATAAAATTACACTGCGAGGTACGTTGTGTCGGCAGGCTGTACATAAAATTTTGTAATTTTGAAGCTCATTTCATATATTTAAAAATTCAAAAAACACTAAACAAAAAAATTAGGGCATGTAATTAAGCCGGCTAATTAGCCAACTTAATCACTAGACGGAAGGCTGCCTGCCGACTGATGAGGGGTCGGCAGGCATCTGCCGCCGCCGGCCCCGTCACATGTCGCCTCGTCGGCGCTGCCGCCTATCCACCGGACGGCAAAAACGATATTTTTATAAATACGATCGATGTACTGCTATCTTAGTATGTACGGTGTGTACCAGTGCTAAATCTGCTTTTGACTCGGAACTAGCTCACAGACACAACGGCGACTTATACAGTTACGTACGCGCACATCTTGCCAGTTCATGCACTGAGATAATGGTTGTTCTGCTCATGGAAGCACTTTGGTCAGGTCAAGCCGTGCATGAGTGGCGTTTGATTCGAAATGGTTATCATTCCAACCACTCTCACCGACAGTTCCCTATCTGCATTCAGCTTTAGCACCACCAACCTGCTCGATCCAGATTCCAGACGCTGCCTGCGCGAGAGAAGCGCGTGCTGTTCGTCCACTGCCAGTTCAGCTCAGCTCAGCTCCACGCCGTGCCTGCTGCCGCATGCTCCCCTGGTGCGCCAAGCCCATGCAGTCAGTAGTGCAGGACTAGTGTACTACTACCTACAGCTACAAAGCTTCAAATCATTAACGGATTAACATTCCATCCTTTGCTTCGATGAAAAAAACCCAACTATATAGCGTGTGATTGATTGCAGCAGAAGCATAGGCGCGTTTATATTTGGTGTAGCGTCTACTCTCGTCGCGTCCAATCCAAACCACCGATTTGATGCCCCAGGAAAAAGGAAGAGGTGGTTGCAAGTGGTGCTGCAGTGCAGCTGGTAGAGGCTTGTTCTGCAAAGTGCCATTCTTTTTTTTAAAAAAAAAACCCTGCAAAGTGGATTAGTAGCACACGATGCAACTACTAGTCAGGTCATCTGGTCGTAGAAATTAGTCACCATAAGACGTTGACGCTGCATTCACCAAGAATCATTGCTGGTTTGAACTTCGAAGGATCTGATCGTACACCTTACACGAGAAGATCAGAATCGATTGGTGGGCTGTGCGTGTGTGTGTGTGTGGAGAGGTGGTGGGTTGGCTATCTGAAATCCTAGAGCACAAACACTACAGTTAATGGGGCCGCCGTTCACCCAGCTGCTTGGGCTAGCATGCACGGGCACAACGACGGCATCGTCGTACGCACCTGCCGCTTGGAAGGGGCCACGCGCTGGCCTTCAACGCCTGCCGCTGCTGACCGTCAAGGTATCAATGCACGTACGTACATAAAAGAAACTCAAAACGCGCAGGCCTCACGGAAGGATGTCAGCAGAATAACAGAGTTTTCTTAACCACGAATCCTAGGGTTTTAGTTTTAGTACTCCACCGGCCACAAAAGATTATGTAAAACGTATGTTTTTTATGTATGAAAATTATACGAGTGAATTTGTTACAAAAATATTTTTACAATATCATGTTTTTATATAAAAAAAAATTAGTGATCAAAGGAGTCTTATTGACCTTGGAAAATCACATCATTTTTTTGTGATGGGAGGAAGTATGTAGATCAGCAGGGGCATAGCCACACCCTAGAGTGTGAAAAAATATCTAGTGTATAGTCTGGGTAAATTCAATCCAACTTAGATAATATTTTCATGATACAATCTAGAGAATCTAGATTATTCTACTACTGAATTTATGATGTAACTAAATCTTGGCTTGTAGATCTCGCAGCCGCTGCCGCGACGCGGAGATGGTAGTAGGTAGAGGTGAGGCGTACGTTGAGGTTGGTGTGGTGGAGACGTTGGTGAGATGCCCAGGCGGCACCCGGCCGGGTGTTGTGCTGTATGTACCGGGCGCCGTCCCCGTCGCACGTACGAGCGGCAAATGGCCAACCGGCCCGGCACGTACGCGCGCGGCAGGTGCACCACCCCGATCGATACATATCGACGCGATTTTCAATAGAGGCATAAAAACTTTCATGCCGTCCCTGCCAGTGGCGACACCGTAACGCCCAGCATTCACACGGTCCGGGCGCGTTGCTAATTAATTATTGGGCAGATTAGTCGCAAATGCTCTGACCTGCGCAGACTAGAGGGATGGTTAAGTACCATTACGTCCATGACTTGCCCGTTCATTAACGTTGCTAATTCTGCACGTCTAGATGGAAGCTGGAACGGGAAAGGTGACCAAACGAGGTCACTGGTACGTCCGACGAGACGTCCGTACGTGCCCGATAATCCTGGACCGGGGCGAACCGGCCGGTAAGCCGCGACGAACCGGGGTATGATGTGCGTGGTCGACGAGGCGCACGGCGCGCGCTTAACGTCGACGCAGCTGCCGGCCGGAGTACGTGCCGGCGCTTCCTGGCGCGGCTGCCGCCGATATCAACGCGAAGCTCTTGTTCATTTCGCTGGCAAGATGCAGCTCCCGTTTCATGATCTGCTGACCTAGCGTTCAAAATTTCCAGAACAGATTGAAGCTGTCCAGAAGAAAAACATGTCCTAGTGTTCATTCTGCGACAGCGAATGTGGAATTCGTTCGAGCCGCTTTGTCGGAGGAATTCAGAATGCGGACTTTATCGAATGGAAAATTAGGTCGCCTTTACCACAGCCATTGATAAAGTTTTTCGTTTCCTTTACTATTTTTCTGCTATGGTCTCGTGCACCAAACTAAAGCGAAGAAATCAAGGACACGTTTTCGCTTTCTTTTTACAGCCGGTCTCAGTAGGGTCGCGAGCTGCTTGCTTTTTTCAGAAACCTCACCAAACGCCAAACACCCCTGTTCGTTGGCCACCTGCTCCATCGTACCTTTCAAATCCTCCTTTTTCCCGGCCTTTTAACCTTTGCTTAGAAGCCACAGGAAAATCTTGATTTGTTGGTGCAATTAGAAATTGCTTTACGGTGTTGCTTTCGGTACACCATGCAAAAAATTCTCTTAACATAAGAACACCAATTTGTATTTTTGGTATATCACTTTATCATGTTCATGTAACACCTGCGTCCCAAAATCACTAATAATAGCCCAGTATACCCGTCGTACGGACACTCTTAGCATCTTACATAGTCTTTTCTCCTTACTTTGCTCAAAAGAGTTAATCTAGAAGTGCCATGATTTATACCATAGACATTATATGTTAGTGAAACTCAATGTAAATCAATAATACGGTATTAAAGGACAAAGTGTAATACTTCCACAATAATTATTATCGGATAGAATTTTGGTACACCAAACGGTCATAGTATGATATGAACTATGGAGTAGACGATTCTCACCTAAACAGTTCCTTTTAACAGAAGCAATATGCTGTCTTACCTAACTGCAGCAAAATAGTTTGGTCAGTACTACTCCTCAGTAACTCACTACCCTACTAGGAGGAGTTCTGCACGTTCCCTAAAGAAGCAAACGTTGTGTCCCCCGTGTTAACGGCAACGTTAAACGTGTGTTGCGCCCGCGCCATATGCGTGCGCCGTACCACGAGTGCAAAGGCAGGAACAACCCAAAAGCTTAAGGAATTTCGACACGATGCAAAAACGAAAAATTACAGGCATAATTAGGGCCTGTTTGGTTCATGATCAGAAGTTGTCTAGCCACAAATTAGGTGTGCCACAGTTTTTAGATAGCTGTTTGGTTCACTGACGTAACTATGGTATGCCACACTTTCTTAGCACCCGGCCCCACACGTTATAGACTCAGTTTCTTACCAAACTTTGCCACAAGTGTGGCTTCGATTTTGTTAGCCACACTTTCTGTGGCAGCCACATATTGACTAAACTTAGGTATGGCAAGGTTAGGCACCAACCAAACAGGCCCTTAAAGCAGCAGTACCAGCGTGCCCTCGGCAGTGTACACCACGCAATCCACCCGAATTATCTCAAACCAAAATTCCAACCACCAACTCGGTGAAAGTCCAGTCTGATGATTTTTAGCTATAATAACTATAACAACTATTAATTTTTTAAAATACTAAGTAATAACAATAATAATAAATAAGAAAAATTATTATATCGTCACAGCAATACAAAGAAATAATATAAAAAAGGAAAGAAAAAAAAATGAAAAGAACAAAAATTAAAAATTAAAAGAATTAATATGATCCACGTAGCTTTCTACTTTTGAAAGTAAGAAATCGGGGCTTTAAACCGGGTGGAGGGCGCCTCCTCACACGTAACCCGGTACACAAAAGCGAGTCTTGCCTTGCGAAAGAGAACACATCGCCCGTACGGTACTGCACACTACAGTAATGGCCAGTTAAACCACGCAGCAATTTGTTAATTGTCGACCAAAAGAACCTTTTTTTGTAAGGCTGCCGATTCGTACGGCAGAAGCTCTCCAATGTCGTCGTGCCTACGATGCGGTTGTTAGAGCGAGCTAGAGTTGGACCCCTCCCCCGTCTGTTCCTGCACTGCGTTATATCTGGAGAGAGAGAGAGACAGAGAGTCCAATTCGGTCAGTGATGATGGCTAGGAGGTAGTGCTCCTCGCACCCAGATCCCAACGCGCCTCTCCGCATCCTTCTAAACCGAACCGGACCGAAACTGAACTAGTGAGCCACCAGCTCGTGGTCTAGCTATGAAGCTCCTCTCCGTCCTGGCTCTCGTCTCCGCCGCGGCGCCATTCCTCTGCGTCGCCGGCCGGGTACGATGTACACGCGGTAGTAGTACACGGTGGTTTCAGAACTTGCAGGTGCACAGGCCTAATCTTGCCTGTGAATGTAATGCAGGATGACGGCGAGGTTGGCTCCCAGTCCGAGCTGCTGCCGTTCGCGGTGGGCACGGCGCCGGAGGGGTGCGACATCGAGCAGGGGGAGTGGGTGTACGACGAGGCGGCGCGGCCGTGGTACCAGGAGGAGGAGTGCCCGTACATCCAGCCGCAGCTGACGTGCCAGGCGCACGGCCGCCCCGACAAGGCCTACCAGCACTGGCGATGGCAGCCGCGCGGCTGCTCGCTCCCCAGGTACGCCCGCCGGCCATCTCTCGCTAGTTTAAGCTTGCTCCATGAACATGAACAATGCGATGAGCTAGCTACTAGCTACAAAGGTTGAAGAAAAGGACGGGTGATAACAAGAAGTTACTCGTGGTTAGCTAGCTTAAGGGAACATCTCGACTGCTGCTGTGTTAATTTGTGACTTCTAGGACGCCCACAATGCAGCGAAGGTAAAAGTTTCTCGTAGCACTAGGATACTAACCGTAGTAGATGGAGTAACAACATAGGTTTGAGAGTACTTCAAAGACGTAGTATTGACTGGCAAGAGAGCAACTCGGTGCTTATTGTAGTCTACTAGTATCTAGAGATTTTGATGCTTGTGTTCAGGTGGTCACAGAGTGCAGGAGCGCTCGATCCAAGGTTTCCAGTTCAAGTGTTTGTTCACCAGCTCTTTCTGGTGATGCAAAATTATTTATCTGCCTCATGCCCGGCTAGCGCTAGTAAGTGTGCTGCCAAACCGTGAGCTCTCATTGTAGAACTCAGAACTCATTTTTGGGGGAAGATTCAGGGATGATTCACTCTCCAAAAAAAATGGCTTTAAAATGGGACGTTTCAGTGAAGGAAGTGGACAATAGAATAGTACAAAACATGCCCCCCGTGGGTCCTAAGTGGCAGGGTTTGATTGGATGTGGGGGTCAAGCATCATATAGTGGACTCCAGTTGTTGCATTTGGCAAATAAAGGTGCAGGTGCCATGTGGGAGCACTGACAGAAAAGGCCATGCTGAATGGACAAACATACTTTCGTTGAAAAATACACGAAAATTACTTTGGTAATTTTAGCATCTGGATTCTGGAGTGTTCGGAATTTTTGTGACAAATGGTATAATAAATCCTTTAAACTCTTATCGAAACCTCCATTCCAGATTCATGTAGCACCTCACATACCAATATGAGATACTAATATAGAACATCATCGTCAAAGTAAAGAATAAACAGTAAAAACAGCAATAGAAATCGTAAGAAATTAAAACTTTAAAAGTACTTTAATAGAGAATCAACGAAAACTGAAATAAATATTTGAAACATGGGACCGATCCACTTCTAACCAGATAAGTGTAAATAAGAAAACATAAATGGTGGCAAGTCACGGTGTTGAAAACTCGAGTGCTCCCACCCATGCATGATGCTATCACTCCACTAACTTTTTACCTGAGAATAGAAAAAGCAAACGTGAGATCTGAAAATCTCAGCAAGTACTCAATAACGGTCGCAACATGGTGATAAAATGACATGTAATGCAAGTAAGTAATTAATACAGGTTAATTGCATTGAAACTAGATTATTGGAAACACTAATACCGATCAGAGATAGAGATAGCAGGAACCATGAAAGGTTATATGAGAGTAGTCAGACACGTTACTGTCTTTGACTGTACAACCGCGAACGGGGTGTAATATCCCGAGTAACGAAAACGTACAGCCCTCCATATGTTATCAGAGCCCTCCGTATGTTATCAGGTGGGTGAAAATTTCTATATGTGGATAACCTCAGGCCATATAACTGTTATATTATTACCAGATTGTAAGGAGTAAATTTAAGGAAACTAAGAAAAGCTAAGATAAGATTATGAGAAATGGAAGGATTTACCAGGGTTGGAAATAAAAGGTCTAAAACCCGATAGGACGATGTGAAATGATAATATGGTGAGAAGGTAATTGATACATTATAGACAGATTATATAGTATGAATTTAAAGAAACTAAGAGATGGCGAGGATAAGGCTACAATAAGTGGCAGGATTTGTTGAGGCTGGAAACGGAAATCATAACTCCTGATATAAGGACGATGTGTAATGGTAACATGGTGATAGTGAGATAAGAATTATTCTAACGAGGTATTATAATATAGCACATACAAGGGTTGTCAACCATCTAAGTTTTATAACAAGGTGTTATAACTAGCACACACGAGGTATTTTGCTGAAAAATGATGTATACTGTCCGTGTATTGCCCATCTGGTTGCCTAGACTTCAACATTCAGGAGATAGGTGCATCCCAAAATCGGAGGTGTAGACAGGAATCTTTCCTCTTGAATCCAACATTCCGAACGGCGTTTTGTTTGTTGTTTTGTTCACGGATCGTCTCGATTCAAGGTAGGGTTACAGTACCGTTCTCATCAGTCTGAGTCTGGTGCATTGCGTTGCAGTTTCAACGCAACTCTGATGCTGGAGATGCTGCGCGGCAAGCGCATGCTGTTCGTGGGCGACTCTCTGAACCGCGGGCAGTACGTCTCCTTGCTCTGCCTCCTCCACCGCGCCATCCCCGAGGGCTCCAAATCGTTCGAAACCGTCGACTCCCTCAGCATCTTCAGAGCAAAGGTACAACTCCTTGTGACGGTTCTTCTCCTTGGGTTCTCGCCTGATCGGACAAGCGTCGTTGCTTACTGATCTTGATTCTGCGTATCGTCCTAGGACTACGATGCAACGATTGAATTCAACTGGGCTCCCCTCCTCGCCGAGTCCAACTGCGATGACGCGGTCGTGCACCGCATCAATGACCGGATCATCTGGGGCGCGCCCATGGACAAGCACTCGAGGTTCTGGAAGGGCGCCAACATCCTGGTGTTCAACTCCTACCTCTGGTGGATGGCCGCGGAGAAGATCCAGATCCTGTAAGCAACTCCAAATTAAGTTGCACGTGATCATCACATGCAGCAGTCTTTTTAATCACCGCATAGCTTTGATGATTGATCTGAACCAACTATATGCATGATTCGATTCCTGCAGGAGAGGCTCTGACGACGACATGAGCAAGGACATCGTGGAGATGGAAGCACAGGAGGCCTACAGGCTGGTGCTGTACCAGGTGGTCAGGTGGCTGGAGAACAACGTGGATCCCAAGAAGTCGAGGGTGTTCTTCGTCACCGCGTCACCGACCCATACCAAGTGAGCTCACTGACATGCAACCATTCATCAGATCTCGTAGAACTTAGAAACATCTGCAACTAGCTCACACTGCTACATGAATTATATGTACGTTGCCAACTACCAGTAGCAAGGAGTGGGGCGAGGAGACGGAGGGCAACTGCTACGGCCAGACGGCGCCGATCACGAACGCGTCGTACTGGGGGAGCACGAGCAGGGCGATGCTGCGCCGCACCAGCGAGGTGCTCGGCGCGTCGAGGGTGCCCGTCGGCGTGGTGAACATCACGCAGCTGTCCGAGTACCGCAAGGACGCGCACACGCAGATATACAAGAAGCAGTGGACGCAGCCGACGCCGGAGCAGGTCGCCGACCCCAGGAGCTACGCCGACTGCACCCACTGGTGCCTCCCCGGTGTGCCCGACGCCTGGAACGAGCTGCTCTACTGGAAGCTCTTCTTCCCCACCAACGACCAGGTCCTCTGATACATAGCCGCCGCCGTCGATGATCTAACAACGTACGTCCGCGCGCCACGCGCTAGCTTTGTGATTAGAAACATGGATGGGTGGTCGTGGCAGTGATCTGTTCCTCTTTTTGGTAATGTAATGTGCTTCTTGTCCTGTTGAACGAATGAATACAGAAACTTTTCCTTGTACGTTCAAAATTGTGACATACTACAATCTCGTAATCTCCAACACGCTCTTTGTACGTCATGGCTGGGAACCTTTTATTTTTCTTTTCCTTTTTTGGAACGCAGTCGTGGTTGGGCTAGGAGACGCATGCAGGTCTGTTTGGACGTGGATTTTTCATGGACTCGAATCAGAAAAGAAAGCCCAAATTCCCGTAAGCTGGGTGGGTGGGCTAACGAAATGGGCTTTGTGAGACCCGACCCTAAAAGTAGGTTCCTTCTTTTCAGCTGACTTTATCTAAATAAACAAATATGACTATTTCTTCATCATCTTTTTAAAACGACTTATCATAATAAATATTTTAAAATAGTTTATCAGATTATCAAAATTTAAGTCGTTCACACAGCGACAAAAACTAATCAACCGCAACCGCCCAAAAGAACTTAATGATCGGCCAGATTTATAGGCTTTTCTCAGGCCATCCAGGCCCATATCGTTTTGCGACATTGGATTCAGGCCGCCACCTTACACCTTGATTTCTTGCTGGGCCCAGCTTTACCTATGGTGGCGTGCTACCTCTACCGTATTCTTCCATGAGTTGACTTCTCTTTTTTTTTAACATACCCTATACAATACATAAAAATCCACATATGCAGACCACCACACGCACGTATTTACATATACGATGTCTACGAAAAACTGAACGAGCAGAATTTGATAAAGAAATAATGAAATCACCACCGACGCTTTGCTTGGTGGGCTAAGGTATAATCATCTCCACTAGTTACCCAAGCAAGGCTTGGTTCTCTCCATGTGTTGTCTTCGAATGCAGAATGATCCCGTCTTTGTTCAGGCATGGTATGATTGAATCTCCTTTGGTTACACTCGAGAAGAATCTGCCATTTCAGCAGCACTTCTTATTTCAAGCATTTCGACAGTGACTTCATCAGAACTGAAAGTTCAGCTAGTGGCGCACTAGCTAGCTAGGGTGTTAACATTTTCTTCGGATGCAAGCTTCATGTACCTACATGCAACTGCGAAAGAGATTGAAGTCTGTCTGTTATATATAATATTAGTTGCTTCTTAATTGTGCAAAGTGAGAACTGCAGGTCGATTTTATGGTAGAAATTGACCGTCTGCCTGAGACGTTGACAACTCAACATGCCTCCTGCACTGTTTCATCAACCAAGGCGTTCGTTGTGTGAGATTAGATCGATCTTCTGCTCAGGTAGAGCCTTCTGCTTCACATTTTTCAATGTCCTGATCTTATTTTTGATTCTTTAGTTGGGTGTCTGATTACTCTGTTCCTAGGCGAAGGCGACTTCAGCAGACAATAACTGTGCATGTCGCATCCACTGGTAGTTACATGCGTCTCCTCAGTAGGTTTGTTGGTCAACATCACTTCTCACGATCGATGTACAGCAGAGTACCGAAATGACTTGAAAAACGAAATGCCTTCTTCCAATCGTTTGTATTGAGCAAGTTTTTTTTACCTTAATCTTAGAATGGAAGGAAGATATCAACATATGGATTTGGTTTCAGTTGTCCTGTCTGCCAAAGTAGATTTGTGTTTGCTATGCTACCTCTGGGCTATGGTGCTGATCAGTAGAAGATTGGACTGTTATTTGCACAATTTTGAATAAATTTACTTCAGCCCCTGTGCCGTTTCATAAGAATAATGTATTATGTTACTCCTGTAATGTAGATATATTAGATAAGGACCGGTCTAAATCCCATTGGTGAAAGATCAGTATAATTAATAGAGTCCTCTCGTCCATTCTGAAATATCCTGTTCCAAGAATAACCTGACATACACTTGTTCAGATAGTAAAAAGTCAAAGAACCGATGGATATCACAAGAATGCTGTCCATTTCCACCAGAAACAGAATGTAGTAACAGAAGTGAATTAGTTCAACTTTCCTTGTTTCTCAGGTTCAGAACCAATAATATCATCAGAAGTAGTTCGAACGAATTGATTCAACGGAGTGTTTAAGCAATGTCAAAGGTGAAAATAATTATGGAAGGAATTGCATGATATAGACAGTCAGTCTCGCTACTGACAGTAACTGCTCACAAACATGATGAGATTGTGAGAAAGACCACAGATTTGGTGTATGCTTGACAAAAGGCATATGCAACCGATCCTCGAACTATTCGGATGTGACGTTGTATACACATATACACTGTAAACCAAACTTAAAAGTGGTTAGTACTAGTTAGTAGGGCATGTATGTGCACTGTTGGCCTTTGTTGGAATCTCACCAAAAACGATGTTGGTCATTGGTCATTCTGCTCCACATATACATGCCTTGGCTTAGAAGCCAGTGGGGGAAGTTAAGTTCTGACTTTACAAGAACGATACTGTAGCAATTAACAAATTGTTTTCAGAGAGCAAGCTGAAGTCTCTTTCACCTGTTCTTTATTTGTCAGAATCACTTCCTCTGTTCACCATCTCCTGCATATATATATGTATGTGCAATTGGGCAACCATGTAGTATATATGTAAGACCATGATTTGGAGCAGAATTGAGACGTTGATACGATTCCTAGACGACGTTTAGGTGCACCAAAACCAGGTCAAGTGGCAACAACTCTCACCTAAAAGGATCCTTTTACCAGAAGCGATCGATAGCACCTGCAGCATTGCACTGAGTCTGAGCTGCAACAACTCTGTCCCCATGCAAGCTATTTGATCGTGCATGCATTGCTCGCGAACAACCGTACGACAAGGAAAATACCACAGTACATAGCTAGCTAATTTCTCGGCCGGATCGAAGAGTACACGCGACGATAGGTCGGAGGCATTTCGCCGTCAAGATGACCGGCAGCACTCCGCCGCGGAAGGGCCGGAGTACCGCCGGCGCCGCGGGGGACCTCGAGGACGAGTGGCAGGCGGCGGAGGCGTCCAAGAAGGCGAGCTACTCGTCCCTCACCAGGGTGTGGGGCGTTACCGTCAGGGTCAGCCTCCGGAGCCACTTCAACTCGTTCATGCTGCTGGTGCTGGTGCTGGTGCTGTTGTCCCTCCTCGGCGCCTCGGTCACGACCAAGAACAACGGCGCCGCCGATCAGCCGCAGCAAGCGCAGACCGTGCCGCCGCCCGCAGACGGCCGCGGCGTCGCCGATCAGCAGCAGCAAGCGCAGACCGTGCCGCCGCCCGCAGACGGCCGCGGCGACGCCGACGGCAGCCAGGGCGAGGACAAGTGCGACCTGTCCTCCGGCCGGTGGGTGTACGACGAGAGCGCGTACCCTCTGTACAAGGAGAGCGCGTGCAAGTTCATGTCCGACCAGTCAGCGTGTGAGAAGTACGGGAGGACGGACCTCAGGTACCAGCATTGGAGGTGGCAGCCGCACGGGTGCGACCTGCCTAGGTACGTACTACATCGCTATGTCCTGCATTAGCCCAGAATAATCATAGTCTTAAGCTAATTAAGTGACCGGCGTAACAGTGGCTACGTTCTGACACGGTGAAAGGTAGCAAGAAGTAGTACATCGTAGGTCGTTTTGGTGATGGATGCACCGAAAATTGTTTGGAATTAATGCACGATGGTTCTTAATTTTGAAGTAGGTGTACACAAATGACAAATGTTGCACGCTTCTGCACGAGTCTGCCGGTTGTTCAACAGCTCAGGCATTTAGCTAGCTAGAACTACAAGCATGCTGTTTCCTAACAGCCAAAGGATGGGGTGCTCATTTGGAGTCAAATACACGAGTATTCCTTGATACACATCATTGCCACAAGTAGTGCAAAGTTTTTAACTTGCTACACGTTATTTTGCATGCATGACGACTATGTACTAATTAAGTCTTGTGCCGAACGAACTGTATGGACTAGGTTCGACGCAGCGAGGCTGCTGGGGGAGCTGCGGGACAAGCGGCTGGCCTTCGTCGGCGACTCGCTGAACCGGAACCAGTGGGTGTCCATGGTCTGCCTCATCGACACCGCCACCCCGGGCCTCCACAAGACCATGAACTCCACCGGATCGCTCATGTCCTTCAAGATCCACGTACGTACATGAACAACGGATCGCAAGTCACGTTATTTTTCAAAGGAGAAATTCGCATTCTAGCTAGTTACATTAACGCTGAAGCCAAAGGCTGAAATTATGCATATGCATGATCGATGGAGTATTTCATCAGGAGTACAACGCATCAGTGGATTTCTACTGGTCGCCGTTGCTGGTGGAGTCGAACTCCGACCACCCGGTGCACCACCGGATCGCCGACCGGATCGTGCGCGCGGCCTCCATCAAGAAGCACGCCAGGCACTGGACCAACGCCGATGTGCTTGTCTTCAACTCGTACCTCTGGTGGCGAAGGGCCGCCATGAAAGTCCTGTAAGCCAGTACTACTACTAATTGAGTACGTAGTTATTTCACTTTGACCTCGCATGATTCCTCATGCGTGCATGCAGGTGGGGTTCGTTCGACGCCGCGGCGGAGGAGGACGGGTACGGGGTGTACAAGGTGATCGACAGCCTGCGCGCGTACGAGCTGGCGATCGCGACGTGGTCCGACTGGCTCGAGTTCCACGTCGACCGCGACCGCACCCAGCTCTTCTTCATGACCATGTCGCCGACCCACCTCCGCTCCGACGAGTGGGAGCACGGCGGCGGCGCGGAAGGGGGAGAAGGTCAGGAGACCACCGTCAACCACAAGTGCTACAACGAGACGGAGCCGATCGCGGCGGAGGGGTACCGCGGCAACAACACCGACCCCGCGTTCGCGCGCGCGGTGGAGGAGCAGGTGCGGCGTCTGGGCACGCGCGGCGTGGCGGTGAGGCTGCTCAACGTGACGCAGCTGTCCGACTACCGCAAGGACGCGCACCCATCGGTGCACCGCCGGCAGTGGGACCCGCTCACCGAGGAGCAGGAGCGCAACCCCGCCGGCTACGCCGACTGCATGCACTGGTGCCTCCCCGGCGTGCCCGACGTCTGGAACCAGCTCCTCTACGCCCACATCGTGTCATGATACAAAGGCATACATGCATGCGTGTATACTGTACTGCACTACTTACAAGATAAACCTTTGTCCTGGTTTGAAGTGAACCGAAGTGGTTCTTTCTCTCCTTTTCTTTTCTTTGATTTTGGGCTATATGTTGGGCAATTGTAAATCCTACTGTATGTTCTGCAATCAAGTAATATCCAATCTTCACTGCATCTCACCGGTGGATTTGTGAGACATGAACATTAAGCAACGCAATGCATCAGAGTGCGAAACACAACCATTCGCCCAAAACAATTACTACTGATAACGAAATACTTTGTTTGTAACATTTCTTCTACTATATAGTCTTAACTAACAGTACAACGTATATGTGGTTGGCATTACTTCGAAGCAAAGATGAAGCGTTCGAGGCATTCAAGAAGATCAAGGCTGCAACTGAGATGGAAAAGCATCAGAGGCTGAAAGCTCTGCGCACCGACCGTGGTGGCGAATTTATCTTGAATGAGTTTGATGACTACTGTAAGCTGCTGAGAATTAGGCATTATCTGACAACACCCTACTCGCCCCAAAAGAATTGGGTGGTCGAAAGGAGAAACTAGATAGTGGTCGGTATGGCGAGGAGTCTGTTGAAGAGCATGGTTGTCCCGGGAGATTTTTGGGGGGGGGGGGAGTGGTCTCGACTGCAATTTATCTCCTAAATTGGGCGCCAACAAAAAGCGCCATGGGCAAAACTCCTTATGAATCCTATTACGACTGCAAGCCTAGTGTGGGTCACCTCCACACGTTTGGGTGCGTTGCACATGTAAAGACGACCACGCCACACCTCTCCAAGCTAGCAGATCGATGCAAGCCAATGGTATTCATTGGGTATGATTCAAAGACGAAAGGCTATCGGATGGTTAATCCAACGACACGATGAGTTGTGATGACTCGTGATGTCGTGTTCGAGGAGGAGAGGAAGTGGGAGTGGAGTAGAGATTCTTCGATAAAGGTACAACCTATGGAAGATATATTCACAATGCATTATCCTAATACTAATGCAGGTCTTAATGACTATGTAACCAACACATCGACTACGGTGGGCGTAGTCGGATCTTAACGATCACGTAGTAGCTTCCGACGCTATGACAACGTATGACAAAGTCGGAAGGCATGACCACGTTACTGAAACTCCAGGCACAACCACGGCAAGAACGAGTGCGGGGAGTCGGGATGCCTGGCTCAACTACACTACGTACTACAGTAGCAACAATGAGAGCGATAGTCTCACCTATTGCTTTACGAAGATTGGAGCTTGATGAAAGCTCGTCTGAAGGACCTTGATGGGAGCGTGATATCAAGAGTCTCTACAATGCCACATCTTCGATCGAGCTTAAAGATTTCGAGTTTTGTTTACTCGGAAAAGTGGAGCCTATGAACTTTAAAGAAACTAAGTCGAAGCTAGAATGGAGAAGCGCTATGGAGGAGGAGATGCCCTCTATCCAAGAAAATAGAACATGGATGCTAGTTCCATTGCCAGTCGGTCACAGGTCGATTGGGTTGAAGTGGGTGTATAAGGTGAAGAAGGATGCCCAAGGCGTGATCGTAAAGCACAAGGCGATGCTAGTTGCAAAGGGGTACGTTCAATGACAATGTGTTGATTTTGATGAAGTCCTTGCCCCTGTTGCGAGACTAGAATCGGTACGACTGCTTATTGTGATTGCGGCACAAAAAAGATGGGAGGTTCATCATATGGGTGTGAAGTCAGTCTTCCTCAACGGTAATCTGGAAGAAGTCTACGTTGTGCAACCTCCAGGTTTTGAGAAGAAAGGAGAAGAACATATGGTATTACGATTACACAAAACCTTATATGGTCTACGTCAAGCCCCGAGAGCTTAGAATGCGAAGCTAGACAAGTCTCTGGTGGCACTCGGTTTTGAACAATGCCTACTAGAGCATGTAGTGTACAACGAAGCCAAGGAAAAGGGAGTTTGTTAGTTGAAGTTTATGTGGATGATTTCATCATCACTGGAGAGAGTATCAAGGAGATCAGTAGCTTCAAATGTCAGATGAAGAAATTATTTAGTATGAGTGACCTCGGGTTACTCAGCTCCTACTTGGGCATTGAAGTACATCAGAATCCTAGGAAGATTACTCTCAACCAGTCCGCATATGCAACCAAGGTGTTGGACAAATGCGGCATGAAGGATTGCAATCCAACACAAACTCTGATGAAACCCTGCCTGAAGATGAGCAAAGATAGCATAAACCCTCCCGTAGACAAGACTCTATACAAAAGCATGATCGAAAGCTTGAGATACTTGCTACACACATGATCGGATTTGACGTTCTTGGTTAGTATGGTGAGCAGGTACAAGGAGAATCTATCAATGGAACATATATGCGCAGTAAAATGCATCCTAAGGTGTGTAAAAGGAACGATGAATTACGAGTGTATCTACGAGAAGAAGGAAGAAGTTTTAGGGCTGATCGATTGCTCATATAGTGATCTAGCCAGGGATACAGATGACCGGAAAAGTACTTCGAGCATAGCGTTTTTCCTTGGGTCGAACCCAATTAGTTGGTGTTCGTAAAAGCAAAAGGTGGTTGCTTTATTCTCGTGTGAATCAGAGTACATTGCATCTTGTGTGGCGGTATGTCAAGGGGTATGACTGGGACGATTATTGGCTGACATATTGAAGACGAAGGTTAAGAAGGTAACCTTAAAGATTGACAACAAGTCCGCAATTTATGTTGTGCAATAAATCTAGTCTATCATGAGAGAAGCAAACACATCGGTACTCGATTTCATTATATAAGGGAATGTGTAGAATCAGGAGTGATAGAAGTGCAACATGTTGCACAGAAGACCAACTCATGGACATCCTGACCAAGTCGCTCGGAAGAATGAAGTTCATGGAGATGTGAGAGAAGATCGGTGTGCAGAACGTCCACGGGAGACAACAAGCTTAATGAGTAGATTGATAGAGTTAAGCTAGTTGCTCTTCAGGTCTAGTCGAATTTATGACCACGTTCTACGACCACGTTCAAACTCTGTAGGAGTCGTAAGAACACTATAATAGTCGTAAGTCGTAAGAACACTGTAGTAATCATAAGTCGTATTTAGAGTGGTGGTAAAAAATGAAGTCGGATGTTTCCGTGTCAGATTTTTAGCGTGGTATGTCGTGTTAGTTTTAAAGTCTTGTTGTTGCTTTCTATATAAGAAAGAAGAAAAGGACGTAGACACATCGCAATTAACAACACATCAAAAAAAGAAATCTATCTGTGCTTACTCGTGTTCACGTGTGTGTGATCGTAAAGGTTATCGTTTATCATTCGTTTAGACTTTCTGAGAAATTCGACCAACACGGTGGTAGCAGGAGATGAGCAAGGTGGCACTAGCAATAGCATCCAGCTAGCATAGGTTCAGCAGACGTGCTGTAGGGGCTACCTGGTCACCTTTACCTATAGAATCTAGGGTTAGATTTGCCTTTTGTTTCCTTTTATAGCTTTAGTATACGCCCGTTCATTTCGACTTAAACTTCTGGTTTATTTTTCACTATTCATAAATTTTATTTTTTCTGAACTTTTGATTTTTTTAAAGCTTTTTTGCCTGTTTTTTTTCGCGTATTTGTTTGTGTTGTCCGTGATGAGATAATATATTTTTTTATTTGTAAATTTAATTACGCCAAATAAGTTATCTTCAGTTACAGTATAATTTTAGTTAGCTATAATATATTTTTAGTCGTAAATCATTATTTTTCAGCCCAATCAAGTAAAGCCTATAGGAAGTGAATGATTGAATAATCATTTGAGCATGCATACAAACATGCTTGTCTTATTGGCATTTGACTATGTTTAGATTGGTCAAGGCCTTCTCACATCATGGTGGGCAAATAAATCAAAAGCTAGACCCAGGAATCTGACCAAAGCTATCTCAGCTGTCTAATCATAAGATTTTCACCGTGGGGTGTTGAGATAAAGGAGCACAATTAAGTCTCGGGGAAAAATTAATTAGCACTATATTAGCTACATTCACATTAGGAAAATGAAAGCAGCATCTTTAATTTAGAAAAGACATGCCACTGTGGCAAAGAAAACAAACAAATTACAAATATGTTTTTTTACCGTCTATATTTCTTTTGAACTTTTCCCTGCACGTGGATGCGGATGTTTCCTCATTTTTACGTTAAAAAAGGACACTGAGTCTAGATTAGGTGTTTTGGGTTTATGGCTTTAAATGATATTTTTGTAAGGTAAGACATATAAATTGATTGCAGTAGACACTATACCAAATTTATTTTATCTATATAGGCTAAATTATGTGCGAGTATTTCTCCCCATATTTACTCTTGCGAACGGACCAAATTTAAAATTTTAAGCTAAAAAAGCTATCCGTACAAAAGTTGAGAACACAACGCTATTTTGATACATACTTCGATGCTATTGCTAGCTGTAGTTTTTTGGTAGATAGTATAGCATGTATACTCGCATGCAACTTTGTGATATATACTCGGTCACAGGGATTACGTTGATGGGAATGATATATTGTCAGATACCGTACATGCATGCAAGCTAGCACTGTACCGGACTTGTTTTTTCATTTATGCGTGGCCAATGCCCTTGTCTTTAGCATCTGTCATGTTGTTATCGATATGGGAAAATGGTACATGGATGGAGAAAGATGAAATGAGGACGTGGTACCAAGTGACTGGTGACACCACACTTCATTAGGCCAGGGTCCATGTAGTCGAAGGCCATCGCCACCTATGGATGCAGTGGCAGTAGCGCACCACCTTGCTTCGATTACCTCAAGAAATGCGACAGTTGTCTCATTTCACACACAGGAAAGGAGGATATGTTCTTTTTAGCTGTGGTTTATGATTTTTGATTAAAATTTTTAAATTTTGCTTATTTACGGTACAAATTACAAAAAGATAGATATTCACTTGCGATTTTGACTGGTACAGATGTTAAGATTTTAATGTGTAGATCGTTTAACTTGTAGACTATGTATTGAGAAAACACTCCATTTTAAAATTAATTACTATAGTAAAAATCAAAAGTCACTAACTTTTAAGGTAAAGAACAGACTCAGAGAGAGAAACTCTCACTATAGAGAGAGATGAGCCTCTCACTATAAATAGGGCAACCCACCTTTGGGCTTTGGGGCCAATCCATCCTCCCTTCTTGTACAACTTGACTGGAAAATGTCGTGTGTTCTCTCTAGCTACATATGCATCTCACTTGATCTCTCCTCTCTCTGTGTAAGAGCTTCTCTTGCAACCTGCTTCTCATGGCCATTGCTGCTTATGCTGTGGCTTCCTTTTCTTTTCTTCCACCACTCCACATAAAAAAGAGTTGTAGTAGTGCATGTGGAAAGAAGAGCTGAAAAAGGTATAAGCAATCATTAAAGCTCAGGAGGGATAGCGCCTAAATCCACTCATTTTGACTTAAGTTTCTGTCTTATTTTTCAATATTTATAAATTTCATCTTTTTCTGGTTTTTCAGTTTTTTGGAGCTTTTTTGCCAGTTCTTTTTTCTATATTCGCTAACCTATTTTTCTATTTTTAATTTTTTAAATTTAATTATATTAAATAAGTTATTATCAGTTACAGTATAATTTTAATTAATTATAGTGTAATTTTAATTATATATCACTAATTTTCAGCCTAACTGAGCGGCCTGGAAAACATTAGAACCATTAATGGTTTTATCTACTCGTGTAAAGTGTTATCTATCCTGAGCTTTACGGATTGTTCTTACCCACGTCACGATTCAGAAAAGGGAAGAACAGCGCCATATATTTCCATCCATATCCTTCGTTTATTTGTTACGGTGGAACAGAGGTGAGGTAGTATTTATTGCACACTGTAACAGAGGTGAGGTAGTATTTATTGCATAGTTTTTTCTCTCTCTCATGGACGCACATGCTATGTTTACTTTGACGCACATGCTATCTTTACTTTGCTAGGCCTCTGGCCAAGACAGCTACTTCTGATTTCATCACTATTTTACCAGATAGTGCA
This sequence comes from Dendrocalamus sinicus, assembly GCA_036346575.1. Lineage (NCBI taxonomy): Eukaryota > Viridiplantae > Streptophyta > Magnoliopsida > Poales > Poaceae > Dendrocalamus > Dendrocalamus sinicus. Next base: position 31,026,403 of record CM070649.1, on the reverse strand, counting down.
TGTGATAGGGTGTCCTTGCTTGTAACTATGTGTGTATATATATAGCTCTGGTTGATATGATTGTAGTTTATAATTTTTAGCTAAAATTTTTGATTTTAGTTATTTGTAATAGAGATTATAGAAAAAGATACTTATTTACGATTTTAGTTAATACAGATGTTGAGTTTTTAACGTGTATTATAATTAATTTATAGACTTTATATTAAAAAAATACTTCGTATAAAAGTTATATACTGTAATAAAAAGTCAAAATATGTTTTTAGAAGCCGTGCATGCATTTCTTTGGTAAGTTTGGGCATGGTCTTAACTTGATACCGTACAAAAACGAGTAAATGCTGACCTAACGAATTCAAGACCATGTTCCATGATCCCTGCAATCCATAAATTATAGGTACTTATTCGCTACTTCATACTGGCTAGGAGTTCTTTCTTTTTTGAAGGGTTCATACTAGGAACTGAACTTGCTAACACATTCATCTTCTAACCTTGGGGAATAGATTGAAACAGTGGTTATTGAGTTAGAACATACTCCCCACTCTCTCTCTCTCTCTAGGGGGTCCGTCCGATCTTCTACGGCGGAAACTCAACGGCCCATGACGTCCCACGTACGTACCAATATTGTACCGTGATCGACCTCCCCTATGGCTGGCGAGATTCATACCTAAGCACACAGATATACGCTTTCATTGTTCTTCCATCTCGTGAAAAATCTGATGACTACCTGGGATATTGAATCTCCAATATTGTTCTACGCTTCAATGAATGTTCTGTAGAGGAACGTTTGCTTCTTCTCCTTTTTGTTTTTTTAAAACAAGTTCTCATATGTTTTTTGTTTTCTTTTATAATTTTTTGGGTACTACTACGTACCTTTGTGTTTCTCGTTTCTTTGCTTGTATATCAAGGTGGTGTTGAGCGTAGAGACAAAGGTGCTCGATGCCCAGTACAGAAATGAAGAGCCTTCTTTAACTAAAAGCTTCCCAATCTTCGATAGGTCACTAGTGTTTCCATATTAAAGAACAAAGCAAATTTCTGTGCTTGATTAGCAGCTAGCTTAGGGTTGTGCTAACCAAACTCCGTGCACGTCACGAACAGATGCTAATTAAATGATTAAAACTGATTCTGCTTCTCGAGTTAATTAGTATATCATTACAGAACAGGTCGATCAAATTAATATAATGGATGCATGTGCGCGTGCTCCTGTAGTACAACCCTGTCATGCTCTGAGTTGAGATTTCACTAGGCTTCTTTAACACGGCGCATATAGCATTTTTAGAGTCCGTATTTACAGATATATCAGTATACCTGTAAAATTTATAAAAATAGCACTTTTGACATCTAATGGTCGGGAGACAGGTCCAAGGGACCGATAAGTGGCCACAAGAGCCCAGTAAATTATTGTTGGACATTTATTTTTAGGATCCTTAAAAAAATATAATTTTTTAGCTCATTTCCTATATTAAAAATTTCTACAAATAGTTTGCGTAAATAAATTTGTGAGTAAAATTCGAATGGTAAAAAAATACAAGAAAATTACATAATGTAGCATGCCGCGCCAAGGTAAAAATGCGAATCGTCACAGAATCCCACAGATCAAGGATCACAAAAATATAGGGTTAGGTGGTCAACACCTGCATGGAAGAGCGCTCTTGCTTTGCAGAGCGCCCCCTCCGTAGCCACTCCACAAGCCAGCGCGCCCCCCTGGCCGCCAGCCGCCGCTGTGCCCCCAGTGGGTCTAGGGTTAGGACAATGTGCTTGGGCCTGGCTGCACTCGGGCTATGCTCCGCTCGCTCGCTCGCTCGGGCGGCTGCTGCTATGCTTCGCTTGCGTCTTCTACTTGCCGTTTGGGTCGGATGATGAGCCTCCTGCGCCAGACGACAACCCATGCGGCATGTGCCACAGTGCCACGTTGTTCTCTGGTCGCGGCATCGTTGGTTGCCATGCCCTGGTGCCCACTCTGGAGGAGGGGGCGGGGGTCCAGCCGGCGACGGAGCTCGGCTGGCTGCCTGACCTCGTTCAAAGGGATGGTCCGTCCTTGATTTAAACCACTTTGTACTCCTAAACCCTAAAAGATCTGATTTGTTACTGCTTACAGTTCAGCTTTCCAGTAGTTCTGCATGAACCTGGGCAATGCATGCCACTTATCCGCATAGTCATTTTTCACCTTTTGTAAGACAGCATCAGCGAAAACACTATCGGTTTGCAAATTTTATTAGAGGATAGCGATAAAACTAGTAACCGACGGTTACTAGATTTTTTTCGGATGAAAATTTGAATTTTTCAAATGTAAAAAAGAACAGGTTGAAATTTTTGCAAATTTCCTTTACATTTGATGAAAAATAGATAAATCAGAATTTTTTTTTACTTGTTTGAATTTTATCGGACCCCATTGATGATACCGATAACCAGTGGTTTTCGAGGAAATTTCGGGGATAAGTTTTCCCTGGACAGCATAGGCATCTGCTTCCCGTAAGTACAACAGAATCCAGAGTCGTGATCGGTTCGGCTGAAAAGCTCATGGCTTATGGCTGAAAACATTGTAGCTGGCTAAAAAACGCACTGTACCTGACAGAGGCTTATTTAGCATAATTAAATTTAAAAAATTTAAAAATATAAAAAATATGTTAGCCTATTACGTATAATACAAACAAATACGGGAACAAAAGAACCGGCAAAAAGCTCAACAAAAAGCCAAAAGTTCAGAAAAAAGACGAAATTTATGAATAATGCAAAATAAGCCAGAAGCCGAAACCGAGTTGATCACCAAGTATTTCGGTATGGGAAGGAAGCTCCTTGTTTGGCCAGTTGGTAGGTTAATCAGCCAAATCTAGCTTGCCTTTGAACTGCGATGCCCCAATAGTTCATTGGGCCTGTTTGGTTGCCTGCATGAGCTGATACAGCTGCATGAGCATGGCCAGGCTGAGTAGGGAAGGTTCTCAGCCGCGTTTCTCCTCAGCCTGGCTCCAGTTGATTTTTTTGCATCCGCTCGTGCAGGCTCTCACCCTGATGCAGGCAACCAAACACCATCTTCCTGTATGTGCTGGTGCGAGCCACCCGATGCAGACAACCAAACAGTCCCTATGTTTCGTAAGCAAAGCTTCAGGAAATCATGATTAAGCAAAAAAAAAAAAGATGGGCACTACACTTTACAAGTTCAATTACAGCATGTGCCGGTTGAAACTGAGTGTGTGTGTGTATAATCCAAGCTAAAATGTACAGAGATAGAAGAAAGAACCTTATATTATCGACGTTATTGACGACAACTCTCAATCTTCTTTAAAGGTAACCCTTGACTCAAACCGGCCGATCACACAAACAGCTGAGACCAAATTTAGCAAGAAGAGCATAATCTCATCTTTCATCGAAGGGCAATTGAGGATGCTCCATGAAAGCGTGGGCAGCAGACTAAGCTAAAAACGTTCCATGACCTGCTTGCACAAAAGGCAATAATTACATATACGGAAATGCTATGAAAAGCAGCATCAATGTGCCACACTCAAGCCTAACCAAATTAAGGTGGTGTTTGGTTCAAGGGACGTTAACGTAAACGAAAAGGCGATGAAATTACAGGGTATTTTGGGTGCAATGGATGATTGCATAATTTGTTTGGCTGTACTAAAGAATGTTTTTGAAACCATTACAACATTTATTTGAGGACTAAGGTATCGAATTCGGATCACATGCCAACTCCACCCACCAGAGGTGAAGAACATGATATGATCTTCAGCCGCCGACCCCGGGGAAGACAGTCGGAGGCAATTAGATCTGAATCGCACAACTTAGTCCGCTCCTCCTCCCGAGCCCAACTCCAACGTGAGGCCACCCTTGGGCTCGCCATGGCCATCAGATCGCACCTAGTGGCCAAATCTCGCCGTCGTTGATGCCACTAAGATCTTGCCACCGCCGCCAACTTACGAAGAAGGAAGGGAGGATGGACGCTGCGCTAGGGTTTCACAAGAGGGGCGAGCGCATGGATCCGTTGGCATGGAGGGGCGAGAGGACGCGGAACACACGGCTGCGTGGGAGACGTGGCGAGGGGTTCGCTTGTGGTGTGTGGAGCAAGACGATTCAGGATCGCGCGTGGAAGGAAAGGCAAGGAAGGGAATGCGTCAAGGAGTGGTGGTAATAGGATCGCTTACCGCTCGATATGGCTACAATCAGGGGCGGAATCACACCCCTAGCAGGATAGGTTTTAACTTAGGTGTGGAAAAATATCTAGTGTACAACCCAGATAAATTCAATCCAGCCTGGGTAACATTTTCATGGTCCAGCCTAGGGTTTCACAAGAGGGGCGAGCGCATGGATCCGTTGGCATGGAGGGGCGAGAGGACGCGGAACACACGGCTGCGTGGGAGACGTGGCGAGGGGTTCGCTTGTGGTGTGTGGAGCAAGACGATTCAGGATCGCGCGTGGAAGGAGAGGCAAGGAAGGGAACACGTCAAGGAGTGGTGGTAATAGGATCGCTTACCGCTCGATATGGCTACAATCAGGGGCGAAATCACACCCCTAGCAGGATAGGTTTTAGCTCGGGTGTGAAAAAATATCTAGTATACAGCTCAGATAAATCCAATCTAGCCTGGGTAATATTTTTATAGTTCAGCCTAGATAGTTTAAATCATTTGACCACTGAACTCAGAGCGTAACCAGATCGTGGTTCCGTCACCGGCTACAATCGAGGTGAATTGGGCCGGTCAATAGCGCGACAACACCGTGTAGTAAACCATTTTTGTCTGGTCAATGGCGCGACAACACCGTGTAGAGGCCATGGCCGGCAAACAACAACCCAAAGAGCAAAAATCCGCAATCCACCGCGCGACGCCACGGGCTCGCCGCCTCTCCCACGACGCGGAGGTGGAAGAGCGCGGGCAGCACGAAGGAGAGCAGCGCGCACACCGTGCTCCCGACGAAGGAGGCGAACGACCCGAACGCCGGCACGAAGCACGCCACCACGGCCAGCGCGGCCACCACCGCGACGCGGCTCAGGTGCAGCGCCACCCGTTCGACGACACCACCACCGCGGCAGCGCTTCCGCAGCCACCCGCTGGGCGCGAACAGCCGCGCCTCGACGATCTCGTGGATCGGGTGCATCATGATCGGGAACGTCAGCGCCAGCGCAATGCACAGCACGACCTGCCAAAAAGAATCAACACGAAGACACGAAACGAAACAGATGATCATGTTTGATCAATCGACATCTTGATGAAGTTATACTTCGTGCATGGAGATTTTGCTGACCTTAACAGCGGCGGTGGACCAGTTGTTTGGAAGATTCAGGTTACGATATCCTTGGTGGCCTCGCCGTAGGCGAGGTAGCCGCACACGCCGAAGCTGACGTACACGACGGTGACGCCGGCAATGGCTTGGAGGAGCACCGACTGGAACTTGCTCCGGTCGGACATGGACGCCTCCAGCGCCAGCGTCAAGCAGAAGCCCTCGAAGCAGAACACGGCGACGCCGCAGGCGAACGGGACGCCCCAGAGCCCAGCGAACGCGCTCCGGCCCGCGAACGGCTGTCCGCGTCCGGCAAGAAGCTGGAGGTCCTCCTTGACGACGGTGGCCACCGCCAGGACGGTGCACGCATCGGCGAGGATGCTGAACGGCGCGAGCGACGACAGCGAGCGGATGAAGGAGAGCGCGGCCTGGGCCGGCAGAATGAACGCGAGGACGACCGTGGCCGGCGAGATGGGGCCGCCGCTGGGGAAGACGGAGCAGATGTTCTGGCCGATGAATACGAGGTAGGCGACGGAGCCGCCGGTCTGGGAGAGGATGATGGTGGCTTCTGTGAAGTACCGGCCAATAGGGCCGAAGCATTTCTCACCCAAATCTCCATAGGTGTAGTTGCCGTGCTGATGCTGGTGGTGCTCCTCTGTTTCTTGCTCTCGTAGCTTGTCTCTGCAATCCAACTTCAGAACGAACAAATAGTACGAAAGTTAGTGAGACTAGCCGCATAAAGATCGGATTAATCGAGTAAAAGCAACTAGTTCGTGATTCCGATTTAATACTGAGAAATCCAAGCAAACAGGGGGAGAACATGGAGGAGCAGATATGCAATACTGACAAGCAGGAGCATGCAGTAGAAGGTTGCGGCGCCGGCGCCGGAGACGCCGAGGGCGCCTGCGAGCCAGCCGGCGGTGCGGAAGGCGTAGGGCAGGCCGAGCACCCCGGTGCCGACGATGGACACGACGATGTTCCCCAGCGTCTGCGCGGGCGTCGCGCCCCCCCTCCCCTCCAGCAGCGGCACCTTCGCCTCCGGCGTCATGGACGGATGAACAAAGAACACTCAGCTGCAGTTTGAGCTTGAAATGCCTCCACTTTCTGCGTGCTTAGCAACAAAAGACACATCTTTCTTTCGCAATGTTTTATTCTTGGATGGGACGCGCATCAGGATGAGGATCACGAACCGGTCGGTGGCGTGTGGGGCAGCTCGCCTGTTCTAGATGTTGTCGAGTTGTGTGAACTGTTCACACGTTTAACAAATTAGCACAATACTTTTTCAAATTTGCGCTTGCACCTTTGTTTTTGCAAAAATAGTGTTTTTTTCTATAACTCACGGTTTAATTTTTTGAATTTTAACTGTTTATGAAAGGTAATATGTAGAAAAAAAATAGTCGTATGTGATTTTAGCCAGTATAGATCTCTATTCCCATTGCTAATTAGAACTATGTTCGTTTCTCATTGGGACCCTTGTTTCTAAGATTATTTATACTCAATATAAATCTTATGATAGATAGCACATATAATACAAATTATTTATATATGTAATATGTTAAAAATATTCTGTAACCTCTCTTTTATATAATAATTTTATGAATTATGCTTTCGTGATTTTTTTTGCAAAAGCTTTTCACGCCAAGTCGCTGTCTCCTCGTATGATTATTCTTCGTTGTTTTTGATATATAACATAAAAAAAACTATATGCGTTGTGCTTCGCTTAAAGGGGGTTGAGATCAGAAGGTACCGGGGGACGCGACTGCAGGCTTGGAAGGTACATCCGATCACCTCACCTCACATCATCATCATTCGTGTCCATCCTGGGAGGACAGCACATTCATCCGAGGAAGCAACCGCCGCCGCCGTCGACGAGCCGGCCGGTGTCGAGGTCGATCGTGGAGAGGTGGAAGATTGACGACGTGCCGGCGCGGGCGCGGCTGCTGCTGCGGGCGCTCGCGTGGCTCTTCTCCCCCTCGCCCTCCTCGTCATGGTGTCCGACGTGCACGGCGGCGCCCATGACTTCAACCACTACCCGGAATACAAGTCCAGAAGTTCTCAACTCAATCAACTGCCACTCGCTGCACTACAATTTGCCAATCGCCATCGTTTCAGCTTACGATCCTTTCTTGTCCGTGCGGTTACTGCCTGCGCATATCGATCATCGCGTGCCTGTACACCATGGCGCAGGTTCTGCGCGACGTCCACAGGCTCAGCTACGGGCGCGGCCTCATCACGGCGAGGAAGGCGGCGGCCATCGTTGACTTCGCCGGAGATCAGACGGGGTCATGTGCAGCATTTGCACGGAATTCGCAAGGCTCCAACCACCAACTTGACCAACGTCCCATGGCCAGCTTACCTCGATCCAACCACCGGAATATTTGTCTCATTCCGGGGACGTTGTATTGTAGGTCGTCGCTTACTTCCTGACATCGGCCTTGTCCGCGGCGGCGCCGGTGACGGACTACATGCGTCAGCCCGCCGATAACCTGTTAACCGACTAGGCGGCGGCGCCCATTAGCACGGCCTTCTTCGTCTTCCGGGCCATCGGCCTCTCTGCTCTCATCTCCGGGTACAACATACATGATTCTTCCCTCTGTATCACATTACAGCATGGTGCAAGATTGTCTCCATTATTTCATTTTCATTGATTACTTAGGAAAAAGTAAGGGTATTGGATCAAAGGAACTATAGTATTATGTAAGTCACCTATAGACCTGTTTTTTTCGGTTTCTAAAAGCTATTTTTCGACTTTTTTTTACAGTAACTAAATTTTAACCAAAGTATCTTTTCAAGATAAGGTCTACTAGTTAATTGTAGTATATACAATAATGACTTTATTTATATAGGTAAAATCTGCACGTGAGTTTCTGTTACTTTATAATATCTCGCACGAACAACCTAAAAGACACAAACCGCAGCCAAAAGGCATAAACTCTAGCCAAAAACAACAACCCATATAACATGGCACATGGTATCATAGTGAGGGGATAATCACGGCAAACTAGTCCATTCTGCATTGCAAGAATGCCTGCCTCGGTAGATATATCTACTTTAAATCCAAAAAACAGTCAACAATTTACATAGACCCTCGGAACATGACTACCATCAACAGCCTTCGCTGCTGGGAGAGGCAAGTATATATACAAAAGAATGCAGAGAGGAATGCAGAAGGACGGAAATGTATGGGCATATACTATACACAGGACTAGCAATGCTATCCAAAAGATGAGATGGCATGGCTGTGCAGCCTGTCCAGGATCTTCTTGATGATTTTGGCACCTTTCTGCCATGAAAAACACCAAGAGAGCAAAAGGTGGGTGTTTATGTGTCACTCCAATTATCGCCATCTTCGTCATCGCTTCCCACTGCCTGCTCCATAGTATAAACATATGTAAGGGATAAGTAATCGGAAGAAATTAACATAAAATGGAATGTTAACTGTAGAGGGACAACCTGACGTATGGCATTTGCTTTCTCTATTATTGCAGCAACTTTCAAGTTTCTGGTAGAGGCTCTAGCAGGGGCTCTGATGGCTGTCAGCTTAGCAGAACCCACTGGTTTTAGGTTGAACGTCTGATTGGGGGCAAACAACGAACAAGTTAGAGAGAGAGAAAATTTGAGATATGTCGAGAATTTTATTTGCCAACCTTGTTCCTTATCTGCTCTAGCAACAAGTTTCTCTCATTGGGCCTTGGCTTATCAGTTGGGGCCACAAGTTCTGAAACCTTCCGCATCTGCAAAAATATAAACGACATTAGGGTAAACACAGGAAACATAAGTACAGCACACGAGTGTTCACGATGAAGGCGGTCAACTACCGTGCTTCTATCATGAGCGGCAACAGCATCAACCAGTGGATTCCTTGGGATGTTTTTTATTGAAATCGGCTTTCTGATTAACCGATGATCTGTGACCTCTTGTTCAAATCGGCTGTCTTCCACTGATATGCCATAATTAGGATGAAGCATCTGAGGTCCAACAGCCCAGCCCATCACCGGTGGCTGCTCGGCATGCACATTGCCACCTTCATCAAGGTCACCAACATATTTACTTTTATCACCAGGCCACGCCACGACCGGGCTTGGCTGATGTATATGTTCTCTCTCCAAATTATGATCACCACGTGGATAATCTTGAGATACTATTGATTCTGCATTAGGTGATGGGCCTTCAGACTGATCTTCCTTGGAGTTCTCCGCATTTTGTTCTTGTAAATTTTGACCCTCATGGCTATTTCCTTCTTCCAACACTGAACCTGGTGCAGTATGATTTGTTGTGTCTGAAGGTGCTCCACTTGTGCTAGACTGACCTTTAAGATTCTTCTCATCATATGATGCATTTGAACTATGCTTTTATTGTCTGAAGTCTCTGAGAACGATTCACCATGCTCAGGTTGCTGGTAACAACCATTTTCAGAAACATGCCCTGGTGTTGAAGAGCTCATTGTGTATAAGTGCATGCCACCTGTGACATTGTGATCATCCACTGTTTTGTCATCCTCTGATGCAGCTTGATATGTATGACTGGGATGCTCACTACTGTCTGAAGTATCTGAAGATAAGATGTACCGTTGAGGACCCTGCTGTAGCATTCCACGTTCACGCGTAGGAAATGGAAGCAAAGGGCTCGATTGGTGCAAAGCCATTACATCTGTGACCCCAATGTCATTCAGATGTTCTTCAGCCTCTGTTGCTGATGAAGACATAGCCCCATGATGCTTAATGTTCTCACAACCCTCTGAAAATGGTCGGTCATGTTCAGTCCTTACAGCATCAGTTACTGCTGGAAGTGTAGATAATGTTCCAAGTTCTACCCTTTGATCATTATTGTCTACCATAGAATTCTGATACTTCTCTTTGATCTCCTGAGAGGAAACCAGTGCTATTAATTCTGCCATTCCATTAAGTGAACCTAGCCTATTATCAATCTCTGGGCTTGATGCAGGCAAAACGGGATTTGTTTTCCTTACAGGCTCAGGCATATGGCCTTTTGTACTCAGAAGTCCTAGGCGAGGCCTTCCAAGCCTCCACTGAAGAGGAGGGAGAGGAGGTGGTTTTTGAGGATCTTCGTAGGAAACATTTGTAAATGGTTCAGTGGGTGGTGAAACAGGAGAATACATGTATTTTTCCTCAGTACTAGGCATGACAGAAGTAGACGTCATTGTTGATGTCTCAGCTAGTACACCTGAATTTGAAGAACACGGTGCAATTTGGAAATCAAATTCAAGTGAGCAATAAGATCCATTATCTGATTTCACTCGGACATTGCATGATGGAGGCACATCTAGTTCTCCAACTTTGTCATCATTCAAGGAACACGGAACGATTTCAGAATCCAATTCAGGCGATGGACAAGCTTCCTGCTCTAGCTCTACTGGAAGAACATTTATTGATGTAGCGGCATCTGGTTCATCAATCTTATCATTAACTGAAGAACAAGGAGTAATTTGGGAATCAAGACCACCTGAGACATTATCCTCTGACTCAAGTTCCACTAACGCAGAACCGCTCGAAGGAGGGCCATCTAGGTCATATATTTTCTCATTAGTCAAAGAACATGGAGCAATTTCAGAATCAAGTTCACCTGGGACACAAACTTCTGGCTCCTTTTCCACTAGAACAGCATTGCTTGAAGGAGGGGCATCCAGTTCGTCCATCTTTTCATTAACCAAAGATGTAGCAATTTGATAAACATGTTCACCTGATATGCGATCTTCTGACTCCTCCACTTCAAGAGCAGTCCTCAAAGGAGGGTCATCTTGATCGTCTACCGACTCATTAATTGAGGAAGATGAAACAATTTGAGAATCAAGTTCACCTAAGACTTGAACCTCTGATTCCTGGGTTAGAACAGGTTTGCTCAAAGGAAGGGCACCCAGTTCATCTATTTCATCAATTGAAGAACATGGAATATCTTGATAACCATATTCATCCAAGACACGTGCTTCTACTGCCAGTTCCACTGGTACAGTATTACTCAACGGAACATCCAGTTCATCTAGCCTTTCATTAATAAAAGCATGTGGAACAAGGTTAGCACAAGTTTCCTGCTCTTCTTTCACTGGAGCAACATTGCCCAAAGGAGAGCCAGATATTTCACCAATCTTGTCATTATCCAACAAACAAGAACCACCATGAGAATCAACCCCAGCCAAGGCAAGTCGTTCCTGCTCTAGTTCCAATGGAACAGAAGGGACATATAGTTCAGGAATTTTCTCATCGCTGAGAGACTCATGAGATTTCAAGTCAGAATCCACTCCTGGTGTCTCATCATCGGGATCCTCTTTGACGGAAAAGGGCATCTTGCCTGGTATATCTGTGGCAGATGAGCATTCAGCAAGTTGAGGATCCGGCTTAGAACAAACACAGGCTTCCTGGTCTAATCCCGCTGGCAGCACAGAGACAGAACAAGGGAACTCCAATTCGCTGACCATATAACCATTTGGATTATCATTAGAATCTGAAGATGGTTTATTATCAAAACCTTCAGTGACGGCTGTAAAATCCATCTCATGGTACTCATGGCAGAAGGATATGAAGTCCTCTTCAGTCATAACTTCTGATGGTAATTTTGCTTCATCAGGTGGAGTTGCAGGTTCCCAAAGGGAATCAGCAAGTGGATACAGGTTCTCTTTTGCACCTGTATTACCATTTTGGGTTAAAAGTTCTGAAAGAAAATCCTGTTCTTCTTCAGAGAAACATGGTTGATAGCTCATACTGGGAGCCGGATCAGTTTGAGTGCCGTTCACTATGTACCCAGGATCCATGAATGAGTTTGTACCAAAATAATCTTGAGCAGATGGCTCTCTCACTAAATTTGGATCATCTGATTGTTGTTCCCCCACCATGTTATTTTGCAGGCTTACTACTGCACCATCCTTGTCCAAATCATACTGACACGGAACTTCAGCACTAATATTGGTCTCTTCTGGTAATTCCTCCTGACAACCAGATTCTTCTGGAAAATGCAATGATGAAAGATACTGAATATCGTCACCGCCACTAAATGTTTCACATGTAGTTTCTAATTCAAATAGCTGGGGAAGATTGTCTGCCTGCAACAAACTTTCCTTAAAGATATGTTCTCTTGATTCATCTAGGGATCCAAGATTTTCACAAGTAGCCTCAACTGTTTCCAAGTCTTCCCTGCAAGGAGAACTGGATTGTAATTGTACATCATGCCTAGAGTTTCCCTCCCTGGAATTTGTAGCCAGAACCTCTGCTTTCTCAGTACATTTAGCACCATCAGTACACACCTCTTCACAAGGTATCAAGCCATCTTCAAAGGTGCTAGTAGTTGATTCTTCTGCAACATCAGAATCAACCAAAACTTCACCACATTCCACAGTTTTTCCAATTTCAGTCGATTCACGGTGTTCCACACAGAAGCTACTGGTGTCAAGTAGAGAGGCAGTGCTACAAGTTAGCGGGCCACCAATCAACAATTGTTTTGTATCATCATTCAACACACAGGGAGGGGGTGTCGGTGTCTCGTCTACATGAGCTTCTGTGTCATCTTGAGGAGGTGATACAGATTCAGTGAGTCCTGGAAGCTCTTGAACATTAGAGAAGTCCCTGGGTACAATAGACGCCTGCGTAGGATCCTCTTTATGTGTGTTGAGCCTAGTTGAACAAGGCCCTTTTCCAAGCGCAATTATTTCTTGATCCTCTGCAACATGCTTATATAGATCGTCATCAGGTAAAGAGCGCAATTCTTCAACAATTTCATCATCATGTGATTCATACAATGGATTATTCAGCATGCTTGAAGGGATTGTTGCAACTCCTGAATCAAGCTCTACAAGAATAATGTTTCATTACATCAAGCATTTAAATATAACAAGGTGTTGAAGAATGAAAAAAAAACGATTGACTTACCATCAAGATGCTTGTGGAAATCATCAGGGTCCAAACCAGTTGGTGTTGTATTCGCAACAATTTCTTCAGGAACTGCAACATTGTCCAACTTCAAGTCATTCGTGTGCATAACAGGGCCCATGTCTGGCAGTGATGCAAGTTTGCCAGGTGAAGTGCTTGCATCTAGAGATGTGCCTTCTTCGAACTGTTTCTTGAACAACTGCATTTCTTCTTGACTGGGTATGGTAGGGTGGAGCAACAAATAATCAGCATTCCCAACTTTGATTTCTTCATCATCTTGTGAAACATCGTTAGGTTTGCCAAATATCATAGTAGTACATTCTAGCACAAAGTTTTGGCCATGTTCCAATGAGCGATATGCTTTTTCAGTGTAATCATTGCTACTGATAGCCAAACCTGTAATGTCAATGCAATATGTAGGTCAAGGAAAAACAATGAGAAAACTATACCTGAGCAAAGTTGAATTTATCCTAACATATAAGAAGAAAGTTTATGAAAGGACTTGATAATTAAAGAGGTAAGAATTACCATCCAAGCCACTAGATCTCTGGGGTGATTGTTTATCAGTACTATGGGCAACAGCAGCATGATTGTCATTAGAAGAGAGATAAGCTGCATCCTGGTTTTGTTCACAACCATTGAGATTATCATTGGTTTCAAAGTTATCATTGTCACCAGAGAGTACGCTGGATGATGAGCTGACATCCATTAGATCAACATCATTAAAAGGCTCTTCATCGTTGTTCCAATCAACATCACTTAATTGTCTGCAAGAAGGTGATTCAGAGTTTGGATCTTTTGTGGCTGGCACTGCAGAAGGAAAAGAATCACGTATCAAAAATGAGTCCACACAGGTTGGGTCTCCACCATTGCATGCATCGTTCAACCCTGATGATAAGTCTATTGCAGGACCTAGTTCTGAAAAGTGTACATGCAATGCATTTTCACCTTCCTTGCTGTGACAGTTCAATTTATCCGCTTCCATTTCAGCACTGAGATCCTTTTTAGTTTTTATTTCATGATCCACTTCGCCTTCTGATTCCATGTTGTTAAGGGCATCAACAAAGTTCTCTTGATCACGACCAATGTCATCAGGCCTGCAACGATCAACATCTTGATTAACAGGAACTGCAGCTAATGGAAGTTTCTCTTCCCGCACTAACTGCAATGCACCATTACTTTCCTCACCCTTGAAATCTGGACCTTCCTGCAACTTTTCTGAGGTCGAGAAAATGCCATTTTGTTCCACAAGAGATCTCTTACAGACCTCTTCCACTTTGACAGGTCCATGTTGTGTTGCCAGAAATTGACCATCATCTGCCTCTAGGCAAACTGATCCATTAATGGGTGTAGATGCCGTCTCCACGGTATCATATTCGTTTATTGGAACAAGCTTAGTCAATTCAAGTTTAGCGGAAGATTGAGCAGGAGCACTGAAATTGTGTAACTCTCCAAATGAAGATGTTATTTCACTTGAGTCAGTTGACCTAAATTTTGCATGGTACTGCCTTGCAGAATAGCTGGACAAGATTTTTTGTTGTGATGAAATAACTTCTTGCAGCTGCTCCCTGCAGATTCTGCTAGTAGTTTTATGATCAGAATCCCGTGGATGCCTGGATTTCAACTTTGTTGTCCTTGGTGGAACTTTTCTAGAAGCTCGATCCTTTGAGGTAGTACTGTGAGATCTGCAGGTTTTGCACAAAACAGTATTATATCACCACATGGCAAATCCAGTCTATAATCTTTTCTAACTAAAATTTCCCTAAGGCTGTTGGTTGCTTTTGGTCAATCTTATGAACATGACCAATCCAATGGCGCTGAACTTACGCAGAGTTCGCAACAAGCAATGATTCAAGTGTTTCCCCTTTCCTCCATTGCATAGCCTTTTTCTGAAAGAAAAAATAATAAGTTCCTGACTTCAAGGTAATTGTACCAGTTGACAAATATTAGGGGACAACAAACATCTAGATATATTTAAAGAGAACAAATGATATGAAGATCAAGGGATGTACCCATGGGAAAGAACAGGTTCTAATTTCTAAAGTACAAGGTGAGTTGAGATGATAACATAGTATCCACAATTGGCAGATGAACAATGTAACAGGGCTTGACAGACATTCTAAAATCTAAACAGTAAACACTATGGTGCAGCAACTTCTTTTCTTTTCTTTTTTGCAGCAAATGTGTTTTTTCGTGTGCAATTTAACTGACCCAATTCTTAAGCTGATGTACAAATAGGTTTTTTTTTTGTTAAAGTTCAACCTATTGCAATAACCAACTTGACCATAAAGCAAATGTATTCATTATGTCAGCATTACCAAACAAAAAGTAACTATTTTAACTGTTGCTACAGAAAATAGCAACTAGCATCACATGTTTTGCCTGCACACATAATCATTAAGCACTTCTCGAAGGCTCCCTGGCAAAGTATCTAGAACAAAGTGGAGTATAATCTTGCCTTTTTTTAGATATCTTGGCAAGAATTGAAAGTTTATTACTTGCCTTAATTTTACGGGGCTTCTTTTCTATTACACCATCTGTTTCTATCATGTTGGTGGCATGTTCTGTCTTGAAAAAAGAGGGATCTGAATATCGTTTTAAGGATGCCCCAGCACCAGCAACATCAAACCTGAAGAACAATCCTAGGGTGTAATTGCCGAGAATGCATTCATAGTTAATCCTCATAAAAATTGAAAAATAAAACATCTTCCAACTTATCCAACGTGAATAAACGTGGTGGGCTACAGCATTCTTCATATGAATCCAAAATGAAACGGGGCATATCTCCTTGAGTGATCATATTCTGATTAAGCTGAAGATTTGCATGCCACTCAACACCTACAAAAGAATGTACCAAGAACTTTTGAAGTAAGGACCATGCCAAAAGAAAATAAAAATCAGATCATGCAATCCATTTTCAACTAACCATCATCATGTGGGAAATTCGAATGGTCCGTCAGAGATATAATCGCCTTCTCAGCTGCAGGAAATTCTGCCTCTAGCTGCTGCAACCGAAGCATTAAACCATGCCCCCTAGAAGCAGTGGCCATCACATCTTCATGTAGGTCATGAAAAATGACTGCTGCAAACCTTTTGCGCCGAGAGGGAAAACAAAATTTCTTTAGTACAAAGGGAAACAGTGACATATTCATTTCTACAATACTGTTTAATACGAATATTAAGACATGGATAGAAAGCAATAGTAATCAACAACATACACATCTACATTGCAAATTGCAAACAATTCGAACAAAAGTTCATCCTGCAAAACTTAAAGAGGCAAACTTAACTAACAAGGAAACCTGCTAAAAGACAGTAAAGTGTCCGCATGGCAATTCACGTTCATTAGTTCCAACTGAGAACACAATAGAATAGAAATATTCCAACAAATGACTCTAGTGTTATAAAATATTGAACTTCATTACTTGACCAAAATTAAGTTGAGAACAATATAACATCTGGAAATTAAGTTTAAAACACTATACCATCTGGAAATTAAGTTGAAAACACTATACCATCTGGTAGAGGTGCAAACGGGTTGTGTTAATCCTAACTGATCTGGTGCCGAATCAAATGCGGGAAGGGAATTCAATATCCGGCCGGATTCAGCATCAGTAGTGGGTTCTTGTCGGACACAGTAACAAAATCGGGAGAGCAACTACCTGACCGAATAGTGTCGGTAAGCGGATAGCCAGATAATTTGGCCGGATATCCGAAAACATACAGGAGACACCACCGGGAGTAACCAGCCAGCGCCATCAGGAGCCGCCTCCACCCGACGCCTGCCGCAGCTTGCCACCGCCACCCGCCGCCGGGATCCGCAACCTCCATTCTCGTGTCCATGCGTCGATTTGGGAATTGGGGGAGAGAGAGACAGAGGAAGAGGAAGAATCGAAGCGGTGCTGTAGAGGAGGAACTGAGGAAGAGTCGAACTGCTCGAGAGGAAGAATGTCCTGTTCCTTTCAACTTTTAAAAACTGCTTTTCGGCTTTTCTACAGTAACTAATTTTTAAACAAAGTGTCTTTTCAAAGTAGGGTCTACAAGTTAATTGTAGTATACACTGCAGCGACTTCATTTATATCGGTCAAAATCGCACGCGAGTTTCTGTTACTCCGTACTCACACACACAAATAACCCAAAAGTTATAAGCCGTTATCATAAGACATAAGCCAAAGCCAAAAAGAACAGGCCCATGCATGCTACAACCGCCACGATTGAAGAGGCATCAGTTCATCCTAGGAGCTAGGGAAAAGAAAGAGCAAGCCACAAGGGTCATATTGGGCTGGTTGCAAATTTAAAAAGGGCCAAATTATCCGTCTATATATGTGTATTATCCATCTATATTATCCGTTTATGCGTTAGGATATAGTATTATGTGGTGTCCAACTTGTGCCGTGCGATAGTTGTGATCATTATTATGTACTTATGAATAATAGTTCAAGGCTTGAAGTACTGTTGATATGGTTTAGCGTACGTTCCTTTCCGTATGCGGGTACTATCCATCTATATTATCCGTTTTTCGATTCGAAACCGTCATATATCCGTCCCGATAATTCCATGTCCAAAACTCTGAATTCGTGTCCGTATCCGGTCTTACCGTATCTGACTTCCAATCTGGGGGGACTATAAGTTAGGACACGATACGAGCAATATCCGTCCAAATCTGATCCTTTTGCACCCCTACCATTTGGGAACCATGGGTGGTGAAAACGCCCAGTCTGACACTGTTAAATTCAGAGCTCCTATGATTGTTAATTCCTTCCACAAATATTAAAGGCGCTCTCATCTTACAAGAATTTCGTTTCTGTTATGAGATTCACAGCTGCAATGCCGTTTGTCACTTCTCAAGATAAAAATCCCCAATTTTGATGCAAATTCTCCGGATATAGTACAAACAAGGTCAGACTCCCTTTTCTCAAATCCCAATAATTAGCTGCAAAAAAAGAAAGGTTGAGTTTTGCCATATGCTCGCGCCCCTGACCCGCACGTGCCCATGTAACCGCGGGAGTCGGATCTGATACCATTTGTAACACCCTAGGGTCCAAACCGGCTTAGGTCTAACCCTATTCTAGATAGGTCACGCATACGTAGCAACCCGATTGCACTTTCGTCCTCGCTTTACACAAAACAGTTAGGCTTATATGTAAGTGCTTATCAAGTTAAGCTAGCAATGTGGGACTAACCCACATCCTCATGTGCACACAGACATATGGGCCATCATGGGCCGGGGTGTCCGAGCCTACCCAATTTTGGCTTCCAGAAATACAAACTCAATGCACCATCTAATGTATAAAACCCATTCTCATATTAAAAATAAGCTACCAAGTGCAGCATGCAAGAACAGGCATTCTTCTGGAAGCCGCAAAGCGTGCAATGAAGGCCAAAAAACAATGCAATTTCCACACTGGCCCGTCTCACTATCCCGAAAGGGAAGGGATGCAATTGAACTCACATCCTCCAATTTACGAGGAAATAAAAAATGCCACTCCCTTAAAATCATCATCGAAAAGTTCAAGACCACGCATGTGCCCAAATTGGACTAAAAATTCTACAACACATCCCTCAACACCCCAAAATTTGCAGCAAAATGTTGAAGATGAAGCGAATTCCCCAACCAACTGATGCCCTCAAATTGAGCAAATGACCCCCACTACTCATTAACTCGGAACACTCGGAAACTTACTAAAACCATCAAGTTATCTACAAGCATCCCCAAAACGGCAAAAACAAAGAGGCGTCAAGTATCATCCCATCACACACTGCGTACGCCGCAGCGAGCCAGCGAGACCACCCACCCAACTCAAACCCTAGCATCTTCACAAAAAAGCGGAGCCAGCAGGACTCACTCCGCGAGATCCCCGAGCTGGCGGAGCACGCCGACGAGGCCGGCCATGGCGACGCCCTCGAGGAGCGCCTCCGGGTCATCCTTCAGCCCCGGCGCGTACAGCCCCGGATCCGACAGCCCGTACTCGTTCAGTATCTGGTACCGAATCATCTCCGCTCACTGCCGGCCCGCCGTCGCACCCTCCCCGAGCCTTCACCGTTCAGCCATTGGAGCCGGCGCCGCCTCCACCCCCACTAGCCTGGAGAGCACCAGCTCAGGGGGACGCTCGCCTTTTCAGGTGGCTTTAGCGTGTGGATGAATATTCACTCACAGTGGAGAGGCGAAGCTAGTGAAGAAGGCGAGGAAGAAGAGAGTGACGACATTTATACGGCTACGCGTCAGAGAACACGTTCTTGCTGTTACTTCCTCGGCGCATCACGAGCCTCTCTGACCTGTGGGCCCCGCGTTTTTCTCTTGAGGTCTATCCCGTAGAGGCAGTAAATTGGCGCGCTCTCGTGGCCCGCGAGATCTTCTTTAATTGCTCCCACGCGAGAACGGCCGGGCCTACTCCCTGCCAGGTGGGCTCGTGTGCTGGTGTGCCACGTGGGGCCATACGGTCAGTGACGTATGAGGTTGGGTTGGGACTAGGGCGCTTCTGTACGTTTGTTTAATTCGGAAATTATGGGCGTTTAAGAGGGGTAGTTTAGGTTTTGACGGTGGGAAGCCTGGGTCGAATCGTGCGGTGCTGGGCTGGTAGGAGAAATGGTTACTTATTTAGCGGGTAATAGATTACGCTTATGAATATCTGACTTTTTAAGGTACTGTTCAATTAGACTAAAATAAATTGATTTATAATTAAAATTATATTTTAACTAATAGTAGTTTATTTAATTTAATTAAATTTAAAAAATTTAAAAATAAAAAACATGTTAACCTATCATAAGCATGCAAACGAATACGAAAAAAAGAACCAACAAAAAACTCAAAAAAAATCAGAAAAAGATAAAATTTATGAATAATGAAAAATAAGTCAAAAGCTCAAGCCGGAATGAGCAGGGCATAAATCAGCTCTTCATTTTTCTCACTTTTTATTTCTCCCACTGTCGTCTCGCTTCAAGAAGAAAATAGAGTTTATGGGCATATCACATACCTTACTCCTCTCGCTCAAGCCTCACATATATATCTCTCACTTTTTCAACCGTCTGTACCTTCCTTCTAAAGTCACTTCTTTCAACCACTACTATTTTATGTTCAACTAAATGTCATCAATCATAGCCAATACGAACGTCTCCTTATTCAGTCCAATCCAACGCGTTAACATGACTAGACATAGATATTCATCCGAGACATGCTAAAGCTTCTGTACGATTGTTTAATTCGGAAATTATGAGGGTTTAATGGGGTAGTTTAGGTTTTGACGGTGGGAAGCCTGGGTGGAATCGTGCTGAGCTAGTAGGAGAAATGGTTACTTATTTAGGGGGGGGTGATGGTTTATGTTTCTAGCTTGTGAAGTCATTAAGAACTTCTAGCTTCTCAAAATATTTTTTACTTATCTTATTTTCATCTCGCTGTAAGGATAAAACAAGAGTCATGGATACATCATGGATCTCACTCCTCTCGCACATATCTCACGCATGTATCTCTTACTTTCTTTTTCTAGTGTTCGCACCTTCCTTCTAAAGCCACTTCTTTACTATTTATGTTCAGCCAAATGTCATCAGCTGCAACTAATACGAATGCCCCTTATTCGGTCCAATCCAATGCGTTAAGATGACTAGACGTAGATATTCATCTGGGACATGCTAGCGCCCGAACGTACGATATGAGCACTTCCATCATATGCTTTAGCCGTCATTGAATCTCATTTAAAACGATAAATCTCAACCGTTCAATCTGATGCAAAAAAAAATCGTAAAAGTCAACGATAAGTTACTTGGCTTACAACAAAAACTCATCTCACATGCAACAAACACAAAACATAATCCAAAAAATTACAATAAATGGGAATTATTTGTGCAACAATACAAGAAAACTACCCAGCAAAAATAAAATATTCTTGCGACAAACACAAAACACGACTAAAAAATTTACAAAAAATAGGAATTATTTATGCAATAATATAATGAAACTACCCCAACAAAAAGAAGATATTATTTCAACAAATAGAACACTCATTAAAACAACTATACCATTTTAGAAAAGGTGTTATATTGCAACATAAAAAAAGAGTTATAGCAATAACTCAACTTACTTATTGCAACAATTCAGATAAGCACGAAGAAGGAGACAACGTATGACTAAATCTAACATCTTGTCACCGGAGCTAGTCGGGAGTGGCTGTCCGTTTCCTCGTCGTGGGTAAGCCCAAGCCTAGATCTGTCAGAGATAACGTCAGCCCGATTGCATCTACTGAACGTGTTGCTCGTCCTCAGTGAGGACGGCACCATAAAAGGCCATGCTCTCAGCTCTCTATACCACGCACGCGCGTGCGCAGGAGGAGGCTAAGGAGAACAGGCGTAGCGTTTCCACGAAAATAGATTCCTACACTGAGAAAAATTGGCTGGTTGAGACTTGAGAGATCGAGATACCTTTTACTGGCTGCCGCCGATAGACGTTGATCCGAGAAAGATAGGTCAAGAGGTGGCTTCTGGAATCTTTACAGCACTGCCATGGCGATACTCCTTTATCTTGTTCTTTGTTCTCATGCCTTAGGTTTTTAGTAGTTGCGGATTAACCTTCATATCTTTCTATAATTCTTTTTTAAGCTCTTTGTTTGTCGGTTGCAGGGCAAACATGCACGAAGAATTTCAATTGACACTATTTCCTAATGATTGCCATGCATTACCTAGGTATAGTGTACTACGTACTGGTCATGCAAAATGCATATTTAATATGTTTTATAAATGCATACATTTAGTTAGTTATCTTCATTTGATTGTACAGTGGATGACCTACATATTAGTGCATATCAGTAAAGAAGGACAACAGAAGCGATACGTAGGAAGAGGATGACTGTGAGGGAGAGAGCATGTTGGTTAAACAAATCATGGGACAAATGGAAGATGTGGATAGTGTTCATGCTTAGAGGATAAGAACTATGACACTGTGATATGATATCGTTGTATGATACATATCTGTTCCTGTGGCAATGTAACATAAATATGTGATAAATACTATCTTTTCAACAAGTTTCTTGTTAAATACTATCTTTTCGACAAGTTCCTTGTGATAAGTATCAATTATATATAACGAAATTTTATACATGATATTTTTTTCAAAGTTGTTGTAATGACAATTGCTGTGTTATTTTTGCCATAATAAAGCATAATATATGATAATGTATTGTCACAATAGAGTAAAATCTTGCCACTAGAAGTTTTTAACATCCGGCAATTTTCTTGTCACAAATAGATATGCATTTTGTGACGATGAAGTTGTCACTTATGTTAATTGTAATTGTAAGGCTTTAATTGCCACTAATTGTTATTATTTGTGGGAAATAGTTTCCTCACCAAAGGTATAAGTTGTGATGAATTTGACATCACTAATGTAACTCTAATTGTGATGGTGCGAGTCATCTCTAATGTACTGATTAGTAGTGATAACTTCTTTGTCGCTAATGAACATATTATTTGTAGCGAATAGAAATTTATCACTATGTTATTACTGATGCCAATATCTGTGACGACACAATGACGATTGAAAATTTCGTCACAATGTGATAATTGTGATGAAAAATAGGTTTATAATAACGAAATTTATCACACTAAAAAGTGAAATCCCTTGTAGTGATCCAATCGAAACGACACCTACAGCGCTAATGGGCCTCGAGCTTGAACAAGAAGACTGTATAAATAAACAACATGACTGTTCCTTGGTATTGGCATGTCGGTCATAGGTATACAGTACAGTCCTTCACGCATTTCATAAAGAAAGATGGCATTGCTTTGTTTTTGGTTTTTTACGGTTCTGTTTTTGCTCGAACTTGTCTATTTGCTTTTGACATGCCATAGACAAGAAAAATACAGCTTTTCCCCCCCCTGTAAAGCACAAGAAAATACATATATATGCATATAATGTACCTGCGGAAGAGCAATGTACATCAGTACATGCGTCAAGTGCTATTCTGTATTCACCCTCCATAAATGACAGATTCATCCACTGGGTATACATTACAGATTACAGAGACTAAGATGAGGATGCAGGCGTAAGCAACACAGGGAATGCGGTCCTCTGCTACAGAGAGTTCGTGACCGTTGTTGGCCATCACATGACCAGAGGCGACGACGCCGAGAAGGACAGGCGCCTCGCCGTGACGTTTTGGCACCGAGTGCTGCCGAATTATTGCCTGCCAATCCACTGATCTGGCGGTTGGCCATTAGTGCCTTGTCGTCGTCGTCGACGACATGGTTAGAGGGAGAGTTAGAGCCACCTTTACCTGCGCGCCACCCTCCCACTCCTTCCATCACATGCTTCTGCTTCTGCTTCTGCTCCTGCTCCGCCGCAGCAGCATGCCAGCATCCGCCGGTAAAAAGATGGCGGGAGAGGAGCATATACTGGGCCATACCAGACCCGTCGCTCTATCCTTGACTCCTTGAGATGTTGCGACTTGCGAGCCAAATCAAAAAAAAAAAAAAAACAGCCCCTGGTCACCGGCTGGCATGTGTATGCTGCGACCACGGAATGACACTGTGAAGCCAAACCAACAACTGTACAGTGATCGATCAGTGAAACCCTAGTTACTGGAAGCATACGCACCTATGCTAGATGTAAACGAAAAAAATCCATGGAAGAGATAACCGAGACTCCTGTGTTTCAAGTACGTACACCAGGTTACAACGTCCGCAACGAACCGAGCTCGCGCGGCTGGGCCGCAAATCGCGCGGTGGCCCAGCTCTAACCCCAGGCTTTAGCTGGCCACGTACGTTTGGTACGTGCATCAGTGCGTGTGTGTGGTATAGCTACGGCATTGTCAACTTCGGTTACGTTTACCGAACGAGTGGGTTTTCGCCTTCGCAATTGCTAATTCCCACTCGTCTGGTTATTTGTTATTTCCTAGGGATTTTGTAACTGTCTGATTTATCTATGTGATTCGTGTTTTTTACGATTGGATTATTAAATCGTTGTTAGATCAGACCCGTTAGTCCATCACTAGTCCACCACGATTCTCCATGACTCCCATCACTTCCAGTCAAGAGTACTTGTGAATGTGCTCTAAGGTTTAATTGTGTGTGTGAGAGATCTCGTTTAGAGAGAGGAAAGGAGAGGTGCTGAGGGCGAGTTCGTCGGAGCATCAACACCAATGAAATATGACCTTCTTTGTTGGATCCCCAAGATTTGGAGAATGGGGGGGGTAGCACTTGATGCAACAATCACCAAGTTAGCAGAGGAACAGAGCGCAAGCGAAGAATATGAGGCTGAGGAAAATTACAAATCTAGTCATTGTCGGAGCTGGGCTGCAAAGAATGTATATAAAATTTAGTGAAGTTGATGTTTATATTCCCCCACCCCCTAATTTTGAGTCCCTCTACTCTGATTTTTATTGTAAACTCTTAATACTTCCCCGATATGTGGCCTGATCAATCTGTTTTCTCAAAATTTTTGTGATGAACATTTTTTTATCAGAATTGAGGTCAAGGCAATTGAGGGTTTTGTGATTTTCATCTCGTTTGTGCAAATCACAAAATTTACGCATGAGTTTTAATTTTTGTAGTTGAAGAGATAGACTCAGGAGAAGACTCCAGATGAGCTCTGCAGATGTTTTATGCTGTTCAATTCATCAATTGAGACAAGTAACCTCAAATTATCAAATTTGAATTCAGTGGTAAGGGCTCCTTTACTATTTCAGTTCTTGGTTATGTGTGGGTTTGTTTCAGCTAAAGAGGATAGACATTTACATAAGAGTGGCAAATATTAGACTCTGACACTTTGTTGATCTTTCTGCATGTCTGTGCTATTATTTGCGTTGAACTTATAGTCAATATCAATTTGTCATGGCATTAGTGATGCTGGCCGATGCACAGAATTTAGATTGTAGGAAAGGTACTCTAGTTTTCTTTTCTTTTGAGACAAAGTTATATCAATTGGTTCTATAGGAACATGTCGGTTGGTTCTATGGGTTCAGGTCATATCTGTGTTATTGCATTTGCTCCTTTTATGTTATCTTCATATGTCCACTTTATGGTTTTTTGGCTGATGGATGCCTAGCACTGAACAAGGGGATTTCAATGTAGAAGTAATCTTGTCAGAGAAAGTTTAGTGATTATGAGTGAAATTCTTAGGTGTATTCAACTGTTGATCAGACCAATTGTAATAGTAGCTTTGTACTTGCCAGGTGTGATACTTAACGCATTATCTAAAACACTACAAAATGACTTACGAACTTAGGCTGTTGATGTTTCATAGCCTATGAAGTATTGATTACTAGAAGTTCAGCGGGCTTTCTATAGTGCATTTTTTTATGAACAACCTTACCCTACGGTGCATGGCCAAGGTTTAGATTTTATTGGTGTTGTTGCAATTGGTGTAACATATTATGGTGTATGGAACTTATCTTATTAGGTTCAAGCTCAAAAGATATAGAAAAAAACTTCAAGTTCAAAAGTTGTAGGGTTTTCTATAAATATTACGGTGTTGACTTGTCAGCAATTTCAATTTATATGGACTGTTATTTTAATTTTCAGTATAGAACTTATCTTAGCAGGTTCTGTATGGGTTTATTTATGGGTTCACCAAGGTCAATATATTATTTGCCTAGCCTAGAAACATTTTTTTATTTCTATCTCCATCTTGATTCTCCAAGCCTATGCCTGATTTTTGTACCTTACCAATAATTCTGAGATTCTCATAACGATCTACCTCTAAGTCTTTGTGGTGCTGTTATGCTCATCACCTAGGCATAGAAAATTTTGAGTAAGTAGACAGGTTCTATGATGAAAAATTGTAAAAATTTCGTTGGTAGTGCTTCTCAGAGTTAGTAGCAGCTTTTAACTGAGATTCATCTGAATTCTTTGTAAATACGTGTCACGTTAGTAGTAGTTTTAATAAACACATATCTCAATTAATGATAAAGTTAGATATATCTATATTTTGACTTTGCATTTGTGAAGAAACTGACCGTAGAAGTCTGCTTAAGGTTCATCTCCATCTCCTGGCTCAAAACCTTGATGTACTTGAAAACACTATATGTATTTTTTTCTTTTATGAGGGTCCTTTCTCTAAGAGTATGTGACAAATGTACTTCACTTTTGATAAATAAAATCCAGAGTTTAGGGCCTTCAGGACCAACTGCTTTTAAAAAAGAGCACTGTTCCCTTAGATGGCTGCCTAGCCCGCCTAGGCGACGCCCTCCCGTCTTGCCAATTTGGCCCGCCTAGCACCTCGAGGAACACTGAAAAAGAGAATGATTCAAATTTAGTAGAGATTATTCTGTAGCTTTATTTTAAAATTTTGAAGTCATGTAAATTAGCTTAATCTTGATGGTATTATTATTTAGTTTTAACAGAATTGGAGGGTAATTGTTAACCTAATTTATTTCTAGAAAATGACCTTTTTCTTGGTAAGTAGAAATTTCTTATTCAGAAATTTCAGACTTATATCTGATTTATTGCCAACTATGGATAAAGAGAATGATGTAGTTTGTTGTTTTTACCTTATGAAAAGTTGCACGCAATTTGTTTATATATTGCATGATTAAGCTTTATGCAATTTTTGTTGTTTTGATTGCAATTTAAAATTTCAAAATTAAACTTGTCTTACTAGGTTCTGCTAGGGTGCACAAGTCTATAAACTTATCTTAATTTATCTTATATTATTATGTAAGATAGATTAAATAAGGGACTAATTAACTAGTAAAAAATAAGAACAATCTCAAAAAATGGAAATACATGCAGCTCAAAAGCTGAAAAGATTTTGTATAAATATTACAATGTTGAGTTGTCTTTTATTTTTATTTGTTTAGTATTTTGTTTTAATTTTCGGTACTAATCTTATCATATTAGGTTGTGTATGGGTTTTAGTAGGGGTTCACCAAAATTAGATTTTTTTTGTCTAGCATAGAATTTTTTCTGTTTCTACTAGGATCCACCAAGGTTACCAAAAGGAAAACACCTATGGAAATAACTTATATGAATATACTTGCCAAATTACAACTTGCATACCATTTTAATTAAAATTGCAATGTAAGGTAATGTGCAATTTTAGTACAACTTTTGTATACATTCTATTGTTGACATATTTAATATGTTTACTACCATCAAGTATTCTTACCTCTATATTTTCTTGCAGACTTGCAATCCCTGGGCGCTAAGACCCAATTGAAGAAAATTAAGGTGCCTTTCAAGCAATGGAAGTTCATTAGAGTATCGTTGGTCCCCGAGTCACAATTACCCAGGTTTGAACTTGTTTGTAATATATTGCATACCTGGTACATGTAAATGTCCAACATAAAGTCAAACCGGCACAGTGGATTCACTGTGAGATACACAAAGACGTATTTCCTTCATGACTCAGACTACTTCGTCGTGACCTTTGAAGACTTATTCTTACTATTCAACCTCGATAACTCGATGCCTAACTTCTACAATGCTGGACACTGTAAGTGTACTATACAATCATGTTCTACAATCACGTCATACCAATAAATGTCATTATTCTTTGCTTATGTATAGATACATGATCCAATAAGTCTGGCGACAGTGAGAACTAGTGGGTTTCTTCGACCCACACTTAGTCTCTGAGCAACCCATCAACGATAATGCATCCTTCATCCAAGATTACATAACGAGCGTATTGATTGCTCATAGTGACAAGGAGGACATCATGATACCCTTCAACCAAGAGTAAGCGCTTCACTAGTTGCCATACAAATTTCATTTGTAGCACTTACACAACATGAAATTAGGATTAATCACTATGGTAACATACATGACTAGGGGTCATTAGATTCTAATCGTGATTATACCAAAGTGGAGCAAGATAATATACCTTGATTCTTTACTTAGTGACAACCACGACTTCACTCATGTGCAACAAACAATTGACAGGTAAACTTATTTCCTCTATACATAACTCTATTGTAATATTTTCTTCATTTGCAATGACCAAGGCTAACTTTTTTGGAATACATAGGTCGTTCAACGCTTATGTTGTCCAGGGAGAGAGACACAAGGAATCCAGCGACACACTACGACACAGGACGCGATTTCCGATACCCACTACAATACAACAATCCTATATCAAACTTCGTTATAATGCCTCTAGAATTGACAATACCTATTTATGTAATTCAATTTTTACAGTGCCATCAGCAGCTACAGGGCAATGTATATGGATTCTACATATGCCGCCATATGAAGGAAATCATGGACGCTAAGTCAAATGATCCAGAGGTATGTCAACCTTCCAATAATTATTATTTTCTTATTATATAAATATGTATATATACACATACATGCTAATGACTTAACATTACTCTTAGAGATAGCGTATGGAATTCGACGAAAGTACAATTGATCTTGACAAACTCGTTGAAATTCGTGAAAACCTCTTCCAATTCTTGATATCAAAGGTCATAAACAAGACTGGAGAGTTCCACCCCGGCAATGGTGATTAGATATTGAAACATTGGATTCAATTGTAATCCCTCAATTGTGCTTAATCAAACAATTCATTCAGTTTAATTCAGTTGTGAGATCTGTGTAACGATTGTTATCTGCTTGTGTTGTTTTATTCATCTGTGTGATTTATGTAATGATTGTTCTGTGGTATAAATATGTGATCTTACTTGTTTTCAGATGGTATAATTAGCATATCCTGAGGCTAGCCGAAAAAAGCAATATATTAGCATCGTTGTTGAAATAGCTATCACAGACGGTTAATAACAAAAATTGTCTATAACATTGTGTATATCACAGACGGTTAATATAAAAAATCGTTTGTGATAGAGGAATATGATTTTTTAAAAAAACTATTTGTGTTGTAAGTTATCATAGACAGTGTAGGAGCTATCTGTGATAATGAGCTATTATCATTGATACATAAACGCAGACAGTTTAGAAACTGTCTGTGATGACAGTTTTGAACTATCTATGGTAACACCATATGTAGTAGTGTATAGTATGGTTGTCCCCTGCTGTTCTAAAAAAAGCAACTAAAACAAACAAAAAAAATACATTAGTAGGCAAATACACCACTCTACACAGATTATGCAAGGAAGTTACTCAAAGAGGGAGTTGCAGAGATGGCATGTGCATAGCGTGCTTCCATTTAAATTCAGCAAACCAAACATTTTTTTTCCATAGCCACCCCGCACATTGCAAATGGGTGACCCAATCCATGTTTATTCGTTCAAAAGCTGAAAGTGTCCAATACTCCAGCTAACACCAGCCAAGCCCAATAGAACGAAATCAATATAACCAAGTACATCTCCATATAGAATGACAAGAAAATAGGGTGCTGACTTGAACTACTGATAATATATAATTGGATACGATGCAAAATTTGGGCTACATTGCTGAGCTGCACTAGCGCAATAATAAAACCCCAGTAACATGTTCAGTCCATCTACAAGACTACTCATAATGTGCATACACATCAGAAGATTCAGTTCCTCAACCACCTATTCAGATCCTAATTCCAAGCGATCAAGAACCTAACGGTATACCGTTGGAACCACTTCCAACGGTATAGGGTGGTTGGAGGAAGAGAAATACATAGTCGCCGGCCATCATCGCCATGCTGCCCCGGGTAGCTCCACGCGCCTCCTCCGTCACCCGCCTCCCCCTCCACCATCACCTGCGGTTGGTGGCGCCATCGTCACCTCGCCACGCAGCCCTCGTCCCTTCTAACTGCCACAGCTGCCATTGTCGTCACCCTCCTACTACTTTGCAAGTTGCCTAAGAGACAAACATAGATTCCTACTTCACACCAAACCAAGAAGTCGCAACTCACGACTGACCCAATGTCAAACTCTAACTAGTAACCACCGCAACTCACAAGTCACGGCATCGCACAATTCAAAACTCGGCACTACATTGTCATGGAAATTCATGGTAGGTAGTGGAAAACCCTAACCATTACGAGATCGCACATTACGTAACTAGGCACTCAACCCTACTAGAGCTAGTTGCAACAAATTTCGGAAAGGGATGGGTGGTTCCCCACCAAAAGAGAAGGATTAGGGCATCGCGGCACATACCGATCCGCAAGGGAGACGGGTGTTCCGTAGTGGGGGCCTCCGGCGTCCTCTCGTTGTTGCCACCGGCCATCGACGGAGCCGAGTGATAAGAAAGCCGAAGCGGTAGCTAAAGCGGAGCTTGCCGTTTACGCCTTCTTCCGGGAGTTGTGCGTCCCAGTACTACTAACTATTTCTTCGAAGGCGGATTTGCGTACGAAACCGACTCGGCTTCCCGCGAAATGTATGTACTGGCTGGGCTGGCCAGGCCTTCTGTGAAAGCCCAAGCCCAACCAGACGTTCCAGAAAAGAGAAGCCCAACCAAAGGGAGAATACGTTTCATGCGTTATTCTGTACTACTCTGCCACTGACGAATGCAAAACCAAACGAGTGGGACGAAGAAAGTTAATCCAAGACAAAGCTAGAGAATTTACACAGAAATTAATCACAGAGTAAAAGTGTTCTTCTCCTTAATTTACATGTAACATCCAGGATTAACTGTCCATAATAATATTTAACGAGATCATAGTAAAGAATTAATCTCCCTGTCCACTGAATCTGTAGCAAACTAGTAATACAACGGCAGCTCAAAGATACGAGGTGGGACGCCGGCGCAGCGACCGGCGACGGCTCTTCCTGAGTCCGAGCATGCCGAGTAGATCCCTGACGATGCCTCCCGCGGCGGCCGCCCACGACGACCTCGGCTGGCACCTCCTCCCCCTCAGCTGGAACGACTGGTACGATGGCGGCGGCGATATGGGCGGCAGTGTAGAATCAGCGGCAGCGGCAGCGGCAGCGGCAGCAGCAGCAGCGCTGATCACCGGCGCCACCGTGTTGGCAGGCGACGCCGGCGAGACGGCAGCCGTGACGCCGCTCTTGGGCGTGCCTGGCGTGGACTCCCATAGGAACGGCACGGCGCCGGCGCGCAGGCTGTAGTACACCCTGAACGACGCGTTCGCCAGGCTTGACCGCTCCCTCGACGCCGCCTTGCCGTCAAAGCCGCCGTCTCTCTTGGCTGAGATCGGCCAAAGATTAACCTGCTTAGAATCCATGATATTTCTTGGTTATTGGCTGCAAACTTGCAATGCTCAAAGTTTTCAATTATCTTGCTTTGTTTGGAACGTAGGAATTTCACAAGAATTTTGCGGCGTGGATCTCCTATGGAAATCCTAGGTTGGGCTGGTTGGTTCTTGGTTGCAAATTTGCAATGCTAAAATAAAAGCGGGCAAACCTAGTCCTATTGCACAGGAACAGGCTTGGGGCTTTATAAGCAGTGAGGCTTTGACTTTTAGCTAGGCTGGATTCAGCGTTGAAGGTGCTGGCTTTGCCCTGCAAGTTCTTACATAATTTGTGGCAGGGAACATGAGATTATGAGTGCGTGACTTGGAGATTTTGATTTGATAATTGCTTAGAAGGCTGCATCCATGAATAATGACTAGTTAATGATACAGTATTATATTGGCTTCAAGAGGAAATGGGATGGAAATGGATGGTGGTGTTTGGCCCCTAACTGAAAAACCTTGCCTTGCACGGTACAGATGATGAGTTAGTTAAGCCATTTTTCAGAACTCGATTGGATTTAATTTCCTGCCCTTCGGGGTTCTTTATTTGTGCGGTAGTTGATAAGCTTGATTTGTGAGCTAGAGAGCAACGCGTTTAGACGGCGATAGACGCTGTGGTCGGTTCAAGTTGTTTCCTGGCGCTTTCTTTTCTGACAGTGTCCTCTCACCTAAATGAAAGCAAAATGGCGATAAATTCGTAATGCTATTTCTATCCATATGACCAGTATTGATAAAAACAAGGATTAATTGCCTGAAATGATCCTTAAACGATGGCTGAGAAGAGAGACGTGAATTGCCCAGCTAACTGGAACCGACCACCTTTATATAATGATCAGTACAGTAGTTGCCTTTCTGCAGTAGCAGTAGCTCACACAACGAGGTCAATCGATCAGTAAGAGCAGAAATTTGCAGGTCGTCCGTTTGCTAACGGAAGCTTCGTCTTACGTTGATTTTGCCGTCCTGCATCAGCATACGTACCCAGCTCAGTCTGGAACTGTTCACGCTCATAGCACGGTAACCAATTTTTGTTTCAAATTTGGCAACTGGATATCTGTTTTTTTTTTTCAAAAATAGCCATGTCCCAGCTTGAAAGGGATGGTAGGAGCGGACAGACGCAGCAGGCCACGGCGCTGCCAAGCTGCCCTGCCACTGCAGCGACTATACCCACACGATCAATTTAGCTTTTTATTTAATTAGATGAATACATATACAAACTAGTTAAATATTCGTGCTTTGATACGTATTAAAAATCATATTATTCGAACACGGTGGCTCAATATTGCCAAGATTTCCCTAGGCAGCCCACACCACTGGATGCGCATCCACTAGTGACGTGTCTCCGCGCTCTCGGCTTTGCTGCGCACGCACTCGGTAGGGTTTTGTTTTTTTTTTTTGTAAAAGAATGTGTATGGTGGTTAGATTTATTTTTTGTTACATTGTTTTGTTCGTATCAGGGTAGAAATTTTTTAGGATGGTACAAGAGGGTTCAGAGGGACAGATGAACCACCATCACCAATTCTCTATATTAAGTAGTAGAGATACATTATTGCAAAATTTGTCATAATGGACTACGTGCAGCCCAACGTAACACTCCGCAATGAAGGTGCAAATTATATGACGTGTGGGGTTTGGTTAGGTGTGTATGTTTATCTCACTATTCGTACGATACAAATGGTAACATGCACGAACCATCAACCCAACTACAGCTAAGATATATGTACGCCTTTTGAAAGTCATGCATGCAGTCGTTTGTCGTATATATTTGGGTCCATCGGTGCCTTTCCCTTCTCACCTTTATGGGCTTTAGCCCTCGCGATCTGCACCCAATACTTGGCTTTCACAACTTGTGTGGGTTAGTCTCGGTCAAAAATAAACTGGTGCTCGGTAGGGGCATCGTGGACCATCGGTGCATTTCCCTTGTCCTCCATCATCCTGACCTTTTCATTGTTATCAAGGTGTAAGGTTTTAAGCGTGTGAATCTTTGGCACCACTGGGTAGCTGAGCATATATTTTTGCTTGATGAATGCCCTATCATACATCTCTAGGCCGTTGATTCATTGGAAGAAATAGCAACGCTCTGTGGTCTTCCGTCATGTAGGTTAGAGATGTGTGAAATGAAATATATGATGTGAATTATCACTATGTGACATTCGCTTACAAGAACTTCACCGCACGTGTAGTGCTCTTGGGCAATGGTGGTTGTGTGTGTGGACTGAATGATATACGCTGGATTGCCACAGTAGCACTACGACCGTGGAAACTCCGACAGCACGGGTGCATCCTTACAAGAATTATCAGAGTAAGATCCCTTCTTTGCCACCTACTTTCGCTTGCGAAATATCTCTATGTAGTTCGATATCCCTAACAGCAGTACAGTGACGTCCTGTACATGTGCTCTCTTCTCCCTCTTCTCCTACTTTGGAGATCAACTCAAGTGAAGTCTTGGATCCGGTCGTGGAGACTAGACGGACTTTATAGGCAGTCATTGTGCACTATTCAGGAGTAAACCTAGTACGTGTTGTCATTTCACTGCAAAAAGCTGGTACGTGATGTTTGATCAATAAGAAAAATTGTTGCGTGCTGTCTATTCAGTTAGAAAAGTTAGTACGTGTTGTCAACTCGCTAAGAAAATATAGTACGTATTATCAAATTACTAGAAAAAGATGGTGTGTGCTGTAAACTCACTGAAAAATCTGATATGTGTTGTCAAATCACTTGGGGAAGCTGGTGTATATTGTTAAACCACTGAGAAAAGTAGTAGCGTGTAGTAAAATCATTGAGAGAACCTTGGTGATGCAGAATTGCACTACACTCGTCGACAAATTCCATATCATACTGCAACAACGGGGACAAAGCATTAACGAGTACATAGCTAGGTTCAACACATGGAGCGCAAACACATGGTTAGTAGAGTAGATTTTCGACATGCTCGGACTAAAGAGCTGAGATGGGACGCATTACTAGGTCAATGGTTGTCTATGGTATGCTTCCTCTAGCGATGAAGATAGTCCTGAGGGAAGGTCAGCCTATCTAGGGAGCGTCATACGTTGTGCAAGTCATATTATAGTGGTGGATGAGTGGGAACCGGTGCACCGAGAAATTGACTGGGCCTAATCTCTTGAGAGATGAACAAATGTTGCACTTAGTCCTTCACGTAATCAATGGCACCCTGTGGAGAGAAACACGTTTCATTAGGTTGACGGAAGGTAGAACTGCAGTGCGAGCTCCAGTTTTGAATAGAACCTGTGTCATGTGCTTGATGGAGAATGAACTAGTAGTCCACTCTTGAAAACTCCGGCCTCGAGCCATGCACGTTGTAATGTTCGGTCAGCCGAAGAAAGACAAATCAAGGACCAACAATGAAACTCATAATTGTAAGCACCGGTGTCATGTGTTGCACAGACAATGAACCTCCATGGTACTCTTGTCCACGGTACACCGCTGCAGTGAAGCCTGATGTCGCGTACACCATGTAGCAGTCATATGTTCAATAGTACCACTCGTCATGCTATCGGAGGTGCGGGTGGTCCGTGGGTGTGTACGTGCCATATTGCGCCTCGCAGTCTCAGATAGGTGAGTCGACATCGCTGCTTGGAGTGTTGTGTGTGTCGGGCTATCAACATGATGAGGATGGATGTACTATGCTCTGTCGTCCCGCTCCTCCCGACGAAGGAGGTTTGGGGTTAGGCTGCCTCCACGACGAAGATGGAAGTAGAGTAGTGTTGGTGTGAATGGCTTGTACAAAGATGACATGTAACAATGAAAAAAGTATCATGCTGATTGCAGCAAAATATGAAATTCTCAAACATGAGCAATGCACTGCGTAGAGTGAGAACGACCGAGGCTAGGGCGAAACGCCAACGAGGTAGAACGTGTGGATGAGGCTATGGACGGATGATGCTGCAGTTTGTTGCCCCAGGGATAAAAACATCGCTAGGATGGCAATAGCTGATGGCCCCCAATGCATGTTTGGCATCCTCGTACATGTTGTGAACGGACCCCAGCAGGCGTTTCATTATGCTCAAGCATGCGCGGCGTAGTGCAGCTCCACCCTTGGACACGATGAGGTGTAGCTAATCGTATTGCAATAATGGACGAAACATGATAGTCATGTATGCATGAACAGTAGATACAAATACAAAATTTAAATCTTTTATCGCTTCGTCTTGCCATGCTGCATGATGTTAGTCTGGGCCGAGTACTAGCTTGTCGACATGTGTGGGCATGTGGCCTACACCGAGGGCTACGCAGGGAGCCATGTTAGCCTGCAACGGGTTCGCACCACGTACCACTACAAGTACACGGGGTACATGTCTGGGTCGTACAGCCATCACTCCTACTCAACCTCCATCCTCACCGACTACTCCCAGGCCATGGTCCATGTCACCTATGTCGCTCTCTAGTCATCGCCTTTCTGTCCCTTCTTCGTTTGCCTAAGAAAAAATCAGTGGTACAAACTGCTATTTCAGTGGGGAATAAAGAAGACACAAATTGTATGCGACTTAGAAGTTGAAGCAACAGACTGTACAAAATGAGGTAACAAGTAAATTTACTTATATGTGAACGTTGCTAGGTAGTGGTCTACCCGGTGCTGGTGGCACCTATTGGTGAAGCCAGAACTGTCCCATGACTCTTTGGGGGCGTAGGGCTCCACTATATGGGAGAAGACGAGGTAGCAGGTCGTAAGCCAGTAGTCCCTGTCCCGCTCACATTGCTCTAACAATCCAAATGGTGTTGTCTCAAAGATGAACTCTACGGTTCACACTATCCGCACGACACTACCCTTGTGCAAGTCTCGAATGCATTGTGGAAATACAAGTACACTCAGCATGGTATCTCCCTGGACCATCCTAGCTCGCTAACAGTCCAACGAGTACCCATGGTGGGTCCGAATAGGTCCAGCAACGTACCACACTTATGACCATCACCAATAGCCATTCCCTGCAATACAAAAAATAATATGTCGGTGTCCAACGATGCTAAATAAAGCCTACCATAACCAAGAATAAATATACACACGTACAAAGCTAAGCTACCAATTATGCCACTACCATGTACCTATATAGATGCATATAGATACACACGTATATGCATACATATGTATATGCAGATACTACAATTAACAGTGTGCACTTCTGCAATTTTGGCATCATTTTCTACAATTCTTTTAGTTGCACAAGTGCAGTAAATATATACACACAGACTTACATATATAATTTCTAAATTGTGAAAATACCGGGAACACTAAAAATAATGGTGCATGTTTATTTAGGTATTTAAAAAAAGTCATTATGCACAAATGCATGTATATAGGTACACACGTATATGTATACATATGTACACACGAATACTACAACTAACATTGCGTACCAAACTATCATTTTCTATAACTTTCTGTAATTTCACGAGAGCAACAAATATATTAGTGCAAATTTACATACATTTTTTTAGCTTTTTTCAGCACGTATCTTTTTTAGCTATTTACAAAAAAAATCATTCTGTCTACTAATACATCCTAAACATCACTAATTACAAAAATACATTTGTCAACTAAATATAGTTACCAAGTGCATCACACAAT
This sequence comes from Dendrocalamus sinicus, assembly GCA_036346575.1. Classification (NCBI taxonomy): domain Eukaryota; kingdom Viridiplantae; phylum Streptophyta; class Magnoliopsida; order Poales; family Poaceae; genus Dendrocalamus; species Dendrocalamus sinicus. The sequence goes on along the minus strand of CM070649.1, from coordinate 30,989,679 downwards.
ACCAAACCACCATTACGTTGATGGAACGTTAACCACATATTAAGAGCATTGCTCATATGCAAATGAACCATACCATTTATTGAAGGTCTTCAACCACTCTATACAATCTTTCCAACTGTGAAAGCTCCTAAATCACAGCTAAACTACCTCAAAAAAATATTACAAACTCGCTTTTCAATCTTTCTTTCTTTTCCTAGCTGCTCTCTCGCTCGGCAAGAAAGAAATTGGGCGCAGCTTTGGATGAGAGGATAGACTGTGAGGCCTCCCATTTTATGCATGTGGAAAGACGTTCATGATGATATTCCCACGCATGTGCACACTGGTGCGGAGGGCCGCAAAATCCTCAGTGAAAAAACCAGGAATCATATGTTGCGTCAAGGCATGGCATGAAACATGCATAGTTTAGTACCATATTTCCTAGCCAAGTGAAGATAAGGTGAAGTCCTTGTCACTCCAAACATATGACACATATAGGGCTGTAAAAAAAGCTCGAAGCTCGCGAGCTACTCGAGTTCGGCTCGTTTTAGGCTCGATTCGAGCTCGGTTCGAACTTTAAACGAGCCGAACTCGAGCTTGATCTCGAGCTCGCGAGCTTCACTGAGCCGAGCTCGAATAGTTCGCGAGCCTCGATTCGAGCTTAAATAGTAATATATATTAATTCTTACCGAGCTTTCTCGAGCCGAACTCGAGCTCGAGCTTTTCTTATTATTAAAAATTAGTGTGTATTTGAATTATTTTGACTGTTATCGAGCTTATTAGAGCCGAGCTCGAACTTAAAAAATTTTTATTATTGAAAAATAGTGCATAATAAATTATTTTAATTGTTATCGAGCTTCAATGAGCCGAACTCGAGCCTACTCGAGCTTAGGCCGAGCCGAGCTCGAGCCCAGGTTCAGGCTCGGACCCCAACTCGAGCTCGGCTCGAGCCTGGAAGGAGCTCGGCTCGTTTACAGCCCTAGACACATAGCATAAGGAGGACTTTGGCTAAATACATGTGCACACATATTTGTGTATTTTCACGTGAAAAATCGTTGTGTCATAGCGTGTCTCCTGACACAATAAATCCACCTTTTATTTTGTTGAATCATGCATTATCTCTTGTTTATTTTATTTGAATGCGATTTAAACATCAGTTACTAGTGAGTTAATCGGTTTGAATTGAGTTAGACATTTTTTTTACTAAATCATGCATTATCTCTCTCGTTTATTCTGTTAAAATGTGATTTAAACATTAGTTACTAGTGAGTTAATCGGTTTAAATTGAGTTAATACTATTAGTTACTAGTGAGTAATTGCCATGCATCATCATAAGGACATAGAGACGTCCAGGTGTAAGGCGTAAGTATAACCGAATATCTTTTCCATTCTTCTTCGTCCTTACTAGAGAGATATACTGTGGTGCTGAGCAGTTGAACCATGCTGACCTTCCTCTTTGGCATACACCGAGAAAGAGGGTAAGTGATATTTCCGAGCTATTGCCACACAAAATACTTGCACGGGTGCGGCAATAAGGTTTCTTGGCAGCGCACATATGTGCGATTCCTCACTTCGCTACTACATCAACGTTCTATATTACATCAAGCCTACGGTGCTTTCTGTTCTTCATCAAACCCAACTGTAAGTCGCTCGCACGTTGATCAACTTTGGTATAATATTTTTGTTTTGTACTTTCTAAAATACAATGAGTAGCCTACTGTTAGATTCGTTTATTGCATAATCAATCTTTTACTATATTTGTCTCCTAGTAAAATTTGAAATTAAAATATTGCTCGTGTTTTCAACACTGTCGACATTTGTATGTGTCTTAAGGACTAGCGACAAAAATGTCTCACCAAACCATGACTAAGGCCTCGTTCCAAACAACGATTGCTTCCATTTGGAACATGTTGGCTTCCTAATGTGGGTTTTTTTTTTTTTCCTTTATATTATCTATGGATATATAATGGTATTTTTATTTTTCCTATTTTTATTTATTTTTTAATTAAATATCTCAGAAAAAATAACACTTCAGTACATTTTCGGCCAAAAGCTAAAAGCCATATTTGTTTGGAACAGAGGCTGAGATCGTTCTACTATATACTCTCTCCGTCCAAGTTTATAAGTCGTATTTTTTCTTGGCATATAGACTAAGGAAAAATAAAAATAGCTAGATTACTCATAACTATTATCTCTAAGTGTTATATTCAATGCATACATGTAGGAATAATAAATAAAACTGTATATTTATTAGGGATTAAAAAATACCATACTAATTTTACATTAAAATATAAAATATGTTCTATATTTATAGACTAAATTATTTAAAAATACGATTTATAAACTTAGATCGAGAAAACAGTACATAGGACAAGAAAGGTGCATTTTTATTGGATTGGCTCCGGTAGTTAGTACATGCTGCCGCCGGTTAGGTTAACCAACCTTGGTACGAGCCTCGAAGCAACTAACTGCTCTACTTGACTACTTGTTGTATACATAATTGCTGCTGGTAAGTTCAAATTAAAAGGAAATCCTCCAAGTCTGCATGCAGAAAAGCCATTAAACTTTCAGATGCAGATTTCATATCTTACCTGCACCGGCCAAAAGGTAGCTGTATATATATGATCAAGACCATATATATATCAGCAACAACTCACTTTAAAATATATTCTTGTCCTGAAAAAGTGAAGTTGTACTCCGTAACTAACAAGGTACTATTACTCCGAGCGTATTGGGCATCCGGTTTTTCGTGGCTTTAGATTTTTTAACTGTAACTAACTTATTTAGCGTAATTAAATTTTAAAAATAAAATAGAAAAAATAGATTAACCCATCACAAATAATACGAAGGAATACAAAAGAAAGTAAAAAACCACAAAAAAAAGCTAAAAAAATAAAATTAAAGAATAGCAAATTAAAAGTTAAGAAATTAAAACTGAAATGAGCGGCGATTATTCAGGATTTAGGAACACACATGCTCACACTTCGACCTCATGCTAACTAATGCACTAACGCAGCAATACAGGTTCCAGAAATTATGGGTCGTGCCTCCGTCCTGCTAGGCTGCTAACCCAGCTGCTCAGTTTCATCGAGCAGTTGATGTGCCTTGCCAACGACGGTCAGTGACGACTGCGGTGACCGCTAAACCATGGCAATATATAGAGGGAAAACTCCGTGTTGATGCAGGCTCAATTGATGGAGCGTTGCGGCCGTTCCGGGAGACACGTGTACGATGTGGATGGGCAGATGTGATGTGGAGTAACAGTGACTGCAGTTGAAGCAAAACATTACAGCATCGATTCAGACATAGACGACGATGCTTTTATGAACTGCCAGTAGCTCTCGATTAAATCTCACTTTGCATACAAGTAACCGTCGTTCTCTCTCTAATTTCCCAGAAACTCGTTTCTATCACAACTATTTTGGATTTGTGTGTGTGTGTGTGTGTGTTTTAACAGTAATGCCATAAATATAGGGGACGTTTGTACTAATTTTTGATATTGACTTTTAGCTGCGACTAATAACTTTTAACTAAAAATGAATAATAACAAGTGAAAGAAATTGCTTTTACAAGGAGAGAATAGAAGGTGCAAAAACTGAGAGAGAGAGAGAGAGAGATACGTGTGTGAGATAAGAGCGAGAGGAATGGATAAGTGATACGCTCATGACTCCTGGACTTATCCTTGGATCTAGATGGGAGCAAGAGGAGTACAGAAGCCGCTTCGAGAAGTCAGATATTCATATCGTCTTCTGATTTCTTTAGCAGAAGCCAGAAATAGAAAATAACTAGCCAAATACCCGTGCGTTGAGTGATCCTGAAAAGTCTACTGCAACTAAATTAAATTATGCCCAGTAGTCAAACAAAGTAGTATCAGGCTTAAAGCCATAATTCCAAGTTTCAATAAGGTTTAGCACAAGCCAAATTATCATCTTGCAAAAATCCAGTATGATCTATAGAGTAGCATGGTGAATCACACAGACAAGACTTTATGTAACTGAACTGATCACAGCTTCACTATGCATGTTTAGCACAACACATATGGTTCAAATGTGTTTGTAAAGCAGTAAGTTCATTTAACAAGAGAACAAATTAAATGTATATGTTAAATACAATGGACTATGGAGGCTTAAAAAGGGTACCTAATAAAAAATGAACTCCAGCCATAATTAAATTCATACTACATATGAGGAATAGTATCAGTTTTTCCCACAAACAAATTGACAAAAACATATTTGTTACATCAATAACTGTACATTCATGCATCCAGAAATATGCACATAAACACAAATTTCTTATGATAACAGTTTTTCCAAGGTCAAAATAGATAAGCATTGAAGATTGCAGCAAGAACAAAGTCAAACAGAGCTACTTGTATCGCAACATTCAGGCAAAAATAGTATGCTAACATACTTCCTTAGATGTGATTTTAGAGTGGAGGAAATCATTGGATCAACGGGCTCGTTCCTTGAAATTTTTATGTTTTTTATTTTGTTGGACCAAAAACTTTATGTTTTCCTCTATAAAATAACAGAAGAAGGTGCTATTAACAATGATAGACATGCTAGCAACAAGCGGTAAGTGCCAATACCCTGCATAAAGTCCCCTCAAAACCAAGATCTCTCCAGATAGAACAACCAACATGGGACCTTCCATTATAGTACCTATACATCTGAGTCCCAGATAGAACAACCAGCATGGAACCTTCCATTATAGTACCCATACATCTAAGTCCCAAGAGTTTGAAAAATATTTCCTTTTGTAGCAGTTGATATCCAAGATTTTCAGGTGCCTTCGACTTGCATCCGTTGTTTCATGACTCCACAAGGCACAAAGATAAAAGATCCAAGTGCATCTCCTAGAATGAATAATAAAAAATATATGTGGTATCAAGAAAGCAGCATAAGATTTTCTCGAGATACTATGTATTCTAATGAAGAAGGCAAATTGCATCGGTAAAATATTGTGTGAGTAACATAACAGACAGCCAGAAAAGTTTGCATGTGCAAATATAAAGACCCCCATGCATTGACTGTGCATGGCACGCGAAATACCAAAGAATCTCCTATGGAAAATTCTATGTAGTCAACTGTCAGGGGTGTGGGGCCTTGGGCCCAAGGCCTAGTTGGGTTATTATTAGGAATTAGAGATTAGGTTCTATTTGAGTTAGAGATTGGTTTCCTTGTATTAGAGATATAGTTAGAGATATGATATTAGTTACTATATCTGTTAGAGTTATAATTGGAATTAGATTCGATCTGTTAGGGGGAGTCCATCTATATAAGGGGGCTACCGCATGCCATTGTAATCAATGAGAGAATTATCATATTCTTCCTCGCCTAAACATCTAGTCTCTCTCCCTCTCGTTCTACGCCGACGCCATCCGGCCATCTTCTTGGTGGCATTTACCCCGGTTCATGACAACTTGGTATCAGAGCAGTCGATCCCTTCCCACGACTTCTGCTACCATGGTTCCTGCGATTCGTCCTCTCGCTGAGTCAATAGCCATAATAAAAGCTAGCGCTGATAAGACGGCCAGCACCGACAAAAAGTGGGCGGACTTCCTTCTTAACATGCATGCCGTCTTCGAGAAGCATTTGAAGGAGCGGGAGAAGGCGAAACAACAAGTGCGCGAGGCGCATCATGATACAACAAGAGGTGGGGGAGAAATCACAGAAAAGAAAGAGATTGAATCACCGCCATCCCACCACGACGCCCCTCCCTCGGTCGCAGCATCTTCCACAGCATTTTCTTCACCGCCTCCACTTGCATCTCCATCCATCGCCCCAGATCCAGCAAATAAAGATTTTGCCGGCGATGACCTCATCGGACTCGTCGCAGTTCATGCCGGAACTGGTGCTCTACACCGCGAACGTCGCGCTCGGCTGCCTCGTTCTCTTCACCGGCCTCCGCCCGCTCGACCCCAACCGAGCCGCCTCCCAGAACGCGCTCATCACGGCCGGCCCAGCCGTCCTCCCACTCGCCGCCATCAAGAAGGACGAAGTCGCGGTGCTCCGCGCCTGCCTCGCTCCCGAGCGAGTGGAGGACCAGGCCGTCCTCGCCACGGCCATCCAAGCCGACGCCGCCTGCAATGGATCGCATCGGGGTCTCCCCGTTCGGGATCTTCCCGACGCCGGACTCTTCGCCAGATCCGTCGCGCCAGCCGTCTCCTCGCGCCGCCGCCGTCGCCGCCCACCGCACCGCCACCGTCGCCGGCGCGGCAGCCGCCGCCGGCCCACTCGCCGAGTCGCCGCGCTCGCGCCCGCTCTCTCATTGCTGCCCCTCGGCGCCGCCCGCAGCCGCCGCTCGTTGGCGCCCTTGTCGCCGCCGACCACGGCCGATGCTCCGCCGGAGCTGCCGTCGTCGCCGACCCGCACCTTGCCGCCGATCCGCACGTGCGCCGCCGCTCCTTCAGTCTCCACCGACCGAGCCTTGTGAGGTGTGGTGGCCTGGGGTGTCTCGATCGAGTTTTAAGCGACTGATTGATTAGTTAAGCAAAAAATCAAAAAAAAGAAAACAAGAAAATTTTTCTTTTGCAGGTGTCAAAAAAATTTATTTTGCAGGCATCATTTAACCCTGTTCCGCTTGAATCGGGTTGGTCGTCTCCATCCACTGCAGCACCCCGCCACCGTTCGTCTTCTACATCGGCGTCGAATGTCTTCCATTGACCGCCGTCTAGCAGCTCGAGGTCGAGCTGCATGTCCGAGAGGGGTGTAGTGTCAGGGGTGTGGGGCCTTGGGCCCAAGGCCTAGTTGGGTTATTATTAGGAATTAGAGATTAGGTTCTATTTGAGTTAGAGATTGGTTTCCTTGTATTAGAGATATAGTTAGAGATATGATATTAGTTACTATATCTGTTAGAGTTATAATTGGAATTAGATTCGATCTGTTAGGGGGAGCCCATTGGTATTGCAATTTTTGGTTTAACAGACGATAGGACAGAAAACGAATCTAGCTATGGGTAAAGAAATTCTCACCGAGTAAACCCAGGCTCTGATACCACATGATACGGGGAGGGGTCCCGATCTTCTCAGTGAGGAACTGTAGATTGTTGATGCGAAGTAGATGATGTCGCTAGTTGAACACTCGCGCCAATGCACGAACCCTCAACTCTTCGGAATACGCCCAAAACACACCGGATAATTGTTCGTCGCGAGACCACAAGCGACGAACGCCAAGTCCCCAATTCCCAATGGAACGACGGCTTGACCTTGAATTGCGAACGAACAATGGATCGCCTAGTTCTCTCTCAAAGTCCTCGCATGAACTCGGTGTTGAAAGAACAAGCAATAGCTATGTTTCAATCTTATGCAAAACTTGGTTCCTTTACAATGGGGTCTACCCTCAATATATAGTCTCAACCTAAGACCATTCAACACTAAAATCTCCATGTGGTACTATTCATCCGCAGTACTGTAGTGCTACTGTTCACGGGCCGTACTGTAGCGTACTGTTCATGGGCCGTACTGTAGCGTTACTGTTCACAGGCCGTACTGTAGCGGGGTACTATTCATGGTCTGGATGCTGTTCGTGGACCGATCGTTGCTCATGCTGTGGACTTGTGCTTTCTTGCGTGACGGCCACATATTCTTGATCTCCATCCATCGCTGACTCTTCCTGCGCCTAGTCTGCATCTGATGTCTGACGTCGATCTATCGGCTGTTAGCGACGAGGGGAACGAGGTTGTCCTTGCCCCGCCGCCCGCGCCCGCCGCCTGGTTACAGCCGCCGAGCCACTCACGCCGCGCCGCAGCCGCTCCACCGTCGCCGAACCCGGAGGACCTCGCTCCAGATCCGCCGCTTGCCGGGCCGCATCCGCCAGAGTGGTCGCTCGACGGGCGCTCCGCCCACCGGCCGCGGCCGCCGCCGCTGGCTCCATGCGAAGCCGCCGCCGCCGGGCTTCCCCGCCGCATCCGCAGCCGCCGCATGCCGCCGCCGCTCGCCGCCGTTGCTTACGCCTCGCCGGAGCTATCGCCAGCTGCCGCTCCGCCGCCGCCCGTGTCGGCTGCCGCTCCACCGGTCGTTCCATCGGTGGTTGCCGCAGCTTCGCAGGCCGCCGCTCCGCTGGAGGCTACTCCGCCGACCGCCGCCTCTCGAAGCCGCCCTCGGCCAGACGCTCGACCGCCGCCGCTCCAGATCCTCCTCCGCCTGTGGCCGTCCTCTGCTTCCGCGCTGTTCTCGGTCGCCCAAGGCCCCACACCCCTGACATCAACATGTAAAAAAACATCCACTTCTGCTTCTATATCCTAATCATAAAGATTGGTAAGTAGTAGAGATTGTCATACATGAACTTCAGCTCACATTACAACATCAAGACATGCATTAAAGTAATCAGTTTTGCGGCCAAATGCATTTTATGCAAAACATAGCTTTTCATTTGAGGTTTTGTTTACTTCAGCAACATAGGTTTAAGATTAGCTTCTAGTTCAGCATTCAAGGTGATAAAAATATTTACCAATCTTTTCAATTGGACTTCCTAAGGAGGAAGTATCGTTTGAGAAGCATGCTTCGAGGACTAATGTTGGGTTTGGCTGATTGGTCTCATTGTTCACGCATGTAGCTGAAGAATCAACCTCTTGGTCCCCCCAGGAAATTGAACAAAAAAGGTATCCAAATTTCAGTAGTTAGCAAAGAAAGAGTACTGATCACAATACAATGAATGTCAAGTCATCAACTCAGCAGTGAAAATGTATTCTGACAGCTACCAACTTTGGTATAGCATTATTTCAGTAAAGACCCTGGAGCATCCAACAGCTTTCTTAAAATTAATTCTTCTAATCCAATTGAAATGCATATTATTTAAACCAAAACTATTGAAAAGAACTTTGTTAGTGAACACAGTATGGTAAAAATTAGACTTTAAAAAGATAATAAGTGGATGCAGATTCAAATGAATTACATAAATACCGCAAAAAGATCTAGAATACATTTTGGCAACTTTCCAAGACATGTTAAAGAATGGTTCACAATGATGACAGATTTAACAGTACCAACAATATACTGATTTGATTTTTTGTCTGTGGATCAAGAAACTTCAATGCCATTTTTTGCATTAGGATTCATGTGAAACATTTTTTGAACAATTTCTCTAAATGGATCTGCATGCTGCAAAATTTACCAGGTATGGATTTCATATGAGTGCTTCCTTAGTAGTGTCCACCATTAGACAAAGTGTTATGTATAAGCACTAAAATTTCACCATATGTTTACTGAACAAATGGGAAAGGAAAGATGTGAATAAAAAATCAAAGATAAATTGTTATGATTGATCAAAGCAACATTTATTGAAGTTAAGATAAATAAAAACTCTAAAATAAACAGTTGATATAATGAAGAAGCAAGTTGTCTTCTAAATTGACCTGATATCACTTTCGAAAGTCAGGCTATTGATCATTGGGATTGTATTCAGCCCATCGTTATTTAGGGGAGCTGAAAAACTAGAATAGTTCCTATTTTGGGAGGCTAAAGTGTTTCATTAGTTAAGGCAGAGATGAGCTCTTGGAGCACTGACACGGTCAATTTTCCTGAAAGACCATCACTTGATTCAACCCTATCAGAGAGGCCAAGCTCATTAATTTTTGCTTTCAACAACCTGCTAAACTCCTCTTTATCAGAAGTAACCACAACAGAAGGTGAAGTTTCCATACGTTTGGCATCTACTACTGGCATTCTTACACAAGTGGTATCAGATACTCGTGTACTTCAGCACCCTCTCTTCTCTGAAACTTTGTTGTGTGATGAAGCCTTTGCAATCCGGACAGAGATAATGTTTAATTTTAAATCCAACAAAAATAATGCTCAGTCAATAAAGCCTATTCATAGAAGCATTACATATAGATATCAAGCAACACTGAGATGACAAGTTAATTTTACAGAATGAGCTGAAAGTTCAGAATAGTGAAGGAACATTACATGAGACATACTGCCTATTAATTGGACCAAACTGGCACACAAATCAAAACCTTTCGAATCCTTCTTGAAATATGGAAAACAACCTTCAGCTGGTCATGGTGCAAGTAACACATGATCTTGATCTTTGCAGTAAAACAATGCAATCAACAAATACATTACACATTGAGTTAACAAAAGAGGCGATTTCAATTCCATACCAGTAGATCAAGTGGAAGTGATCCAAGTCCTGAATGACCAACAAATTCAGCTGCTTGAGGAGTCCTCGAAATTCTTCGTAATATCTGCCCCTTAATGCCACTAAATGGCTCAAAATTGGAGAATTTTTTTGTTAGTTGGAGAGGATTGCGCCCATTGATAGAGTGGAGAAATCGGGATCTGGTGGGCCATTGAGACATGACGTTACCTTGGTGCGGATCTGGTGCTCGTGAGAGCAAGAAAGCCGCCTTGCACGACGCCTTCCTTCAACCTGGCGCCGCAAGTTCTCCACCGCCGTCGCAGCTGCCATGAGAGGTGGAGGCTAGGGTTTCGTGGTCGACGTAAAGCGAGGATGATGCTTCTCATGGCAGCGCCCGCGGCATCCCGAAAGGGGGCAAAACCCTAGTTTCACCCACGTGAGCTCGCGATGGTGCCACATCACGCCTCCTTCCTCGCGCGGAGACCATTCCCCGCTGCCAACACACCGCGTGATAATTGCAGCTGCCGTGGGCAGGCGGAGGCTAGGGCTTTGCCTCCAGCGGCAAGCGAGGGTGAGGCTCCTCGTGCAGAGCCGCGAGCCCAAGTGCGAGTGGTGATTTCGGCTGTGGCAGCAGCGGCCGTTAGGAGGTGGAGGCTATTTGTGGTCTACAGCAGCGTAATTTGGGGCTTTTGCGACAGTGTGGTTGGGGGCGGAGGCTAGACGAGACCCTTCAATGCCTTCCATGGTTAGGGTTTGGTGGCTGGGGAAGCAGTGTCGCCATGATCGGGAGGGGGAAAGCTTCGAGAAGGAGGTCAAGTGGAGAAGAAGAGAGATTTTTGGGCGCAGCACCGACTCGGGCCAGGCCGAAGCTGCCTTCCTCCTCTTGTGTTTCCTGACGGGCCTGCGAGCCCATCTAATTAAGTATGTCCAGCTCGGAATGGACGTTGGAGATTCAGTGAGATGGCAGATGAACTATCAACTGAAGTGGTGGTGGATTATCACTATTAATTTTTCTTTTAAGTAGTAGAGATTATTGAGGAAATATCGCTGGTGAGCTCAGTCCGATCGATTCCTCTTCTATGCAAAAGAGATGATTAAACATAGATGATGCAAATAGTATATTGGAAACACAGAGATAGGGAGAGAATTCCTGATCTTTCTTTATTGCTTTCTCTTTCATGTGCGTACAAAATAGTCAATGAGACTCCCTATATATAGACTAATGGTGAAGTGTCTACCACAAGTCAAGACTTCAAGTCTAAACCTAGATTTCCCAACAGAGATATGATGCTTTGAAAAGAAAAGAAAGAACAGCAGCATCACACACGCACACAAAGTTACAAATTCTAAGAAAAAAGAGAATAGAAAAACCAACAGTCTGGCCCATTTGATCTGTACTGGAACGGCCCATCCGCGACTCTCCACTATATTGCATTTTAGCCGTCGGATCTATATCGGACAGTATATACGAAACGTTCCGCCTTAACTACAGCACGCGCTCCTGTTCTGTTAGTTCTAGTAGTCGCTCTCCCTCATCGCAGCGCCGCTCACGGCTCATCGCCGCCACCGCCCGACGCCGACGCCACCGCCCGACGCGACAGCAACACGGCGGCCGTTCTCTGCGCCGGGTGGGCAGTGTAAGAAAGCGCTACTCTCCCCTTCCGCCCCCACACTTCGCCTCGCGCCCGCAACGGCGCTCGGTCCCCCCTTCCCTGCCTCCCACCCGAGGCATTTCGTCGAACACCTACCCCGCGCGCACGTGCTGCTTCTTCTTTTCCCCATCTCCCTGTGGTGCGCAGGGGCATACGCTCGTGCTCGCAAGAGCCCCCTGTTCGGTGGAGTCGTAGTAGCTCCCCTTCCTCGCGATTGAGCAAGGGCGTTGCGGCGTTTGCGAGCACGTCTGCTGGGTGTTTCTGCTGCTCTTGCAATGCGCGCGTGCATCGTTTGTGTTCACTTCCTGGGTGGAGCTCCTGCTGTTGCACTTGCTGATATCAGTGTCATTCTGTAGTTTCTGTACGCGGAAGCCGGAAGCACTGCACCTGCTTGTTGTGTGAACCTGACTTGTTGTCTTTTTGTGCAGGTGATTTCATCAGATAAAGGGGGAAAATGACACTTCATGTTCGGTTGAAGGGGCAGACGAGCGTGGCGAGTTGGTTGTGCGCCAAGAGGAACTGGAGCGGCGGTGGGATTGACCGTGGAAAGAAGAGCAACAAAAGAGAAAATGCCAAAGGGAAAGGAACCAGGCTTGCTGGTGGGAACAAGGGCGAGAAGAGAGAAGAGCATAAGGGACGCGGAGGAAATGCGGGACAGAGGAGGTGGCGGAGCGAGCCAGGAGCTCAAGCGGATGTGAAGAAGTATGTGTCGGGGGCTGACAGGAGGAAAAGGAAGGGTGACCACGACTCATGGTATGGTGATGACAATAATGCATCATTTTCAAAATCAAACCTGACCAGAAAGAACCCTTCCCCCGTAACTCGTGGAAAGGTTTTTCCTAGAAAAAGCAATAGATTAAAGTCTCTAAGTTCAGAAGAGGATGATTTGCGCTCAGGGAAAAGGAGTAGCGGCAAGGTTTATGATTTAAGTAGAGGGGCCAAGGGTCAGCCGGTGCTCGGTAAGAACACGGAAACCTCCAAATGGAAGAGGTTTGATAAACCTACCAAAGTCAATCGACAAAAAGATGGCGTCACAAATGCTGATTTGGATGAGAATGTTGTAGAAAGCAAGAAGTCAGATGGCTTAGGCCAGATTACTGAAGAGAAGCCCCATGTGCGTCGTACCCGAGTGCTGGACAAGACTGGGAAGAAAATCAAGGTCACTAAGAAGGATTCAGTTTCTGACTCTGAGGAAGCTACCCCTCCTAAGAAGAGAAAGCGGATGAAACTAGATCCTTATGACACATCAAACAAACGACTCGATGATTCTACTCCCAACCAGGATGGTGCGAATGCTATCTTACAATTTTTCAAATGGTTCAGAGGATTCATTTGTGCATATGTATATTCTGTGTCATTCTATGTTTCATATGCACAGCCCCTTAAAATAGTCCCCCCCCCCCTCATGCATATTTTCTTGTTTTGCCCCTGACAATAACCATGTATTTCCTATCTCTAAGTGCATATTAGCAAAATAACTGAAATGTTTCGTAATTTGTAAATATGGGTATAGTGGTCGGGCAAGCAAGAAAATGTAGTGCATGATGTATCCTATGTATATTACTGGATTTGCATGTGCTGATGGATGCCCCTTTAACTTTGAAAAACTATACATATGATAATATGAGAACAGACCTTTCTATATAAAAAAAATTGAACCAAGGAATATTTGAAGAAATCCAGATAAGAATGCCTATACATTGGAACCACTTACAAGGTCTGGTTGTACTTAATCTAATCTAGGTCATTTCCTCCTTTTGGAAGTATCTATGCATGTTTTTTTTGGTAAGATTGTTGATGCAAACACCCTCTTCTTTCAACTGATAACTTCACAAAATTGCTGTATGTCTTTGTTAGTTTGCTCTTTAGTAATATGAAATTTGTTCATGAACTATTGAGTGCAGTCACCCGCCACTGCTTCTAATTCCTTTTACTTATTTCTAACATCTTGGTCTTGTGAGGAAGGGTCTAATCAGCAATCTGCTGCTTCTGTTTTAATATCTCTTTTTCCTTTTGTTTTTTAGTTTGCAATACAGAGAAGATTCCAGAAAAGAGTCCGCCTGAAGAGACTGAAATGTCTATAAATGCTAAATTTCGTGCTATACAGCCAAGCTCCTCAATCCTTTCATATGTGGAAGATAATGTACACACAATTACCTCCTCATTCCCCTCTTCCCCCCTATGGATGCATGTCTGACAACATCTTACTATTGTTTGCAGTTACTAGGTCGTAGGCGTCTAAATGAGATAAAAAATGCTGGCTACAATGTCAAGCTATCTGCTCCTCTGGATAATGTCCCGTTCTCAACCAGCACTGAGCGTGAGCGCATCGACGAAAGTGTAAGAAAGATACCATATAATCAGTGCAAAAAAATGTCTTCTGCTCTTGTTTTAGTCGGTCATGGCTGTTTACTATATAATTTGAGTTTCTGTTTAGTATCTTGTTGCATTGATTTTCAATCCTCTTTTAGTTCTTGTTGCTCACAACAAATTAACAACAGGTGTTCAGAAATAAGTTGGAATTCTTTGCCGCTGCAAAGATCTCATCATCATTCCCTCCTCCTACAATTCCAGAGATAGCATTTGCAGGTAACTTCAGAAAAAGGAACTTATGATAATTGTTCCGTCTCTTGCCATGGTGAATATTTGAGTTTGACATGTAGTTCAATTACATTATTTCCATGCACATCCCGTTTAGGTCAACTGTGTCTAGATGATGTATATGTTAGATCATCCTGTGTTTATGCCCTGCTGAATAATATGTTTTGCATATGGCGGAAGAATTATTTCTACATAAAAAAATATGTTTTGTTGTCATATTTCCATGGCATTATCTCATAAAAACAATGATGATGAAGTGTGCACTGACATTTTGTGGCCTACTACCCTAGCCTCTAATCTGTTATTGTTTCAACCATCTTCTGTTCTGGACACCTCAGATCTTTATCATGAAACTAAAAATGAATGTTTGGTTGTCTGTTATCCACTCAAGCAATAGTTAAAGGGAAACTTCACATCTTGTAGACTGTGACAAACTTTTAGCTTTTTACTAGTACAAACTTCAAAATCATTAGCTTTTGTTTTAGTAAGTAAATATTGTATTTTCTGAACATTCTTTGACATGATTAATAGCAAATTATATAACAGACTAGAGCATTGTTTGTGTCCTATGACATTTCGTAATGCTCCTTTTATTCATCCCTTTTTCTTCATGCCAGTTGGATATCTAGCTGCGTTTTGAACTTTGGATAGGAAATATATCATTTTTGCAATTATGCAACTTTTGCTGAGATATTTTATGCCAGTTTACTTTTGCTGAAAAACGATGCTTGCCTAGAGTTTGAACACTGCACATGATTTCTGCGTAATCTATTGCTCAACAGCCAGTGCTTTCACAAAGTTGTTCACGGCCCAGTATGATCCAACCCATCTGTGAAACCCTTGTGTTTTAAAGTGCTTCAAGCTGCCCTAACAACTTGTACTGTTACCTTACTGCAATTCAAGGGGTATCAAATGTTGGGAAATCTTCACTACTTAATGCACTTACAAGACAGTGGGGTGTTGTGCGAACATCAGATAAGCCAGGACTTACTCAGGTATGTTCAATGAAGCTTGCGTATTTTCTTCAAATTAATTCTCGGTGTTCAAGCAGTTCGTTTATTTCTGTGTACTAAACTATTACCTATTAATTACAGACTATAAATTTCTTCCGGCTTGCATCGAAGCTATGCCTTGTTGATTTGCCTGGATATGGCTTTGCTTATGCAAAGGATGAAGTTAAAGAGTCATGGC
This sequence comes from Dendrocalamus sinicus, assembly GCA_036346575.1. Classification (NCBI taxonomy): domain Eukaryota; kingdom Viridiplantae; phylum Streptophyta; class Magnoliopsida; order Poales; family Poaceae; genus Dendrocalamus; species Dendrocalamus sinicus. The sequence goes on along the minus strand of CM070649.1, from coordinate 30,974,177 downwards.
AGGAGCTTGTAAGTATACTGAAATTTGAATAATAAGCTTGTAATGTATCATATCACCTTTCATCATGCAATTTGGATGAGCTTGGGGTTGCTGACCTCAGGTCTCAGTGGCTTATGATAATCGATTAAAATTCTAGATTTCATTGTAAATACCAGTAGATCACATAATTATAAACTTTTTTACACGACTTTACATAACCTATTAAATCTCTGAATTTCTTTAGCCCATGACTTTACAACTCTTCGGGGAGCTGCTTCTGACCTCTTTTTTAATTATTAATACACAATGACCATCTGGTTTGGGTGTTGAATTGAGCACATTTTTTGAAAATCAAGGAACTAGCAGCAATCCACTTTGTGTGAACGAATTGTAATTTACCATCACATATTTAGACCAACAATCTCCTGGTCCCCACCTAGTATTCATGGTGATTTGCATACGCCTACTGGATTTATATGGCAAAGAAATCTTTCATTTTATTTTGAACTCTTCAGAACATAAGCTGTAACATGTGGTTGTTGGTTATTGTTATTCTAAGTTCTTACAAGCACTCTGGAATTTGTAGGTGAAGGAGTATGTTTCAAACCGGGTTGGTCTAGAAAGAGTGTGCCTTCTTGTGCACACTAAACGTGGAATGAAACCATTGGACTACGAACTTGTGGATCTAATGGAAAGGTTTGTTTTCATTGGGCATTTGTTCCATCCTTACTGAGGAAGCAGAGTTCAACCTGTTTCTTTATAATGTTAAGTAGTTCTGCATTCTGCGTGGTCTTAGGGGCCGTTCATTTTGGTTTTTTCTAAAGGCTTTTGGCTTCCGGCTATTGGCTGAATTTGCACTGTAGCAACTGTTAATTTTTTCTGAATCATTCAATTAAAGGAAAATAGAAAAATAAAAAAAACAACATTATATTTCTACGGACAATGCAAAGGAAAATAGGGGGAGAAAAGGCAAAAAATCCAACAAAGCTGAAATTAAAAAAACCAATGTGTTCATTCCGACTTCTGACTTCTGGAAGGCAGAAGCTAAAGCCAGAATGAACGGGGCTTTTGGAGTATATCACTGTCAGTGAAATGAAATTCATTAATTGAGTATGATTTTATTTTCTCAACGCATTTGCTTAGGTTTTGGTTTACATATATAGTGACGTTACTTCCGGTTCTGTAATTGACATATTCAACTATACCACTGTAGATCCAAGACGCCATACCAGATTGTATTGACCAAGACTGATTTGGTTTTCCCTATAGATGTTGCTCGCCGTGCTATGGAAATCCAAGAGGTCCCCTTCCTTCCTAGTCCGTCTAGTCCCTCCCTCCTCTCATACACCTTTTGAGTTATTGCCTAACAGAATCGCATGTACTCTCAACTGCAGAGCCTGAAGAAGAAAAAGTCTGTGGTAAATCCAGTGGTAAGATCTTGAATCATATATGTGCTCTCTTTGCTCTTTGGCGAAGTGCATCATGTTATCATCTAATATAATGTTACGTCTTGTAGATGATGGTGAGCTCTAAGACAGGAGCCGGCGTACGCAACCTGAGAGGTGTGCTTGGAAAGATAGCTCGCTTCATCAAACCATAGCAAGGTGACAACCACTTGGTTGACTCTGGTTATTTGGGAGATTCAAGGGTTGAGCAACTTGAATTTTTAGTTAGGTTAGGTTTCAAAGCCATGTTGTATCATGAGCTACGATTTGGATTATTAAAACATTTTCCTTTCTGAGTGGATAATGTCATTCAGAGATCACATTTAGCTAATATGTGAAAGATGCATTGAGCTCAGAATAGTCTCTTGAGGCAAGAACACCGCCTCATCTTACATCTTGTATCACGTACGATAAATCTAATGAAATATTTGCTTTGCCCCATTTGGAGACATGACAACCGAAAACTTATTCTATGTTCTGCTTGTAATGGCTCATTTAGGCTTTGTTCATCTAGATATGATAGTGATGCTATGTAAGACAAACATGACTAGTAGAAGCTAGGATGGTGAGCATTCAAGAGTTTCTGAAGAACGCCAGCGAATAACGGCCTGTTTTCTTTTGGTTTTAGCTTTTAGCTTTTTATAATAACTAACTCTTTAAATGAAATATCTTTTTAAGATGTAGTCTACTAGTTAATTGTAGTACATACTGTACCGACTTCATTTATATCACGTGAGTTTCAGTTAGTCCGTAATATCTCACACAAACAAACTGCAGCTAAAAGCCACATGCCACAACCAAAAAGAACATACCCTAAATATGCAGAAAGACAAGAATAAGCTAGAGGATATTTTGAGACTCAAATGACATGTCATAAAGCTCTACTCGAGAGCTAGCATTACTCATAGCTGTAGCATAAGCAGAACACGAGCATAATTATTGAGAAAAGTAGCAGATCCAAAATCATCGTTGGTTGCATAACCAAAACAGACTTCGCCAAACCAACCAACAGTTTCCTATTCCATTATGGATAATGCACTTGTCGTGAAAATAGACTGAACCACAAATTGTGCTTAAGGAACCTCAGTACAACTGATTACATAGAAATCGGATAGTCCAATATCCGATGGCAAAAAACTACAGCAGTATTGCAAAAGCATTTCCAAACTCAGGTACTCGCAGCAGCAGGAGGTGCACAACGCCCAAACTCAGGTGCGGGCAGCAGCAGGTGCAGGAGGCGCACCACCACCTGGGCGTGGTGGGCCTTGTCCCGGCCTCGGGCCATCATCCTGCAGGAACGTTCAAGAGAACCATTAATGAAAAAGGACTTCGGACAGCATACCCATCAAACAAACATTACATCAAGCAGACAATGAAATACTAGCAAGCATTGCATATCAAGTTGTTCGCGAGTTCCAGGATCACTCAAAACACTTTAGCTCTCTAGCAAGTCCAACACAACTAGTATATTTGTTCTTTTCTAAAATATCCCATCCGTAATGATCAGCCAAAAACGGATCAGTTTTAGCAGGCAAAATGAAGGAGATGGTTATCAAATATCAGGGACCGGTTCATCCCAGAGGCATTTGGTATGACTTATTAGCCAATGGGGCAGACGTGCAGTCCACTGAAGTAATGCAGTATCAAAAGCATGTTTATCAAGTATTTAAACTACACATCCAACAAAAAACATGCAGTGCATAAGCAAAAAATTAGATTTAACTGGAAAAGAGTTTCCGTATAAAAATGTGGGTTTACAAGAACAAGATATTCAGCCAACACTTGTATGTAATATCAATTGTCGATTCTAGTATGTTACCAATTGTAAAAATATATCAGGCATTTCTTTCACAAATGAATGCAATCAGGACCAGGGTTCAGAAAACCAGAAACCGGATCTCCCGATGGGTACCAGGAAATCAAAAATCAGCCGGGTTGGATTTAAACTCGTGAGTCTTTCGTGACAGTGTAATGCACCTCCTAGATTAATTTAGGCCTTTTTTGTGCTAGATTACCTATTGTATGAGCTAAATATGCTTCGAAACATTCCAAACTCAATTGTTTTTTGTGTTTTTCCCCGTTTTTTAGCGGTTTTTCCAGTTTTAGCAAGTTTTCTCCAGGTTTTTGGGCGGTAACCAGCCGGATTTTCCGGTTACCGGTTTCAAATTCAAATTTCAAAACTTGAAATTTGTCCAGTTATTTCCTAATTTTTAACCGCTACCAGCCCCCGGCCGGGATTTGGGCCAATACCAGTTTTCCAAACCCTGATCAGGACATTATGACCGATACAGGGATCAGCCATCACACAAAAGCCTGCAATGCACCACCTCATGTTCATTTATGCTTTCGTTGACACATCCATTGCAACATATACGCAGTGAATGCAACACTATAAAAGCGACAGTAACAGGACAAAGTGGTTAAATAAATCATGGTGTAATTATCGGCATAGCATTCAAATTTCCAGCAGCAATGGAATGACATCCAGCACAAACTTAAAAGACCTAATTTCCATATGAATAAAAAATATTATACCCTGCGTCTGAAACGCTGCGGAGGCTCACGGTTCCTCCTGTTCTCCCGAGATCGAACACGAACAATGTGAGCATGGATTGCGCATGAGACACAGTGATGCACCTTTGCATACAGCTTGGGAAGAATGTAACCTGGAAAAAGTAACAGAGGAATGAGGGTCAAAGTAACACAGTAATGAGGTGTTTTTGACATGCAACCAGTAATGGATCGGCAGAGAACAATTAGCAAGAGCTATAGTACCATCATGCACGCAAGCCTCTTGCACATCTCTCACTGCAGCCTGCTCAACGATGTTCCTCACCATGAAACGCTTGATAGCCTTGTCCTGTTAACAAATAGGAACTGAAAGTTAGGTATTATCTACAACATGTCCGGGAATCCCAACAATGCATGTTTAATTCAAAATAGTATGCATGCCTACATCGTCACTGAAAATCACGGTTGTTTCGGTTATACCAAATGTCGGTATCCTGGCATCTCTTAAACAATAATGAGAGAAGAATCCAAGCTACAGAAATTGAAGCTACTCATGAATTTCCACATCATTGTTACGTCGAGATAAACATCTCGAACATGCACAAAGTTTGACCGCAATGTAACTAGAGAGAACTACCAAAAAATACCACATCATACACAAACTACTTCGACAGCAAAACTGCATTCTAGAGCCATATGTCCCACTGGTGATACAGATCACGCCACATTTCATGAACGAAATAACACCAGTACAACCTTATTCAACACCCCAAAACTTCAGATTCTACTCTCCCACCGTTGCAACTGGAACTGTTCTTCACTTTAGCTACCACTGACCCAAGTGACAAAAATAAATTCATACAACGTCTCTTTAAATCATTCTTCTCCTACACTGCCTCTGCTACTACTAAAACAACTTGATCTATCGATTATAAACGATATTGCATCTGGGGAAAGAAGGGAGGGAATATACCTTGGGGCAGCACTTGGCGCAGTTGGAGCAGCGGATGTACTTGACGTGGCCGCGCCCGTGCTTGTTGCGCCCGCCATTCCTCCGCTTGAACGTCTACACCCACCAGAACCAACGACGACGGCACAGAACGGTGAGATAACGACGGCGGGGAGAGGATACGAGAGATCTGAGACTAGGGTTTCGGGGAGCTTACCATGGCTGGGGGGAGGAGAGGGGGAGGACGAAACCGCGGAGGAGAGGAGAGGGAGGCCAAGCGTTGCGCTGGGCGGCGGCGGCGCCAGGGGTAGGGTTAGGGAGGGTGGTGGCGCGATGGGGCGAGGGTTTTGTAGTGTTGTGCTGGGCTCGTTGGGGCCGACATGCCTTTCTGACTGTTATGGGCCTGTGTGTGTCCCTTACGGAGCCCAGTTTGCAAATGCCGGTTTTAGCAGCCAGCCATCCGAACTATTAGGCCCATGGTTTGGTTTTGTGGGCCTATAGTACGTTCTCGAAGATTATGCAACCCGTTTATATTAGTTTTTACTGATAACTTTTGTCTTTAGCTTATAAATAGTAATAACTTGTAAAGAGTCATATGAAAAGAGAGAAACTCGTATGTAATTTTGGTCAGTATAAATGAAACCATTACAATATATACTACAATCGACTGATAGACTCCACCTTGAAAAGATATCTCATTTGAAAGTTAGATACTATAGAAAAGCTATTTACTATAGAAAAATATCTTTTAGAAGTCAATATGAACAAGACCATGTCATGCTGCTAATACACACCTCAACTTATGCCCTGTTTGGCTGGGCTTGGTTTCAATTTTGGGCTCCGAAGCCGTTTTTGGGGGCCAAACGTCCAGGATTCAATGTCCAAAAATGAACTACAAATTTAAAGTCAAACCTAAAATAAACTACGAATTTAAAACCAGGATTTTGTACCTTCTCTTGAAGGCTAGCTTTGAAGCGAAAAGGAGAGAAGCCGAGCTCGGCCAAACGGCGTCTTAGACGCTCACACATGCCCATGAAAATTGATAGGGAGCTGGAGAAAAAGCGAGAGAACACATGTGGATTTGCACATTCAAGTGGCAAAAAGAGGAGAAAGCTTACAGCTTACAAAGTTAATATGTGACTAGAACCAAAGTACCATTCGCCGAACCGTCACGCTCGACACATCGATAAGTTCACGCGCATTCTTTCTCCGCACTACTCCACCCGACAAGACGCGACGCCCAACAGCGACGCCAGTGAGTGATCAGCTAACCAAAGATAGAGAAAAAGAACCCCAATAATGCGAGATACTACCGCATACGACGCACAGTGCAGCAGGCCAGTGGTGATGTCGCACCTGCACCTTGGGAAAAACAAGTGCATGACACTCAGGATATGCATATTATGCTCCTGAGAGACGAGAGAGAGGCTGCAGGACAGTGACCCCCTACCAAACAGCAAGTTTAAACCACAAGCTTATATTATATGCCCGACCTTTTGAGACCTTCTCCTCTTTGCTCTTCAGCTTATCAAAAGCCATCCATGATGTAATGCATGATAAGAGAGGAGCTAGCACAAGGGGAGAAAGAAAAGCCACAGTCACCGGCGGCGGCGATGGGGATCGAGCAAGCAAAAGAGACACCATATATTCAGTTTCAGGCAGCCTTGTCCGATTCCTTCTAGCTAATGCCATTGTTACTGTGTTTTGTTGTTTCTAAATAACGAGAGAGGGGGTAGCTAGTACCACACATCTTCATTGCACACTTTTTGGAGCACAATTGTTGGGTGTGTGATGAGGTCAGGCTTGGTCCCATGCATCGCTTCAAGATTTTGGATCTTGGTCACCCACACTCATGTATGTCGCATCTGATCGGAGTGACTGATGTGTTTCCTCTTTCGTTTTGTTTTTTTTCCTTTTGGGGGTCAAGGTTTGTTTTTTTACTTGCCGAGTGACTAGCTAGCTAGGGACATTTACCAAACTCCTACATGACATGCATGTCCTAGCATCATGTGTGTGGCTGACTTATTTTCGACTTATGACTTACGTTTTCTTTTAAGTAAATAATTTACGATTTCTTCGTCGTTGTTTTGAAACGGTTTATCGGAACAATCTTTTTTTAAGTCACTTATTAGTTTTATCGATATTTAGTTTATTCACATAAGTGATTTTGTTATGACCAAAAACCATAAAACACAGCTGAGGAGAACGCACCACAATATTGGCTAAATACAACTGCTACAGTAGCAAAAAATCCAGCTCCAAGCCTCCAACTTCACGCACATGTCCAGATTTTAATGGGAGGGAAATGATGGATGGCGCTGATCAGACGGTTGAAGATAACGCGATAACATGGTGTCACTAATCACGGTGAAGATCAAACAAGTAGCCAGGGATGGAAGTTAAAAAAACAGGGGTTGAACTATGCTTAAGTAGAAGTGCAAGTTGGGACTAGTGATCATTTGGGCTTATTTTTTATGGTTTATGACTGAAAAGTATTGTAACTGGTTGAAAAAAAACACTGTAGCTGACAGAGACTTATTTAGCATAATTAAATTTAAAAAATTAAAAAATATAAAAAAATATGTTACCCTATTACATATAATACAAACAAATACGGGAAAAAAAGAACCGGCAAAAAAGCTCAACAAAAAACCAAAAGTTCAGAAAAGACGAAATTTATGAATAGTAAAAAAATAAACCGAAAGCTAAAAACTGAAGCCCAACCGATCACCCTATAAAATTCCCACCGAGAGGCTGATTTTCAACCTTGATTTGGATGTACTTTAACTAGAGCGGTACTTTCGTATGTGTTTAGTCTTGTTAATAGCGTAGGGTCTAGATTCGGTGATGGCCGTTATTCAAGTGTTACGTAAGCTAGGTAAGACTTTTAATATCTATAGCAACAGGTATTTAAGTACTCATTAGACATTGATCATACCATGCACTTCATGACATTTAAGTACGGTTTGGATCATTCAAATTTTAATTTGCAAATTGCAAGAATCTCAAAATGCCCTTAGTCGTCGGGAAGCAATTAACGCAAGCAATCTGGGATAGCGAAATTAACCCCGGCGATGGATGGAATCGCCGTGCGTAGAGAAAGAGAGAGCAAAATTAACCCCGGCGATGGCGACCTGACGATCGTCGAGCTTGAGGCCAACTGCTCCCGCACGAAATTTAAAGCCGTGCATAGGATAGGCCCGGTTGACCGTGCCGCGCTGCAAGCCGATGCGCGCAAAATTTTCTCCCGGCGAACGAAGCCGCAACAACCGACAGCATCGCATGATTTTAGGTGACGGCTCGTTTTTTATGGTTCGGCTAGCGGCACGTGTTTCGCATCAGTACAATGAATTTTGTGAGTGGGATCACGGAGGATGAAACACTTCAAAAATTCAATTTTTTGAATTTTTGAAAATTTATTTGAATTTCTAAATCTTTCATAATTTGGCAATCCCCGTGGAAATACACCTTTCTCTTTTGGTCATCTCCCTTTCTCCTCTTGCCGATCCCCCAGAGAAGCCGCCTCCCCACCGCCTTGCTGCTCTTCCCCTCCACGCAGCTAAGCGTCGCCGCCCCAAATTGTGGCAGCGTCTTCCCCGACCGTTCACACTCACCTCTCCAAAAGCTGACATCAAGGCCCCACCAACCAATCACCTAGATCCCTTCCCATCTCCCTCGCTTGGCACGCCCAGTTGACCTACACCCTCTCCCGCCACAGCTCATTGCTCCTGCCAGTCGATGCGCGAATTGCTATACCAGCTGCTGCTGTCACCCGCCAACTCTTGCAGAGAGCACAACACCACCTCGACTGTGCGCTCGTCCTTCCATCAGAGCTCCCGCCATCTCTCCTCATCCACACGCAAGTGACATCCAAATCGCCCTACTTTTCTCACTGCCTCTCCATCAATCGCCTTCACAGAGAACTCCGCGCCACTCCCAGACACACACCAGAACCACTTAATTAAGCTCTCGCTCACCGCAGCTCGGGCGACGATCTCTCCTGAGCCCCCTAATCTTCTTCATCTCTTCGTTAAAACTCAGTTGCATTTGCTAACAGACTCTTCTTTGCTTCTGATCACGCTAGTGAATTCGCTTTGTCATGAGCATTTCTCTGGAGCCCTGGCACCATGAGCATCCACTGGCTAGGGGTGACAACGAATCGGATAGTTTTCGACCGATCCAAATGAAAACGAATACGGATTGTGTCGGATCGGATTTTCTTCAGATAATTCTCGCATCGGAAACAAATACAATTTTTTTTGTCGGAAACGAATACGAATACAGTAGGCCTGATATCCGGTGAATACGAATACGAATACGGATTATCCGGATAATACGGATTCGGATATCCGAGATTTCAGCCCAACATTGCCCAGCCCAAACCAACTTCTCTCATCTTCCCTGCAACCAGCCCACTAGCAAATATTTATGTTTATTAAAAATAAATTTAGTATTGTCGGTAGATTAAAACTTGTACCGATTAAATTGATGTACTGTTGTTTAAATCATTCTAATGCAAATTTAAATTCTTAATTAATTTATTAGTCACATGTAAATGGTAGAAATCCATTAAGAATTATTTAGGACTTTAGAAAAAATTAACTGCCATTTGAAGATTTAAAATCTGTAAAATGGTATGACTATCGTAGATAAAACTATTTATGTTTGTTTAAATTTCATTAATGTTTTGACAAGATAAACTATTTATGTGTTTTCATTAATTTTGGATGTATAGTTTAAGGGGTTTTTATGTTCCGATAAATATTCTTAATCATATTCATTTCGATTCGTATTTGCTCCGTATTCGTATTCGATATTATTCGTATTTGTATCCGCATCCAAGAAAAAATATGAAAACAAATATGGTAGAAGCATTATCCGTCCGTATTCGATATGTTTGCATCCCTAGCAGTGGCGGTAGGACCCTCTCTGTGGACAACTCTCCTAGGAGTCTTCAACCCAAACCATCACCACCACTATAAAATCTTGTACCCTACAGATGGTCAAACCGATCCCGACCTCACCGGAGAACTGCCAAAAAACCCTAACATTGCAGTAAAGCTCGAGATCTTTTATCCCACCACCACCCATCTTCACACCTTCCAAAGCCCTAAAATGGAACCGCAATCTCAAACCGAAGCCATCTGTACCAGTCAAGTTCGCTGGAATTTGTCGCCGGCACTGAATTGCAACGGGGATTACTCCCCTGTTTTTCTGCCACTGGGGCCAGCTGGAGGTTGAAGGCGACCTCCCCGAGGCGACGTGGCTGCATCATAGCCCTCCGTGCGTTGTCCTCTGGTCGGTAGCACTACGTGTGCTGAGCCAATTTGGCCGCACAGCTTGGGCCAAGTCGACCGGCCCATCTGGCTGAGCTGGTTTAAATCGTGCGAACCGTGCACTCTTCCGTGTGGACTGGTACGTCACTGCAACACTATAGCGGCTACTATTCACCGAGTCCTAAAAATAACAAAATACCCTCTTTCGATTGTTTCGACGCCCTGAACCTATTTTGGGCCTCCATTCCACCATATTAAACCCCAATAAAATCCAAGCCAACTCCGTTTGGTTTTATTGCATTTTATTTCTTTTTAAATTTTTTATTTTCCTACCTTGATTGATTTCAAGCACTGGTTTTATGTTATTTTATATGTTGCGCTAGCTCCCAAGTTTTCCGAGGTACCGATGCAAGGATCGAACTCGACATTGATGACACAGTAGAGTTCGAAGAACAACAAGGCAAGTTATAAGTTTTTGATCATGTTGAATCCCATAAAATTTAAATCATTTAATTATAGTATTTGCATTAATGTTATTTGAGCAAAGTTATTTAATTAAAATAAATGTTTAGAATGACTTGTTAATTAATTATGTCCTACTACTGATAAAAATGTCATGTTTAATTTGAGACCATAATCATCTTGACAATCTTAATATTATTTAATTATTGTATAAATAAATGTAGATTGGCTCATCTAAAATGTTTATAACTACTAAGTGGCCTGTCATTTGGTCAGTAAATTTGTTTAAATAATTCTAGGGCAGTGAGGTGCAAGGAAGCATTGTGGAAAAGCCACTAGATGGTTGAAATCCACGACCTTACTTTAGGGTGGAGGCTGGTTGACAGTCTCAAGGTGAAAAGTATGGATTGAAACCTTATGCTGAGTAAAGAACATAGAATTCGCTCAACAACAAGTATTGACTTGTCAACTCTGGTATAGTAGCTGCTCAAATCGATTAAACCTCTACAGGGTAAGGGAGTGTGGTATGAAAATGATAAAACCATACTTGAACAAGTTGTTGATGAAGTGTTAGAAGAATCCTACTTTGTTGACGTCGACTGGTTTTAGGTCTTAGCCACGCTTTAAGTTTGCATGTAGATCCTTCTTTTGTAATGTAAGATAATTTTGGGCTTGCATGTCCACTGTGTCAAAACTAGATTAATAAACCATATTTATGTAATAAAACTTGATTCTTTTGTTGTAAGCTTGTGTTGTTGTAATACACACTCATATATAGTATTTTACAACTAAACAATCCTAGATAATTGTGAGGATTATCAGCACCTCCAGAAACTAGAGCGTTACAGAGTATTCCACGACGGATATGGTGCATGTCGCTGCTTGCTTATTGGCGCTATACATGTCAACGGCCATTGCATGTGTATACATACAAAGTCTTGCAAGCCGTTCGACCAATGCGAATATATGTTATTGATTATTCATCCATAACCAGGCGGCGCTGTGGGTTTCCCTAAATAAAGTGGTGTTGTAGGCGCCCTATGCTATTTTGATTATAAAGTGTATGCCCTGTGATCAGGTTTTATTATCTGAAGGTGGGCAGTTTTATTTGGCAACATACCTTAGGCATTTAAGTTTGAGGTGCACTCACAGTGCACCTTAACTAAAAAAGTTACAAAAAATTTAAGCAAATTTTTTATATGTACTTCTAAAGTTACTTTAACTATGCATAAAATTTCAATTTCAGATGTATATATGTTAGTGACAACAAAAAAGATAAAAAAAACTAACAAATGTAAGAGTTAAAATTTGTTATAATTTTCTATTTTTTGCTGCTCTTAACACGGAATGAATTTGAACTTGAAATTTTATATAGGTGGAGTAACCCATAGAATATATGTAGAATTTTTTTTTCAGATTTTTTCATAACTTTTTTAGTTGGAGTGCACCATGAGTAGACACTAAGTTTGAGTGCATAGGATATGTTATCATTTTATTCGTTCAAGTTTTGAAGGTATCAAAGGTAGGTCTAACCAAACAGTCCGAGCCAATTGTGTTGGCATGGTCCAGACATGATATGGTATGAAACAGTAAACAGGCCGTGCCGTTCTGACCCGACTGTGCGTATTGTGCTTAGGCCTGCACCTCGGCACGGCGAGTTGGACCAGTTTGGCTAAGCGTGCCTAGGCTAGTCCAGCATGGCTCATCCCTCTCCGTGCTGTACCTGAATCATACTGTAACTCATTCAAGCAAGCTATACCTAATCGTGTTCTATCCAGATCCATATCGTGCGGTGACACACGACCCTATTCCATTAGAGGTCTGATCAGGGGCTTTGGCGCGGAGCTATAGGTGTGTTTGGTTGCTTGCGTGATCAGGCTCGCACCAACCCATGCAAATTTCTGGTTTGTTTGGTTGCCTGCACCGAGATCCGATCCAGGTCATGTGCGTGCAAGATTCCCCTGGTCCTAACCTAAGGGAAATGTAGGAGATGAGCTTTGCCCATGAGCCAAGCTCGTGGGATGCAGCTGCATGCCCTGGGTGCATCTGCGTGTGCAGAGGAGAGAGCCGTCGCCTTCTTCCTTGCGTGGCCGTAGGTGGTGGACGACAGCAATTTAGGAAGGCCTCGGCCTAGAAAATTCGAAAACTAGGTTGTGCATCACGTGGCCGTGCTAATGGTGGTGGTTTTGAGGGTGAAGGAGTGCCGGGGACACGCCGACAATGCTCATGTATTAGATACTAATGTAATAGTGTATTAGCCCCTCTCCCCCCGGGGTAAGGGATCGGCTTGCTCTTCTTCACCACCTGGGTGGTATGGGAGTAGCCAGTGTCGCTTCACCTTCGTAGAGGCCTTTTATTTGGATCGACCTCAATGGACATCACAGAGCTAGCTACCGCCTAGTCCACAACCACTGCCTTCTTGTTCTCTGATATTAAAGTCTTTATCGAGTCAAACCCAGGGTAGTAAGTTATAAGTTAGTTATTGCCATCGCCCTATGGGATGGTTTTCCATGGTGGCAGCGACGGTTCGGCCATACATGATGGCGACGGTGAGATGGTCGGGGGTAGTAAAGTGACCGCGTCAAAAGGTAGAATGCGAGGAGGGGAACCTTGGGTGTGAAGCAATCAGGCGGAGTATCACCGATGAGGGCGTATGGAGGCGACAAAGCTCATCAGATTTGGAGAAGAAAAACCTTGATTTCTGTCCTGGTAGAAATAAAACGAGATTTACTCGGTTGAGAGGATGGGGCGAGGTAGAACACATTTTGACGTGAATAGTTTTGTGAGAAACTCACCGGAAAGAGAGATCCACATGGGCAAGTTGGACAGTGACCTTGACGCGTACGTCTAGATTGGGGAACGGTGGAGCTAGACCAGTTTCTATACTCTGTTTCTATGCGCAGGTCATGCTCGGCAGTTGCATTACTTCTGAGTACTTGCTCTTTTACTTGTACATGCGACTGTGGAGGCAGCGCGCACCATGGCTCGGAGCAGCAGTTTGGCGACGAAATGCACCAGGTCACTATGCAACCAACCAAACACAAGATAATTTATTGTATTCATCCTCCTTATTCACCCTTATACGCAGCCATCCAAACATCTCATCACATACAAGCTCAACTAGAACAACCGACCAAACACATCCTTGTTGCATCCCTATCCAGGGCCAAGCTAACTTGAATGAAAGATACGTACCAAGCTAGAGACATACAGGCAACTAAACACAGCCATCAGAACCCCATATGTGATCCGTTTGGAGAAGAAGATTAACAAGCGCCCCTTGCCCTTGTATTCCCGTGAAATCAAATCACGTGTAATTAACTCTCAAAAGAAGAAGAAGATGATTAACAAAACGACAAGCATTCCTTGTCAATTCATCAGAATTAGTGTGTCCATTGCATTATGCATCAAGATCTCAGATCAAAACATAAAAAAGTGCTTAATAACAATCCAAGAATGAAGCAACTAGCAGAACAAATCAACAGCTCATTCAGTTAAAACAATCAAGAGAAATCAAGAATCGGTCACTTGATCCACGCACCCCTTTAGCTCCTCAGATCAATAATCAAGTGATGGGTGCAGGAGCAGCAAAACAAATCAACCAAGCAGGAAGAGATACACACCTCAGATCCACACACACCTTGAGGTTTGAGCTCCTCTAGGTCGTCGTTCGTCATGAGAGAGAGAGGTGAGGCCGGTGTGAGACCTTAGGGCTTCGCCATGGCGTGGTCGTCGGAGGCATAGGGCCGGCAGCGACAAGCGTAGCCTAGGTAAGGCTCACGGGGCTCCGGCATATGCAGGTGGCACTGGTGGAGGTTGTGACCGTGAGGGGGAGAAAACGGGCGTCGATTCTAGGTGTGTCGATGGTCGAGTGCCGCCGACATGGCAAAGAGAGAGAGAGAGAGCCTGAGTTGGGGTGAGAAGAACCGTGAGATGAGATGGAGAGACCGAGGAGGTGACCGACCCAGTGTAAATAAATTATATTACCGGCCCATCCAAGCAGTGGTCCATCCAAACAGTCTATTTTAGTCTGTCTTGAAAAAAATATTTAGGGACCAAAATTTTACACCGGTTTTGTGTGACGACCCGCATTATTACCGTGGGGTAATAACGCCAGTCAACGGATTATTATTCGTTTTAGCAGATAAAACATCGCTCTAACGAATAATAAGCCACCAGAGTGTTGCAGCAGAACAATAATTAGAGACAAAACACGATATTACAATAATATCGCCACGCAGGGCTAAAGTTATTACAAAGCCAAAAGGGCTTAAATATTACCATCTTTAGATACATATTCTAACTTCTTTCTATTCAATAACGATCACACGGAATGTCCACCTTATACCCATCGTACTCCGAGTCCACAGTATTCCATCCAGGTAGCTTTCTCCTGATCTTAGCCATTCTCTGAATTGACATGCTTCTAAGCAAAGGAAGGATTATAGCAAGGGTGAGTACAAAAGTACTCAGCAAGCGATATTAGCAAAAATGCACAGAATGATTATCCTTTTTACCTTTAGGAATCTCTATTCCTATCCTCAATTCCTTACTCATTTTTATACTTTTCTTTTCTCAATTTCCTTTCCATGACATAGAAAATAAGGTTTGTTGGTTTTGAAAGAAGTCCGATTTATTAATTTAGAAAACTACTGAACATACCCATGAACAGCAAAAACCCCCATAAGTTTCCGTAATTCTCCTTTCCCGGAGACAGGCATGAATTCATGATTTTTAATAGCATTGCGCAAGCTTGTATCACTTTACCCATCATCACTCTGCTCGTGTTGGCTCTTGGGATTATCCGCCATTCCTTTGAAGCGGCGCCGAGCAGTGCTGATACAATTATCTCTAGTTCGGTAATTATATCTCCACCGGTTATTCACAATCGCGACCTACGGACCCACCAAAACGACATAACCGTTGGTGGTAGGGTGTACGCCTCACCCACCCCCGCCGTAATATAACGCTAAAGCGTAACCGCTTTGTGGGTTCTTACGCCGGATACCTCACCGGTCTTTGGGCCTATGCCCTAAATAGAATCACTCCTGTGGAGAATATAACACCTCACTAGAGTACCGACTGCCCGTGAAAACGGAATGTTGGTTGATACGAGTTGGTACGGTCTGTTCATACGGATGAAGTTTGTAATCCCTTATATTCTATTCTTATGCAGAGGTTCCTCGCCTCCCACACACGCCTGCCCTGGCAACCTCTGCCCACCCTTTTACATAATAGGGCCAACTGCTCCATCAGTTGCCATTTAACCCTTTCCATTCACATATAGCCCTTGCTTGATTTAAAACCCTTTTTATTTCTTTCATGCAAGTGATACTAGATTAATACAAAATACTTGTTTTACGAATATACTCCGCAGAGGTGTTCAAAGGAATGCTTGCCTGGATTTCAACCATAAATTCGAATTCAAGTAGGATCAGGTGAAGTCACCCCCGTAGCTTGGATTGTCGTCTGCAGTTAAATATATTGGCTACGATTTAATGTATGAAAGTGTAATAGAAATAATGAGGTCTATGTGCTTGTGTTCTTATGGTAAGCTTCATTCCATTTAACACGATTGCGGTAGCCCTAGTTAGCTCGTATTTTATAATCGTCACTGGACGTTATTTTCCTAGCACGGCTGAGTGGTTTGCTTAAAAGTTAAACTCCGCCTTTGGTTGATTTCTAACTATCTATCGTTGCGATACGATTAAATATATACACGTCTAATTATTAGTGAACATTAATTCTAACCGATCTCGCGCATGCAATTATATCAATTTACTTTCTTATATGTACGTATATATCTATTCACTTTTCTAATTCATTTTAGATCCTAAAGTTATTCAAGTACATTTTCGCATACTAGTACGCGTGACTATCTAGATGATAATCCAAAAGAAAATAGTTCTTAATTAATCAATTACTTAATTCCTTAATTAAATATATTCAGGTGTTCTTATGGGATTTATAAGTTCTATTTTAGTTATTTGCGTATTCTTACAGCTTAACTACTATTTAATCACTATGCATCATTTTGAATGCTACGCGTACTTTTAATTTGACGAATACTACTTTAACTCAGCATGTGCTATTCTAATCATTGCAATTAGTCTTAAATCTTTTAATGGCTATGAATTGATTCCAACAATTCAGAATACTTATTAGGGAGTTTCTATAGTTTATAACCGGCTAATAATACCTAATCGTGCAATTAACTTTGCGACAAAGCAATTTAAATGATATTATAGTAATTTTAATTCATACATATACTAAACATTTAACGATTAATGGATATCACCTAATTTATGACTAATGGCTATAAGTATTTATTAGAAAGGTTTGGCAATTTAATATGACTAGCCAAGAGTTTAAACGGTAATATACTAATTTAAGCAGTACATGCTATGTTTTGATTCTACAGATGGCAACTTATTTATTCTAATCATTGTAGTTATTAATTAATGGTTTTCTACTGTTTAGAGGGATTTAATCCAATTATCTGTGTATTTAAATCTGCCACAAGATGGTCTTAAGACTATGATACTTTTAATTTAATCCATACGTGCATAAGCTTAATCGATTTGCTTCTTTTAAACCATCGGACCCAATTAATCTGTTCTAATGACCTTAAGTAATCAAGGGTGGATTTCTATGATTTACTTGTACTAATCAAATTGTCTGAGTAGTTAAATATGCTGTAGAATGGTTTAACAACAATACATAAAATTTAATATACCTAAGTATATACTTTAATCCCTAACGTTGAAGCAATAATATGACCTAATCAATTACGCGAATGCTACGAATTGTGATCGTAGCATTTCTATGTTTTCGTTTAGCTCCTAAAAGCATTTCTATAATATTGACATAGCTATCACTTTAGTTCTATAATCTTTTACTTTCCTAATCTATTTTCTTCTCTCTTTTTCCTCTTCTTTTCCCTACTCTTTTTCTTTCTTTCCTCTTTTCCTCCACCCGGTCCCCTTTTCCCCCGGCCTTCGGCCGACGCCTCGGCTCCTTCTTTCTTTTCCCCACCGCCGCCTCAGCGCCTCCGCCCTCTCTCTCTTTTCTCACCGCCGCCTCGGCTCCTCCTCCGCTCCCTTCCTCTGGCTCACCCACGCGCCTCAGCTTCCTACTCCACGCCGCTGCCTCACCCCCGTGCGGCTCCTCCTCTCCTGCGCCTCTGGGCCTTGCGGCGCCGCCTGGTGGCCTCCCGGCCCGGCCGCCTCCGCCTTGCTGCTCGGCTCCTCCCCAACTCGGTGCCTCCGCCGTCCACTCCCTCTGCGCCTCCTCCTCCCTTAGCCCGGTCGGCTACTGCCGGATTCGGGGCCTATGGCCCGGATCTGGCGCTCCTCTCTCTGGTTCCACCGGATCCACGGTTGATTTCATTATTATTTCATTTTGGTTCTACACTTTGATTTGTCTATTGTGCTTTTTGGGAATCTACCTGAGGGTGGCATTGGTGGCTCCGGCGGGGCTCGAGGTCGTGCCATGCGCCGGGGGAGCATGGACTGGCCGTCGGGTGCGCGGAGTTCACCTGGCCCTATGGCGGCTTGCCTTCTCGGTAACCTCTGTTCCTATGCTCTATTTCCCTTACTTTCGGTGGTTGCTCTGCGTGATGGTTCCATGTATTCTACTGAAGATGGATGCTTATGGTTTCTATTTCAATGTGAGCTACAATGGATGAATGTAGTAGATGGATAGCGATTTTGTGGGTTTACCTGTACTGGTGATTGTGAGGAAGGTTAGGGTTTGGGGTGTGTGTCGGTCGGCTTTTCGATTCTTTGGCTTGTGGCGGCTTGCGGTTCTCCTGCCGCCGTCACGGTCGCCTTGCTCCTTCGGCTTGCCGTGCCTTCGCCTCCCTGGCCTTAGGGCTCCACTCGGTGGCTGGCTTCTCTGTTGGTCTTGGGATTGGCTGGGGAGTTTGGGGGAATGCTTACCTTGCCTTGCTGCCTCTCTGTGCCCTTTTGCTCGGTGTGGCTATTGGTATATGGCAGTGGGATATTTTGGCTGTGTTGCTATATTCTTGGCTGTGAGGGTTTGCTGGTTGGCAATGCTATCTGGGCATGCTTGCTTTGGCCGGGTGTTATCTCGGTTGCTATTGTGCTATGTGGTGAGGGCTTTGACAGGTGCCTCTCGGTTATGGTCTGGGCTTGAAAATGGGTTCTAGTATTTTGGCTTTGCCTTAGCTGATCCCTATACTCAAAACTGGTTTGTATAATAATAAAAATATCGTGTGATGAGCCTACGGTTGTGAGAGGTGCCGACTGGCCCCCGGACGGTCAGGTATCTCCGTGAACGGATTACCCCGCCCGAAGTTAATCCTTAGGGCTCTGACGGCAATTTCTACTTTTAATTATTTTCTTTTGTTCGGTCTTTTTCGGTATTACAGTTATTGGTTTGTTCACAATTAAAATAGTGGCGTGGTGGCAACTCGACGACATCTTCTAATGTATGAAATGGCCAGAATGTAATCTAGCTTCTTCTTAGCACTGATGCAAACAATCTAGTGTAACTTCTATTCTTTATTTTCCTATTGTAATAATTATGTATGAGATGGACTCGGTGTAAATTGAATCATATACTTTCTGACGGAATACCCTTATATTGCGAACTCTTAATTGTTGAGATGGTTATTGGGTTGAGATATGGAATGGTATATTTGTTGTAATTACTATTGTCCTCGTCATGTAATGCAAATTGTAGCATTTTTATTTGACCTTATATAAGTTCTAATTGGTGCTCGATGAATGTTATTGATTCTATCATATACTGATTGTAATTAATTACTGTTGTACTACGAACGGTTATATATATTCTAATTGACTTGAAAATTTCTAATTGTCGTGCAATCGTATGCTATCTGGCTCTAATCTTTACAATTGGGTCTGCGTCCTCATCGATGGAATTACGGTAATAACATATTCGTTTACCGCTCGTTGGTTTCAATTTATGCGACTACGCAGAAAATTTTAAATTCCCTCGTATTTTTAGATTCTTATTTACATAATTAATCATGCTTAACGTGGTAATTCGTTGCTTAAGGTTAATTAATGATGTGGGTTGTTACATTTTGTTCCAAAAACCCGCCCTTCGGCTAAGTTCAAATCCAACTTTTCTTTGGCCCAACCCAAGAAATGTTTAAGCGTAGGCCGAGCAGCTTTAGACGCTAGATTCTCGAATACTGGGTTATTTTTTTTATCATGGGTTATAGTTGTTATTTATAGTTTATTAATCTAATAAATAATAATTATTAAGAAAAACTTTAAATTAAAAAACATTGAACATCCAAAAGGAACGTGACCACTCACGGTCACCAATCGCGGAGCGCAGTGGACTAGCACGACGTGGATGCTTGAATTAGCGAGGAATTCTTGCGCGATGCGAGCGACAATACGGGGTGGGGAAATAAAGAAGGGTAGGCCAATGATGGTTCCTCCGCGTGAACGGTGTGGTTTATTTTCTAGAGGGAACGGTATGGTATTTTTGTTGGCCGCCAAGTGCCGCGGAAAAAGGCGCAGGAGGTGGAAAAAAAGAAAACAAAAAGGAAAGTCGGCCTAAAACCACATGGAATCGCGTGGGCCCCGCCGCACCAGGGAGGGAGAGGTGTGTTGTGAGCACGCGACTGAAATCGAGCCGCGGCCCCCACGCCCCCGTTTTCTTCCGCCCAGTCAAATACGCTCACTCAACCATAGATAACAGAACTAACCACGTTTAATTGCTGCCCAGGGATTTGGCTAATGGTCCACCATGCAAGTGTCCCCAGCTGCCTGCCTTGTTTTAGGTGACACCCAGTTTAATTTTTTAGGTGTTATTTGTACACTCCATGTAATCTTTTTAAGGATACTAGTTAGAGACCCGTGCATTACAACGGAGTCATAAAAATGGTGAGATGAAACTTACTACCTGGTCAACTTCACATAGAGATGAAGAAAGTGGAGGAGGTGGGCGGTTGGATCCTGAGAGAGAGAGGAGGAGAGAGCCGAATGGTCCAGATCAAATCGAATGGTTGTAGAGAGGGGAGAGGAGAACGTACCAACGACCACCAACTCCTCTTTATATAATAGTAGAGATACTCCATGATACTTAAACTAATACAGTGGTTACTACAATGTAATATAGAGGAATTAGTAAAACGCTTGTTCCAAAATCAAGATCTTGTTTTACGTACGAATAAACTAAGAGATTTTGTTAATTAGTTATGTAAATTGAGTTTTGTTTAATCCCAACCCAACTCACTATAAATAAATAACCCTTTTATTGTCTCAATTACAATATGGGCTAAATTTGTCCAACTTTGAGCATGACCAGATATAAAGTAGGATTCCGCTCAATCTGGATCAATACATTTCAAACCTTGTCTAAGTTGATTCATCCCACACTAGTTAGGAGAGAGATACTAGCTTCAGTATTTGGATAACCCATGAGCCATGAATACAGATCTAGATCATTCGACAACTTCACATGTAAATCCATTGAAAATAAGCCAATTTGGAGTCTTTAGAAAAGTTCATAACCAAACAAACAAAAACAAAAAGAATGCCATCATTGTATAAGCTTACTATATCATGTTTTTAGCATAGGATCACATATTTTGTTATCATCTACCTCGATGAAAATTTACACATTGCAGGAGACGTACTTCCTACTATATCATTGTCACTTTTGCTGTATCACTGTGAGCTTTACTTAAGCATGGTTCAGATAACCCTAAAAATCATAATTAGCTTGGCATAATAGTCACACCTAACAATAAAATTTCATTCATATTGAGATAGTTATACAGCCATTACTCATAAAACTATCACATGGAGCGCTATAACAAGCCAATCAGATCCTGGTGGGACCAGGCCTTGAGAGAGATATTTTGGTCATGGGCGCATTCTGTGGTACAAACAAGGGGAGGCATGCCAATACACCAACCAACTTCTCACTCCCCGTCTGCTTTGCTTTAGTCGCGTCGTATATAAAAAGCTGTGCTTACCCCGATACCTTCTCCCCCTCTTCCTTCCGCCGCACGACGACGACGACGACCCCCCAGCCGCCCGGCGAACCGCCCCCCGCCCCCAATCCATCGATCTCTAGGGTTAGGGTTTCTCCTCCAGTTCCCGAGGCCACGCGGTGCGGGTGCGGCCGCCCACGGTGTGGTCTCGCGGATTTTTCGTGAAAATTTCTGCCCCCTTCCGAGCTCAAAATCGCCGATTTCCGCTCAGTTTCTGGGTAAAAATCGACCCTTTTTTTGTTGTGATTTCCTCTTTTTCTTGGAGTTTTCCCCATTTTCCCGAGATATAAACCAGAGCTTCCTGAGGTGATTAGTGCTCTGGAGCGCGCTCGGGCTGCAGTTTTGATTTGCTAAAAAAATTTGCGATTTTTGTGCGAAATCCACCGGTTTTTTGTTCAGCGCGCGGCTCCAGAATTGAGTGAAGGTGAAGTTTTGTGCCTCCAAGTGGCCTTGGTGCTCTGATTCTTGGAACACTCGTGCGCACTCTATGAGCGCGAGGCCCGCGAATTGGGCTTCCGGCTATTTGAGCACGCTCGCGGGGTGTTTGTGTTAATGCCTCGGCTGTCCTGCAAGTCCACCGATCCCGACAGCGTCGTTTCCTCTGCGGCGGCGCGCCGCGTGCAGCCAGACACGATGAGCTGCGGCAGTGACGGGTGTAGGGATGGTGGCGGCGGCGGCAGCGAGGAGTTCAGGCGGCCGCGGCCGAGCAAGGTCGCGGCCGATGATTTGGTGGAGCCGGCACGGTGCTCGGATGCCGCAGCACCAGCGTCTTGGATTGACAAAAAGCTGCTTGTTGATCCCGAGATGCTGTTCATTGGATCCAAGATTGGGGAGGGAGCTCATGGGAGGGTCTACAAGGGGAAGTAAGTAAAGCATCTTTTAAGACATAACCGTGCCTAATGTTTGTTACGTTTATGCTCAAAGTCGTCAGTACTTGCAACAATTGCACCAAATTTGAAGTCTCTGCTCTAGGTGTCCAATCAAATGGGTGTTATGCACTACACCCTTGCAAAAAGTTTATGTATCAACCAAATAGGGGGTAAGACATACTATGAATTGATGAGTCTCAGAGGGTGCCTGGATGCTTATGGTGCATCTCACCTCAGTCAGTTAAATCGCACAGGCTGTGACTGAGATCCACTTTAGGCTTCTGATATATTTATGAGTTTAATAGGCAGAAGGACACTTTGATGGAAATATTAGTCATGATCTGTGCTGTTATCCTTCAGGACCTCCACATGATCGATGGCAATATACCTCCCAAGGATCTTAAATATGCTTGCTTCATTTAGCTATGCTAGTATGTTGTAGTCTTGTAGATATCTACAACTCCTAATGTGGTCAATGATTTTGGAGATTGTTCGACCTTGCAACTTATTCTAATACTTGCAAAGAGTTCTTCTCAATTCTTGTACGTTTCAATGTACACAACTGGTGGATATTAACAAATTGGGCTGGCATTCTTGCCTCATGAAGGAACTTTGCCATTTAACTCTTCATGTTGATGTTATATAACTATATTGTGTATCATAGTCTTTTTTTGGCCTTCATGGATACTTGTGTCCATTTTTATCAGTAATTAATTAGTTTTTTATGTGTGCTTTCGAATAGGTATGGTGATCAAATTGTAGCAATAAAGGTGCTTAACAAGGGCAGTACTGAAGAAGAAAGAGGAACCCTTGAAGCTCGTTTCATTCGAGAAGTAAATATGATGTGTAGAGTGAAACATGATAATCTTGTCAAGGTATATCCTTACCTGAATGGCACACTGCTGTGTCAAATCTGATTTTGCATTAATTTTTCTAGTTTAGTTCAGACCTAGCATAGCCATTGCTAACTATATCATCAGTTTTCTTGTGATCTTTTCTCTCACAAATTTCTGCACTTCTGTAGTTCATCGGAGCTTGCAAGGAACCGTTGATGGTGATTGTCAGTGAGCTACTACCAGGGATGTCATTGAAAAACTACTTGAACAGCATTCGGCCCAGCCAACTAGAGATCCATAGTGCAATTGGCTATGCACTCGATATAGCTCATGCAATGGAATGTCTACATTCCAATGGAATAATACACAGAGACCTGAAACCTGGTATGAATGCTTGGACTGTTTGACTTCTACACTTCCATTTATTTACCTTCAACATGTGTAGTAAGTTGCATTTCTTTTTTGTAACCAAAACTGCATTGCATATTTACCTGATATTTGATGGTCAATTGTACATTCTGTTTAAGATGTCACAACATGTTTTTTTAAGTCAGAATTAAGAAATTGGCACATGATGTATTTTTTATGCCAACGTAAGAACTTTTGTTTAATCATTAAAAAATTTTCAGTAAGATGTCTGTACATGTGATTTCTTGTCATCATGCCCCCCCCCCCCATTAATTGTAAGCACTATTGAATATTCCTGACTCCACATCCATGGTATCAGCTTTAGGCCGAGTTCTTTTTGGCTTATGGTTTCACCCAAACAAACAAACGGGACGGCTTTTCTGTTGCCGCTTCGAAGCGGATTATCGGGACAATCTTTTTGAAGTAGCATATCGATTTATCGTTGTGTTAGGGCAAAAATCCATAAGCCGCAGCCGAAAAGAACACACCCTTACTTTCTGCTCATGGTTCTACTCTCAGGTGTTCATTTTTCAGTCTCTTACTCGTTTGTTTTGCTTGCTTTTCACTTTTCAGTCTCTTGCTCTTTTGTTTTGCTTGCTTTACCTTCTAGGTTGCTCCAGTAGCCGTTGCTTTTTATAACAGCTGTTAAGTCAAGTTCTTTATGCTTTTCCAATTTCCTGATAAAAGTTCTTGTGTGCAGATAATTTGTTGCTAACTGCAAATCGTAAGAAGTTGAAGCTTACTGATTTTGGACTTGCAAGAGAAGAAACTGTGACCGAAATGATGACAGCTGAAACCGGGACATACCGATGGATGGCGCCAGAGGTCGTAAATCACTATTTTCACCAATAACTAATTATAATTAAGAAATTATGGACTGAGGCCAGAACAAAAAAGCTCACCCGTTAGTATTTTAGCCAAATTATGTTGAGGTTTCAGTCTAAAATTATACTTCGATTCGTATGCCCTGCAATAATTTACTGGCTGTAATTCCATGTCATGATTTCAGAACCTCTATACAAACTGAAATCTGGTGCTCTAGCACACAGATCTGTGTGATTACAAAGCCTGACTGATGGTCTTTCTTTATGTGATGTTGCAGTTATACAGTACTGTCACACTTCAACGTGGTGAGAAAAAGCATTACACAAATAAAGTGGACGTGTACAGCTTTGGCATTGTTCTGTGGGAATTGTTGACCAACAAAATGCCATTTGAAGGCATGTCGAATCTACAAGCTGCATATGCTGCTGCTTTTAAGGTAAGTATGAAGCAATAGCCATGTGCATGTTATGAAACTGCTATTGCTACAAAATTATAGCTCCTCCTAGAAAGTTGTCTAACAATTAAGAAATCCTGTCTCTTGAAGAGTTATGGCTCTCCTGGCTAACTTTGCAAATTATTATTGCCCATACTGGCTACAAAATAGTGATGTCTCCTTTTGGGGACAAAACTGTTATTACCATTAAACAAGTTAGTAATTCTTCTTATGTCTTGAAGTTGGGAATATATGCTATGTACTCATTTTTACAGTGCACTCACTGTGCATTCGAACTAAAAAAAGTCATGAAAAATTCCGAAATTTTTTTTTACATGTACTTTTAAACTTGTTCTATCTATGTATAAAATTTTAAGTTCAAATTTATTCTATGTTAAGGGTAACAAAAAATAGAAAAATCTGACAAATGTTAAGAGTTCAAATTTGTCAGATTTTTCTCTTTTTTGGTACTATTAATGTAGAATGAATTTGAACTTAAAATTTTATATATAGGTGGAATAAACTATGGAGTACATCCAGAATTTTTTTCGGAATTTTTTTATGACTTTTTTTAGTTTGAGTGAATGGTGAGTGCACCGTAGGGGTGAGTGCATAGCATATGTTCCTCTTCAAGTTTCAAAGACTTGCTTGGTTACCTTTAGAGCAAAGGCCAACAAATTGTAAGATGTAATGAACCATGCATTCATGCCATAAAAGGCTTTGTTTTGGATATTATGTTTCCATGGAAGTGAGTGCGTATAGATTTCACTTTCTTGTCAGTTTTTATGTCATGATGACAAGTCCATGGTACCTGCTTCAGCACATATGCATGGTTTCAAATTGCGGAAACACGTAGCAGCAGCTATTGACACTAGTTTTTTATTTTTAAGAAACAGATATTCATGGCACCGTTCAACTGGTATACATGACTGTAGCACCTTCTTTAGTTTACTCCACTTTTTCAAGGGATCTTTGAGCATGAACTCTCTTGCTGACAACAATTTCTGACATTGTTTCCAATTGCAATCTACTAATCTGATCTATATTTTCTCTTGCCTATAACAACAGCAAGTGCGCCCACCTCTCCCTGAGGAGACCCCCCAGGAGCTTGTGTTCATCGTGCAATCATGCTGGGTCGAGGATCCTGCCCTGCGACCCAGCTTCAGCCAGATCATCCGCATGCTAGATGCTTTCCTCATGACAATACCTGCACCACCCCCTTCAGAATCAGACGAAGATGCGGAATCAGAAGAAACGACGTCGTCGTTGAGCAGCAGGAGTTCCTCTGTTTCCTCGATCGTTTCTCGAGCAACAAGCAAGCTCTCGGTCGTCCGCCATCTCTTCGCCTCAAAGAAGGCAGGCAATGGGAGGACATGATGCATGTCCTGAGACGTTTTCCTTGGTGCTGTAAAGGTGTTAGCCTAGGTTATGTGTAATACAAGAGGGATCTTGTTCAGTGTAGAATAGCATTTGTATTAATGATACAAAAAGAAAGTTGAAATGCAACTTATGCAAGCTATGTATAGCTGGCAGCTGCTTCACCATTACTTGTGCAATGTTGTCTTTGAGCGATTTTCTCCTCTTGTTTTCATTACAATAATGTTTAGCCTTAGCGCCGTTTGCAATGACAACCCATGGGAATCCTGTGATCCAAGCAAACCCATGGGAATCACTGACTCGGAATTTAACAGAGGGGTAGGAGTGTAAGAGTGATCTCAATACACTCTTGGTAGATCTAGATCTTATCCTAAGAATAGTACGGCTTTGCATGATTAGAGTTGTAAATGAGTTTGCCATAGCAATGGTTCTGGAGATGAATTGTTCAGGTTTGCCTTTGTCACAAATGGGTTTTGATTATGAAAGCCTTGACACAACTGTCACAACACGTCTTTATTTATTGAGCAAAAAAAAGCGTATACACAATATAACTAAATCTTGAAGTTCTGAAACGCATTATTTCTTCGTAAATTTCACGTGAAATTTACTCCGCAATAAAATCCATTAATATTCCGGTGTTCGGAACTGGCTCTGAATGCATTGCAGTTTTCTCACTTCCTGCTAAATACGACACGCGGAAACAAAAGAATGTTACCAGCACAGCGCAGCGCACCGTTGTCTCGAGCCCAGCAAACCACCCCTCCCTTCTCCCCCACTGGACACCGGGCTCTCCAAGCTCTCTGTGACCGCCATGGCGTCTCCTCCGGGGGTCCAACGCGCGGCCTCCTCCTCGAGGGGGGCGCCATCGCCCGCGCCCTTCCCCGCCGCGACCAACTTCCCCTCCCGGCTTGCCGATTAGGATTTATTTTTTTTTCGTGTATCTAGATGAAGGTTGATAATTGTTGCTTGCCGATTCACACACCAGGAATCGGGCGTGCAGTGATGAATGGGCAGAATGGAGTGAGGCAAATCCAAGAGGAGCAGCTATGGCAGCAGAGCCATATATACAACCGTGGAACCGAGCAATACGGGCATGCTTTGTCTAGAGGGGATGAACCTGGTACCATCCCCAGGGAGATGAGGGTGGAGAATTTTAGACGTTTTTGCACTGTTGCTACCTTGAAATTCCAGAAATAGCCTCTTTGGAAACGAAATTCCAACTCTAGCCCCCACCTGACCGCACCATTTAACCGCGTCGCGACACGTGTCCAATGGTGCGGCCGGGGAGCGCACCACACCTGAGTGGTGCGGTCCCCGACCGCACCACACTCGCGCCGCCACGTGTCGCCGCGCAGGAGTGTGGTGCGGTCGGGGACCGCACCACTCGGTGTCTTTGCCGCCACATGTCGACCGCGCGGAGTGTGGTGCGGTCGGGGACCGCACCACTCAGGTGTGGTGCCGCCACGTGTCAGCACGCGGGAGTGTGGTGCGGTCGGGGACCGCACCACTCAGGTGTGGTGCGCTCCCCGGCCGCACCATTGGACACGTGTCGCGACGCGGTTAAATGGTGCGGTCAGGTGGGGCTAGAGTTGGAATTTCGTTTTCAAAGAGGCTATTTCTGGAATTTCGGGATAGCAACAATGCCAAAAACGTCCAAAATTCGAGGGTGGACAAGGGATATGGAATTATTGGGAGAAGAGAGGGAGGTCCTGCGTCTAGCTATTGGGACCTACTCAGAGCACACCTCTGATCCGTTGACGTGGGTATCTGCAAATGACTCTGTTGTTCTCTTTGGAAGTTATATTTTGTTTAGTAAAGATTACTTAGCTGTTTTACCTTCTTGATTCACTTTGTAGTCTGTAGTGTATCGAAACACTGGAGTGCAAAATTGAGACTACTACATGCTGTCAAGTACCAGTATCGCTTTGTAGGCTAATGTTATTTTCCACTAAATCATGACACTTTATAGTGCTTGTGCTTACCAACTTGTTAAATGCATTTTATTCTTTCCATGCTAGTGTTTGCCTCTGGCCTTAGATGAGTGTTGGTGATGTATAGCACCTGAATTCGTCATACCCGAATATCATGTTTGGTTGCGATAATACATAATATTTAGGGAAAAGTATTTAAACACCTCATTCATTATCTTCCTGCATCTGAACTTGTAGAGGTGTTCTGATATACGATGCAATGATTCTATCATGTGGCATTCTTGTGGAAGTAGTGGGATGCAACATATCTACAGAATGGTTTGTTCAAGGATCCTTACCGCCTGATACTTTTTCGAACTTTTGGCTCTAGTTTATTGAATGTAGCTTACAATTTATGTTTTCTGTATCCTGCGTGTTGCTACATCTGTTGATTGCTAATGTTAATACTTTCTTACCCCAAGCTTGCTATGTTCATCTTAATTACTTGGTGTGGCTTTGAAGTGTAGTGTTTTTCATTGTTACATAAACATTGCTTATGCAGCCTTTGCTCTGGCTTAAATCCAGTATGAACTACGAAGCATGACATATGTTCTTGCTTTTCTGGAGTAATAAAAGCACATTTTTAAGAACTTATATGAAATGGATCCAGTTAGATTCTTTTCCATTCATGGATTATGTTGCTCTATCAGAAGTGAGCTGATATCTGGGGTCATAAGAACTAGAGGTATTTTGTAGTCAACCATTTGCTGTCAGCATGAGTAACACATCAGGTTAAAACAGTACTGAAACAATCCTGGAAAGTGGATAGCCTGATATTACAACACTACCCAACTAGGCAGTGGCGAAGCCAGAATGAAAATGGAGGGTGATCTCAAAGGACTAAGGTGGCATTTGAATGAGCGTTAGGTTTGGGATGAAAATGCATAGATTTGGGATTTGATATAATTCTGTGTGACAAAAATGCCCTTTATAAAAAAGAAAGGAAAAAAATAGAAAGAACTTTGTTGTTTGCAACATGTAAAACCATTATATGTTTTAAGAATGACCGTGCTCTTCAAGAAGATTTCCAGTTCTCATTTACTCATCCAGTCATCCTCATCCCTCTTCTCAATCAAGAATGAAGCAAAAAGCAATAGAATGGAAGAAGAAAAGAAGACAGCATCCATACAACACAGATGATTCACTAGACTTGGAGATCAAACAAAGAAAACATTGTAATCAAAATAGGACTTCATCACCTTGCTCGTGTTAGTATCAACATCAGATAATGGCCTGGGCAGCGAGTCCAGCGACCTTGGCGGCGAGCCCAAGGGCGGTCTCAGCCAAGGGCTCCGGATCGACCATGGGAGCAGGCTTGGCGACCTCAGAAGCGCCACAACGAACTCGTCAACTACATTGGCAATGCCGCAACGGACTCATCACTGATCTTTGCAGCGGACTCTGCAGCATGCTCAGCAACAGTGGCAAGGTGGAAACGTTGGTCCCGATGCCATGCTTGATGGTGACCTCGGCACCGAGCCGACGGAGGGTGGGCTCGAGCCCAACGAAGCCTCCCCGGTGGATTCACCCCTGCAACCAGGTAAATCCCTGCTTATCATTCATGTCTACCTGTCTGTCTGCATGCACTTCCAAGTCTTCTTATAGCTGTAATATCCACCTGTCAGTCTGCATGCATTTCCATGTCGTTTTTTAGCTATAGCAGAGATATCAATGCATGTCACATATACTGATCTTGTTTAGCTTCCTTTCTGTCCTGTTAACACAAGATTTTTGTTTTTTTTAGCACATAGCCTTGCAGTTCAGGCATTTAAACACGAAGAAGAGTCAGCAAAATCATTGAAAAGAAGAGAGCACCTTGAACAGGTATATACTTTTTTCAGCTTGTTAGTTAATGTTCCAATTTTGACAACTGTAAGTGTTACATGATGTTCTTAAATCTGTTCTCTCTCTAAAATGAGGACAAATGTGGCAATGATGATCCAAATCCAACTGAGCTTTGTAGAGGTAAAAGTGTTCGGTTTCCTTTTGCTGTCTTCGACCAAGTCATAATCAAGGTATTTTTCTGTTTAGTCAACTGAGCACTCCTTTCGTTCCCTCTGTCTTTTCCCTTCAATAAGCAAAATGAGTTTCCTCTGGGCAACAAGAGGACCCCAGAACGATTTGTGGGACGTGTAGCTGTTGTGACAGCACAGTGCTTAAATGCATGGTTAGCAACAAAATAATCATCTTTTGAAACTAAACACGATGCTTATCGGTTGGCTGCGTTTAACAGGCATGTGGTGAAGAATTCAGACAATGCAGAGAGTGTGAATTTACAATACCATTCCTTGGCAAAGTTTGCTGATGCCGGCGAGTCCCCTGCTATGGTCTCAAACACTGCCCAAAATGCAAACTGGTTGTAAGGTACAAAGTAGGTCATTCCCTTGCAATCTCTGAAACACGGATTCAAATTCATGTAGAAGCTGCCGAGGATCTCAGGTGTTGCTAGTGCTAACACCCTAAATTCAGACTAGATTTTCTCCTTTCCCCCTTTTGTGTCTCCGAGAGGAGACAGTTTAATGCATCGAAGATAAAATAAATGTTTCGATAAAATAAATGTTTCGATATGTCAAGTACTAGCCAGTGCTACATCTATCATGTGCTCCTCGGCATTATCATCATAGGAGTTCCCCCCTATGAGTTTGGTAGCATCTAAGCTCCCTTGAAATGGCCTACCACAGCATCTCGATAACATGTGCTGCCAATGTCCTTGCAAAACTTTCTAGAATACCATTTCAGTGGTATACCCTATCATATTGGTGATTGGACCAGAAGTTAAATAAGGAAATACAACACCAAAAGGGTGAAAGAAACTCCTCAGTGCAGAAGTTAAATAAGGAAATACAACACCAAAAGGGTGAAAGAAACTCCTCAGTGGTAGTGATGAAAAGGATTCTATCGGCTTGGATATTTATCGGATAGTATTGAATCAGAAACGAATGCGAATTTGGTAGCTCACTACATATCGAATACGAATATGAATTCAGATTATTCGAATATCTAGGTTGGATATCCACAATATATATCCTCTATTTCAACCCAACATATTTATATGATATTTTAGTAGCATATTATACATTAATACATGAAGTCAGAGAAGGAAGTCTAGCCATAATTCCCGATCCCCAATTCCATTAACTCCATTATGTGTTTCCATTGATGTTGTGTGTATAGTTTAAGGGGTTTCATATTTTGAGGAATATTCATGATAGTATTTGTTCTGATTTGTATCCGTTTTGTATTTGTATTTGATATTATTTGTACTCATATTTGAATCTAGAGTATTTGTATGCGACGGTATACGGAATGCTTCCCGATGCCGTAGTCGTTATCTTTGATTTATATGCCCTTATTTTACCTGCCACCACCCAGAAAGAGTAAAGGACACAAGAAAGGTAAAGGAAACCTCGTGGCGCACTTGTCAGCCGTCCGATCGATCTCGTTCCAGAAGAATACGACTCCGAATCAACGGTGGCGGCTTCTGTCAGCCTTCTTGCCGTGAGCCGCTCGTATAAAAGTCTCGCTTCCCCCAAATCCAACCTCTTTTCTTTCTCTCTCCTCCTCCCACCACCCAGACAATAGAGGGAGACGGCAGCGGGGAGCCTAGCTGCTAGGGTTTTGATCTCGCCGTCGCGTGCCGCTGCCATGGAGAGGGAGCTCCTGGAGACGTTCGACGCGGCCAAGAAGGCGGCCGACGCGGCAGCCGAGGAGGACGGCTCGCCGGAGGCTGACCGCTGCCTCGACGCGCTGCGGCGACTGCGCGCCATCCGCGTCACCACCGAAGTCCTCGTATCCACGCAGGTGAGCGGCCGCCTGGATCCGAATTTGTGGTTTCGAATAAATCTGTCCATGGCTTCTCGTCGTGTCGTTTGCGGCGGATGCGTGCGGCGGCGGCAATCTTGGCGAGGAATTGGTGGGCGAAACGTGCCTTATTGCATTGAATTTGGATTCTATGTGCCGTTTGATTCGGTTGGTACGTCAAAATTTACGGGATGTCTGGGAGAGATACTGTTTTTCCCTTTTTAAGGCGACGGGTGAAGAGATGCGAAAAACTGGGCCTCTTGATTGGAATTAGAACTTGTGGGTGTCTATCGCTATTGGGGGTGGGAAGATGATGCCTTTTATCCTCCTTTTGTAGATCAGATTGATTGGTTTGTTGGAGGGTGTTCCGTGTAGGGATTTTCTGGAAGCGAGGGGAGGGTAGATGGCTGGGATTTGCAAATGCTATAGTATGGATATGTGATATGTTGCAATTGCCATTCCGAGTGGCTGAGATTAGTGAACTCCTTTCTGGTTAATAATAAAACCTGGGCTGGAAGTGATGGAATGTGAGCTGGGTGGATGGGTTATTTGTGATTTGGTCGCTGGTAATCATACTGCTTCTACTAGTTTAATCTTGATGGGGATTCTGCATTCAGTGATTGCCCAAGCATCACGTTCTAATTTTGTGTGATTAACTTTCATAGGTTGTCTACTGATGACGAGAAAGAGTGTAAACTTGTGTCTTGGTAGTGAGTGAGCTTGCATTTGATTGATTCGTGCTGTAGTGCAGGATTCTGATTTGGCAGGAGAAGCATGTGAAACATGTGATAACATATTTGTCTTATATAAAATCTTAGTTTCATAATTTCAGAAAGAAGAGTGAAAATGATGACTTCACAATTGGCTGGTCTTTGATTCAAGTGGTATTGTGAGAAGCTGACTTGGTAGGAAAAGCGTGCTGAACATAAAGAATTTAGATGTCTTAAGATGGAAGAAATTTTTGTAGCTTTAGGGAAAGCCGTGGATTACAGAAGCCTTATTCCGTATTAGAGACATAAGCTGTCACGTTCCATGCCTTTTTTTTTGAAAAGCCAGCTTCCCGTACATCTATTTGGACCATTTGCCACTCTGCTCTCAATTCTCCATTTAACCTCATCTGAAATTGTAACAGCTTCCCAACAGTTAAGGTGCCACATACTCTGCACACTTGTTAACTGTTAGCTTCCCATGGAACTTTTTACCAGCTATAGTGATATAATTTTGTTTTAGTTTTACACCTTTGTGATTTAACTAGGGAAAGTTCTCTATCATAATTTTTTTGATTGATTGGTCCGTAAGTTTTTTCCCTGCAAAAACACTACATAAGTGCCATGGGGCTAAAGAAGTAATTCTGGACCTCTGTATCTGGGGGTTCCTAAAGAGGAGCACCCATCAATTAAGGTACAGAGGTATTCTGAGCTTGAGCCAGTGAGACTCCTTTTGAGGGCCTATGCATTTATTAAAGGAACAAGCAAACTTTTCAACTATTGGGTTGGTCTTGAAAGCAACCTTGAATTTTGAAACCGTTCACTTTACAACTTTAGACTCTCAAAAACGTATAAAACACAACCCTCACCCTACACCATAATGGTTTTCGACGATGTGGCACCGGAATGGGAGCCACATGGCTGACTTGGATGCCGCGTCGAATCCTTGTTGTCAAATAGAAACGAATTATCCCTAAAAAATAGAAACAAATTAGAAAATAAAACCATCTTTTCCTATGGGTCCCACATTTTTGGGGTTTTATTTTCTAATTTGTTTCTATTTGATAGCGAGGATTGGACATGGCGTCCAAGTCAACAACGAGTAGGGGTGGCAACGGGGTGGGGGTCCCGGTGAGGCCCCCGTGGCCCCGTCTTGACCCCCGCTAGCAAGCCCCCATCCCCCACCCCGCCCCGCTAAGGTTACCGGGTGGGAGATGCCCCCCGTCCCTGGTCCCCGTGTGGAGATAAAAATTAGGTTAAATATTTTTTAAAAATAATAATATGAATTTCTTTATTAATTTATAATTATTTAGTCATATATTTTTTTCAAAATATATGTTCTAACATATAGATTCAAGTTTTAGTCAAATATACAAGAAATAGATATAATCTCTCATATTAAAAAACTATAATCTATTATTAAAAAATTATATTTATCGGGTGGGGCCTGCGGGGGAGGGCGACCCCTATCCCCGCCCCGTTCCCTCCGTGAGGGGAGATCACCCCCCGCCCCTACTCCCCATGGGGATATTCCCCACGGGGCCTGCCCCCATGGTGGGAATTGCCACCCCTAACAACGAGGCATCCATATCGGTGCCACGTCATCGAAAACCACTATGGTTTAGAGTGAGGGTTGTGTTTTAGACGGTTTTGAGAGTCTGGGGTTGTAAAGTGAACGGTTTCGAAGTTCAATGTTGATTTTTCAGACCAACCCAATAATTGAGGGTTGAAAAGTGGATTTGTTCCTTTATTAAATATGTTTGGTTGTGGGCGTGTGAAACATCTTGTGTGAATTGAATTATTAAGTAAAATTATCTTTGCACAAAAGCTTAATTTATCAACTAAATACTTTAGTATCAAACTTCTGCTTTCTCTCTTAATTGGTTACTGTTTATTTCTTTCCGCTACTTTGCCTGCAGTTCTTTTCATAGGACTAGGGAGCTTAGAACTTACACATTATCTTCTGTTTTGTCAGGTCGGCAAACGTCTTCGGTACCTTACTAAGCACCCTCACTCAGGCATACAGGCGATGGCTACAGACCTATTTGGGTACTGGAAGAAGGTTGTTCTTGAAGAAACAGGAAAGAAAAATGGTTCCTCAGAGACTGAAAGATCAAATAACTCTGCATCAAGGGTTGAGAAGGCTCAGCCCATGAAGGTTGAAAAGAACTCTGCATCAGCAAGTGTGAAGGTTGAGAAAAGAGATGTGGATGTTAGGGGTCAGAAGCCTGAGAGTGTCAAGGTTGAGAAGATTGCCAATAATGATTCCAAAGCTCAACCTGTCAAGGTAGAGAGGGTTTCAAAGGAAGTCAGTAGAACTCCTGATACAAAGAAGCCATCTTCTGTTCCAAACGGGCCCCCAAAGCTGACATCCCTTGTCAAAAGCAACGATGCTACTCGAGATAAAATCCGGGAACTTCTTGCTGATGCCTTCTCTAGGGTTTCTGGAGAGACTAGCAAGGACGACAGAGAGGAAGTAAGAGACATCTTAGATGAAGTAGATGCATGTGACCCATTCAGAGTTTCTGTGACAGTGGAGTCTGCATTGTTTGAGAGGCTGGGACGTTCCACTGGGGCTCACAAGGCAAAGTACAGATCAATAATGTTCAATCTGAGGGCTGATAACAACACTGACTTCCGGAGAAGGGTTCTCCTTGGTCAAGTGAGGCCTGAGAGACTTGTCGACATATCCCCTGAAGAGATGGCTAGTGATGCGAGGAAGCTCGAGAATAAGCAGATCAAGGAAAAGGCTCTGTTTGATTGTGAGCGTGGAGGAGCACCGAAGGCGACGACTGATCAGTTCAAGTGTGGCAGGTGTGGCCAGCGGAAGACAACTTACTATCAGCTGCAGACTCGGAGTGCTGATGAACCAATGACAACATTTGTGACATGCGTGAACTGCAACAATCACTGGAAGTTCTGCTGAGCGCCAACTTCATTCGAATTTGGCAGGCAGGTTGGTTTCCATTTTCCATATACTAGGAGGCTGTTTCATCCACCCCCTCCCTCCTCCCCCCTTCTTCCTCCTTCGGAACCTGATTTATTCAGATTGTCTACTTGACCGAATAATTGTTGTTGACTTAATTGCCATTGCCTGTTGTACCTCAGTCTTGGATGGGTGTGTGGTTCGAGTGTAACTTTTATAAGGAGATCGTGGATTGTTTTTTAAGGAAAAAAATGATGTTGCTCACATGGAGATGGAGACATGGAGTGCAATCATGGCCAGTTAGATCATAGATGATGATGATAGCCGAGAAAATCTCTGCTCCGCTTCATCTCCATTTGCATGTACCATGAAGCTTGCATTCTTTCTGTTATTGTTACCCAAAAAAGATCTTGCTTGGACAAGGAAATGTGAAAAGATGTGGCAAGATCAGAATCGCAGTCTGAAGTTGCCGTTTGTGACATGGGAATCAAAGCAAGTCTGGTGCTTTTTTAAGCTGTCCTTGTGAGAGTGATGGGCTGTTGGTCTGCCCGTATCTGGAATGTCTTGAATTTGTGTATCTTTTGTATGCAGGGAAGTGGAAATCTACTCCCAAAGGCAATCTCAAGACAGGCAGGCAGGTGCTTCCTGGTTGGCTGGTAGCAGAAATTGAATTGGCTAGTGCTACCAGAAGGAGGCCAAGACTACTCAACAACTCATCAGCTGGTGTAAGCACAGTTTGCGTCAGCATGTACGATTTACATGAGGAGGAATCTATTCTTGTGCATACTTAGGCCATGGACAACGCGGCGCTTGGGCCAAAAAACTGCCTCACCGTGGACAGTAAGACATGCAATTGAGTTGGCTGCGCTGCTTGAAGAGGAGGCTGGCGCTTGGAGCGATTCGTACGCGCAGAAAATTTTATCACAAGAATCGGCACTTGGGACGAGCGGTTGTGCATGGAATCGTTGGTGATTTAGTTAAGCCGGTCATGCTTTTGCATTTACCGAATTATAGTAAGCAGCAGTAACCCATGCAAATCAGAGTCATCATCTCGTCGTTAAGACATTTCCTGATTTCCACAAGCACCCATCGGGAAACCAACAAGCTATCAGAGCTGTCTAGGCATTTGCACGGACACCTAGCGAGCAACCTAATAACCAAAGCGATTTTCTACCCGGAAGGAATCGCGGAGCACGGAGATGTCGGAGCTCCCCTAGATGAGTCCGTCCTCGTTCCAGGTGCTCCGCCCGTGTCACACCAGCACCACCGGCTTTGCCTCCCGTAGCGGTGGCAGTCACGCGCCCGGGCGAGGGCTCGCGGACTCCTCCAGCTCACGCACTCTCGAGCAAAAGAAGCACGGATCGCGCTGCCTCTGGGCCTCCATCGAGAGGTAAGAGGGGAGGAGACGGTATTTTAGATGTATTTGCCGCTGTGTCTGAGTGCAATACCCCCACTAGTTTGTAGTGCAATGGAAATACGTTTAGATGGGCTCTTAAACTTCTCAGGCCATCTAAGCATCTGCAAAATAAATATTCCCATTGAAGATCGTGGCTTTTTATATATATACTTTGTAATGTGGCACACTGGCACTCTCTCTCTCTCTCTCTCTCTCTCTCTATAAAGGCATCTATCTAAGCATTTTTGCATTGGGTATGACCTTATAATATCGTGCCGGTTCTTCTCTTTGCAAATTGACTCCATTGCAGCGCTAACATACGGTCTTTTGTTTTTAGCTTTTAAATTTTTTTCAACTTCCCTACAGTAACTAGCTTCCAAATATAATCTCTTTTCAAAACAGGGTTTATATAAGTTAATTATAATATACACTGTAACAACTTTATTTATATCAACCAAAATCGTACGTAAGTTATTTATGCCTCCGTACTCTCTCACGGACAGCCAAAAGATATAAGTCGCATCTATAAACCGAAAAAAATACCCATGATGTCCCATCTGAATCTTGGAGTAGAGGAACATTCTAGAAGCAGCGCAAGGGCATCTCTGACATTTTCATTCAACTCAGCCCCATGTCACCGATTTTTAGGGCTACAATGCGAATCAGCGAATATGCCCAATTCAAGCTAATCCGCTAGGCGCACATCTCATCTTGCAGGCTAGCAGCCGGATGCTCAGCCATCCCCATTTCTTTCTTGGAACGGAAGCTCTGCTTTCTTGTGAATGATTATTATTCTAAATCAAAATCTGGTTTTGAAAGAAGCAAAGAACACTCATAACCAAATCTTCTTGTAGTCTCGCTCAAGCTTATTGTTCCAAGGAGGTAAGATCCGAATAATAGTTACGAACACCTTTTCTATTCTAATCAAAACCTATTACACAAAACCTTTCCCATCCCCTTCTAAGCGAAGTCCTCATAATCCCACCAAAAACTACATAGAAAGAGATATATTATGGTTCTTTTCATATTGACTTCTAAAAGATATTTTTTACAGAAAATAGTTTTTGTATAATATCTAACTTTTAAACAGAGTGTCTTTTCAAGACAAACCTACTAGTAGATTATAGTACACACTGTAATAATTTTATTTATACTAGCCAAAATTGCACATGAGTTTCTCTCTCTGTACGACTCTCTATAAATTGTTACTATTCATAAACTAAAGCCAAATGCTATCAATAAAATCCAACATAAACGGACCTTTAAGTGTCTTGTCATTCAGCAATATTTATATAATATCATGCCATAATAATAATTTGCACTATTTACACTAGATACCAACTTGAATCATCCCAACTTGCCTGCATTTCTTTCAAGAGAAGCCATAAAATCTTAGGTTATGTTTATTCTGTTTCAGTTTCTGACTTGTAGCTTTCAGAAGCCGGAATGAACACATTAGCTTATAAATTTTGTTTTTTTTTGCTCTTTTTGCTTTTCTTCTTCTTCTTTGCCTTTTCTTTTTCTTCTTTTTCATTTGCATTGTTCATGTAGGTATAACAGTATTTTTTATTTTTATTTTAATTAAATAATTCAGAAAAAATTAATAGTTACTATAGCGTAGTTTCAATCAAAACCAAACCAGAAAAAAAAACCCCGAAATAATCGGACCTTAACCCATCCATTAACCGCCTCCCATATTCCGAGAATATCCATACCCTCCGATTTCCTGGAACAGAAGATTCCTATCCTATACTGCCACGTGAAATCCCCAAACTACCCCTCGCTTCCCCCTCCTTTTAGTTCCCACCACCACCGCCCCTTCCCCTCGTTTTCCCGCTTCCACCGCAACCCCACAAGCCGCACACCGCCGCATCAACCCAGGAAACCCTAACCCTAAACCATACCCCGCGCTTTCCATCCCCACGCTCCCATGGCGGGGCGCGGAGGCTCAGTGTAGCCATCACGATCACACAGCCGTATGGATTGAGTGGGTTCGAAGGCATGGGTCCAAACCCTAGCCTGGTGGAGCTGGCCGCGGCGGCGCCGGCGCCGGCGCGGGGACGCGTGTTGCGGATCCTCGTGCGTGACTCCGACGCCACTGACTCGTCGTCGAGCGAGGACGAGGCGCCGCTGCCGCCGCAGCCGCGGAGGGAGAGGGGAAGGGGGATGGCGGGCGTGAAGCGCCGCGTGATGGAGGCGGGGAGGGAGGCGTCTGTGGCTAGGCCAGCCGTGCGGTTCCGCGGCGTTCGCCAGCGGCCGTGGGGGCGGTGGGCCGCGGAGATCCGCGACCCGCACAGCCGCCGCCGCCTGTGGCTAGGCACCTTCGACACCGCGGAGGAGGCCGCCGCCGCCTACGACGCTGCCAACATCCGCCTCCGCGGTTCCAGCGCCGCTACCAACTTCACCTCCGCCTGCTGCTGGCCGCCACCGGAGCCAGCCAAGTCGACCATCTCGCCACCTCATGTATCAGCTAAGCCGATCGCCCTGCCACCAGGACCAGTGATGCCAACCGCCCCTCCGCAGGTCGAGGAGGAGGGTGGGAGCTGTGCCGGCAAGGTGAAGGAGGAGAGCATTAGCTGTGATATTGAGGCGCACACCATGAAACCAATGTGGGCGATGATCGCTGGCAAGCGCAAGAAGCGATCAGGCTGTGGCACCCGTGTTCGTGCCTTTCATGCTGCCTCTGTTTGCGTGGAGGAAGTTCGTGGGGCCTGAGGGTCCAATTATCCGTAATTACTATCGTTAGCAGCTTTATTATTCTACTAGCACCATCTAGAACTTGGTATTGTGTAATTTTGGTTAGTATTAAACTGTTGATGTAAAAATTTATGACTTTGTGTGTGATATGGTTGGTGATGCTCTAATGCATATATGGTATTGTTGCTACCCCATAATATTTTGGTACTCTATGTGGTGTTGTATGGCGCGCATGGATGTGTAGTGGAACTGATGTGCTATATAAACTAAACCTTTTGATGTGATATGTAGTTGTGGTCTTGGATAATTAACAAACATTTGTCAACATATTGCAATAATTGATTATTAAGATTATCTTTGCAAATTCTTCTGCAAAATGTCCGTGTGTTAGCAGGTTTTTTCGGTTGTAGTATAGTAACAAAGTTAAATGCTTTGTTGGATTTGCTTTTTTTGGTTATACCGTTGTAGTATAGTTAAGTTCTTTGTCTAATGTTCCAGGTATTAACTTTGCCATGACAGGATTATATTTCCTCCCTAATCACTTAGCAGAATTTGAATCCTGATGACAACGATGTTCCATTAGTACTTGTCTATTTTGTTTTTGGTTTGATTTCTGGTATCTGCCTGCTTAACAGATACCTGTTTGAGCTGCAAAAAAATTTCTAGCTGAGGACCATGGCATCTTGTGGTCACAATTTTAGTTTCATCAACAATATTTAGTCATTAATTAATCAACATGTGCTCTTAAATCTTAGTCTGTTTTAATCTTTGGCCGTGTTAAGTTCGGGTGTTTTTCCTGTGGGCATCTAGAAATACACTGCTTTTCTTTCGGGACATTTTGTGAATGAAATCCTTCTCTTTGTATAGGTGCATATGGAACTATGCTCATGTCTTGCTTATCTGTTAGCTGCAGAGCTGGATTTGGTCTGTGCCTGAGATAATCTTTGCAGAACTTAATATGCATGTACACATCTGTAGTTATTTTTTAGTTAAGAGTCAATGGCATCTTGTTGTGGTTTTCAGATGATTCTGCATCATGGATATGCATTTCATTGCTCAGTATTTTGACTTGCGCAGGATATGGCTCTTCATAGAGCAGAGATATTTGTTTTATGGTATGGTGATTGTGCCATTGTGGGCGAGTCTAAGATGTATATGCAGTGCTGTGCTGGTATATTGGTGTTTTTCTTCACCCGTACAAAGTGAAGTGTTTTTTAGGAACTGTTGCTATACTATACAGAAGTACCTGATCCTGGAAGGGGGCCTGAACTGAACTCACTACATTTCTACTCGAGTCGGCATGTGCCCTGTAACAACATAGCTGTTGTTCCGAGTTACCCTACTCTTGGACCTGTAGTTTGTGCCCATATTGTTCTGAGCTCCCTTGCTCTGGAATTTGTTGCTATTCTATGAATCAAGAGGCAAATTCTCTTGTAAATTTCCGAATCATATTCATATTGTATCTTCATGACTCAATGCTGGCTTCGGGTTTCAAATGATGTCACAACTGCATACAGAAATATGGCTGGGTTCGTTCCAGCTTAAAGCTGGCTATGCTTGCTGTATACAGTAAATAGCTTTTAAATTGTACGTTTGTTCAAGACGGAGTCAATAGTAAAATAGCAATAAAAAAATATATTGAGTAAAGCTATGTCAGTTAAAATCGTATACAACTATTTTGCTGTATGTACTATCTCTTGTAAACAACCAGAATTTAAATATTCAAACTACAAGCTATCAACCTAAAAAAATCTACTCTATAACTTGCTTGTCAGGATCAATTAGCCTAAAAGAATCCACTGTATAGCTTGCTCGTCACCGTCATTTCTCACAAGTGCTACCGGTCGCCTTAACCAAACAAAAATCCCAGAAGGTACGTACGTTTCTGGCCAGCTGAAAGGACCTGCAGCTGTTTGCATAATGGGCTGCCAAGCCTGACACAAGCAACTATTGCCATCAGCTAAAGCCTACAGTTTAGATCCTGTCCTCTCTTCTGCAACACCATGCCGTTGGCGTTGCAAGCTTGCGATCGTTATCGCTCTCAGGACGGTGCTGCTCTCGTGTGCCCCAGGAAGCAAGCAGCATCTCATCGATACCAACTCGAAGTCTCAAGCTAAAAAAATGCCCTGAATTTAGCTGTTTCAACAATGTGGATCATACAGCGAGGATGCGAAACCACCATGAACACTACTGACATCCATGTTGGATTATTCAAAGTGTCTGCAACCGAACCGAATACCATAAGGTACAAGCAGATGATCCTTATACCTTTTTATTTTCGCAGATCCATGATGTAAAAGGATATAATACAAGGTTAATAAAACACCTAAAGGAGTAAAAAGGAAAATGAAAAAAAAAAAGCTCACATGCTCAGGCCTGTCTTTTGTTATGGAGATCACCTACCATAGCACCACATACTAGGGTTAACAGTCAATAACAAATAAAACGAATGCTCTCTACAACAACCAAGCTGGATCAACCCGACGATCCAGGACTATTGCCATTGTCCCAGCAGTTTCGTCTGTCTGAAGGAGAAAACCCAACTCAACCAGACTCATACAGTGAAGGTGCATTGCTTCCTTCACACACGCCCATGGCAAACATCGCCCGAAGGCATGGCATCCTTTAGGCGCATAAGGCACCTGGAGGCATGGCATCCTTTAGGCGCATAAGGCACCTGGACACTATCAGTAAGGGCGGGTCTAGTTGCTTCTCTACTGGCCTGTTTTCGCACGTTTCATACCACCGTTACTGAATGGAGACACACTCCCAGGATGAGGGCTGTCCTCTCTCAAGGATGAGTTTAGCATCGCCAGCTCCCTGAGCTGTTGCCTTTTGTAGAAATCCTGCGACTCATCCTGCAGCAAAAACCAATATGGCTCTGTAAATCAGGCATATGTGGAGTTCATTTATAAATACAAGGAATTCCTGGAGAAGCGAGAAGCAATGATATATGTACAATCGTACACAAAGTTCAGGATAGAACATGCGGGGAAAAAAATGAAAATGGACTTCCACAAAAAAAAAGAGAAAATCAATTAAGATAGAGATCGGTAAATGATAATCAAAATTCAAGAAAAAGCGTTATCTGCTAGGTGAGGGCTAGCTTTAGGGAAGCTGGAGGCAATATTTTTCCACGGATTTTGACATTATTCATTTTTTTAAAAAGCACTTTCATGGTATCAAACCATAACATGGCTAATTGGCTATTTCCTTGGCTTTCTCCAGAAATCAATCAGATTCCCACTGAGTTGGCTC
The DNA here is from genome assembly GCA_036346575.1 of Dendrocalamus sinicus. Classification (NCBI taxonomy): domain Eukaryota; kingdom Viridiplantae; phylum Streptophyta; class Magnoliopsida; order Poales; family Poaceae; genus Dendrocalamus; species Dendrocalamus sinicus. The sequence continues at coordinate 30,931,050 of CM070649.1, read as the reverse complement.
TGGAGACTAGCACAAAGAGCCTAGCCTGCACAAATTCTCAATGTTCAGGCTACAAATAGGTTCCAGCGGGCAGCAGAAAGGGGGTTCACGTAATAATCTTGCAGAAACAATATATATATGCATGTGGACAAATTAATAGGGTGAATACTAATCAGTAATCACTCACCACTGGTTTTAGTAATTCTTCTATAATTTCCTGTGCCTGTCTCAATCTTGCATCAATGATACTGGCTGGGAACTCAGCCTCTATCAAGATATGTAGCGGATCACTCAGATGTTCGTAGCCTGGTTTTCCTCGCAGTTTGTCCTCCTTCAAGAAACATGAAAGCAAAGAAGTAAACTTAAGTTCTATGAAAGGTATCAAGAGGGGAAAAAAGAGCAATGGAAACTAAAGGTATGAGCTAAGCAGGATCAAATAAGAGATAAGAGGAACACTAATTTATGCTAGTGAGACCCAAAAAACATTGACAGGTAAACTGGACAGAATAGAAATATATTGGCAGCAGTGTAAAAATAATAGTTATTATGGAGAGAAACTCTTAGCCATGGTAAAAAAAGGAGACTACATTCAGGACAAGACACGGTGTTTGGACATGAACACATTGAGTTCAAAAAAAAAATCAAGTAGCGAGTTGAAGGTTCCTGAACAACATTTGCCCACAAAAGTTAGAACACACAATCCAATACTATGATCATGAACATGTCGTGGCATAAAAAGCATGGTGATAGATCCCTTGCATTCGAAGACAATTCCAAGAGACTTACTAAACTTACTGAGCAACCAACAGGAGTTTAACCCACAAATTTGCAGACTTAGCAATAATTTAATAATGTAAAATGCTAAAGAAAAATTAGATTGCTATAACTACATGTTAGCATACTAATAACCAATAGCTCAAAAAGCAATAGTATTTCAATTTAAGTGGATGCAAATCGAACATTGTAAACTTTTGTTACCTTCCCTGGATCTTTGATGGAACCCTTTCCTCTAATGAAAACACGACAGCCAGTGGATGCTTCTACCCGCTTTAGAGAATTACCTCTAGGTCCTAGAATGCGCCCCACAAAATTGAACTGGGGTGAAAGTGAAAATTATATCAACAGAGAGATTAAAACAACTCAAGAATTATTCTGTGTGAACTTCAAGAGAAACTGCGCAAGTTGGAGGAGGCATACATTCGGATAAGTATCAACTGGGACCTCCAAACGTAGAATCTTCTTTATGACATGAGAGCTAGGGCTTGGTGGCGCTCCTTGCCAGTCCATACTGGTTCCTTGAGGAAAACTTAATCTCTTTCGCATAGTTCAAAAAGGCAAACACAAATGCTTTATCAGTATTTTTGTCAAAAAAAAAACATTTCGATGCATATGCACAACATGAATAGCGGTCAATCTTTTCTCCCCCAATAAATCACATCTGCATGGTATTATCATAGTAGAACACTACGCCTCCGAAATCTATCACATAAGCATGTATGGAGTTCATTTGTACAGACAATAATGGCTATAACTCCCGGGGTGGAAGCACATCACTTCTGGAGTACGAAAGTCTAAAAGAGTGATCTATTGGATTGCAAATAAGTTTTGTTGAATGCATACCTCTTGGTGCAGTCCACTCCAAGGACTGAACCCGTTGCCAGGGAGATTAGACCTGGGGTTTGGTGAAGACATCGGACTAGGGCTTCTGTACCGATGCCTGTCAAAATCGCTAAATCCATGGTTCTGGGCAATGCTTGATACCCGCATAATTTCTGAGTAGCATAAATGCCAGAAGAGAGTTTAGATAAAAAAAATGGATAAGTTGTTGATTAGGATCAGAATTCTAGACAGTGCTATTAAGTTTTAGTCAGGATCAAGACAAGAAATGATCATACAATGGATAAACATTGACAGGAGAAAGGCAGATATCGAAAAGCACATGCACATAGAACCAAACCCAACATAATTTATATAACATTAGCAATAACTTAGTCATATAAACCATTTGTATGATACACTTATCCAATAGGCCTACAATATACAGGTAGCAGGAGGGTACCAATAACATTGAAGTGTGATGCAACTGATGCAAGTTTTGATCCAACATCACCACTTAGGAACTTACAATAGAACAATTATTGATGATATCATTCTTACAATAGATCAATTATTGATGATACCATTAAAGAAGATAGTGAATTCTTCAAGGCACAATGTGACGATAAAGAAAGTCCTATAAGTCATGGTCTAACAATATGTACTGCCCACAAATAACAGTCATCTGACAGAGCAAGATAACCAAGATCAAAATAACAGAGTCATACTATAAATCAAAAGATCTCACCTTGGCTCAACAGCTTGCTGCATATGGGCAGCACCTGCATGAAAGGCCCCAGCTTCTGGTGTTCGGCGAGCAACTCGGCCAAGTATTGACTGCAAGAAACCAAGAATTGTGCAACAATCACAATATCACCATTCATCAAGCAAACCAAACAAAAAAAGGAGGATACGATAAACAAGCAATCTTGGCGTCAAGAATTGCCCAAGAAACAATCCAAGAAAGAGAAGAAAAAAATCCACGCGCGGTTCTACCTATCAGCATCCGGGTTGCTTCTAATCTGAGGGGAGAGGTTCCTCGCAGGGGAGAACCCCTGGTTGTAGAGCCCCGACATGGCGGCGGCCCTGCGGAGAGAAGGCTGCACCCGAGGCTGTGCCCAAGAGGAAGAAGCGAGAAATAAAGGGAAGGAGAGGAGAGGAGATGGTGTGCGCGGTGTGGGGTGGTAGGAAGAGAGGAGGTAAAAAGGCTCGCTGCTTTAGGGTGCAGCCTGCAGCGGCAGCGGCCAGCGTAGGGGGAGGAGAGGGACGAGCTGGCAGCCGCTGCCTCTCTGGAAACCCTTTTTCGCTTTCAAGAGGTAGCCTTGGGTTGCTCGGTCTCTCGTGTCTGAAGGTTGCAACTCGCCAACACGACACCCATTGGAAATTTTGATCAAGAACCACAAAACAATGAAAGGAAAACGATGGGAGAAATATGATATTTATTATTTTTGTGAGTCACGTCGTGTCTATGTCTATAGCATAATAATACCATAGTTCTATGGTATGATCATTGCTATATATGTCGTAGCGTGATTTTTAACTGTTTGAACTGATGTCTTGATCTACATTTAGTGTATGTCTTTGCACATGGTATTAGATATAAAAAGTTCATATCAAACATTTTTGTTGCCATACATTAGGAGCTTTATTTTAATATCTATGGCCTAGAAGTTCGACTACATGAGTAACTGATAGATAAATGTCGTTATTCAAGCTTACATGGTGTACAATTATATGTATATGTGAAGTAGTCATCGTGGCATACAAACTTTGTCGTCACAAGGAAAATGATGCCTTTTGTATTTATCGTGTGACCAATTCATTTGTTGCATACACACACTCCCACTTCTAATATACCCTATTGATGGTGTTATTATACATCTTTATCTATTTGAGCATACTCTCGTAACAATTATAAGATGATTCAAAATGAGCTCCATGAAAATTTTCATCAAAGTCTATTTTTTATAGCATAATTTATATATGTACTTCTTTTAAACATGGAAAAGTGTATATAGTAAAAATAAAAGATTCTGATGAAAACTTTTCCGCCAAGTCGTATTGAAGTATCTTAGAATTAGCATTTAAGTATACCGAAAATGATAAAGAGGTATAAAGTAGACGTTTAAGTGGTATATTGAAAGTGAGAGTATGTACTCCCAGCCTCCCAGGAGTATCGAAAAGGCTATATATATATATATAACAATAATAATAATAAAACTATATTTATTTGTATAGCCAAAATAGGAATTTCGCTAATTTCTCATGGTTAGCATTTCTTAATAATTTCTAGCACCTAGATCCTCATCCATGTTTATATTGTCAAACTTTCACTAATGTTATTTTTATATCGCTAAATCAGCAAGATTTAAAAGCTGATCTTATTTTCCCCTTGTTATTGCAAGAATGTTCAATGTGGAGGTTTCAATAGCTAGAAGAAACTATAGTTTCTTGGCTGAATGTTCTCAAAATGGAGATCGGAAGGAGTTGACATATCAGCACGAGACCTATGATGTTGGCCCCTCATAAGTGTGATATACCTGGCAATTTTCGACAAGCCAAATCCTCATGCTACTCTTTCCAAACTGTCCATTTTGTCATTAGAGTCCATTCCAATCTCCCCTTTTTCTCCGACTTAACTCTTCATCCAACATGTAGGAGTTTCTGATAATTCAATTTTGGCTGTCAAGCATTTAGTGGTATGGACCCAGGTGACCGGGTGTATCTAGGTTCTTTAACTGTATTTGTTCAAGCAGGCGATAGGAACACTTTCTAATTACTATTTTAACCAATTGTGTAGAGGCCCACAAAATGGCTCGGTATTGTGTTTTTTTTCCCTCTGCAAAATGTGTCGGTGGCTAGTGAGCAGAGCAGAACATTGCTGTCGCTATCATTACACAACAGGAGGATCGATCCCAGCTGTAGTGTAGAGTAGCGCCTTAGAGCTAGTACGCAGCCATAGTGTGGTCTGTTTGATATGGCTGCGGTTTATGATTTTTGGCTGAAATTTTTAAATTTTAGTTGTTTGCGATAGAGATTATAGAGAGAGAGATACTTATTTGTAATTCTGGTTGATATAGATGTTAGGCTTTTAACGTATGCTACAATTAACTTGTAGATCCCATCTTAAGAAAATACTACATTTGAAAGTTAGGTACTATAGTAAAAACCAAAAATCGCTTTTCAAAGCCGCAAAAAACAGCCCCATATACTGTTTTCCAGACAATCGATAACGATAAATGGTACCACGCTAGATTGAACGCTACGGTAAACATCAAGGATTCGTTTGGAAGATTTTTTTAATAAGAATTTCATAGAAACTAGAGCATAGGGTGACTGAAAAATTACTTCCCTTTAACTTCCATGCATTGTCCTTATGTTCCAAATGGGTTGTGATAACTGCTGTAACATTTTGTTTTTGCCACTTTACGATCGAAGCTTGCCTCCAATAAGCCTCACTGTAATTTCAAAGAATATTGAGAAAATAAGTAATACTTTTATTTGCAAAATAATGGACGCTCACCTATAATAGTAGAACAAAAGATATCCTTAAGATATTAAACCAATTACTGACGACAATTGGCTCTTGAAAAGCATGCACCAAACAGTAAATCCTTATCAACCATATGATCTTAGCAATTATGTACATTCAGGGTAGATGAATATACTCACCATGTTCTCTATTCTTTCTAAGCTATCATCATCTACGGATGAATCAAACTAACGATGCAAAAGGGCGCATTAATGCCTTCTTTTTCCCTTGATAAAATAGGAGAAATGTACTATATAATCATAATTAACTATGTACGTAATTGCGGACCACACTAGCCAAGGGACAATGTTAAGTGCCCCTAAGAGAAAACGACAGGTGCTCGAGCCAATGAAAAAACACTGGCAATCAACTACTGTGATAAATTGCTTTTTCCAGGAATCCTGTGGGTTGTGCTGTGATCTGGTTATCAGACTCTCTCTCTCTCCCCTCTCCCTCTCCTCTCCTGAGTCAGTATGCTTGAAGTGAATGTACCTCTTTGTTGTCTCTGCAGCTTAATTTGATTTGTTTTATGCATTGTCTATGTGCTCGATTTGGTAGACAGGTGAACTTGGAGTGCCTGGTAAGTCAGTAAAAGTTCATGAGGTAAACATCCTTATTTTGCCCTTTTCCCTGAAGGCCTGAAGAAACCAAGTAAGCTGGATGCTCTGATCCGGGCGTCAACTTTTCTGTGTTGGCCCTTTTCAGTTATCGCTTTACTCATCAGGCTTCACATGCGTCCTGCAGTCTCATGCATGCTCTGTTTTTATGCCATAATTCAGGAAAGAGAGAGAGAGAAGGTAAGCTCCTTGTAACATCGATCTGGAATGGTGTCAAGATTTAAATAGGACAGTAAGATATAACAGTAGCTAGTTAAGCTACTAACGAGGTACTATATGGGAATGCGATAACATGTCAGCAAGTACCAAGTTCCACAAACCGCAGTGTCAAAACAAAGGCAAAAATTAATGTGCAGGAAGGAACAGTTGCACACGTTCACCATTCTGTATTTTCTGTTGATGCTTGCACTCGCCAATCGCCATATCTGTACATGAAAAATGCTAACCGATGAGAAGGTTTTGTGCAAAATCTTTCAATAAATGAATGAACATACACACGTCGTACAGACATAAAATAGATCTTCTTCGAGCATACGAGCAGTACATACGGACATATATTTTTTACTCTTGGGTGGACATCCTCCCACATCATCCGCCGTCCAATCTGCATCGAGATCTGTACATTTGGGAATACACTAGAAATATGCCCCCACCTCCACATCATCCACCGTCCAATCTGCATCGAGATGGAATATACTAGAAATATGCCCCGACCTCTCCATGTGTGCACGGATCTTAACGAAAATTCAACGGTAGACAGCGTGAGAGGACGTTCACCCAAGAGGAAAATTGCTTTTCCTCCGTGCGTGCAACACATCGTCAATCAACAGCGCCACAAAATTTAAATAAACAAGTAACTGTCGTATCATGGCATATCATATCACTGCCATTGGTGCAGCATAGTGATCACTAATGTTTGCCATGCAGTGCATAGTACCACCTTTTCCCATTGAATACAGCATCCTCAGTTTCTGAAACCACATGTATTTAGCAACGGGATGTGCTTAATTGGTACCCAAGTAAACCATTCGCGGACATGAGAATCAAGTGGACCAATGAGCAATGATCTAGCAAGTCGAAGAGGAGCCAAGGCCAAGAGCACATTGCAGCCAGGATCGATCCGACCAAACACACAGCTATAACACGCATGTAGCAGCAGAGGTAGTAGATTCACATTTGCATAGCACACGGAGCATAGGATTCCCTCTTGGCTGGAGACGGGTGTGAACGCCACCAGGAGGCAGCGCACGTTGGGCACAGGCAGGCGCTGCGTTGCAATGCATTGCATACACCACCACTACACCATGCTGCCCCTCGTGGGGGCAAGCTGGTCCGTCTCTTGTACCTAAGGACGGATTAAGCACCATGACAACCTAAGCTCCAGCCGAGTGTATAGAATATTTATCAGTGTAAAATATATGGTAACTTCAGATATAATTTTTCCTTCTCGTTCAGGTAATAGTGGGTTCTAGCTCCCTGTTGACTGATGCGTGATGAAAACATAGACCCGTTATACCAGTACAGTGATGCAGGCGTAGCTACACGTATGGGTCACTCCCATCGATCCCAAGCACACGTGCGGCGCAGGCAGGATGCATGTGTCCACCACCTACCGCGCCTGCCTCGCCGGTCTCTCGTGCACATGACAGCGTAATTGCTGCATGCCTCTTGCTCATGCATCGAATACGTACGTACGGCCTCTGCCTCCTGGCTGCTGCATCTCCCTCCATTGCAACGCTCCAAGAACGACGCGACAAAGATATCTACCCCTGTACCTTCCCTGCCGTCTTTGTGTTGTGTCCCCTGCGTGTGATCGATGCGGTGCCGTGCAGTGCAGAGCATCCAATTATCCTCTGCCTCGATCGATCTCCAATTCGTTCTTACCGGCCGTTGGAAGTGATTGACCGCGGCCGGTCGATCGATCTACACGGCGATCGAGCAGAGCAATTTACTACGGACAGTGGTAGAACGGGCGGTGGCGTTTAGTTACGTCTGCTTAGAAACAAAGTTTGACTCATGCAAGTATGCAACATGTGGTAAAATGCAAGCATGCATGCAGCCTTTCGTCTTGGAACTGCAGGCGATGTGAGGCCATCGCGTCAGGATTCAGGAGGAGAGCTCAAAGAACAGCATTAATTTGCTGCTAGCTAGCTAGCTGCTGAGACATTCTGCAATGATGTTTTTTTGGCTGCGAACTCCGTCTCCATCTCATCCTCTCCTCACTCTACGATGGCCTATGCATAAGAACAGCGCCGTCACGGTGACGCTGATGCCGACCGCACTCGTCGGTCGTCGGCGGTGAAGGCACCTTGCTAGCTTGTGCGTGGCCGTCCCCGGCCGTGGCGTGGGTGCGCTGCATTCGTCGCCTGCGTCGGACGAGATTTCGGTGGCGCCGGCTTGATGTCGAGGTGAGCGACGCCGCCGGCGAGGCTCTGCCTTCATAAGCGAACCGTCGTGGCGGCGGAGGTGCTCGAGGAGGCGGCCCTCCTCCCCACGTCTCTGTGAACCGGCCGATCACATATAAGCGGCCCGGATGGATCCGAGGAGACCCCCCGAGAATTGGATCGCGCTTAGGCTTCCCTTGGGGATCAATCCCGGATCACTGGACACCGTCGGATCTCGCATCGGCGGCTCGTATGGATCGTAATACAGGGTTGGAGCCTTGGACGTACGTTTTTCGTAAGAGGCCTTCCATTTACTCGTATTATCATTAAGACCCGCGAAAAGCGGATCCCGTCCCCTCCTCGGTCCACGGAGACACGGACCCCGGCGACCTCCCGGATGCCGACCGCCGGAATGAGGCGGAGCTCCAGCGAGCGGCGGGGCGTCAGCATCGGAGCAGTTTCTGGCTTTCTGCGCAGGAACTCAGCGTTGGCGGCGCCTGGTGCCGCAGGGGCGTAGAGCGCGTGTTGTGCTTGGTTCTTCTTGCGTTTGACCAAGCAGCTGCTCCTTTTCTCCTCCGTTGTCGACAACGTTGGCTTCGATGGGGGGGATACAGATGGGAATACACACATCGGAACAGGGAAGCCGCATTCTGCACGGAGGCGAAGGAGGGCAACGGCAATGGCGAATTTTCCGGCGACGCATTTCGTTCTCTCTTCTTCTGCAGCTTCTTGTGCGGCTGTCCTCCTCTCTTTCCTCTGTCGCGTCGGTCATCTCAGTGAATTCAAGCTGTTAAAGCTGAAAACTTTCGCCGTTTTGACTGGCTCTGATCAATCAAGCGTCTCCAGGACATCACCGTGCCAAAGATCACAATCCAGAATATGCGAAGACTGAAGAGGATCATAACCTAAATGCTACGTTACGTACACGGGATGAATGATGATGGTCATACGCTACACATTTCTGCAGAGCTTCGATCGAACAAGGAATAGTCTGCAATCTGAACGATATACACTAAATCGTGCAGACTGAAACACTCACGACCCACGCCTTCAGAAGCAACATTCCACACATGTTTTACCACGTCAAAGCAGTTCTGCTGCTTCTACCAGGCCTGTGAAACCAACGGCAATGGAGGTGATTCCGATGCCTGTGATACAACCCAGGCATATCAGCTCAAGGTCTGTGAGCTCTTCCTAATTGCTTAGATGCTTCAAAGCACAGTCAGCCAGCGTCAACCAACTTTAAAAAAAAGCTGATGTCAAATTAGTCTCTTCCTTGATTAAAGTTTTTTTTGTTAGAGGGAGGGAGGAAGATCTATCGTAAGGATGTCAAGAGTTCGAAAATACCAAAAAAAATATTGCGCTTGTCAAAGTCAGGTATTCTTCCTCGAAAAAATTACTAGTGTTCTACGACAAAAGAAAATAAAACTGAAAACCGTAAAAAACTTTGTCAGAAGTGGGATTTGAACCCACGCCCTCGTTAGAGGACCAGAACTTGAGTCTGGCGCCTTAGACCACTCGGCCATCCTGACCTTGTTGTTCCCGTTTTAGTAAAATATGATTAGGTTCTGATATACTGCACGGCAGCTCTTCAATACACCACATAACATAGTGAAAGTAGACATTTGAAAATCATACAGCCAAACACCTAACTGCAGTGTAAATTTTCATCAGAGATATCATATATAGATAGTTTTTCCCTTCTAGAGAAGATTTGCCGTTTCTTAACAACATTTGTGAACACGTGTACAATTAGAAGTTCAGTACGTCCTCATTGCCTTTGCCCTAGCCTTCGTAGTCTTTATCCTTCCATGCATCAGCAGCTGTGTGGTCAGCCCAGGCAGAAGTGCCTTCCGCTGATCTGGAGGCCTGTTAAGTTTAGGAACGCGTTTCCCATGCCTCATTGCCACTATCCTTCCGCGGGCATCAATACCAAACAATCGGTGATCAAAGCTTGAACTCTCTACAATATGTTTGACAAAGTAATGCATATTTCAAAGGTATTTTCAGACAAATCCATCCAAAATTTCAGCATTAGTTTGACTTGCTCGAGAAATTTGACTCGAAAGGCTGAACCCTTGCAAAGTAGATAAGACTGCAATTCCTTCGCATGTTTTAGGTACACAAAACTAGATGGCTTATGCATTGGCAGCTTAAAACTGCCACTCGAAAAAATCGCAAGCATAAGAGAAATGTAAAAAGTTGCAAGCGTATATACTTTGCACATGAATACTTGTCTTCATCTATCTAGATTGTAGACACGACAAAGAACACTACAATTCTGTTGTTGGAGTGATGTTAGACTATTGAGTTTCATGCACTAGCCAGTTCACCCAAAAACTTAAGTTGGTGAGGGAAAATGGACAATTCACTTATACTTCAACACCTCCCCTCACGTATAGGCCCTGTTTGGATACGCTTATCTGAGAATCGATTTTAATTTGATCAAGATTTTCTGATAAGTCGCGATCTGAAGAATCTGCGATCTGAATAATCTGAATAATCCTGATGGAGCTTGCGGTACAGGATTTTGGATTCTCAGTGCAAATGCTGATTTTTCCCACCGCGGCGGTTGAAATAATCAAAAAATAATCAAAGTGTTTGGGTGGAATTCTCGCTTAATTCTACCCAGAATCGGATTTTAAGCGTATCCAAACAGGGCCATAGGCTCTCTTAGGCCTAATACGTGGAATAGAAGTGGACTGTAATTAATTTTTTTAATTGCGTCAGCCAGGTCTTGAACTTGAGACCTCTTGGCTCTGACACCATATTGAGTTTCATGCATCAACCAATTTGCCCAAAAGCTTAAGCTGATAAGAAAGAGATGCACAATTCACTTATACTTCAACTAACTAGGAGTATACATTCACATCTCCAATTCATCATCGAGCATTCAAGTCACATTTTTAAGCATATTAACATGCATTCTTATCTGAAAATCCTAAATTTCTAATTGCTCCCTCACGAACTGCAAACCATTTCCCCGTAAAAAAACAGCATCCCCTTCTTAGTTCTCATTGCTGTATCAACTACAACTACAACGCTGCAATGTCGCGTAGGTTAATTAAATAGGGAGGGGAAAACGACTCCTTCACCGGCGCAGAGGGAGAGGAGAGGCGAGACGGGCGCGAGGCCGGAGAAGGAACCAAGGCAGCCGGCCGTCGCTGATGAGGCGATCGGTCCCGATCTTCCGATAGGATGATAACTATCGATTTTGGTGGAAATGACTCTTGCGATCCGACTACAACCGTACGACGTCGTTTGCGTATTAGCAATCGCTGAACCAACCCCAAGATATTATCAACCGTGCTAAGAACGCGGTTGACCTGACCACGAAGATCTATTCCTACATGCAACCGAAAAACACGCAAGAACAAGATAACAAGCAATCTGAAATTGCAAATATATAAATTGAGATCAAAAGGTGGGATTCCGAAGGCTGTCTTGATTGGTGGTCGTCCGACACAGCTGAAGAACAGAAGTTTGCATAATGGCTAAACTTAAACTCAATGAAATCCAAGTCCTAGCAACGGAGGCGGCGGCTCCTATATAGGGAGAACGACTAGAGGTGGCGTCCAAGTACACGCCCTAGGGTTACAAGGCCCATGGGCCCAAGTGGTGGTGGCGCAGCACCCTTTTTGACTCGAACTCAGAAAATAATGTGGACTCTTTTGATGATTGCGGTTGGCTCAGATGGAATTTGAAGATGAGGTTGTATCTATTGGAAAGTAGACTTCATAAGCTTTCCATGAAGTACAAGAACGTCCCAAACGGAGTCCGTATGAGGAAGTTATGTCCATTTAAACTTGCACCATTGCAGCAGTCCGACTTCGATTCTAGTACGTGTCCAATACGGACTCTTTTGATGATTGCAGCCGTCTCGGATATAATTTGAAGATGGGGTTGAATACTTTAGAAAGTAGACTTGATAAGCTTTCCATCAAGTCCAAGAACGTCCCAAACGGAGTCCGTATGAGAAAGTTACGTCCGTTTAAACTTGCACCATTGCAGCAGTCCGAATCCGATTTCAGTACGTACCAAATATGGACTCTTTTGATGATTGCAGTGCGCACATAAGGAATTTAGAGGTGATACCAGATCCATTGGAAAGAGGATGAGAAAATCTTTGCAACAAGTACTCGTGGACCTCAAACGGACTTCATATGTGAAAGTTATGCACATTTGAAGTTGGGCTTGTCAGGCTGAATCCGAATTGATCTGGAGGCCGAATTGGATTACAAAACGTGTCCATCTTGAACTCTTGCTTGAATTGGTGTAAAAGTCACGTGGTGCTGTAAAAATATATATTTTCATCATTAGGTAGCCTCATATTCTCATTTAAAATATGTTGAGGCTGAAGAAACGAATTCACCTTTAGTTCAATCTTGATATTGGGCGCTATGTGTTTATGGCGTGGTCACATCGCCTAGCCTTATGGACCGCACTAAAGAAGCGATTCAAGAAGTTTAAATGCACCATTCTTTCTTTGGCAGAGTAGGAATGGATCCAACTCAGATTTGTTGACTTCAAGACGATTGGGGAGTATAACTCTGTTCTGCATAGAATTTGTACCAATTTTCAACTCTGTGGCAAATAAATCACAGATGAGCAAAAAATTGAGAAGAACCTCTCAACCTTCTATTGCAGTGCAGTATACATGCAACTATCATAAAGACGGCTATAAAAAATATGCTAAATTAATTGATATTATGCAGGTTACATAGGCTCAGAATAAAGTGTCCATATCTTACCTAAACTACTACTGCCACTTCTTATGCTGCTAATGATATCAAAATGCTTAATTCTCTCAGCAAAGAACTACTATATTTCAGTTACCAATAGTAATAAATGATATCGTCACCGAATCATCAAATCAGCAGAGTCCACACACGAAGAATCTCTCACGAGAATCCAGAGTTGTTAAGGTTGGTGTTAAATTTTGATGTAAACTGGGAAAACAGTGAATGGCCAGTGAACTCTTACTCTTTCATTGATCATTGTATGTATTTATACATGTCCGCATGCGGACGCCATGGATGTGCGATGTAATCGCCCCATGGAGCCGTTGCCGGATGAAAAGAAAAATGGAATGCGACGGTTGTCCGGATGAGATCATCTGTTTAAACTTCTTAAGTCGTAACACTCCCCCTTGATCGAATCCATCTTTGAGATCAATGAATAGTATTAATCTTCTAAAAAAATCCTGTAGGATAAAAACGAGGAGATATATTTGATAGATACGTTGTTAAAAACTCCTTTAAACCCAATGGGAAAAATAAGGAGAAATTGATACAACATATAATGAGTATTGTCTCATTGTAAACTCATATGAGAAAAACCTTTGCAGGAGAAAACTCATAGATAGTTTAGAGGACAATATATGTCATTGATATCTCCTAAAAAACCTCGATGGGAAAAATAGGAAATATGACATATGCTTATGCTAATATTGTCTCATTGAAAACTTTATATGAGAAACCTTTTGAGTAAAACTCATACAAAGAAAAAGAGTGCAATATGATGCTTTGGACAGAGTAACATTTAGGAGATTTCTCCCCCTGAATCTTGCAAATCTCGAAGTCGTCGCATACCAATTCCTTGAACACATTTCTGGAACGAGGAAGCTGGTAAGGACTTAGTAAATAAATCAGCGAGGTTATCACATGATTTGGTTTGCAAGATGTTTATTTCACCCATTTGTTTTAACTCATGGGGGTAAAACAACTTAGGAGAAATATGCTTGGTTATGTTGCTCTTGATGTAGCTGTCTCCATCCATGTAACACAAGCGAATTATCTTCATAGATAATAGTTGGTGAATCGATGGCACCAATGCCACACGATTGTTGTATGTGGTTAATCACTCTGCGAAGCCAAACACATTCGCGTGATGCCTCATATAGTGCAATTATTTCGAGTGATTTGTTGAGGTAGCCACCGAGTCTGCTTTGTAGACTTCCATGAAATGGCCGTTCCTCCGTGCAAGAACACAAAACCATGCAGGATCGCCATTATGGGGATCGGATAAATAGCCGCATCGGTGTATCCAATCGATTAGGATCTGGTTCCTTTGGAAAAATAATCCAAGATCTCTTGTACCATTAACATATCCGAGGATATGTTTTACTCCCGCCCAATGCCGTTTGGTAGGAGCGGCGCTATGTCGAGCTAGCAAATTCACTGCAAATGCAATATCGGGCTGGTGCAATTTGCAAGATACATTAGCGCTCAATGACACTGAGATAAGGATAATGAGATCCTGAATCTCTTCTCCATCATCCTCGTGGTCTGAATTGATCGATCTCCATTTCTAGAGATCGAACAACCATAGGAGTTTTGGATGGATGTGATTTGTCCATATTGAATTTCTCCAATATTTTACGGATATATCTGATTGATGCACTAAAATTCCAGTGGGAAGATGCTCAAGTTGTAAACCTAAGCAAAATTTGGTTTGGCCCAAATCTTTCATTTCAAACTCCGTCTTTAGATGATTGCGTGCTTCATCAATATCTTGTGGGTTGCCGATGATATTTAAATCATCAACATATCTCGATATGATGCAAAATCCCGTTTGGGACTTTTGATGAAAACACATGGACAATCATCATTGTTAGTGTATCCCTTCGCAAAGGAACTCACTAAGTCGGTTATACCACATTCTTCCCGATTGCTTTAAGCCATAGAGTGACTTTTGAAGCTTTACACAATACATGTTGCGATTTGCGTTTGGATTCGTATAGAGATCCCATCGGGACCTTCATATATATGTCCGAATCAAGTGACCCATATAGATATGCAATCCTACGTCCATCAACCGCATAGATAGACGATTTTGAACAGCCAGAGATATAAGGTATCGAATATTATTCCACTCATAATCGGAGAATATGTTTCATTGAAATCAATGCCGGGTCTCTGCGTGAACCCTTGTGCTACAAGCCTCGCTTTATGTCTCACCACCTCATTGTTCTCATTCCGTTTTGGACGAAAACCCATTTGAATCCACAGAAAGATTCCTCGAGGTGTAGGTATTGCATGAGTGAATACCTCTCTTTTAGTGAGCGAGGTTATCTCCGCTTGAATTGCATCTTTCCATTGATTCCAGTCCGCGCTTTGCACTCGCCATGGTCTTAGGATCTGGATCATTTTGGATGATTTCGCAATTGCTTGAGAAATAGATGTCGACAATTGTAGACTTTCGTCATATGATTCTCAGATTCAATATAGTTGATGGAAATTTCAAGCACCCCTTGTGATGTATCATTATTTCCCAAAATGATTGCATCGTATGTTCGATGTCCCAACATCGTGAATTGAGTGCACTGTTGATGTGGGATGTGAAGGTTGAACCTCCACAGGTGTTTCTCAACGTAAGGTTGAGTTACATTTACTGCGTTAGAAGATTTGTTCTTCCCTTTCCTTTGCTTGCTAGAAGCTGCATCTGTGGAAATAGCCGTACTTCTCCCCCTCTTACTGGGGAGTTGAGTAGTTTTATTTGGTACCTCTACTCTTTCCGGCATATTTCTTGCAGGATTATAGGATTTTGTAACACCCTTATAATCAGTAAATGCATCTGGCATGTTATTTGCAATGTGTTGCAAATTAATGATCTTCGAACTTGGAGTTCGGTTTGATACGTGGATCGAGTTGGAGATGTCTATGGCATCCCAATTGATTTCCTGGCATTTATTGTGGTTTTCAATTCCTCCCCCTAATGCCGGGAAATGATCTTCATTGAAGATACAATCAGCGTACCGGGCAGTGAATAGATCCCCTGTAAGGGGTTCCAAGTATTTAATGATCGACGAAGATTGATATCCCACGTAGATCCCTAATTTCCTGTGTGGGCCCATAGATGTACGCTGCGGTGGGGAGATCGAGACGTATGTAGCGCAACCGAACTTCGCAGATGGGAAATATTTGGTGTATTTCCACGCACTAGTTGCAATGGGAGGTTGCATGGTATGCGATTGGACGCAATTGAATCAAGTCAAGAGCGTGTAAGATCTGCGTGACCCCAACATGATGTTGGTAGATGGCAATTCTGTAGTAAAGGTCTTGCAATAAGTTTCACTCTCTTAATGAGAGATTCGCAACCCATTTTGAGTATGAACATATGAGACCGAGTGCTGAACTTGAATTCCTAAAGCCATGCAATAATCATTGAAGGCACGTGAGGAAAATTCAGCAAGATTATCCATTCGGATTGATCGGATTTGATGTTCGGGATATTGTGCTTTAAGTTTGATAACTTGTGCAACAAGCTTAGCAAATGCATGGTTCCGTGTGGAAAGTAGACACACATGAGACCATCGTGTAGATGCGTCTATTAGAACCATGAAATACCCGAACGCCCGCACAATGGTTGAATGGGACCACATATGTCACCTTGAATGCGTTCAAGGAACTTTAGAGGTTCGGCATGAATTTTGAGGTAAGAGGGCCTCAAAATTAATTTCCCGATGGCACATGCGGTGCACATAAAATCGAGGATTGGGAAATTTTGCATCACTTAAAGTGTGACCAATGAATTGTTTATAATTTTCCTCATCATCCCTATTCCAGGATGGCCAAGACGATCATGCCAAGTTTGGAATGCGTTAACATTCGGAAAATTACTTTGTAAGCAACATGTGGTGCGGGTTGATGTATGTGTAGTACAATCCAGACGGAGTGAGGGAAACTTTTCAAGTGTCTCTTTGCCATATCCGTGATCTTTTGTTATGAGAAGGAATTCCTCATTGTTGTCCTCATGAGTTTCAACATGAAACCCATTCTTACGGATATCTCTATAACTCAATAGGGTACGAGTTGAATCGGGATACAAGAGTGCATCCTCAATCGTTATTGATGTACCCATAGGGAGCGAGAATAGTGGCCCGACCAAGTGCCAACTATTACAAGATCGCGTCAGCGATTGTTAAAACATTTCCTTTGTTCTTTGTGAGAGTTTGGAAATATTTTATCTCCCGAGTATAGAGTTAGTAGTACCGCTATCCACTAGGCACATTTCCTCATCCATCAGATCGACTCCCGTACAATCTATACAAAATGGAGAATTTGAATATGTCATTCTCAACAAATATATATAGAATACATACAATATATATATAGGTATCAATTGTGCTTAATACAAATTACAATACCCATTGTGTGTAAATGAAGTACGGACAACAACTAGCTTATGACAACATTCACAATTAAACGACATCCACATTCAAGGGATAATGAAATAAGGTATCTCAAAGTGTAGGAGTCTAATTAAAGTCTCCAAACGGATCGTTAGAAGTGAATTCCACGATCATGTTCTCCATATCGTCAACGTTTCCATCAAGTGGAGGAAGTGCCTTGGTGTTGCTTGGTTCCGCAGCTGTAGGAGCAGAGTAGGAGCACCCAGGAGTATCTTTCTTAGTAATGTCAGGTTGGAGGAATTCTTCCATGTTGACATCAGGTTGGGAGTTGAAGTGGGCTTCAAATTTTCCACCTTGATTTGAACGTCCTTGATTGGGCGTGCTCGTCCCACGAATTCAAGTACAAAGCCACCAAGTGCTTGGGAGTACGACATTTCTCGATCGGATGGTTGTATGACCACACTTGTTACAAGTGTTAAACTTGTTCTTGTTTGACTTAGAAACATTCTTTCCTTGTTAGCACCACGAGACTTCCGTTGTCTCTTGAACTTGTTCTTCCCTTTAAAGGTTCTAGGATTGCTAGAGTTGGTAGCATTCCCGAGGTTTGTTCGAGTGTTAGCATGTACTACAGCAGAGGCTTAGTGCCCAAAGGCGTAGATTAGAGTTCCAAATTAGAAGCTCACTATGCCTTTCTGCGAAGTAATGTTTTAATTAACTCGAATAAGCGGTGAAACCTCTTTCACGGTATTGTTCTTTGAAGGATCATTTGTGCGGGAGCATGGTAGACAATGTCTTCTCAATTTTCTCCGCATCGGATGGTTCTTTCTCGCAAAGCTATGATTTAGAACGATTTTATGAACAAAGATGATTGAACTCTCCCACGATTTAAAATCTTGTATGCGGAGGTGGTTCCACTCATTGACACCTCCGTAGGATGACCGTCTGCTGTTCATCCGTGTTTGAAGAGCAAGCCACGAGCGCGTGGGTCTTCTTCCATCGATACTCACCTTGAGATCGGGATGGATGTGGTTCCTTATGATAAATAAGGTATTGTACTTGAGAGTCTCACCAAAGGAGCTACACCCTCTTGGGAGCCGCAATTGCACAGTACATTCCGCGCAACGATAGACTCACTTTGAGATCCATCGCCCATGTGGGAAGTTGTGGCCATCAAGAGCGAGAGCCTCAAACTCTTTAGTAGCCATTGTGCCTACATATGTAGGGCCACATTTGTTAAAATCTAAATAAGTAATGCGAATGCAAGTAATCAAGGTAAACTTGAAATACATAAAGGGACATTCTCCTATTATGGAACAACATAGTTAATCACCAATGGTATTAACATTATTTAATTTATTTTCAACATTGAGTGCGCACTTTGAGGATGATAATCCCACAAGAGTACTTGGATACTACCTTGTGTATGGCCAATGTGAAAAAGAACCATGGTAATCACTTAGGTGTAGACCTTGATAATTTATAATCAAATTGGGTACGCACGTTGAGGATTAAATCCACAGTAGTAGCATGGTACTACCTTGTGTATGGCCAATTGGAAAATAAAGAAAGGTAGTCACCAAAAGTGTAGACCAAATTGTTTAAAAACTTGATATTGAGTACGCACGTTGAGGAATAAATCCATGATAGTACTATGGTACTACCTTGTGTATGGCCAATATCAAAGTTAAGAAACTTTGTGTTATTCCAAACGAGAGAAAATCAACCTAAAGCATTTGCATAAAAAAATGCTTGTAAGGTAAGCTAGTAAACGTAAGATTTAAATTGCATAAGATAGATTGCAATAATTGATGTATAATACATTGTATGGAAACACATATGTACAATACATGGTTACATCAGGGGTCTAAAACAGAAAAACAATTTAGACTACCATACGGAAGAAAAGTACTACGAAATTAGCAACTAACACAATGGTTAACAAGCTAAATATAGCAGAAATAAAAAGATAAAGATAACTATTGTTAATCTATTGGGAACAAGCTAGCTAGCTGGCCCATCCAAAGATGGGTGTCTGGCGTGCCAATGAGCCATCATGCAAGCCGACTCTTGGTGTCTCCAACAAGAAAGCAAGCGGTGGTCAGTACCAACAGACAAGCAAGCGACGAGCTACTCGCACCACACGCCGCAACCATCGCCGCCGCTCCTGTAAAACCGCGCCGCCAATAGAGGCACCGCAGCCACCAACCTGTCCCGCCTCGACGTAGATCCGGCCCGCGAACTACGGTCGGGTGATCTGCGCCGCGTCCGCCTGGAGGAGCCGCCGGCGCTCATGTCGACCGACCGTTTCAGTAGTGCGCAGCAAGACGCGGCGCTCCTCCCTACGATGCACTCACCCTCATCCTCGTTGGAGGAGAGGTCGCCGCACCGCCATTCTCGCCGCCCGATGTGGCGTTAGGGAGAGATCGGCGGAGGCCCGTGCGGGACTTCGGATCAAGTCGGCGAGGCGGCGGCGGTTGGCGGCTTCACCGCGTGGGCGCGTCGGGAATCGGTGGAACGCGGCGGCGGCGCGTCGGGTCGGCATGTGCGGGCGGCGTCCATCATGCTCCTCCTCAAGTCCGCCACGGTGGGAGAAAGTGGAGCGGCGGCGGCCGCGGCCTCCATGCGCCTCGTCAAGCCGCGATGGTGAAGGACGGAGGCGGCGTTCGCGGCACCGGCCGACGTCCATCGCCATGGGGCGGTCCAATTAGGGGACCGGCGGCGTTGAGTGCGGCGGCGGCGAGCCGTGTCCGTGGTCGACGCAGAGCGGTGGCGACCACGGCGACACGGTCTGGTCCGTGCTCGGCGAAGCGGTCCCGTTGGTGGCGCTAGGGCCACCGCGGTGGGGTTGACGCGACGACGGCGTCCACCACACCTACCCACTCGCATCCGAAGCCCCGTCCTCTTCCCGCGTTCACCGAAAGGTAACGGAAGGTGTCGAGCGATTCGGCGCGGATGCGGCGGTGGTTGAACGGAGCCCCATGTCGGCGGCGCGATGGAAGAGCGTGAAGACGAGATCGACGATGAGAATCGCCGAGGTACGTGAGCGCAGGCGGCGCATCGTACCTTCGATCTCCTTCTTGGTCTTGAACTCGAACGACCTTCTTCTCGGTCGTCCTCTCTCTCGAGAGCGTTACAAGCGAAAGTGCTGATAACGTGTTAAATTTTGATGTAAATCGGAAAAGCGATGAATGGCGGTGAACTCTTACTCTTTCATTGATCATTGTATGTATTTATACATGTCCGTCACGGACGCCATGGATGTGCGATGTAATCGCCCCATGGAGCCGTTGCTTGGATGAAAAAGAAAAATGGAATGCAGACGGTTGTCCCGGATGAGATCATCTGTTTAAACTTCTTAAGTCGTAACAGTTGGAACTGTGGAAACTCAGTGGCTCGGCGCCCTACCCACACGTAAGATCGGTGAGACAGACGCCAACGACTATGTACTCATCTCACCATCCCCTCCCTGCAGCCACCCCACAAACTCATCACCACCCGTACCCTGCATTCGGGCCCCACCGCCCAGAGACAAGACCACGCCCATGCACCGTGTCCATCCAACACCTGCAGTTGGTGGAGTCACATAGGGCGCACACCACCTGCGCACTCCCTCCCATTAGGGCGCACGCACAGCAACGAAGGGGAGGAGGAGGAGGCTTCTAGAAGGTTCGAGATGAAGGTGATCGAGAAGGTCCGGGAGGCCGCGGCAGATGGCCGGACGGTGTTCTCGTTCGAGTACTTCCCGCCCAAGACGGAGGAAGGGGTGGAGAACCTGTTCGAGCGGTTGGACCGCATGGTGGCGCACGGCCCGACCTTCTGCGACATCACCTGGGGCGCCGGGGGATCCACCGCCGACCTCACCCTCGAGATCGCCAACCGCATGCAGAACATGGTACGTGTGTGTGTGTGTGTGTGTGTGTGTGTGTGTGTGTGTGTGTGTGTGTGTGTGTGTGTGGCTGCCTCCCGCTCGTTCGCGCGCGCGCGCGAGAGAGAGATCTGATCTGATATGTTTTGGCGTGCCTTCGGGTCGATTTGGTTCCGCGTGGCGTAATACATTGGTGGAAGTGGCTAGATGTGTTGGATTTGACGTTTTGGATCATGGGTGTAGATAATTAAGTTTCCCATTAAGTTTTGTTGGTTTTGTTCGGTGAGATAGGAATGTGTTTGATGAAATGCCGGTTTCGTTGGAGGTGGCCTCTGGTTTAGTTCGATTTGATTCGATTAGATTTGCTTAATTTGGAGGTGGCCTCTGGTTCAGTTTAGATTGCTCACTTGAGTTGAAAATTAGACGGATACGCTTGACACGATGCTGATTTAGGATGGCCCTGGTGTGAAATAGTTGTGATATTTTAGCAGTTCGGATTAATCCACTCCTATATAGTTCAGTTGGTTGGGTGGTGTGTCTGGTGAATGACTGAATGTTGATAATGTTTAAGCGATAATGATGCCTAATTTGAGCTCCAATGAGGTGTTTTTGGAAAGGAAATTCATTTTTGATACCCTTGGCGCTTAGTTTAATGCTTATTTAGAGATTTCAGCTCTGGAATGGGTTTGGCAGAAACGAACGATTTTGATGGGTTGAGCCACATTTAGTTCACCCATTGTGATATTTGGCCAGAGTTCTCAGTAGAGGTTTGTGCTTTCTAAGCTGTAGCTCTGCCGGTCCCATGCAACGTGTTGAACGTCATGCCAATATGGAGCGCAATGTAGCAAACCTGAATATTTGTCTGGGATGTGTCATTTTGATAGGAATGGTTATCCAGGTTTCATGCCATTGTGGACTTGTGGTTCACGGATCCATCAGGTGCTTGCAGTCCATGTGCTCACCGTTGGGTGTCTCTTTATCTAGGGACTGGGGAAAGGTGCAATTATTAAGCGTTTGAAGAATGTCACTCGGCAGTAAGCAGTAATTTGTTCATGTGAAAACAACTAATTGGTGTCATTTGGAGGAAGGACTCATGGGATGTTAGCTGTTAGCTTTTAGTATGAACATTCTATCAGCGTTCCAATATATTGTTCAAGATAATTTCAATAACAAAGTTGAATTCTTAGACTTCTTTTGCAATCTCAATGTTTCTTGTACATTGCTGCCATAAGTATAGTCAGTGCTTATAATATTTTCGTGCTATTTTGCAGGTGTGTGTGGAAACAATGATGCACCTGACATGCACCAACATGCCAGTTGAGAAGATTGACCATGCTTTAGATACCATCAAGAACAATGGGATTCAAAATGTTTTGGCACTTAGAGGAGATCCTCCGCATGGTCAGGACAAATTTGTTCAAGTTGCTGGTGGTTTTGCTTGCGCTCTTGATCTGGTAAAGATCTGCTACTTCTTTTGAAAGATTGCATTTAAGGCAGCGAATTTTAAAGTACAGGTAGGCATGGACAGGATGACAAGCTGATTGCTGCTGCTGCTGCTGCTGCTGATATTTACGATAGTTGATAAAACCCATCTGAGTACTGATAGGCAACCCCTTCTTTATTCAAACTTTGCCTTTTGTTTTCTAAATGCAGGTGCAGCACATTAGAGCCAAGTATGGTGATTACTTTGGCATAACTGTCGCTGGTTATCCAGGTTAGCTAAACTTTGCTTCTTTATATGGTGTGCATTTTCAACCTTAAAAATTAGAAGTTTTTTGTAACTTTTTTAAATGTCAGAGGCCCACCCTGACGTAATAAAGGGTGAGGAAGGGGCTACACCAGAAGCCTACAGCAACGATCTTGCTTATTTGAAGAGAAAGGTCTTATTCGCTCACTTGATATTGGTTTTTGTTCAAAATGAATGCATCTTTTGTTTTTGTTGATCGATGACCCAGACATGGTCTTGCATATAATCTTCTTTCCTAATGCTGTTAGTCTGTTACACACTAAATGTTTTTGTTGAGCATAACAGTGCTCTGTCAGCTTCTCTCTCAATGTACATTTTCTCTGCAGGTTGATGCTGGTGCCGACGTTATCATCACACAGCTTTTCTATGACACCAATATCTTTCTCAAGTTTGTGAATGACTGCCGTCAGATTGGTATTACTTGCCCCATTGTTCCTGGCATAATGCCAATCAATAACTACAATGGTTTCTTGCGCATGGCTGGATTCTGCAAAACTAAGGTATGGTCCTTAGCTGTAGCTCCATCATGGCATCATTAGTAATTGCATGTAGATAATTCCAATGGATATGGAATTATGCATAAACTCAAATATATGCTTTGTGGAATTCGATACTTTTTAATTTACTGAATTTCAATATGTGGTTTCTCGCAATGTTTCGTTGAATGCATTAACAGATACCAGCTGAGATCACCGCTGCACTGGATCCTATTAAAGACAATGAGGAGGCTGTCAAAGCATATGGAGTCCACCTTGGAACTGAGATGTGCAAGAAAATTTTAGCTAGTGGGATCAAGACTTTGCACCTTTACACACTAAACATGGAGAAGTCTGCTTTAGCAATTTTGATGGTAATTTCCATGTCTTACTTGATTTAATATTTTTTTGTTCTGATGTGTTGCTAACAACTAATTTTTCTCCAGAATCTTGGATTAATTGAGGAGTCCAAGGTTTCAAGGTCACTACCTTGGAGGCCTCCAACAAATGTTTTCCGTGTCAAAGAGGATGTTCGCCCTATATTCTGGTAATTGTTTTAAATGTTATGTTTGTCCAGCTAATTGAATCTTAGTGCTATATGTACTCATGCAGTCTGGTGAATGACGATAACTGAGCAGGGCTAACAGACCAAAGAGCTATATTGCGAGGACACTAGGTTGGGATCAATACCCACATGGGCGATGGGGTGATTCCCGAAACCCATCATATGGGGCACTTACTGACTACCAGGTAATTTTAGTACCGTTTTGTTCCAATCTACAATTATGGTGTCCACAACCTTTTTTTACATATACTGTGTGCAACATTTTTATAATATTCTAAAGGGTAGTAGAAATTGTACACTACACCTTACAAAAATAAATCAAGTTAAAAGTGAACATTTACATATGGTTCAAAGATATGGGTTCAGCAGAAAATACTTATGGTCCCCCAACAGGGTGTATCATGATGGGCTCTATTTCTTAGTTTTCATACCATCTGCCAGTACACCTCAAGTGCAGGATTGTGCAACATAAATTAGTTATTGGGCATTGGCTATTCTTTGTTTCCAGATCACTGGAGTTGCCTTTTGTGATCCTTAATTTTCATAAAATTCTATTTCTAGATGTTTGTAACAACAAATCCACTCTTTTTCACAGTTCACACGACCACGTGGACGTGGTAAGAAGCTCCAAGAGGAATGGGTGGTGCCACTGAAATCTGTGGAAGACATTCATGAGGTAATTGTTGAACTGCATAATATATTATTGCTCTGTATGACATAAAAACAATTTCATCGTATTATTGTTTTTGCTAACCCTTCTCTGTCTCACTTATAGCGGTTCATGAGTTTCTGTCAAGGAAAACTTACAAGTAGCCCATGGTCTGAGTTAGACGGTCTTCAACCTGAGACAAAGATAATAGATGACCAGCTGGTGAAGATCAACTTGAAGGGCTTTCTTACCATCAACAGCCAACCTGCTGTAAATGGAGAGAGATCTGATTCTCTCAGTGTTGGTATGTTAAATCTATTTTCTACGCTTGGTCTTCCTCTTGTTACTGGGAGGAGCATGATTTTAAGCATGTGTATATGTTCTTATACATAACACTCTTTTACAGTGATACTTAAATGCCAGTAGTCCATGTGTTAGTCTGTGAAATCGTGATGCAAGAATTATTTTGCTGTTTATGGTTTTTGCAAAGTAGTGGGCCCGAAGCTCATTTTATGTGAAGAACTTATGTTATTTATGAATGTTAATTATGCTCTGTGCACAGGTTTGTTGCATCCGAAGTACTTCACGGTAAATGTGTGTGTGTGTGTGCAATGTTAATCATCAAGTTCGTTGCAACATCAAATTATTTTTCCAAATCCTTATATACAAAATAGTCCCAGGCAGTGCTGACGCTGAAGTATGAATGGGTTTGATATCAGCTATTAATATTGTGCGGTCACCCTCCGCTCACCAGTACCCCAGCATACTAGCTGTAGGGTTGTGTCCATTTTAATTATCAGCATACAAGCCAGTGCTACCAAACAATCACAGGGAACATGTGTCACCCTAGAGGCAAAGTCTTGTTTTAGTAAATCGTATGCCATCCTTTATTCTTCTTTTAGTGATTTTTGTACAACGCCATATGGTGTGTGCCTTACCAAGTACCAACCTGCTCATTGGTGTCCTGTTTTGCAGGATGGGGCGGGCCAGGAGGCTATGTTTACCAGAAGGCCTATGTTGAATTCTTCTGCGCTAAAGAGAAGCTGGACCAACTAATTGAGAAGAGCAAAGCATTCCCTTATCTTACATACATTGCTGTGAACAAGAACGGGGAATCGCTCTCAAACATTCCCGCAAACGCCGTGAATGCTGTCACATGGGGTGTTTTCCCTGGCAAGGAGATTATCCAACCTACCGTTGTTGATTCGGCGAGCTTTATGGTTTGGAAGGACGAAGCATTTGAAATCTGGTCAAGGGGATGGGCTTGCCTATTCCCTGTGGGTGACTCATCTAGGGAATTACTAGAGAAGGTACTTCAATACTTCTTTATTGTTTTACGCTAGTAACAGGTGCAAAGAAACCTCCTGCAACTAAATTCTGTTCTTTTAGCTAATGAATCCGCTCTCTCCCAGTTTCTGCTAAAAACTTAATACTAGCTAGTAGATAACACCTTTCAGCATCCGCATGCTTATCCGAAATCTCATTTCCATCTGGCATTAAGTCAGCTAAATATACTCTTGAAACTAATGTGGACGAATTATATATTCAAAAATCTAGATGCATTTCTGATATATTTCTTTGCTCTTCACTTTCAGGTTCAGAAGAGCTACTACTTGGTTAGCCTTGTGGACAACGACTACATCCACGGGGACCTCTTCGCTGCGTTCAAGGGATCTGATGATACCCTATAGCCTTCAATCTCTTGCCTGCTGCTAAATTCGTACCTTCATTAAGTATTCTTGCTTCCACGGCTATAGGGTTTCATTTCCTCGAAAGCTTGCAGATTTGACCTCGCAGGAGTCTTGTATGATTTTTCGTGATTTCTATCAGTAAGCATTGAGCTGTGTTTTTCCCCTTGTGCAATATCTTTCCCAGACTCGTTTATCACGTGCTAGTTTCATTTCCGTCAGGATAATTCGATGTTTGGAACACTGTTACTTCCGCTTTTCCGCTCAGGCGATCACAAGGCGCAGAGAACACGAGAAGGTTGGTTCACTGCTTAAATTGTATCTGAATTATGCTCTGATTCGAGGAAATAAGATCCGAGAAGGTCGTACTCAAATCGAGTGAGCTCTGGCAAGTAATTTCAGATGAGCACAACGTTTAGTAGTATCTTAGCCAAAAAAAAAGGCTTGGACGTGTCATCGTGTAACTATGTGTTCGGATCGCATTGTAGTACCATTGATCATACAAGCACGCCGCACGCGAGAGCAGTAGAAAGTTGAACAAAATTTGGTCGGTTCTATTAAAGAGAAGGAAAGAGCTGCGTATCTACCATCCAAGGTAAAAACGAATGAATGTCCCAGCCTCAGCACCGGACTCAATATATTACACCACACCACGCCACTAATCTTAAGCCCCGGTAAGTAACCCCTCCCGGTAATGTCCCGTTTCTATGCTGTATTTACAGAGGTTGCAAGTCGGCAACTACTCCTCCCCACGCCGTCTTCCTCAGAAGGGGGCCATGTCGCCGGCGCCGGGCTGGTTCGCCTTGACCCGCGGCGACGCGAAGAGCGACGGGTAGAAGTCGTCCCCCAGCGGCAGCATGTCGAGGCCGCTGTACATGCTCTGTATGTCGTCGTAGCTGAGGTCCACGAACAGGTCGTTCCTGGCGTTCTGCGCGCCCTCGTCCATGCCCTGCTCCTCCTTGGGCACCTTCATCTGCGCAGCCGGGTCCTGGAACGCCGGGAAGGAGTCCAGCTCCGGGAACGGGTCGTTGTCCACGATCTCCGACTCCGGCGTGCGCGTCTCGCCCCACGAGTGGGAGTGGGACTGCGAGTGCGAGGTGATCATGTCCGACGCCTCTTCCTTGGCCTCCTTCCCCAGCTGCATCTTCTCCCACTCGTTCTTCTTGTTGTAAAGCCGGCACAGCACCCAGTCATCCAACTGCACGCACCAATTCACATCGAAGTAAGTTTCAACAATCACTTCTAGCACCAAATTAATCAAAGTAAGGATCTTTTTTGAAGTAAAATTTAGTTTTGCTTACCCTGAGGGATCCTTTCTTGGCACCTGCGGCGGCGCGGCCGGCGTCGGCGAGGCGGTACTCGTGCATGATCCAGTCGGTCTTGACCCCGCGGGGGGGCTTGCCGGCGTAGAAGACGAGCGCCTTCTTGATCCCCAAGGTGCGGCCCCGCGGCGCGACGGGCTTGTCGGCGCCGGTGGCCTTCCAATAGCCGTTCCCGGCGGCGCGGTTGGGGCGTGACCCATTGGGGTACTTGCGGTCCCTGGGCGTGAAGAAGTACCACTCCCTGGCCCCGAACAGCGCCCGCTCGGGGAGGTCCCAGGGGTTGAACTTGTAGAGGTCGACCTCGGCGATGATGGGCACCGGCAGGCGCTGCCCCGCCGCCTTCCTGCAGAGGTAGTGCTCCACCAGCTCGTCGTCCGTCGGGTGGAACCGGAACCCCGGCGGCAGGTTCAGCTCCGCCTCCGCGTCCCTCTCCCTCCTCCTCACCGCCATCCCGATCCCTCTTCTTGATCCTTGAACTCAAGAAAGTTGCTGGTTTCTTGTTTCACTCGCTGCCGCCGCCGCCGCTCCTTGCTCTGGCTGTGTCCTGTGAATTCTGCGATGTTCTCTAATAGAGAAGGAATCGCCGGTGGGGGAGGCATATATAGGGAGGTGGGGGTCTGGAAGCTTCGGCGGAAGGGAGTCAAAGGAGGGTAGTATCAGTCGGCGGCCGCGGGAAAGGGGAGGAGGAATCGGGCACGTGTGGCGGGGGAGCGGGGTGAGGTGGTGCGCTTCGGGGAAGGCGCGGGTGGCCACCACAGCGCGGCGGGATTGGCTCCGGTCGGGGCGATGACGTCACGGCCGACTTCAGCAGTATTGGGACGGATTCTTTTCACGCTCTCTTCTTTTTTTTGCCTTTGCGGTTGCGGTGCGGGCGGCCGAGCTGGCTCTTCTGCGGATGTACGGGCGGATGGTGTACACGTGGCTCGTTTTTTTCCCATGCGAAAAGTTTGGTGCTCGTGCAATAGCTTGTGTGTCTTGGTGTAAGGATACTAGTCACATAGGCGTGGCGCAACGCCACGCCAGCCACCGTGTGGACCGAAGTAAAAGAGGGAAAAATTCGCAGAAAAAAGGAAGCGAAGGGGTTTTTTCGAAAAATCGTGGGCCTTTTCGCAATAAAAGGAGACCGAGAGGGTTTTTGGAAAAATCGAGGGCCTTTTGGAAGAAGCAAGGGCCTGTTCGTAAATACGGAAACCTCGGTCGTTATCCAAAGAAAAAATATGCAGGGTTTATTCAAAAAATACGAGGACCTTTTGTGAGGAAAAAGGACACATGCGTATTTCAAAAATATGAGGAAGTGCCTCCCCAGCCAGATGCAAATCGGCCACGGACACGCGCCGCCGAGGAGGCGTTGGGGCGGCGTTGTGGTGGTTCTACAGAGCCGGTGCCGCGCCACTCATCTCTCATCAGTGCTCGATCCACTGCGGTGAGCGGTAGACTTCCCGAGCTAGGGCACGACAGTGACACATATCGTCTGCTGCGTCTTCCCGAGTTTAGAGAGAGGTTTATTTCTATAAAAATATATATCATTAGAAAGCTAAAATTGAAAAAATATTACTCCGTGGTCTATGTGTGAGAAGTTCCACATTTGGCCCGGACATCATGGATCTTGATTGTGACCTCGACATCGAAAGGAGGAAAATAAACAAATGTATGACCGTTTTATAGGTCAAAATGCGATGTGGGCTGGCCACGGTGCACCTGCATATGCTCTGAGTTTGACTCACACAATGCTGAGTAAATACCACCTGCATATGCTCTGAGTTTGACTCACACAATGCTGAGTAAATACTATCACGCAGACATGTTTCTTATGCACCTAGTGCATTTAGGTACAAGACTTCCTTTTTTTTCAACTAGTCACATAGGCGTGGCGCAACGCCACGCCAGCCACCGTGTGGACCGAAGTAAAAGAGGGAAAAATTCGCAGAAATAAGGAAGCGAAGGGGTTTTTTCGGAAAAAATCGTGGGTCTTTTCGCAATAAAAGGAGACCAGAGGGGTTTTTTCGGAAAAAATCGAGGGCCTTTTTGGAAGAAGCAAGGGCCTGTTCGTAAATACGGGAAACCTCGGGTCGCTATCCAGCAAAAAAATATGCAGGGGTTTATTCAAAAAAATACAGGGACCTTTTCGTGAGGAAAAAGGACACATGCGTAATTTCAAAAACATGAGGAAGTGCCTCCCGTGCGACTGTGAATCGGCGGACACGCCGCCGAGGGAGGCGTTGGGGCGACGTGGCTCGCTGGGGGGGCTGGAACCCCCCGGAAATATGGCTGGTAACCCCCCGGAAATATGGCTGGTATGATGTCTCCAGACAAGCAGAGACAGACCGACTGATGGAGTAGGGATGTGTCTACTGCTTTCTTTCTCTCTCTTTGTACGCGTGACGTGGCATGGGGTGTATATTGCAACTAGAGAGAGAGAGAGAGAGAAAAATTAAGGTACTAGTGATTAGGATAAGCTTGAAGAAAAGCGATGGTTGTGTGCGTTGTCAATAAAGGGCACTGGGGGGCATCTATCAGAGCATCCGCAATGGTAATAGCTAGTACTAGCTATATAATCAGCTGACGTGGAGGTGAGAGACAAAAGCAAAGACTATTTTATATTGTTGGACCCACATGCTCCTCTCTCATGTTCTTGAACTACGTGAAATAGATCAGTTATTTGCTTGTCGCTAGTGACTACTCTCTCTCCTACTTTTTCCTTACCACATCAGATCTAGCTAACTAAATAGCCAGCTGTTGGAGACGCCCTCATCTCCCTTTTCTTATACGGTACCTTGTTCGTTGAATGTTCCCTCGCATTCTAGGCACGCTTAGCAGACAACTGTAGGAATTAAGAAGATTTATTTATAGCCAAGATTTCCCACGTTACTCAGACCAATTAAGAAGCGGTAAAAACTCAAAGTCGGTCATTCCACCGCACCATATGAAATCAAGGCATGTTCATCTCGACTTGAGTTTCTAACTTGTAACTTATTATTTTTTATTTCTAAATTTCGTTCTTTTTTAGCTTTATAGCTTTTTTAGCTTTATAACTTTTTTAGTTTTTTTGCCGATTCTTTTTTCCTGAATTCGTTTGTATTATTCGTGATGAGCTAACATATTTTTCTATTTTAATTTTTTAAAATTTAATTATGCCAAATAAGCCACCATCAATTACAATGCAATTTCAGCCATAAGCCACATTTTTCAGCCCAACTGAGCGGACTGCAAAGCCTTTACCCCATTCTTTTCTGTTTCTGTCTTATAACTTCTGGTTAGTTTTTAGACTAAGTGTCTTTTCAAAGTATGATTTACAAATAGTTTATAGTATATATTATACCTACTTTAACTATACTGATTAAAATTATACCCAATTATTTTTTTCATTTTCGTGATCAGATAGAACACAAAAGTTATAGAAGAACCAGACCTTTTCCGTCGTCTCTGGAGAGAAGATCACGAAAAGAGCGTCACACAAAGCCCTCTTGTCGTACAGCATCGTCTCGTCGGGGATCGCCATCGCGACATGCTTGCTCGGCATGCGTCGAGAAGATTCCCACGCTACCTCAGCACCGCTCATCCGATCCCCTCCCCCGTATTCTATGCTTTCTCCACTGTTGCTTTGGCGGGCAGGAGCGCACACGTGTAGACCAAGCGAGCAACCGAATCGTAACCAACCGCCAGACGAGCGCACACGTGTAGACCAAGCGAACAACCGAATCGTAACGAGCCAGCCAAGCGCACACGTGCCCGAAAGAAGAAAAAAAAGGAGCTGGTAATCCCGTCTTATCGGCATCGCAGACCGGCTCGGTCAATGGCGGATGGAGTCAAATGGTTCGCCGGCACGTGGTGCGCGGGGGCGGGTGGCCCCGGCGGCGGCTGTGTAAAGCGCGAGCGCGAGGCGCCGCGCCCGCGCGCGCGACGTGGTCGTGCTGCGACGGCTGGTTGGCCTGGTTGGTGCGGACTGTGTGCATGCCCTGTCGTGCGCGCGGCGAGGAGATGCAGGGCCTGTTTGGTTTACGTCGAAAACTTGCTCGCTCGAGCAAGCGATCCTAGGCGCCATTTTCTCTGCGCAGGGCTGAT
Organism: Dendrocalamus sinicus; assembly: GCA_036346575.1. NCBI lineage: Eukaryota > Viridiplantae > Streptophyta > Magnoliopsida > Poales > Poaceae > Dendrocalamus > Dendrocalamus sinicus. The sequence continues at coordinate 30,899,435 of CM070649.1, read as the reverse complement.
TGCTGCTCGCCGCGGCGAGGAGATGCAGTGCCGTGCCTGCCGCGCTGCCTCGACGTCGTCTTCGGCGGTTGACATATCTGCGAAAAGAAATATTAACGCGCGAGGCAAAAGGTTCGCAGAAAAAGTTGGCTCGGCCGGCGCTCCGCCGATTTGTATCCTATGCCTGCCTTATCACGATTCTAAGAGAGAGAGAGTGTGAAGTGGAGAGATGAGACTGAGAGCGTGCGTGAGAGAGGGAGGAGAGATAAGAGAATAAAATTAGAGAGAGATGAGAGTTAGGATTGATGAGATGAGAGATTCTGAGAGAGAGTGTGGAGCGAAAAGATACACGTAATGGTCAACGAAGTACCGTTCGAGCACAACGTTCGGGAGAGTAACGTTCAGAAGAGTAATACGTATAAATTCACTTCTCTTCTCTCATTACTTCACAAGCATTATTCGGAAGATTTCGCCCATATTAAAGATGAGCTTTTTCGTATTTTTCGTATGTGGGTATGCTCTTTTTTGCTGAGACTTATGGTTTTTAGTTGTGCCTTGTGACTTTTGGGCTATTCATGCGAGAGATTATAGAGTAATCGAAACTCACGTGTGGTTTTTTCCGATATAAATGAAATCGGTACAGTATGTACTATAATTAACTAGTAGACCCTATCTTGAAAAGACACTTCGTTTAACAGTTAGTTACTGTAGAAAAGCTAAAAGCAGAAACCAAAAACTTAAGAACAGGGCATGTATCATAATAAGTTTGGTAGTAGCGGAAGATCAGAGGCCTCACAGCAGACGCAATAAGTAAAGACAATGATATCACAGGAATTACAGGAAATAAGTTTGCCTTAGTGATATCACCGATCGAATTTATTAATTAATTTGGATCTGTAATTTTGAGCTTACATGAGTGACATCTACCACTACATCTCGATCTGGTACTTACATGAATGTTGTTGCTGGAGAGATGTACCTATCAATCTATGTTTAGCATGGGTTAATTCGTCGTGAAGGATGTGCGAAATGCAGCAGCCATGAAAGTAGCAAAGAAAGAAGAGTAGAGAATGTTTGCAAAAGAGATTGATAGATCAAATTGTTCTTTCGTTTGGTAGTAGATCAACGAGACTCTTCTTTTAGGGTGAAACGACCAAAGAAAGGAGGGGATTGTCAAATCAGATCAAAATGTGGCCTTCAGGGAGCAGATGCGGATTGTGTCCCGTGAAGCTAGCGCACAAGAAAGCTAATAGTACTACGCTGTTCATGCTGGTTGGCAGCCTGACGCTCCTGTAATTAATTGGGCACCACCACCGTCGCCATGTTGTACTTGTGCATCAGTGCTTGTCCCGTAGGGGGTGGTTGGGTGTGTGTTGTACCGCGTTTAGCGCCCGCATGGCGCATGGGTGCTCCACGGGGGAGGGACCGAGATGAGATCGGAAAGGGAATTCATATTTGTGGATGGATTTTAGAAAAAGGGAACTAGTGATAGAATAAATAAGGGAGATATATGTATGAAATGGAAAAAATGTATATAATGTATCTTTTGTTTATTTTCGAAGTGAGACGATAGTTAGAAAAAAAAAGAAGTTATTTTAGAAAATCGGATGTTAGGCTTGCCCTTGAGCGAAAGAAAGCAACAATATTTGCATGGGTCGGAGGTAGGTTGGCGGGTGACGGACATCTAATCTTAGCTGCACTGTGTTTGGGAACTTGGGATTTGGACAGTACGTATGAGGATCATCATGTGGCTGGTCGCCATTAACGCCCTCTGATCGATCGATGATCCCACCAGGGAATGCCGGAGCCTGGGGATGGCGAGCTTGCAGCCTAGCACAATGGCTGCTGGCCGAGGTGACGCCCAGCGTAGGCAAAAGTCAAATTTTGCCTACGCAAACTTATTTCCTGTGATCTTAGTCTCACGCAATAATTCAAAATTACAGATCTTAGTCTCAGGCAGTCTCACGCAAACTTATTTCCTGTGATCTTAGTCTCACGCAATAATTCAAAATTACAGATCTTTGTCTCAGGCAGTCTCCAAGTGGAATTCTGTCTGGGAACTGAGTTACTACTTGGAGCATGATTTTGCAAATATTGACCCTAAGGCAAAATAGACTTTCTCGAGTGGTGGAAGAACAAGCGGATATTTCCTGTGCTGTCACATTTTATACGGGATGTTCTCCTAGTGCCGGTGTCCACCGTCTCTTCAGAAGCGACGTTTAGCACGGTAGAGAGAATAATCGAACGGGGCATCTAAAATAACTACTGGGCCCTCTCTCCTCTCCTCCAAAGGCTTCCAAAGCCTTTCTCCTCTTCCCGAGGCTCTCCTTTCTATTCGTCTCCCCACACGTAGGCCAAGCGGAGAGGACGAGCTGGCCAAGAGTGAGCTAGGCCGGCGACGATAGAGTCAAGCAGCGCGCGGCCCAAGAAGAGGGCGGCGGCGGCAGCTCGAGCAAATGCTGGAGGAGGTTGCGGCTGCGAAGATCTGAGGAGAGCGTTGGCGGTGTTCGGATCTGACGAAGATGGCCAAAACCGGCGGTGATGAAGCCTGACGACGCCGGGAGCACACGGATACGACGTGGAGAAGACGGCAGCGACTCTCTGGGGCCGTCGAGCGTTTGCATCTGGCCAGTAGAGTTCGGATCCAGTCGGGATCGAGCGTAGGCATGGTTGGGTTCACCAAGCCAGTAGAGGCTAGATCCATCGCTGCTAGTGACAGCCGGATCCAGGAGAGAGCGACGACGGTAGTCCAAGAAGGCGGCGGTGTCGTCGGCTCAAGATTGGCGGCGAAGAGGGCCAGCACCGGACGGAGATCTGCGGAGACGGCCAGTGACGATGAAGCCTGACGGCGGTAGTGTATGTGGCCCCGCCGGATCCTCTGAGAGTAAACCAGAGCGTCGGATGGCCAGCGTTTCCCAAAGAGGTTGCCGCCGCCAGGAGTGGAGATAACTCTTCCCGGGGGCAATGACAGCGGAAGACTATGGAGGTTAGGAGCCAGCAGCAGTGGCTACAGTAAACCTTAACCTTTGCACGTATTGTGTGAGTATTCAAGAGACTCAATGAGCAATATATATAGGGTACAAAGTACGTAAGATAAAACCCTAATATAGTAGGAAATACTACTAATATCCTTAACAGGTGATACCTAAGATAAATTGCATTCATGGAATGATGGGAATGTTAAAAGAGTTTAAATGCAAAGCACATATTTTTTTGCTTGTGTAGTGTAGTAGCCTTCACCTACCGAGGGAACGGTGCGGGGTCTCTTGCTAGCGCTCTTATTCTTCTTCCTCTGCTCATCCACGAGGAATGGTGGTGGCCCGTGGCTGGCTGCGACGGCGGTCGCATCGCATCGCAGTAACGTGGTAAGTACTCTACGGTCTCTACCAGCAATTTAGCACGTACCATGTGTTTCGTGTTGGGTACTGATTTTTCTACGCCTGACTTGAGAGGAAGGAGTGCGTACGAAATCGCGCTCACAATTGCGGTTCTTTGTCCGTAAGATTGAGGGTGCCTTTGGTTGAGTTTTTAGGAGCTGTTTTTGCTTCTCAAAAGCCAAAAGCCAACTAAAGGGGTGGAAACCAGAAGCTGTTTTTTTAGAAGTAGCTATTTTTGGGTAGTCTGATTTTGAAAGCACATTGGACCTCTTTTGGCTTTTGGCTTTGCTTTTGAAATGGTGAAAATAGAGAGCTGTTTCACAGTTGTTTCAAGGAAAATAGAGATAGGAGGTAAGTTTTATACTTGTTTGAACCAAACAAACTACAGATTTTTCCACACCATAACTTACAAAGCAGTTTTTTCACAGCCCACAACTCACAGCAGATTTTTCAGAACCCACAGCTCAATCAAACACACCCTGACTCTTTATCCGCCTGTAGATACAACAGCGACACGTGGAACGGGTCCAAGTAATATGTTCATCAAGTTGGAACGAGGTGCACTGAACCTTCTCTTAGACGAAGGTACACTGAACCTGGAAGCAAGCAAGCTGTTATTTTCTTTAAAGATGATGGCAACGGGGATTTTATCCATTCGCTACAGTGTTTCACGGGCTCGCATGCAGAGGAGATGGTGTTTGGTTGGCTGCCCGCAGGTGATGCAAAACAACCTGCATGGTTGAGGAGCTTCCCGTGGCTACACTCATGCAATTACAATGCACAACCAAACAGCCTGGTTTCACGGGTGCATGGAGGAACTCCCGAGGTGAGAAACCCTGCATGCCCCGTGGCGACAGTTACAAGCACAGCCTGGTGGATAAGTTGATCGGCTGGGTTAGGTCCTATCTTTTTTTAGTTTTTGTTTTTTATAGCAATTGGTTTTTAAATAAAGTATTTTTTAAAATAAAATCTACTAATTAATTATAGTACAGACTGTACCGACTTTATTTATATTGGCAAAAAGCACATTGTTATTCTGTAATCTCTCATATGAACAACATAAAAGCCATAATTCGCAACCAAAAGCTATAAGTCTTAGTAAAAAAACCATAGCCTTAATTTAAGGCTTGTTTAAGAATCACTGCTGAAATCATTTCAGACAATGACAAGGGTTCAACAACTGCCCATCAATGAGCTTGAGCAGCTGCCTAAGGCCCCGCTGGTTGGGCTGAAAAGCTGTGATTTATGGCTGAAAAAGTTAAAAATTCAAAAAAAAATGAAATTTATGAATAGTGAAAAATAAATCAGAAATCAGAAGTTAAAACTAAAATGAGCGGGCCTTAATGGTCGCCGGGCCTGGCTTTCCCCTGACGGTAAGAACGGAACCGAGAAATTGAAAAGTTCCATGTAAATTTACTGTGTTCCAAACGGAGTCTGAGATTCCCCGTTTGATTTCATGCTCCCTGCCAAGCAGAACCTTGCGGAGTGTGGCAGCATAGGGGCAACTGTTCTTCGTGTCCAAGTTGTTAAATAACCTTCTTGATCTACGGAGAGCACATTATTTCAAACAGACGATTATAAAGCTTCTCTCATTCAACGATCGAGAGTAATATGAGACAAGAGCGCCACCGCAATTTAGCCAAACTAATACTGTATATCTAAGCCAACAACACTTGGCATAACAGCAAATCATCTCCAAACCATCACAAATTATTCACCCAACGTTGGCACATCGTCCTAGAAGAATGAATATATCAGGCCCGCAAGTCTTTCATACTGCATACGGATCTGAACTTGGCAAGCAACATACACCAAGGTAGAATTAAACAACAGACCAAAAACAATAGCATTCAGGTAGGTCCGTCCGAGCGCATAAACAAACTAAATTAAACTAAACTACTGAAACAAAACCGAAATTTCAAAAGAGTTTGGATTTCTTGTCTGATTTTGATTCCTCCTAAATCTTGGTCTAATTCAGCCCAAATCTCAGCCATCCAAGCCCTAATCTCCCTACTGCATTGCCTCAGCGGCTGATCTTCGCGTCGGTACTATTCATTGTCTGCAAAGATCACCGTCGCCCCTAATTTTTACCGCCACACAATCCCTCTCTCTGTTCCCGGGCCTTCTCGCGCTTTCCCACCGCTCCCACCCTGCTGCAAGATGTCAGTGGTTGTACCACCTTGTCTCCCTGCCCCGACACCTCCCTCAACCGCCCTGCCACGCGTCAACGCCGCCGTCCTCCCCCGCCACCGCCTCTGTTCTCCTCTCCCTCAGCCGACAACCCCGATTCAACCGCCTTTGACCGCTACAATGTCGTACATTAGTCAGCTAATACCTCCCCCTTAGCCAGCCGCGTCGCGCATCCCCGTGCTTTCTCGACCATGCCACACGCCGCCACCACCATAGCTCACCCACTGTGCCAAATCGCCTTTGCCACTGTATTTAAATCCCCAAGCTCTTCCATTCAAAGGCACTGGCACCCAAGGAAAGCCAAACACCCCAATTGCCCCGGCAACCCCCACACCGTCGACGATCATCAAAAAAATATCAAAGTAAGCCAAACCTCAATTCTTACTCTACTGTTCATTTCTTTTCAATTGCATTCACCAGTAGCTTCCTTATGCTCCCAGACACACCCCCGAGCCATTACTTTAGCTCCCCGATCCCTCTTCTTCCTTGCCAGCGAAGCCAGCCGCTCGCCCATGGCGCCTCGTCGTGGGCAGCTCAACTCCGGCCACCTTGCTTAGGCCACCATTTTTCCTTGCTTACCCTAACCCCAGAGATGCTTAACCGCAAACACCACCGTCCTAGAAACCCACTGATACTCCTTTCAAATCCCACGTGGAAGGAAGACATAACCACCGGCGAACACCGACTCCCCTGCCCCCGCCAACCCCCAAAATGGAAACCCAGTAGCGCCAGGAACCCTAAAAAACAAAACAAACACCAATCTCCTAATGAAAACTTGAATAAATTAACCTCATCTGAAATGAGAGAGATATATGGGAGGTTTCTTTTTTGCTGCGGTTGATAGCTGCAATTGATGACTTTTGGTCCTAGCATAAATGCTTGTCCGAATGAATTAAATGATGATAAACTACTTCGAAAAGATTGTCTCGATAAATTATTTCAAAACGATGATGAAAAAGTTGTTCTGTTTGCCTGTTCAAAGAAATTACAAACTGTAAACTGAAAAGAATTAGACCATACATAGGCTGACAAGGCATCAAAGAATGCCAGGCCCATTTGAAAGGGGTAGACTAATGAGTAAATTGCACTAAATCGTAAATCCACGTGAATCACTGAAATGTCTATGTCACATACGTGTACTCTGCTATGCGATAATTATTTCAGTGTGCAATCAATCATATGTGCTTGAAAAAACTTAGATATAAAGCAAAATATTTCAGCAAATCTCTGAGCTGCAAGTTTCTACCTGCAACTCTGACTTGTAAATCAGGTATAGTCCACGATACACAACGAAAGACAGCAGGGCTACGAATAAAGACAGCAAGGCTACGAATAGGATACCGGCCTAAAGCTGATACAGAATCACGCCTAGCAAATAAACAACAAACATGGAACCTTTCGTACAAAAAAGGAGGTAAGCCCAGAACTGAGCCTAGCTTAGTCGGCTACGAGCACATGGATGCTCCGAGCCCATCCGCGTTGGAGCTTCACTCGACACGCATGCTCACCTAATTTTTTTTTTTAAAAAGTACATACGCTTAAGGGCAGTCCCAATGGGGGGTTTCTAGATGTAGTTTCTAAGAGAAGAAGAGAGCAATTAATGGCTAGTAGAAACTATCTCTCCCAACCCATGGTTTCTACAGCTTGGTCCATACAAAGGATAAATTAAATGCAACACCAAAAGGCAATAGATCACATGTGGTAATCAGCCATGTAGACATGTTTGCATTCATCAACAGCAAACAAAGAACTAAAGTTAATGCCCAGCAATTAAACATGTTCTTGATAACAAATATGATCATAGCTGATTCCGCAATTCAGGAATAACGACAATAGGTAGCACATATAGTTGATAACAAAAGAACTAAAGTTCATGACACACATATAGTAAAATAATATTAAGGTGGCTTCATCCAGTAGCCACATTTGCACATGGTCACGCAGCACTCCAAAAGCAAGACCAACACAGTACTCCAAAGGCAAAATAGCCGGCTGTTGTTCAGTAATCCACGATCCAACAAACACTAATATATTAATACGTATGCATCCAAAACGTAGAAAAGTTGTGATAGATAGAAGCTTACAGGTACTGAAGTGAAGCCATGTTGGATATAGAGTAAGGAAGATTGCTGGAGAAATTGTTGGTTGCCGATTCTCGCATCACCGCTTAGAGTGAAACTACAAACACCAATAACTACAGAACAAATTATACTAGGTGGGATACATACAAATATGTGAGATTCTGGTGGCGGTGATAAGGAATTGAACCATGCAAGTTGTTGTTGCTTAAATCCTCGCAAGTAATGAAATGGGAGATCAAAATAATGCACAAAACACAAGAAGAGTAGCCAAGTTGTAAGCTCTCACAATGTTTTCAGTGAGAATAGATTGGAGAGTTGGTATCCGGAGTACCATCCACTGTCCCAAAGAAGCTTATCAGAGAATATGAGAGATGAAGAATGAGTGTCGAGTAGTTCCATTTAAGGAATTTCCATCACACAAGTAAATAAATGAAACAAAATTAAGGATCATGTATGCTCCAAAGTGAACTTTGTTCCATCAGTATTTCCAACAATCTTGGTATCGAGTCAAGACTTGAGACACCGATGAACAAACCGCCATGAATGAGTTAGCGAAATAGGAACAACCATGAAAAAAAGCAATCACTTTCCGCTGCATGGATCCAAACAAGGTATTTTTCTCTTTTCTTTTATGTTTGGCGGTGGATTTTGGGAAATCCTAGAGCTAACATCAATTAACATTGTGGCATCACAAACAGAGCTTCCCAAATACTAAACATTTCTATCAACTTCCACAAACTTAGAATGTACTAAATATCAAACACTACAACAAAGACGTCGTCTCCACCAAAAACCTATCATGATGCATCCACTAAACAAACAATCAATTGCCACACCATGCAAGATATTTTTAAGCCGATACTTTGATGTGGCATTGCAGATCCTTACATTCCGGTGACGCCGTGTGCGGAGCAGAGACGCCTGCCGCGCCGCGCCGCAGGTCGCCGCCGCCGGCCGACCGATCCACCACCGCGACGGCATTCCAGGAGGTGTAGAGATTCCCAGCCGTGGCGAGCGGGCGAGCGCGGATGGAGGCGCGCGTCGAGCGGAGGAGGGCGAGCGCGCGGAGGGGGCGAGCGAGGGAGGGAGGGCGAGCGAGCGGAGGGAGGCGAGCGCGCGGATCCGGCAGGAAACGGATCGAGTCTTCCCAGTGGTGTTTCAGTCGTTTCTATGAGCATCGATTCTATCGTCGACGTCGTTCCGTCAGGTAGAAATCGTTTCTTGATTTTGTACCCTCTCTCTTCATTAATTCCTATGCCACATCAGCAAAAAATTAAATTGACAAGGTAATTAATACACATAGAAATTACCATAAATATACCATTGGGACTGCCCTAAGTGGGACAGCATATACACACGCTCCCAAGGCAGTTTAAGTCTCCCATTAATATACTAGAGCATGTAGAAGACGCTCATGTGTGTATACGTGTGGTATGTGTGAATTGTGTGGCCGTAAGGTGTAACGTCCTATTTTTAGGAGCAAAGACGTTGTACCATCTGTAACAGTCCAAAAGTTCAGTTACGGATAGAAAAAGTATTATGTCTATTCATGAACAATTAAAAGAAGTTAATTTAATTAAAATAAGACATAATGGTCAACTTTAGCAACAACACGAGCGTCTAAACCCAAAACTTAACTTACATTCAAAAGAGCCGAAAAAACTCCACATAAACGCTTGAATGCGGTCGTAACCCTAATACGAAATCTTGCAGCATCCTATTTTCCTCCGATATCTGTTGTGGTGAAGACATTGCAAGACTGAGTACCATCAACAGTACTCAACAAATCACATGGAGAAATGCTATATAGCTACTTGCCAATATTATCAAATGATGGGAATATAGTTGTTTCATTATGATGTGGATGCAATTTTATTTGTCAATATTTTTAAACACATAAGAATAATAATTACTTAAAGATTTGGGGGTTCCAAAACTTGATTAACAGACCTCAACATTTGTCAATTCATTTCCAAATCTACTTATGCCTCGTGGTTGGAATCACCCATGAACATAGCTTCTTTTACCGGAAGCACGGTGTATTCGAGATACTATTATGATTACCCCATAGAGTAGCCCAACTTTACCCAAAAGAATTTTTTAACCCTCATGACTGAGTTAAGAAAACAATGTTGTTTCACTACTCATCTCTTTACATAGGCTCTACCCGATAGACCTCCAACTCAGACCCTGTATCTGTCGACACGGCCAAATATCTTTTGCCCGTCCTGAGAGGAATCTACCGTTGTTCAGTATGGTTTTACCCTCTCCCATACTAACACTTCTCACTCCTGTAGAAATTCAATCGATTTGAGCAGCTACTAAACCAGGTTTGACAAGTCAAAACTTGTAGTTGGGCGATCACTATGTTCTTTGCTCAGCATAAGGTCATCCTTACTTCTCTAATTTTATCACCACCTCACTCTGAGACATTATCTGCACAAATATCCACCCTTGAGAAAGGTCGTGGACGAAGGTCACCTTGTGGCTTTCCACTAGACCCCCTTACCCTAGAGCCATCTTACAAATCTACCGGCCAAAGCCAACACATGGATCTCATGATAAACAATTTCCAAGAAACACTTTTGCAAAATTTCTGGCAAAATGATATGTTAAACAGTAGTATGAAATAGTTGAGTTTCCTATTCTACCATGATTATTTTAGTAGCAGATTTAATATTACTACGTCTTGTCAAGATGAATATGACCATCAAAGTAAACAGGGCTTTTTCACTGGTAGGATGTAATTAGGTATCATATCATTCTAACCATTTATTGTACATAAAATATCAGCACATAAATACAAGATAATGGAAATACTGTTAAATAAATAATAAACAAAATGTAGGTGCAACATGATCAAAAATATGTAACTTGCATCCTTTCCGTTGTTCTTGGTCTTCTCTGCCAGCTTCAAGTTTACTTCAATTGCTCTTGTAGCTCCTCTGTTGACCAACTTGCTTGGTCCATTCACTAGCGCAGAAAATGCGGGCAAATAGTTTCTACTTTGCATAATGCAAGCTGGGAACAAAATGCAATTAAATAACAAGAAAAGACATAAAAGGAAATGGATTGGGTGGATAGAGTTCAACTATGCTTGGGTTGACTGATAGGGTTAGAGTTGGACCAGATAAGATGAACTCAACGGCAGAAGCGGCTTAAGCTGGGATAGCTCAGGTTGAGATGTCCATGGTGAGGTCCCTCCCGCCGGCAAGGGCTCATGCCGCCAGAGCTTTAGAGTTATGTTCGTGCTAAGGTTAGCTCAATAGTGTAATCAAGATGTTTTGGAGATGCTATGGACAAAAGCAATTGAATTTTTATTGAGAAACGAAGGATATTGCAAAGGGGCTCACCGACGCAGGGAGATGACGGCGTCGGCGATGGTGAGCGAGGGAAAGCAATTGGCTGCTTGAGAGGGTTGTGTGGGATGTGTACAAGCTTCAGAACGACTCCCAGGAAGGCGGTTTGGAGACTTTCGTGCGCGCGGGCGAGGAAAGGCAGGGGGCTCTGCAGAGAGAGTAATGGCACTGGCGACGTGGCTCTACGGCGTCTCAGAGAGTTGACAAGAGCACCCTAAAAAAAGCTAAGCCCTTTCTTGCTCAGAAAAGCCCCCTTTCCTTCCAAATCTCGAAAACATAAAGAAGCAATCTGCTTCTGAACTTAAACGTGGCTTGATTTATCCAGCCAATCATACTAATCCAGTTTCAAACTTCACCGATCAAAACAGATTTCAGCTACAGCAACAAACTATTCTCAACGTTTGAGAAATTTCTGCAAATGACAAAACAAGCAATAACAGGGAAGGAAAGTGAAGTACACGATACCAGATATATGATTTAGGACCAGTTGACGCACACCAGCATCCTTCCATATGCATAGGTTGCCACCATCCTAATTTGGATCGGTAACTCCTGAATTCAATGGAGTATGAGGACCAGCAAAGTCACCGAGCCTTTTCAGATTTGTTCCAAAAGGGTTCTTACGGCGATAAGCCGATAACATAGTGCCATTTTACCATTGCCAAACAAAAGCTGCAGACACAACTACTGAGCGGGAGCAGCCTTCCTTTGGTCAAACTGCTAAGTGCTAACCAAATTGGCAATCCTCTCAAGAGGCTAACTTTTATTTCACATAAGTAGACACAGCAGGCATCAAACAGGTTACAGGCTACATAGGTTTCAGAAAAGCGAAGTGAATAGCTTTGTCTTGCGGAGTCAATTTAAAATATATTTACAGAAAACGACAACATAAGGACGCCAGTCTCTCAGGACACTCATTTTAGAACTCCTTCGACGTGTTGCAGGCCCAGGCCACGCAGGCTGCAATATAGATAATGCAACTACCGCAGAAGATACCAAGCTTTAACGAAAGAATTGTTCTTGCCATCGTCTTCATCAATATGATCATAGTAATGTAGTTACCTTCAGCTTTCAGAAGTGGAATATTTTCATCCGATGAGGAGCGAGGATGGATTTGCGAGCTCAAAGCAGAGCATATAGGACTACCAGGATGGTTGCCTCCATTATGGTTAGTACTAATATCTTTATCACTGCTCACTGTCCCAACACCACTGGCTGATTCACATGGGTTCTTTTGACACCTAAGTAGGCAACTGAAATCGACAGATTGGGCAAGAACTGTGGAGCTCCAACCATGGAAGGATGCAATGGGAGTGAAACTTATGTTGACAGGGCATCTCCTTTGCTTCCGTCCCCATTTCAAAATCCTCAAGACAGACTGTGCATCCCAGTACTTCCTGGATGTTCACACTTGGCAATGCTTCTACTGCTTCCTTCTTGGCAGGTGGTGTGCCAGAACGATTCAGGTCGCTCTCTGCCAAACGCTGCAAAAGAAGGTCTAAGCCAGGGCCAAGAAAGTAGTCCCCAAGTGAAACGCCAGAACTTGTGTTGCTTGAGTCCTCTTGGTTGTCATCAAGTCCAAATGTTCCTTGGAGAATAATGGCCTCATTGTTGGAGTTGATCAGTATTAAGCTTTCTGTCCTTTCTCTCCCACGATCTCTCTCCCTCTCCCTCAGCCTCTCCCTTTCCCTCCACCTCTCCCTTCGTTCTCTCTCCCTCTCCCTCTCTCTGTCCCCGTCCCTGTCAATGTCATCCAAGCCCCTTGAGTCATCACGGAGGGTCTGGAGCAGCCGAACAAGGGATGAGCCCCTGCTCCTTAGCCTCCTAAACAAGTCTTGAAGGCCATCGTCATCGTCGTCATCTTCATGGTCTGAATCATCATCGTCATCCTCGTCATCGTCGTCATCCATGATCTCCCTCCGGAGCCTTGATCGCCGCGACGAACCCCCCATCATCCCGAGCAGCAGCGGGGCCCAAAGCGAGAGGGATCCATCAGACCTCAAGTTTGTCGCTCGTTCAAAGCCCGGCCCCATTTCTTCCACACACCCGCCATCACAGTCCGGACACTTCATCTCTGGCTGCACAGGCTCGATCACTTCCTCACATCTGTGGCACCAATACCTAACCCCCTGACTTTCTTCCATCTTGTAACTCTGCTAACACTTTTCTCTTTCCCAATACTGTGTCTTGCAGTCCTAATTCACGGCCGAAATACTTATAGCACACCAGGAATCATCCAAAGAACTACAGGGTCAAGAAGATGTCTTCCTTCAGCAGCACAAAAAGCTATCCTTGGCACCCTGAAACAACTTTCCTCATGAGCATCTCCACTTAATTTGTACCAACACACACACAAAAAGGTACTAGATCTAACAAAGAAAGGCAAACCAATTCCTAGTAGTGTAATCCATACCGAACTAGCAAGAAAGGCAGGATATTTCTTGGAAACTTTCTGCATGGGCATCTGCAAACAAAGCACATATGCCTTCATTCAAGAGCAAGAAATCGAGCCAAAAACGCAGACAAAGGCCGGTCTCGGTGAAACCGGGGGGTCCTGCCTTTCGATCCAAGAAACAAAACCTAGCCAATTGCATCAAGACTGCTACTCTAACACTAAAGATCTGTACCAAACAAACCAGAGCACGCAAGAACCCGAGATCTACAACATCTCACGCATACAGCAGTAGGGAAAAGATAATAAAGTATCAAATGAATCGACGATTCGAGGAGTTAGAGAGGGAGAAGGTAGCAACCATTTCTTTCTTCGAAAGCTTCTCGCGCAGGATTCGGTTCAGGCCATGATTCTGCTGCGCCGAGGACTAGTGCGGCAAGTGGCGGGTGAAGGGGAAAGGGGATAAGCGAGTCGTGCGGAAGGTCACGGATTCTGAACTTGAGTATTTTACACATTTGACCCTAGGTTAAACAACGAGAAAATTACTCTCATATCACAAATTTAAGTGTCATCCTCTTATTTGTCACATACTTAAGTAGCTTTATTATTATACCACAAACCTGAGTATTTTGTCCTTTGTTTTGCCATTTTCTCCCTTTAATGTCTATTTTAATTTCATTTTGCATTTTCAGGGACTTGAACTGACCCTTTTGCCCTCGTCAACATTGGCCTGTTGGCCTGTTCTGTTGATGGAAGTTAGGAGGTAAGGATGCCGCATTTTCTAAGCATTTTCTAAGCCTTTAAAATGAAATTAAGACATTAATGCAAAATGCAAAATAAAATTAAAATAGACATTAAAGGGAGAAAATGGTAAAACAAAGGACAAAACACTCAAGTTTATGGCATAATAACAAAACCATTTAAGTATATGGCAAATGCGAGGTTGACACTTAAGTTTATGGCATGAGAGCAATTTTCCTTTAAACAATTTGCTGGATTGGACGACCTCGGGATTCCAGTAAATAAACCAGCATTAGACTTCCATGCACTTGTCCCAAGTAATTGTCCATTTTGGATCTCAATAGGAGTAAGATTTATTTATAAAGATGTTCCTGTAGGGAATGCGTCGTGCAAGCAATGGATAAAATGTGGGTTTTTTTACGGTGGCTTATAATTTTTATTTTGTGATTTTTAAATTTTAACTGTTGATAAAAGAGATAGGTGCATGTGATTTTAACCGATATAGCTGAAGTCATTATAGTGTGTACTACAACCGACTAACAGAATATACATTAAAAAGGCACAATATTTAAAAGCTAATTGCTATAGTAAAAGTGAAAAACCATAAACAATGAGTCCATTCGAATTAGTGCTAACCCACTTTCTTAATTTTTTTATGATTGAATCCAAGTGGTGAGACTTTTAAAAAATGCTTATGAATTATTCCAAATATTTTGATTGACTCCCTCAAAAAAATTGATTGACATGTGGATGAACCGACTTCGCAATTGAATTTGGATGAACCGACTTCTCAGTTGAGGTCCTTTTAACCATTCTTCCAGTAACCTTCTGACCTCTTGCGAAAGCACTACTATACGTTTGTTCAGAGTAATAGTTTTAAACTTTTCTTGACGATAAACTATAAATTGATGATTTTGAAAATATATCGCGGCCGTTGAAGCTTACGTCACCATTACTTTATTTATTACAGCTTGACACGTCGGCATCATGAGCTGCAAGAAACGAAAAATATTCAGAGTATGGTACACCTCATCGTCCACTAAGGTGGTGATCATTTGGGCTTTTTTGTGGCTTATGACTGAAAAACACTGTAGCTGGCTGAAAAAATACTGTAGCTGACAGAGACTTATTTAGCATAATTAAATTTAAAAAATTAAAAAATATATAAAATATGTTAGCCCATTACGTATAATATAAACAAATACAGAAAAAAGAACCGGCAAAAAAGCTCAAAAAAAAGAAAAAAGTTTAGAAAAAGATGAAATTTATTAATAGTAAAAAATAAGCCCAAAGCCAGAAGCTAAAGTCGAAATGATCACAGCCGAGAGCATACACGGGAAGAAATATAAAAGGGTTGCTCGAGTGAATTTATGGATTTCTAGTTGTTTTAGGGTCTGTTTTTTTTATTTAGTTTATGGTTTATCGCTGTAGGTTTGAGCGGACCCAGTTTAATTCATAGGTATTCAACCAAATACCCAAAAAATTTAACCAAAAAAACACTATATACAAGGTATAATACATATATATACACTAGTAGTTAGGCTAAATTCGTCCTGTTCATACCTAGTTTACCCAAATTAACGCTAGATCCTTTTGGCTCATTTCCCCTTCCCATTGACACTATCCCAGACCCACTATCATCATGTTCATACCTAGTTGTGAGATTGTGTCTCACTTAGTCTCTCCTCTATTCATCTGGTGTCTGGTCATCTCTCCATCTCTTGACACTCAATTGGCGCCTGGCGGTGGTGGGTGCCCATGCCCCTGATTCTTTCTTCTGGAGGCTACGTAGGCAGCAGGAGCGTTGGAAGCCGGAGCGGCCATCAGGCGAGCGAGGCTAGAGGTTGCGTAGGCGACAAGGGGGTGGATGCTGCGCAAGCGACAGGAGTGCTGGAGGCCGGAAAGGGCGCCGGCCAAGCGGGTAATGCCACACTGCTGGCCTGCAGCACTAAGGTAGGTTCATCCTCTCCGACCCAATGACCCCATGTTGTTGAATCTAGATGCGTAGATGGTAGATCTATTCTACTTGTATGCCCTTAGAGTTTATAGTTTTGTACTCCTGAGCAAGGTAGATGATAGATCCGTGGATGAATGGACGGATGTGATGGATTTAGCATATGTTTCTTCTCTGTTTAACTTTCGGTGCTTGGATCTTGTTTAGATGTGGTGGATTACTGGATTTGACTTAGTTATTTTTAAATTAGTGCTTATGCTTCATGAATTGAAATCTATGTTCTCCACATCTTTAAGTCTGAGTAGTCTATATATATATGTGCTAAGTATTTCAGAGGTGTAAACTATTGAGCTTTATGTCATGCCTTCATCTGAGCGCTTTGCTGTGAATCTATGAAATAGGATCCTTAACAGCATACGAATAATTGCTTATGAATTGAAAAACATACTCTACCTTTTACATGTGATTCTGTGAACAAATACCAAGTATTTCACAAGTGTGAACAAATGGTTTCAAATTGATTTTCACTATCTTGAAAATGAATAGTAAACACAGATAGTTTCGAAGGGACAATAAGAGCTAAGTGGAATTGCATATTAGCGAAATTAGTTGTAATATTTCAATCGGTACCAAGGCATGAAGAATCATCGAGTTAATTTATATTTTTTGTAATTATTTTTTAATTTCTTTATATTATTTGAGACGTTGTCTCTAGTATGGAAAATTGTACTTTAATTTTTGCTATTATGGAACAATATTTTTGTAACTTTGAATATCCATCTTGAAATTCTTGGGTCCGCCTCTGGCTGTAGGTTATAGCTTTTGGGCTATTCGTGCTAGAGAGTATGGAATAATAAAAACTTACATGCAATTTTGATCGATATAAATGAAGTCGCTACAGTGTGTACTACAATCTACTTGCAGAACTCGCCTTAAAAAGACACTTTATTTGAAAGCTGGCTATTATAGAAAAGCTGAAAACAGTTTTTAGAAGCCGAAAAGAAGAGCCCTTTGTCCATTGTTAATGGGTAGGCTCGTGATTTGTTATGCTAGTAGTACGATTTGGCCTCGACTTGATTGCCCCTCCAAGTGAGCTGAGGCTTTTAGCTTCTAGCTTCTTCATTTCACCTTTTTATGGTTTTTTTGGGGTTGTTTTGTATTTTTCTTATTTTTTTGTATTCCTTTGCATTATTCGTAATAATGTAATCCTTTTTCCTTTTTTAAAATTTAATTACATTAAAAAGCTTTCAACAACTACAGTATAAAAAACCCTAAACAGTACAATTTAAGCTAAAAGCATAAGCTTTAAGGGCTGCTCATTTAGGTTTTTTTGTGGCTTATGGCTTATTTTTATTGTTTTGCATTGTAGCTGACTTATTTTGCATTGTAATTTCTGGTGATTTTTGCGTAATTAAATTAAAAATTAAAATAGAAAAATAGTTTAGCACATCGCAGATAATGCAAAGGAATACGGACAAAGACAAGGAAAAAACCCAAAAAAATTAAAAAAAAACTATAAGCTAGAAGCCAAAACCCCAATGGAGAAGTCAAAACAAGGAGGGCTTGAGGCCCGCTTGTTTCAGCTTGGCCTTTTGGCTTCTAGTTTCTTATTTTCATATTTTTCTAACTTTTTAGCTTTTTGTCTTTTTTTCACATATTCCTTCGCATTATTTGTGATTGGCTAATCTATTTTTTTTTCTTTTTTTAAAAAAAAATTTAATTATGTCAAAAAACCACCAATAGATACAGTGTAAAATAAATCAGATCAGGTGCAAAATAAACCATAAACAGCAACATAAAATCATTTTTGCTTTTGCATAAGAGTTCAGTGTTGGAGAAGCAATGCAAAGCTACTCAGGGTCGTCTTTTTCACTCTTACACATCTGCTCTGACCTTTAGCAAAACAAGGGGGAAAGGAAAAAAAGAAAAAGAAAAGAAAAGCAAAATAACAGAAAAGAAGAAGAAAAGGAATCACGACGGATGCGATTTTGCATATGAGTCTTTTCCGTGCGAAAATGTAAGTATAACAAAAATACCTACGGAGGTTCATGGGGTAATTTGAAAAAAAACACACACGTACGTATAAAATCCGGCATAACAAAAAGTAATTTTTACGGCCCCAATTCCGGGGGGTCCCACAGCCCACCGACTTGTACATCATGTCTACCCTGAGATTGGTGAGCCTTGAGACCGGGGTGAGTCTTAGACTTGTTTTTTTTCCGTGACGGTTTATGATTTATGATTTAAATATTTAAAATTTATCTATTTGTAAGAGATAATATGTATAAAAAATAGTTATATGCTATTTAGTCTATACAGTTAAACTCAGTATACTTTTTACTACAGTCTTTCTATTAACCTTACTTTAAAAAATATGTCGTTTAAAAGTTAATTACTGTAGACTATATGAATATATCCTGATTTTAAGCCAAAACGAACTTACTTCTTTCAGCAACTCCCATCCGCAGCCATATATTTTTGTTAGTGTACAACCGAACCGAGGACGTACTCATGTACACACCTTATACACGTTTCAACTCACGCACACGGCACACATAAGTGCCTTCAGTGATCGAAGTTTTTGGCTTCGGTTTACGCACCTTGAGCAACTTGTTGAACAATTTGTTTTTACGGCTCTTTGTCTTTTGTAAAAAATCGTATCTTCTTCTATGTCAGATCAAATACTATGTATATCGGATACAGAGTGTCGTAGTGTGTTGAGACGTATGATGTGTCCACTGCTGTAATTCAATTATATCTAAAATACTTTAATTTGCTAGAATAAAAAAGATTAAGCACGAACAAGTTCAAGCTTTTATTTTTTTTAATGAGGTGGCAGTAAGGCATTGAGTCCTTTGCATATGTGGCACTATAGCTACTTTTTTAAAATTGACCTCCGGGCATCCTTCTTGCAAATTTAACTCACTCCTCGAGCTTGGCAGGTGCTAATCATGATTAAACGAACCACTTCCGAGGTGTGACTGCTCAGTAGGTCCTCATGCTACGCTGTGGTTGATCGGCAGGTGCCAATTAGGACCTATCGTTACTACCAACACTTGAAAAGTAACCACAACTAACAAGCGTACCTATCTACTGGTTCTGAGAGTCAAGCGAATTGCAGCTCCAAGCTACCAAATTCAATATCCTTTAAAAAAAGCTACCAAATTCGCTCCAATTGCCTTTTAGCCATCTAAAATAGGTTATCTCTATTACATAAAAGAGTAAGTTGGTGGTGGTTTATTTGCCTTTGGGCCGCACGGGCCGTTGGAACTAGTGCAAACCATTGAGATGGAGGCGGCTACATCCCACCACTTAAATGTATTAGCAGCGTACGCCGCGCTGTTTACCACGTGGCCCGAAGCAAAAGAGTTGACAATTCGTGGGGAGGGTTTTCTAGAAAAAGTAAGGACTCATACGTAATTATGGAAAAAGAGAAGATTTTTTGGCAAAAAAACCAAGGACTCATACATAATAAAAGAAAACAGTGGGATTCATCCCGTAAAAGGAGTGTCTTCCTGAAAAAACCGAGAATCTATATGTAATTTTAGAAAATATAGGGGTTTTGTGGAAAAGCTGGCGTGGCAGAGACCTTTCTGCAAAAATAGAGGACATGTACGCTATTTCAAAAAACCAAATGGCCTTTGTCGCAAATCTGGTGAGGTAGCACGGTGGGGAGCCGGGAAGCCTTGTCAGGCATTTCATCAAACACGTCACAGGTAGGGGCGATGTCATCACCGACAACGAGGGACTTGAGGAGGACATTGTGAGAGACGATACCCGTCTTGATGGCGAGCTCCGCGGGGAGGGTGCAGTAGGCGTGGACCATGCGATTGTACTAGCAGTTTGTTGTGGTATGTGGAGAGGAGGACGGAGAGGGCCCAGTCGGACAGGGGCTTGACAAGGTGGAATGTGGTGAGGGAGTGGTCAGGCATACCGGCGGCGACGTAGGGGGAGATGAGGCGGATGAGGAAGCCCTCAGAGGGTGGGGCATGGTGAGGGAGGAGGAGAGCATGGAGGCGACGAGGTCGCGGCGGCCGGTAGAGGCAAGGCGGTGGATGGAGAGGTGAAGAGGGACGGTCGGATAGGAAGGCGGGGTAGGGAGGGATGGAGAGGAAGAGGGAAGCACGGGAATCCAGATTGACGGCGGCAGCGCTACGGATGGAGGACTTGAGCGCGGGAGAGGTCATCGAGGGTGGAGGTTTGGAGTATTTGGGTTTGGGTGGAGAGAAGGTGGAGGAGGAGGTGGCGGTGGAGGAGGAAGGGGTTTGGAGTACGAGGGAGGCTCTGGCGGAGGGCGGTGGTGGCCATTGGGAAAGGAGGATGAGACACGAGGGGTGGAGTATAGGACGGTACAGCACAAAATGAAAGAAGATCTCATCTGTTTCCTTGTGATCTAACAACATTCCAGCATCTAATGGAACTGTCGATGTGCAAAGCAAATGGATCCTATGTGAGTGTGAGTCAATTTGTAGATACAATGTTTATATGACAAGCCTAATTGCTTACAGCATCAGCCACAAACTACTATCAAATTGTGAATAAGAGATACCAGGATTGTTCTCTTCCAAATTTCTTTACAGAAAAAATCATTCGGCTCAAACTTGACAAGCCTTTTAAAATAAGATTCAAGCCGCTGTGTAATTCAAAAAAAAAAAAGGAATTGGAAAGGAGATCATCGTTGTGTCTTGTGTGTTGAGCCAGAGTCAGTTGACCATATCTTATTTGAGTGTTAGCAAAATTTGCGTATTGTTGTTTCGGGGATATCTTTGGTTGGTCTAACATTCCTAGATCTATGGGTAATTTGGTTCAGGGTGATTTACTGCAAGGGTAATCGTAGAAATGGTTTAATCTTGCTCTTTTTGCAGCTACAGCTTGGACGCTGTGGCAAGTTTGCAATAAGAGGCTATTGAGAAATGTTTCTTGAGACAACCTCTTGACAGCTTATACAAAATTACTTCTTTTCTTCGATAGTGCCAACAGTTGCTTCGGGAGGGGGATCGAGACAATGTGGATGAAATACCAAGGAAGATGGTGAATAAGATCAAGAAGCTCCAAGCGAATACAGTGCACAATGATGGAGGATAAAATAACAGTCTTTACTTTGGTTTATTTTGGCTTTGTATTCGTACTTTCAGTTTTATTAGATAGACTTGTTGACATTGTGAGTTGGTATCCCCAGCGTTGGTTGTGTGAACTGTTATTTTGCTTTAAAAAAGGTAGGAACATGGCGTCCGTTGCGGTTTGACACATTAGAGTAATATGATTTTTTTACCCGTAGTAAAGCATGAACATTGAACTAGTTATATATACAAATCAATCGTTATTGTTACATTGGGCTTCAAATTAACCCAAATAGGATACGTGACAATATGAACATGCCGAAGATTACAGGTGCACTTGGGAAAACAGAACTTGCACTTTTCGTGCACTCCTGTAATTGTGGCCTTTTCAGAGGCGCAGATTAGGCGAAAACTTAGGTTTTCCTTCTCTATCAACGAGCAGTCCTCCTACGTGTTGTTGGAAAAAAAGTTTTCCATGTGCTGCTAATTCAGAATCTGAAGTGTTCAGATAACAATATGAACAATGAGAAAGGTTAGATCATGACTGAAGCAGTGAATTGATCCCAAAGCGGCCTTCTTTTCCTTTCAATAGTCAGAGAAACGAGCAAGATACGCCACTCAACAGACTACTACTCAACAACTAGGTACAAGGCTGGCATAATCTCGTATTCTCGTGTGTTGTGGCCGTACCAGATGTTCTTTCAGTGTCACTGGCTCACTGCCTCAACAAGAACGCTCAAGACTTTAAGTTCCTACCTCAACAACAAGAAAAATGGACACTGGAGACAGCAGAGGGTGCTTGAATACTCCCCCTATTACGCCAGGGGGAATGCGCGCGCGGAGGGAGCGGTCACGTCGGCGTTTTTTCCTGCGCGAGCGCTCCGTCGGCCGCGTGGCCCAGGGAATCTTTGTACAGTCGGGGAGGCAATTTTGCGGAAAAACCCCTCCGTTTTTCCGAAATTATGTAAAGGTTCTTTTTTCTCGCAAAAAGCTCCCTGGCAGTTTTTTTAAAACGTTTTTTTTTGCGAGAACACCCCTCCACTTCACCGAAATTTTGTGTACTTTGTAGGATAGCGCCCCGTGTTTTTTAAATTACGTACGGGTCCTCGTTTAATTACGTACACACCCTCGCTTTTTTACGAAAAAGACTTTTGGCTTTTCCAAAAGTATACACGTGTCCTCGATTTTTTTTAAAAAAAGTTCTCACAAATTATCGCCTCTTTTACTTTGGTATATACGGTGTCTGATGCGGTGTGGCGCTGCGCCTATGAGGCTAGTAAACAGTAGAGAAGAAACGAGTTGCTCACCTCCAACAAGTCCAGTACTGTGCTTCACATCAAGAGTTCGGGACTTCAGGTTCTTCTCGTAGACTCCAACTGTTAAAAAAAAGAGTTAGCACTACATAATTAATAACACTACGAAGGCTCTACGGAAATGCCTGCAAGTACTACCAATTCCATTAATTCAATGCAAGATGCTACCAATCATACATATATTAGAGCAAATATAATAGTATAGCCAACTAGTAGCTATAACACTTGTCCATTTCATCTATAATCTTTAAAAAAATAGTTCATACAATAAGGTAGCTATTACAATAACTATTTGGCCCCCCGTGTACGAGAGTGAAATGCATATTTTTACGTGCTATAGCTAGCTGTAATTTAGTAGCCAGCTTCCTTCTCTCTCTTCCTTTCTCTCTCTGCCATGTAAGATTTTGTTGATATTATATTTGTTATAGCCTACTGACTAAGCCTTATTGTACCTGCTTTTACAGCCGACAGAGTTCCCGGCCGAGCCGTGCCACGTTAGCTTTTATGCAAAAAAGTCCCTGCATTTTCCGAAATTACGTAAAGGTTTTTTGTTCTCGAAAAAAGATTCCTACCAAGTTTTTTTTTCGAAAAACACCCTCCACTTCACCGAAATTGCGTATCCTTTGTTGGATAGCACCCCGCGGCTTTCCAAAATTACGTATGGGTCCTCGTTTAGTTACGTAGAGATCCTTACAGGTCCTCGATTTTTTACGAAAAGTCCTTCGGTTTTCTCGGAATTACATGTGTGTCCTCAATTTTTTTAACAAACTACTCGCGAATTGCCGTCTATTTTACTTCGATCCACACGGTAGCTAGCACGGCGTGGCGTCGCGCTTACGCAGCTAGTTCCATCAATTCAACGCAGGAAGCCTATAGAGCTAGGTGCTTGTTGCATATTGCAGTTCAGGTGCATGGCCCCATGGGCCCCATCTATCTCTGGGAGGCCGATGTTGAGCTGCATTCCAGTACATAGAAGCCGCCATGTTCCATCACCGCCAGGCGTCAGACATCAGTGCGTTGCACTCCAGGAGCATCGACATTGCAAGAGCTGCAAAATGTACGTGCATGCACATTCTTAAAACAACCGAAGCTAGCCTAGTAGGATGCAATGCACATCGCACCTTTTGTTAGCGGGAGTGACGTACAGACGAGGATTTTTCTTTTATTTCCAGTTATTTTTTATAGTATAATTTTATGTGATTGAGAGTGTAACTTTAGAAAGGGTGAATTAGTATATTGTAATTTTAGGTGATTAAAAATGCAATTTCATATGATTGAGAGATAAAAAAATTTCACTTGACTGTGCAATAGCAAAACCGTTTGTTAGCATGGATAAGGCTCATACGTGAAAAGTTCCTCACGCCATACCACATAACGCAGGGCTAATCCTGGTACATGCTGCAAATCTTAACCGTAAAGAACTCCGTGTTAATTTCATCCACGATCTTGTTCCCCTTTTTCTGTTTCCTTCTTTGCCAGCTCTCCAAGTGTCCTTTTTAACTAGCATGCATATTGCAAGGGTAACCTATGCCGGGTTCCTTTTGGGACTGAGAGTTTGGTGGGCATGGACGAGAGAAAAAGTAACACACCAAGGTAAGCCTGGCTCTGCTTTGGATTGAGACAAATTTAACATCCCTTCGACAAATTCGGAACACACAGTGGAATGGAATTATTAGCTAGGAAGGCTAGGATCAGTGGCGGATCCAGAAAATTTTTTTAGAGGGGTTGAAGTACCTTCAGCTCGACCTCAGCCTCTTCTACATTATACATCTATAGCTAAAAATTTTAGGGGGGCTTCAAGGGTCCGGTAGCGGTAGGGGGGCTCAAGCCGCCCCACCGCTGGATCCGCCACTGGCTAGGATATAAAAGATCGTGACATACTACTACTAGTTAAGATGGTACTTATTTGCTAGCAAATTAGTTAGCAAGAAGCAACCACTCATGGTCCTTCAAAGAACCATGTATGCATTGCCTTCAGTTCAGTACTTCAGTCTTCAAGGCCAGGGGTAGTACTGCAACTCTGTAAGGCTTGTATTGAGCCTAAGATGGATGCAACAAAACCGTTCCTGGCCTTTTCTAGATAGTAGTCCCATGCAGGCCATGATCACACCAAAACTTCACAACATCAGCACACACTTAGCGAGCAATAACCAAGATAGGTTTCCTATTGGCATTTTGGCAGATACAGCGAGTGCAATCGGATTAGAGATCCAATGATCATGAATTCCCCCTCCGCCCCCTCAAAAAAAAATTTCCCCTTAAAAAAGGGCCGTTGGATTAGAGTCTCAAATCTAGATGATTGTTAGGAAGAAAACATCCGGATAATATCTAGACACACCCATTTGTTACACTCACACCTTCGCCTCTTGGACCGCAAGGCGTGGCAATGGCGGCTTTAGACTTTGGTGCCTGAAAGCTGAGTGGGAACGGTTCCACTTTGTGCTTCCTGACCGAGCTCTGATGGAACTGGCAATACAGCAAAAAACTAGAGTACTCCTCCTCCATCTTGGAGTGCAGAAATTACAGCAGCCAGCACTGGGCGCTGGCGCTCCATGCCCCCACACGGCAACCCTGTCCCGGAAAGGGAAATCGACCCTGCGTACGTCCAGCTAGCCATCACCTTCCTTGTCCTCCCTCCCAAGCTCTCTTCGTGATTCCAACGGCGCGGAGGACATAAAAGCGCACGGTGTCGGTGCAGCGGAGGGGACAGTGCACATGATCAGTGGCAGCCAAAGTTCCCTGTCATAACTCGTCGCGTTCCGTAGCACTGCCTACCTGCAAATCACGCGCCCCGTCCGTCCGTCTATATACACCCGCGCAATTACTGGCTCGCGCGCTACACAGGTGGAAGTTTCAGCTCGCGCGGTTCTTCTCGCGATGGAGAGAGGGAGGAGACCCGCTGCTGCCGCGCTTGCGCTTCTTCTCGTCTTCCTGCTGTGCTGCCCCGCCGCGTTCGCCGCCTCGTCGTCGCCGGCAGCGGTGAAGGTTAGTTCTTGTCACCCTCGCTTCTTCCTTCCGATCCTTAATTTGCGTCCTTCCTTCTCTAATGACCCCTGCTCTACGATTGTAGCAGCTACCTTTGTTTCTTTGACGCATTGTAGCAAGTAGGGTATCCGAAGTGTTTAGAGGCTGTATACCCTATAAACTAGGACCTACAAATAATTTTTAAACTTATCATTACTAGTAGTGTGCTCGTGCTAACGCTACGGTAAAATACAAAACAAGATAAAATTTATAAAAAAATAAAACGAACAATCATATTCATTAAGATTCACGTCTCATATATTGTATAACGAAAAAATAAATTAGTTTATTTGTGATATGTCTTTCACAAATTTCTATGGCAGCCCGGTGTTCGGTGTATTTGCCATTGTATTCACACACCTCCAGGTCGCCCCAGGGAGTTGGGGAGATTTCATTGGTCATGTTAAACCATCTTGGAGTAAATTGCTCACCCTTCCCGTCTCGAGTTCTTTTCTCAGCTCTCTGTTGTTCTTCAAGCCTGAAGGTTTTCATGAACACAAGGTAAAAATTGGAAGGCAACCACAGACCTCAAATTCCAATGACAATTGTAAAGTGAACAGCTAAAAGCTCACCAACAGCAATGCAAATTTAAGAACAACCACCCGATAATTCAGCCAACCCCACCATGCATGTTAACAGCTATTGATGTGTAACAACACTAATACCAGCACCAAAGTCAAATGTACACTTTAAATTATTTCACTTTTTTAAGTTCCAAATTTCCACACAACATGGCACATTCTCCGAGTTACTCACCATGAGCATCAAATCTTTGTCACTTGATATACCCTTTATCTATCTGACAAATATGCCGCCTAAAATACAAATAGCATTCAATAGATGAGTAAATCAAAAGATGGAAGTGGTCACAACTAGGCTTGCATTTCTGAATTTACCTGGAAAGGCAGTAAAATATCAAGAAGCCCGTATTTACTAAGTAATCTAACGGAAGACTCTGCTGCCCCATGAGAAAGCATATATTTCATTTCTAGCATCAACCTTGTCTACAACAGAAAAAAGAAATGAAATACGTGAGAAAATATACATGTTTATATATTCACTTTCAGGGAGAGAGAATAAAGTAATAAACCTTGTCGATATTTATTATGGATGAAGAAAGGTCCTGTATTGCAGTGGAAGTTTCGCTGGATAACTGAAAGCCAAGGCGAGCAGCAATTCTCAAGCCACGCAAAATCTGGTGAAATAAACTAAAGTAGTATTATCTAAATTTGTCTTGGATAGATAGACAATCTCAATTAAGAACATTCCTTGAACACATACCAGGGTCCTCTTTGAAAGAAAGATGGGCGGGAATCACCGTACACACGATAGTTGATTTAAGGAGTTAGCCAGAAGAAAAAGGCAGAGGAAATCGGATATTGCTGAATCTACGCCCAAATTGAGATGGCTCTCACCGACTATTACCTTATTATTTCTCATATCCCTTACTCCATTCACATAATCATAAATTCGTATACAAATGGGTTAAAGAATAGGTCATTGTACAAGAATAGCAACAATGCTAGTAATTAGCTCTGTGATGTTTCACAAAAAAACATTTGTTGATCATTTGAAGTACAAAATTTCCTTCGAAGATTACTGCTTATTGTGAAGTCTCTTTTCAAAGAATTCTTCCAATGAAGAATATCCCCTCATCATAACCATTTAACTCATTGAACAATCTACCTCTTCACTTCCATTCACATATTTATCATTTGTTCAAGCTTGAAACTGTTAGAACGAAACAAATTCCAAGCAAACAAGGGTTAGAGAACATTGCTGCAAAAATAATTGTTCATAATGTTGATGTTCCTATGAATAAAAACCTCGATGATTGAGCCATATATATTAATCCGGCATATTAGAAAACGTCGCAATAATCATACAACTTAAAACCTCTTTTTAATCAGAAGAATCGAAGCGTGTCAATGAAACAAAGGCATCAAAGTTTTGGGAAAAGAACAACTTATGATCTTTGAATGAACCAAAACTCGTTGGAGGCTTGCGATGTAATTACATCAAAATCTTTAGGTGCCCTTTTCAAGAACAAATCTCTCACGCATCCCCAACAAGATAAGCTTCAAAGCCTGCAATACAACTCGTCCTTGAGTACCACATACATTCTTATATGTATTCAACAAGTGAAAACACCATATAAATATGTGCATCCTCTCTCGTGAGTTCAAACAGAATACACATGCCCTTCCAAAGAATCCACCACATCAAGATGAAGAAGGAAGAAATCAAATTTCACAAACATCTCACAATGAATTTTACAAAACTTGCCTACTTTCTTCTCAACCATTGATTTCTGATCAAAGTGGATGCTTTATTGGATGGGAATGGCATTCAGCTTTATTGGATGGGAATGGCATCTGAACTGTGACAGAACGAGGTATAAACTCATGCATTGCAAGGACATGCATTACGGGATTGGCTCCTTTTGTCATCAAGAAACATAATAAACCAGCTGGGTATGTAGTACTCTCACTTTGTCCAATTAATGAGATGAGAATATATGCAAAAAGGTCTGAATTTTTTGTTAATAATGTGCCTTGACAGAGATTGATCAGAGAATCTCTAGGGAGCCAGGCCATCGATCAAAATGAAGTAGTGGAGTTTAGGTCTAATCCTTTTTTCTCAAGGTTTCTTTAATATAGCGGTGGAACCAAGATTTGGTTATGCCCTGAGCTAAACTCTAGACTCTTAACTAATGCTAATTTACACCCACAACACAGCCGATTTCCTATAACAATTATCTGTGTTAATTAGGAAGATAAACACTGAGAAAAGATAGAGTAGTACTACCGAGAATAGGATAATTAACTTGCCAGCGCCTGAGGGACCACTGACAACGGAGACAATAAGGCTTGGAGCAATGGCAATGACTCAGGTGATGAGCTTCCTTAACCAGTTCTTCATCTTCATGTCTAGAAAACCCTGAAAAACAGATCATAAATTATAACCAAAGAGTTAGCCATGTTCACTAAAAAAATTATCAAGAATGGACTATCATTTGCAAGCCAACAATGGCAATGACTCAGGTGATGAGCTTCCTTAATCAGTTCTTCATCTTCATGTCTAGAAAACCCTGAAAAACAGATCATAAATTATAACCAAAGAGTTAGCCATGTTCACTAAAAAAATTATCAAGAATGGACTATCATTTGCAAGCCAACAATGGCAATGACTCAGGTGATGAGCTTCCTTAACCAGTTCTTCATCTTCATGTCTAGAAACCCTGAGAAACATATCATAAATTATAACCAAAGAGTTAGCTATGTTCACTGAAAAAATTCTCAAGAATGGACAATGATATGCAAGCCAGCAAATGCTTTGTTTTCATGAACTTGATGACACCCGGATCAATACTACGAGTCAGTACTATGAAACCCATCATTACCTGCATGATGACCTACCCAGCGAACGTGCAACTAATGGTGGTGCTTTGCCTAGAAGCTAGCAGCACAACAACATATACCACAGAGCTTGATGTCCCCAAAACATTCTGAAAGTAACATAAGATTGTTTAAAGAAAAGAAGGCTTGAATTCAGACTGCAACTTAAGATGTGCAACAATCGTCAATGAGTAACATATAAAGTACATCTCATTACATCCCTCAAATGCCGCCGTAGCGTTAGCATGGGTCATAAGCTAACTAGAAGAGTAACTCAAGTTGGGACTTAAAACCACCTTATTCAAATTGAAATGTTGAGCTTGTTGATAAAAATAAAATAAAACTGAAGGAGAATTTTGCCCACTAAGTCTTATCTTTGAGTTTCCTCTGAATGACAAACACCGAGTTAAGCCACTTTCAAGCACAGGTCCTGAACTTTTAACAGAAAAGGAGGGAAAGTAAATGTTTTGCAAGAAAAAATGTATCCCATACTCCCATATGTGCTTTAGGTGATTGTACAGTTCTCAAGTCAAGGACTTTAGCTCAATCGAGATAACAAAATTTATATCCATACCTACCGTCTGTGTCCACAAAATTTATATCCATACCTACCGTCTGTGTCCACAAAATTTATAATAATCATTCCTAAAGATCAAAATAAAAGAAAAACTAACATACTCCGAATTTCTCAACGAGTGGTGACAAATTTGTGCGGTTGTGCTAGACTATTGTTGATGCCGATTATTCATGCAACTTTTGTTGTTCAGCTGCATGTGCATGGTAAGTCCATATAATCAGTAGCAAAAATGGCACTTACAGCAGATCTTTTGACTCGTTAATCTCCTATGTGATGGAGCCCTTGCAATCGATGATGCGGCGGCAGCGGCCACTCGTATCTGTAAGGGAGAAAATTCATTTGCATTTTGCATACAATATACTGATATACTTAGCAAAGGTTGAAGAATGCCAGGAGCAAGTAGTTCCTGTAAGGATGAGACATACCTTTTATGAACATCAACATATTCGTCGGTCTCATCAACTATCTCCTCCTGTAGAGTATATGCATACCCAAATTGTTTCTACAAAGACTAATTATAACTGACATACCTCCTAGAACTCCTCACGATTTACCAAACTGTCACATGATATTATATCTCCACGCTTAGCCTTCACAACAGCAGCCATGTGACTACTTCCTTTCTGAAACTCATTCAGTATATCATACAAGGGCATGTCTGCAGGAACCCTGGAAAAGGTAAATATTGACCAATTATCTCCTTCTAAAATAATGAATTCAACACAATATGACTGCATTCCATAAATAACATATATGAGATAAATGCGAAAAACAGTTCAATGATTTGCTCAATAAACAAACAATTAGGCGACAAACTTTTCCCTCAAAAAGAATTAGGTGACAAACTTTACAAAATACAAGCCAGGTAGAAATTAGCTACTTACATATAGTTCAGTATACAAAATAATCTGCACAAACAAAAACATAAGCATCAGTTAGTGTTTCTTCACTACCAAAAGTTAGAAAATATTTTTTTGCATAAAAGTAAGATAAAGGGGATTAAATACAATGTGTATTTCATCAGCCTTGAAGTACCAAAGATTAAAAATGGCATGGCATATCCAAAGACCGCTCAATTATCACGACCAAATTTTTGCTAGTCACAAAACAAAGGTAGCAATGATATGTAATTTTACACAATGCAAAAAACAGTTTAGCCATAATCTTTTTATCAGAGAAGCAAACAAAAAGCTAAGTATTTAGGCCAAGTTGGCAAGTTTAAACCAGCCCTTCTACTATTTACCTAGGAGCAAATGTTCAGAGGTTAATTTGTTTTATGAAACTATAAGGGTAAACATATCATCGAAATCAACGGCTATTTCACATGTAACCATGCAAGCGAAGCGAGGCAAGCTAAACAGAGTGCTATAAAACGTATGTGTGACATATTTACTTGCAGAATTCAATAAGAGAAATAGATAAAGAGTGCCTTGATCAGTGGTGGTATGGGCAAGAGAAGTCCATTCTTGTTACCTGGATTGCACAAAAGTGGCCAAACAATGAGATGAAAAGAACGATAAAGTAGGTGTTGGTGCCTTGCCGCTTTCTACTATATGAAATATATTGTCAGTGGAATTTGCTTGAGATCGCCTAACCCTCTGCCATTCTGACAAAATGATCCATGGGAGTTAAACAATACCAACAAAGTTAAACTTCCTCTGAAATCAATGCTAGGCTGAAGTGCCTCTATAAAAGGCTCTAGAAAATAATGGCAGTATCATGTTAAACCTGCAATTTTGTGTTCAACAATGACGATGGAACAATGAGTTCCCCCTAAATACATCAGGCACTCTGCTAAATTTACCCATCTTGTTTGAACTTGGAACTTCTATAATCCTTGGAAATGGATATCATAGAAGAATTTCATTTAACCATCAGATAGAGAATGCTTGTTCAAAGAAGGTTCCATTTCTTTAGATGATGTAAGAGGTAAAAGAAAGATTATGAAATGAAATATGAAAGAGTGAATCAATCGAATACCATGATGATATTTATCCATGAAATATTTTAGATGATGTTGCGCGCTAGTGCTATCCTCATCTGCAAAGATAATCAAATGTGTCATTTTTCTCAAAGAATATCTGTAGAAAGTATCACTTGTAAGCGTGTGAGGCCTCAAAATCATATGA
This sequence comes from Dendrocalamus sinicus, assembly GCA_036346575.1. NCBI lineage: Eukaryota > Viridiplantae > Streptophyta > Magnoliopsida > Poales > Poaceae > Dendrocalamus > Dendrocalamus sinicus. The sequence goes on along the minus strand of CM070649.1, from coordinate 30,867,861 downwards.
CAGCTGGAAGGAACAACAGGGATATATATTTAATGATAATGGATATCTTCAAAATTGGTAGATGATCTCACATGTTCTTCTAAGATTTTGGAGGCCTCGTCATAGGAAATAAAAGCATCATCACTATGATCCATACTATTGAACAGTTGCCTCTGACAGAAATTGCAAATTTGGGAAACTACGAAAATGTTTTGACCAATCAATATTGTAGTCTAATAGTTGGCAACAAATAATTGAGATACGAACTTACTCATCTGGTCATCCTTAAAGAAATCGGTAGCTAACTATGAAATAGCTAATGATTGTTGAATATCTTGTTTGCTTGCTTCCTTCCCCAAACTCCTAAATACCACGTGAAGAATCGTTGAGCAGGAGCCTCCGACTGCCTCTGAAGATAACAAACTGAGGAAAAATTACTAAATCAGCAAACATGAGTAGCGGAATGCAAAGGAAACATCAACAATACAAGTGTTTCATGAATCTATATCAGAAATAGCGCCTAAACAAAAACAAATAGCGGAATGACAGAGGATTTTTAAGGGCACCGTGGGGAGGAGGAGGCGGCGGCGGTGCGGAGTGGGGAGGAGGAGGTGAGGAGGCGGCGCGGGGGAGGACGGGGGGAGCGGAGGGAGTGGAGGCGCGGGAGAGGTGGAGATGGGGAGCGCGCGCGGTGGAGGACGGGGGAAGCGGAGGAGGGCGGCGGAGGACGGGAACGGCGGGAGTGGAGGCGCGGGAGAGGCGGAGATGGGGAGCGGCGGGAGTGGAGGCACGGGGGAGGCGGCGGCGGGGGGGGGGAGGAGGAGGAGGCGCGATAGCGCAAGTTGGGGAGGAGAAGGCGGCAGAGCCTGCACTGACTCTTCCTCCCGCCTCCATCACACGGCGCTTCACGCCGCCATCCCCTTCCTCCCTCCGCGGATGCGGTGGCGGCGCGCCTCGTCCTCGCTGACGACGAGTCGATGGCGCGGCGTCGTGCACGAGGATCCGCACCACGCGTCCTGCGGCGGCGCCTCGCCACCTCCACCGCCTGCGCGCGGCTCCACCAGAGCTAGGGTTTGGATCTGCGGATGCGGATGCGGAGGGTGGGAGGAGGAGGCGGCGCGGCGCGGGAGGAGTAGGCGAGGCGGCAATGGATGAGGAGGGGAGGAGGCGAGGTGGAGGATGGAGGAGGAGGCGCGCGAGAACGGAGGCGACGCGGAGGGGAGACGGGGGAGAACGGGAGAGAAGTGGGGAGGCGCGGGATTCGCGCGGGGGGCGGGGGTGGGCAGCGTACGGTTTTGTGAGGCATGGTTCAATGATGTGCATGATCCAAATGATTTTAGCCTTAGGATTTTCAATGAGTAAGAGAAGAAGGCTTGAGGAGAGATCCAGACCATTCATTTGTATAAAGTTGGATTATTTTGGTACACAAATCTGGATGAACTTAGATTAGGCATGACTGTGAAGGTGGTTGAGGGAGGTGGATTTAGTAAAGAAAATTTTAGTGTATTATAGAGTAGGGTAGATTCTCTGTACCATATGAAAACTACTATTACCTTTAAGACCAGGCCCACCATTAGAATAAAAAAATTAACTTTTCTATTGGCCTCTCTTATGGCAGATGGGCCTTGATTTTTTTTTTTTTTGCTTTAAGACAACCTTCAAGGCTGAAGGCAATGCTAGACGTTTTTGCTTAAAAACAGCCTCCTACAGTGTTTAGCGTCGCCTTCAAGCTTCTTCTCTCTCTTCTTATGAGATACAAGTATACGACCTTTTCAAACACTGTAGATGCGCTTACGCCGCTAATGCATGTAATGTGGTTTCTTGCAGGCGCCGCACAAGCACTCCGGGCTGTCCCAAGCAGGTACGACGGCCGTTTGCAATGTCCGATTCTGACAAAATTCAGGCGCGTTGAGGCTTGATTTGCGTGCTTTCCTTTCCTATGTGGTTTCTGAATTCTGGGCATGATGAATGTTTGCAGAGTGCCCTGGCGCGTGCCAGTACCGGTGCTCGAAGACGCAGTACAAGAAGGCGTGCCTGACGTTCTGCAACAAGTGCTGCGCCAAGTGCCGCTGCGTGCCGCCGGGCACCTACGCCCACAAGGACGCCTGCCCATGCTACAACGACTGGAAGACCAAGGAAGGAGGCCCCAAGTGCCCATGAGCTGAGCCCTGGTTTAGTGGAGTACAAGATAAGCTAGTAATCCATCCACTGGTCCACAGTGCCCTTGCTTTTTTCAGTGGTATTGTCAGTCTGATCCATTGATCAGCTAGCGTTATTTTCTTTTTTGGACTCGATGGCTAGGGGGAAATGATCCACGAGACCACAAGTTATCTGTTTCGGCGAATGAATCTGCATTTCCGATTGCTGCATGGCCAAAATCGTATGGCGAGTGTCTGTTGCATTTTTCTCTTTGAGAGGGGGGGGGGGGGGGTTCTGCTTGAAAATTGGAATTTCTAGTGACGCAAACGAACAGAATTGCTCGTTCTAGGCTGTGAGCACGCGAGGGGGTAGGCAATTGCATGCCTCCTGCCGCGTATGTGTTGGGTAAACTTTTCTTCTTCTTGTGCTTTTACTGCAACGATCAACATATACGTGCAGCGAGAATGCCTCAAGAGCATGCCGGACGAGCGAATCTAATGTCTCAAGCCACCTGACTGATCCAAATTGTTTCAACGGTAATTTAACCTCGAAGGGGCAATTTTTTTTAGATAAAATAAACAAGAGAATTGGTTTTATGTTTTTCTCTCTAACAAAAGTAATAATAATTTCAAAGCACACAAAGAGGTAAGCAATATCTATTCACTATTCATTGTATTTTAAAAATTATATAAATCACTATTAAGAAAAATATAAAAGCACTTCTCAGTAAACAAAATTAAAATATGAAGCAAGATGTTGTAAGCTCAAAAAAAGGGTTTTGTTAAACATCATCTGGATATTTTCTTTCTAACTGTTATCCAGATTTAGGACTATTGGATTAAAGATTCAATGACCATGAATTCTCCCTCTCCCCCTAATTCTGTCCCCTCCCTTTTGAAAAAAATCTCTCATCTTCAAAAATAAAAAATTCTTTAATTTTTAATCTAAGAGTCATAAATTTAAATGACAGTTAGAAATATTCCGTTAATGTCTAGATACTCTCTAAAGTTGTAAAGTTGAACGCTAAGATACCATGAAGGAAATGCAGCGATGCACATAGCCGGCCCGGCCTAAATTACACAGATTTCAGCCCGACACGGGTGCTGGTGACCCGGGCTGGAAATTACAGCCCGTTGGGTAGCCACAGAGGCAAAACCAAAACGCTTCGACATCTGTGCAGCTATCGCGTTTTGCGAACCGATATAGGCCCAGCCCAGCCCTGCCCAGCCGGCCGCGCATCCACCAGTGCACGGCGATCCAGGCGGTTGGTTTCTGCGAGGCAGCACAGCGAGCGACGGCAGCCGTTGGATCAAGCTCGTCCATCGCCCATCCCCTCCCTCCGGTCCCCGAGCCGAGCTTTCCGCCTCCCTGTCCTGTCCATTCCATCTCCCTCCTGTTTTTCGCTTCCCCCTCCCCCTCCCCCTCCCCAATCCAAACCCAAACCCAAACCCAAAACCCTCGCAAAACCCACCTCCGCCATTCCCACCTCCTCCTCCAATGTTGCAGTAGCTTCGCCGCCGCCTCGACCCCTTCCTCCTCCTCCGATGGCCCTCTCCGCCGCGCTCCGCCTCCCGCTCCCGCGCCTCCTCCTCGGCCCCTCCGCCTTCCTCCTCGGCGCCGCCTCCCGGCGCCGCGCCGCCTCCGCCCCCGCCCTCCGCTTCCTATCCTCCGTCTCCTCGAACTCCTCGCGTTCCGTGCGTCCCCACCGCTCGCGCCGCCGCGTCCGGGACGATGAGCGCGCGGCGGCGGCCGCCACCGGCGGGGGCGGAGAGGGAGTGGCGGTTACGGAGCGGGTGGTGCCCGTGGAGCTCCACAAGGAGGCCACGGAGGCGTACATGGCCTACGCCATGTCGGTGCTCCTTGGACGCGCGCTCCCCGACGTTCGCGACGGGCTCAAGCCCGTCCACCGCAGGATACTGTGAGGAGCTCCCTCTCCCCTTCTCCCCTCCTCGTTTACCCAACTGCTCAGTGTGTGGCTTGGCGTGTTGGATTAAGTGCTCTATGGGATTTATACGTTTCTAAAGTATTTTTTTCTGGTTGATTGGGTGTGCTTCAGTTTGTTTAGAGGCTAGGCTGAAGTTGATTGGGTTTAAAGCTGGATCGTTTATTGAACTATATTAGCAATCGTATCGTATTTGGATGACAATTCGAGCCTGTTCACCTTGGCCATCCCGTTAATTCATGCTACTTTATAATAGCTTGGTGTAAGTTTTCTGGACAGTCTGGTTTCGCCACATGCTTGGTAGGAAGTAAGCAGGAGCTACTTATAGTGGACGAGAAATGGCTAGAGTTGTACAACCCAAAATTGCATTGTTTTTGTTGTAAGAATGGAAAAGTTCCAACTCATTTGGGTTCGGCAAAAAGGATATGTAATTTGGTGTTTTTTCTCACTTTGATAATAGTTGGGGGGATCTTCATTGCTGAACTTAGTTAGGCATGGATTTTATCGGCACCTCTTTGTAAGAATTGCCTTGATGGCCATTGTGGCAATACTAGTGTGTCTAGTAAGTCAGCAGTCTGCAGCATATTTAAGTGAAGAAATAAACTAATGTGTAGTAGACCACTCTTAGTGTGTTGAGCTAAGCAATTGACTGGCCTTTCATCAGTTTGTCGAAACTTTGTATGATGTAGCTGTTTTTTGTTTTAGTCTTTTTATTTTCCTTGCTCCATCCTATTTGAGTGAATTTCTTTTTCCCCTGCAGCTATGCTATGCATGAGATGGGTCTTGCATCCCGTAAGCCATTCAGAAAATGTGCAAGAGTTGTTGGTGAGGTATGCAAGTAGGAACTTCTTATATCCATTGCTCATTGTGGGAGATTCGATGCTTATAATATGCTTTTTTTGTTTCTGTTGTGCCATGTTGTTAGCTTGATCTTTCTTACCTGCCTATGTACATAAGAATTTGTTTGATATTAATAATATGCTCATGCTTAAAGCTTGGGAGGATGCATAGAAGCACTACTCAGAAAGCTTTTGTGGAGTTCCAATGAGAAATTTGATGGAGGGGCGGGAACCAGGATTAGAACTTGTTTTTTGTGTGTGGGGTGAGGGGGTGTGGATTCACTGCCTACAGTCCTATTGCAGCTGCACAAAGGGTTTGAAAAAAACTCAATCTTCCAAATTGACTACCATTAAAAAAAGGAGGCAGATTATAATGTATATCAGCCTTCCAACTTGACATGGTTATAATGTATATTTGGCAAATGGCACGTCGTAAGTCAAATTAGCGAAAAATGACATCTGTGGTTAGATAATTTCACAGGGTACCATTGCCTTTGCCTCTTTTGATAAATGAAAACATGTTCCAACTTTGGTTGACTTCCAAATCTTCGGGAGATATATGTAGGCATATCTGTACGTTGTTGAACAATATTGTTACTTTTGCATGCTATTTTTTATTAACTATTCATAATTCTTGCAGGTACTAGGTAAGTTTCATCCTCATGGAGATTCAGCCGTTTATGAAAGCTTAGTGCGAATGGCTCAGGTAACATTCTGTGGAGTGTGGACGTTATTATGTTAGTGTGTTAGTATGTTCTTCTGTGTTTACATGAGTGACATCTAGCAAGGTCTAAGCTAAAAAGAAAGAACAGCGGTCAGTTTGGGTCTGCCCAATAAGCAGATGCTGATTGATCCTCATTTAAACTTGGGCACCCGCAGTATATAGCGATTGTTCATGACTTGGAGCCAATCTTAGATGGGAATTTTTTGGGATTTAGTCCTAAGGATTCGAATCCAAATCCCCCATATCCAAACAGGCCCTTTGTGATTAGGACTACTGAAGTATGTTATACCCTCTGGACGCCTTGCTCACCCTACCAGTTTATATGAAAAATAACAAAGCAGTTCAGTTCATGTTAGACAGATACTTGGATATTTCAAATTGCACTTCAAAGTAACCTTTATTTTCTTGTCAATCATTATGTATTTAGAATTTACTGTGTCATATCTCAGCTTTCCATAATGTTTGTTGGAACTCAGCTCCACTCCAGATCATTGTGGGGAGTTCCCATTTTGGTTTTCTCTATTTCAGCCTGCTGTCAACTGTCAGATTTGCACACTTTATTGTAAACTGTAGAGCTTTTTTCTGATGCAATCTTGCAGGACTTTTCAATGAGGTACCCACTTGTTCAAGGACATGGAAACTTTGGCTCAATAGATGCTGATCCCCCTGCTGCAATGCGATACACAGAGTGCCGCTTGGATGTAGGTTTTGGTTCATTTAAATTTTGTTCAGTGAGCTAAAATTCAATTGTTTATCTTGCCTTAGGTTCCACTTTCTTGAATTTTTTTTTAATCTTTAGGCTTGCCTTTTGGTGTCAGTTTCTTGTCATCATTTCGTAGGCAGTAAAGTATTCATGGTTAGACATCAGCCTGTGTGTTCAACAATCAACATTATAGGTCCATTTTTTGAAATTGCGATTTGACCATTTTTTAATTCACTGTTGTAAAGTTTTATTTATATAATTTATTTCCTGTTTCTTTACCTTTTTACAATATGGAAAATTGGAAATATCTTATAAACCTTTATTATTAATTGTATCTTGTGTGGTTTCCTTAAAAACCATTGTTCATTGATCTTTTTTTAATTTTTTGTCCATGTTACAACATTTTTTCCTTGCAAGGAGTCCATGCTATAACTTAAGCTAATTGCTAAGATATTATCCGTGGTATTTTGTTTCCTCGTTTTTTTTTCTTTCGAATGTTTACATACCACTTTGTGGGATTTTTCTTCAAGAAAGGGCAATCATATGTTTAGTCATTGAACTTTGAGGCTTGGTCCATTCAAGCCTTAAATTTTTGTTAGGAACCAATTAATCCTTCACCATGCAGACAAAAAAAAAAAATGCTTGCAGCCTGCTAAGCACAGCTCTTATGCTATGGTGCTTCGGGTGCATGCTTAACAAAATACAGTTGTGCATTGTAGATTGAGTGGGATATTTAATGGAGAAATTTTGTTCAGTGCCATCGCAAAGATTTGCAACTTGGAAAATACCATCGCAAAGGAGTGGCTGCAAAATATCATCGCAAACCTGAAAACTATGGAAAATATCATCGTCGTGACATTTTCTATCCAAAACAACCGTTAGAGCCTTTCTTGGAGAGAAAATTTAATAGATACCAATATTGCCCTTGCGTTTCTTGGGTCCCACATGCAGTGAGATAAAGAGAGAGAGAGAGAGGGAGAAATAGGGAGGGCGGCCTAGGCAGTGATACAGAGAGGGAAAGAGATCGAGAGAGAGAGAGAGAGAGAAACAGGGGAGGGCGGCGTGACGACAATTGCTCCAGCGATCGACAGCGTGGCAGGCATGGGAGACGGCCCGAATGGGTTTGGAGGGGCCTCGGGATGGTGTCAGGAGGCGGCGTTGCGGCTGATTGCGCACGGCGGAGGCGTGGGTGTTGAGCAGGGCAGCTAGCGGTGGCGGGGCGATAGCACCGGAGAAGAACTAGTGAGCGCAACAGCAAGGAGACGTTAAGGGGAGTCCTCTGGTGGGGTTGGTGCATCCGGAGAGAGCCGGAGGTGGTGGGGTGATGGCGACGGAGGAGAAGCAGCTGACGGTAGTAGCATCCCACGGTGAAGAATCGGCCAAATCGGAGCGGGTGTTAGATAGACGGGACGGTGGATACGGTGTAGGTGCGAGGAATTGCGGAGAGGCTCACGGAGAACGAAGAAATCGGCGGCGATGGCGGTTTGAATGAAGTCGGGGAAGACGGTGAAATCCCAGTGAAGAGCTACGAGAAATGCAAAATTGGTTGAGGGGAAAAGTTAATGGTGTTTGGGAACATGATGTGACGCGAAGATTTAAAGGAAAGGGTGCGACCACGCCACGGGACAACACTGGCATGATCTCTGTGGTGTAGACCATGAGATGACGAGGCCGTATCCATGGTTGTTATGGCGTCGAGATATCGGTGATATCTCGTAGCCATATCGCCGTGGCGGCCTACAGCTCCATGCCGTCCGGACGACATGGAGGTGCAACGTATCCGCCGTCGTCGGATCCACTGCCTCCGCCGTCGCCGCAATCGAATCCGCTGCCTCTGTCGTCGCCACAACCGGATCCGCCGCCTCCACTGTCGCCGCAGCTGGATCCACCGTCACTGCAGACGGATCCGCCGTCGACGCCGCTGGATCCACTGGACCAACGCCATCGGCAGGAGCAAAGAGGCCGCCGAATCAGCTGTCGCCGTCGGATCCGTCGGATCCACTGGAGATGGGGAAGGGAGAGAGGGAGAGCGGCAGGGGGCGGAGCCATGCAAAAGAATAAGTGGGCGGCGGTTGGACGCCAGATAAGGTCAACGGCGACGGCGGATCCATTGGAGATGGGGGAGGGAGAGCGGCAGGGGGCGGAGCCACGCGAAAGAATGCGGAGCGGGCGGCGGTTGGACGCCAGATAAAGGGGGGTGGGGTTTTGAATTTTGCAATTTAGTCCTCTTTTCTGAAATTGCAATAAAGTCCTTTTTCCTTTATATTTCTTTTATTTAGACCCTCTGGAAGTCCGATACTGTTGTGGCTACTTGTGTGTATGGCGTCGCCATGCCGCGCGCCATAAGCGATATTGCTGTGTGAAGGTGGTGAGTCGCCGCGCCTCATCGCACTGCCATAATAACCATGGCCGTATCTGACCTTGATGCCAGCGATGCTGCGGCCAACCATGATTGTTGTGTATCTACTTGCAAGCGCCATGACGAGGGGCCCAACGAAGAAGATGCCGTTGGTGAGCGCAATAGTCGGTTGGTGGCCGAGGACGTTGGACGTCCAGCTAGCCAGCAACGCGCCCTACATATGAGAGGATGTTGAGCGCCAGATCTGATGGGCATTTCAACACAAGAAACAGAGGTCGTGTTGGATCTGATGGGCATACTGTATCCCATGAGCACAGAGGCCATGGCCGCAAGCACGGCGTAGAAGCGAGAGGATGTTGATGGCGCCGGTTATGGCTCTGTAGTGATTCGATGCAAGATTTGATGCATGAGAGGAAGAAGAAAGCAGAAGTTTAGCTAGGGCAAAATGGTCATTTCGCACCCCCAATGGCAGCCTGGTCATGGAACCCTCATGGTAATGGCATTTCCAAGAATTTCGCCCTTCATGATGGCATTTACTCATGTGTGCGCTTCGCGATGGTATTTTCCAACACACGATTCTTTGCGATGGTACTGAACAAATTTGGTCTGTTTAATAAAATAACATTGACATTTTGGCATGTAAATTTAGCAAGAAAAGATGCATGTCCAGTTTATCTTCTAATTTTTAATCTATTTGAGTTAAATATACATGCAAAGGTTGAATGATGTATATCTATTATATTTGACTTGCCCTCTCATAATGTACACCTATGTTCTAGTAAATGTGCAAGTCAAAACATAAAATGTACAACTTTATTGTACTAATGCACATCCTAAGCACCATAATATTTTTTTTGGAGGAAAATAGAATTTTGTTTTTGAAGGAACTAAGCACCATATGATTGTTCTTATTAAGCAGTATACACCTCAAAGAAATGGACCTCGATAGATCAAAAGCTTTTCCCCCCTAGTGCCTTCTAGAATGGCTTTATTGTTCATTGATGTCAACTAAGAACACAACATATGTAAAAGAATGGGAGTGGGGATAGACAGGCAATTTTATGCTTGAGGTTTCATCGAATGCTTTTTTGTATGTATGTGCAACATGTGGACATTAACTTCTGCTAAATGTTGGTAGTTAATTGATATTGTTTCCCATTTTCACCAGAAAAAGCTGATGGATCATCTTGTTATTTTGCAGTCATTAACAGAAGCCATGTTCCTAACTGATCTGGAGCTGAATACAGTACATCTTTGTGCTTCAGTTCTTTTGTGCCTTTCTCTTTGTGTGTGTGTTTGTGGTTGTCGGTTGTTCCTTTTTCTTATCCATTTCATGCCACTATTTGTCATTGGACAGGTTGACTTCGTCCCAAACTTTGATAATTCACAGAAAGAACCATCTCTGTTGCCAGCCCGTGTTCCATCTCTATTGTTGAATGGATCTTCTGGAATTGCAGTATGAGTTCTGTTATGCTTTTAAGAATGAGTCTCTCATTTGGACATTTATTGATGCCAAAAAATGTGATGCTCTGGTAGTAATTCTTTCTAATGTGTTATTGTCTTAGGTTGGAATGGCAACAAATATTCCTCCTCATAATCTGGGGGAACTTGTTGATGTACTTTCTACTATAATTCAAAACCCTGAAGCTACAGTAAGTATTCTATCATTGTCTCCTTTTGTTCTTTATCTGTTAATAGTCTCATAGTCCATAGCATGATGAATCCATAAATATACACTTCTCATGATCGGCGGTGGCAAGGCTAAGCACTCTTCTGATGTTTGATGGACCTTTACCCGTGGAATTTACCTACGAATGTTCATATAAATTAAGGAAAAAGAACTTTGTTTTGCATGGAGATTGATGTAGTCATATTACTTGCTTGTGATCATGTCCAAAGCCTTGGAAGTAGAACTGAAATGCTCGTTGTCTCTGACTGTTCTTTTGTTCCTCATAACATTAAATGGTTAATGGTTCTCTGGTAGAAGACAGTAGGGCCACTGGGCCAGGATACTAGCAGTGGGCCATTGCGCCTGCCCAGTATACTTGCTTGTAGCAGGTTAGGTACTGGCCAATTGTAGGTCCTGCCATGTTGGTGAATTGGATTTTGCCTGGAAAACCTTCCCAATGGTTGACCTTAGTAGCTGAATGTTGGAATAGCTCCTTACATCAAACTGAAATGTATGACATTTACACATTCACGCCCCTGAGCTGTAGATGCAATTGTAGTTTATTGTTAAATAGCTGCTAGTCCTAATTTTTGAGCAGAACAGCAATCTCTTTGTGTAGTTTGAGAGTTTAAGATGACTCATTAGTATCCAGGTGACTAGGTCATACAGTATATGGTTACAACTTAGAAGTGAGCTCTTCCAGTCTGACAAGTTTACTGAAATAAGGTCAACATTTGTCACTATAAATTAAATATAAGTAGTTCTAATGTTTGATTGTTTTTCAAATTATGCTATGCCCAATAATTTTCTGATTTTGGTGCATCACTTAAGATATACCCATTCAATCTTAGTGTTTGATGCCTGCATCGTTTGAAATGTCAAAAGCTAATGACATTGGTGTAGTCATGGCAGGATAAATTCTTAGATTCACAGGAGTGGATTGTTGCTCTTGAATGGATTTCTGTTCACTTCCATTACTATTATTTCTTTTGCTTCTGCATTTGTAGATTTCTCATAATCTTGATTGTGCTTTTATGTTCAATTTCTGTCGTTTGTAAGCTCCAAGAACTACTAGAATGCATGCCTGGTCCTGACTTTCCTACAGGAGGGATAATCATGGGAAATCATGGGTACTTAATTCTTTTTTTCTTTGCTCTTATTTATCTTTACTCTTTCTGTACTAAGCCACTAACTCTGTGTTGTAATTTTTCCTGCTTAAATAGTATTTTGGAGGCCTATAAAAGCGGGCGCGGTCGAGTCGTTGTGAGAGGCAAAACCGATATCGAAACAATTGATCAGAAAAGCAAGCGCAGTGCTATTATAATTAGAGAGGTTCTGCTGCACATTGCTTTCAGAGCAATGTCTTTGACATTTATTTTTCTACCTGTTTGCTTTTTTTGACAGTCTTGCATACCTGGTTAGTTAAGAAGGAACATACTGTCTAATTTGTAATTTTGTATAATTGCAGATTCCGTACCAAACGAACAAATCCACTCTTGTGGAAAGGATAGCTGAGCTTGTTGAAGAAAAGGTACTGTACTTTGATTTGGGACAGCATTAGTTATATAACTTATATTTCTCTTATCTTACGCTTGTCTTCTGAGGAATGAGGATATTTTCAAAAGAGTGTAGGTTGTTATTCCTTTTTTTTAAAAAAAAAATTATTGTTGGTAATTATTCTTGCTGTGGCCCGTGGGTTTTTGAGTTTATCCATAACAGCCAAGACATAGCAAGACATAAGCCAGCTGGTTGGTCCTAACTTAAGCTTATTCTACTCATAATTTTAAGATGAAGATAGATTAAGCATGCCCTTAATGTGAATCCTAGTATTGCTACCACCAAAGCTACACATTAGCAATCCTATTTTTGCTAATATTTCTTACGTGCAGGTATTAGAAGGTATCAGTGATATTCGGGATGAAAGTGACCGCTCTGGAATGCGAGTAGTAATTGAGGTTTGCACTATATTCTTTGTTCTATCCTCTATGCGCTGAGCTTATATTCTTCAGGGTAAGATTGAATCAACCAGGTTCTAGGGATACTAATTATCTTATTGTTTATGTGGGATCCACTGTATTTTCTGGCACAACGTTCCAGCTGAAAAGAGGTGCAGATCCTGCTATAGTCCTGAACAACCTATATCGTCATACAGCTTTGCAGTCTAGTTTTAGCTGCAACATGGTAGCGTAAGTATGCTTTAACCATTTATACAATCCTGCGACTTTCTTACATTTGGTTGTGTGTTCTGCGGCAAAAAGGAAGACAGTTAATTATTCAGATAGTGCATAAAGTTTGTTCTTCATTTTCTTTTCTGATGCTGCTTCTTTGGTCAAGTTACTTTAGAAGTGCTTCATTTCATTCAATACTTTTAAATATCCAGACTTAGGATGTTAATCCCAATTCATGTTTTAAAATTTATATCATAAAACTATCTTAAGGTACACACAAAAAAAGAAAACTTAAATCGACCAACTGCGTTATCCTCTCTTATAGGGGAATAGATAGCACATATGCTTGTCCGTCAAACATGATAGTTCTCCTTGAAGCATTCAAGCATAGTATCAGCCCGTTCTCTATCTTTTCCTCTCTTTGCATTTTGAGCTTGAAACAGAATCATCGTCCTTATTTTGATTACTTGAAATATTAGAGAAAAAGGGAGCAGCTGTAGCTTGTGAAATTTAATACCATTCAAATGATGCTTCCGTTAGTATTTGACAGAAGAACTTATTAAAGTCTAAAGATCTCATATTAAGCATGTATGCATCCCTATATGCAGACGATCTGATGTCCAAAATAAAATATTTTAGATCTTGGTCTGCGTGTTTGAGCTCTTAATCTTCTGATTATACTATTTACATTTTTTTGGTATTGCTGCCATTGCAATTTTAAACAGCAAGAAACTTTAACCGTTCTTACATCTCTTTTTTTCTTGGCTTGTTCAGTATTCTTGACGGGCAGCCAAAATTGATGGGACTGAAGGAAATTCTTCAGGTGCTGTTATGTTCATCTGATCTGATCCTTCCTATTCCATGTCATGATCCATGAATCCAGTATGTGTGTTTGTTTCTAAATATTGCACTAGGGCATATATGTTTATTTGCTTTCAAGTTGCAAATGCTAATGTGCTATGCTTAATACCGTGATATTAAAGTAGCATTGGACAGTGTTACAAAAATAACCTTCAGGAGTTCATCTTTAAGGAGTTAACCCCCAAGTCTACTCCAATGATTTCTGACTAAAATTGCGGGCAACAGTAAGTGGTTTGTGTCACTTGGTTTGAGCGTAATTACAGTCTACTCCAATGACTTCTGATTGTGTGTTTATCACCAGTATTTTGAATAGCAAACTGGGCTGTGAGAGCTAGTTGAATCAAGCTGGGCGCTATACATGCCTATATCTGATAAATAGTTTCATATTTGCAACAAAAATGTTATCTTTTGTAGTGTACTTATATTATCTTCTCTACACTAAAAACATCATAGTCCTTACCATTTTCATGTGCATTTTAGTATCCTTATTCTACATGTTCCTGTATACAACTATCATTGACATTGATTACTAGCATAAAATCATAAATGATCTTGCCAGTTATGAACTTTTGTTCTAATTGCCAATTTTAAACTTGGCTGTGCTTTAGGCGTTCCTTGACTTCAGATGTTCTGTTATTGAAAGGCGTGCAAGGTTTAAGCTTTCACAGGCTCTAGACAGAAAACATATTGTGGAGGTAAATTGGTTTGGATGGGTTACCTTGTTTGGACATGTCAAAGTTCAATGGCTAATTGACTTCTTCCTACAGGGCATTGTTGTTGGTCTTGATAATTTGGATTCTGTAATTCAAATAATACGAGAAACATCAAATCATGCTCTGGCTACGGAAGCTTTAGTCAAGGGTAACGCCTTCCAGTTCTATTTCGGCAGGCTTATTTGATTTAGTCATAATGCAGATCTTTCCATGAAGTGAATCTGGAAATTGTTCAATGCTGTAATTCTCACCACCACCTTAATTTCTCTACTACAGTTCCACCTAAAGCACTTGATTGAGTAATTGCTACTGGTTATATCTTCAGCTTTCAGCTCTAATGAAGCCAATTAGCTTAAAAATAAGCTTATTTGCATTTGTTATCTGATTACTCCTTGAGATTCCATGGTAGTAACTGGGGTTCAAGCTATATTGCTATAATTACCTATTATAATGCACAGTCACAAAGTTGTTCAGTTCTTCCTGCAATATTCAACTCTGCAGTAGAATGTCACGAAACAGCACTTGTTTTGGGTTAGTGTTGTCCTAGGTAAGAAATAATGAAAATTCAAGAAATGAAAAAGTGATCTTGATTTCTGCAGTAGTCTGGCCGCGGGCCACTAGAAAGGTGTGCTGCAACTCCATGCGCACCTTATATGTTTTAATGATTTTATTAGAAACCTGCACTCATATCCTTTCAATTTTCCATGCTGGTTAACACTGGCTTCTTGATTTTGCATTATGTGGAAGTTTTAATAACATGGTCAGTTTAATGAAATCCTTGATCTAGATTTTCCGCGGGGAAAAAATCCATGGGCGAGTATCTTTTCATTAAGAAACAGAGCAATCACCTGTGGGGTTGGTTCTTCATGTATTAAACACATTAATATCCATTCTCATGATGGAGTAAATGTCAAATAACATGCTATTTTCTTTTAGAAGGGTAAGCACAACATAAAAATGCTTACTGCTGGATTATGTAAGATATTGTGAGTCACTGAGTTGTGACACATCCGTCTATATATTTTACCCTGAATTACATTCGCAGAATATGGTCTATCGGAGAGGCAAGCAGAGGCCCTGTTGGACATCACACTAAGGAAACTTACTTCCCTTGAGGTTTCTGTGTTTGGATTTCATTATCTTAACAGTTAATCAAACTTATTTCCTGTTTCCGCTACTTAGAGAAGCTGAACGGGACTCTGTTTATTGCAGCGGAAAAAATTTGTTGATGAAGCTAAATCTTTGTCGGAGGATATTTCTAAGTTAAATGAGCTCCTCTCAAGCAAGAAGCTTATCTTTCAGGTTTGGCATTTTAGCCTTGTTACTAAGACTTCAGCTCGTTTTGTATGCATGCTTATCTTTTGTTTGCTCTATATTCATGTGGCACCTATTTAAAGTGTAAACTACTGTCTAAATTATACCAGGCTATCTTCTGAACTGTACAAACTCTTTTCTTAATAATCAAAAAGTTTTAACAATGAAAATTTTCTGCAAGTTTGTTGGTAAAGAATTGCAATGTTAACATGTGAGAACATAAATACCTGGTTGTAAAATATTGGCCTGCCATAATCTCATATTACAGCCCATGGCCCTTAACTCCTGCTTCCTGGACATATTCAACGGTTCTTTTAAAGGGGCTATCCATGTTCTTTCCATCAAATTTTGTCTGAACTGGACCTTTCTTTTATGGCCTTCTCCATTAAAGTCCCTCCTATGCATGAGGTGCATGTGTCACCATTGGTTAACCATGTTTTTGGGAACTAATTAGTATTATGGTTTGGCAAAGATCATCTTGCTTTGGAGTCAGGTTTACTAGTCAATACAGAATACCAATTTTAACTAGATGATTTAGCTCTGACCATTCATCATTTCCCCCCACTGTGTGATTGATGTTATGGACACTGTTATGTGCGATCCATGTTATGGTCCTTCACTCCTTCCTGTCATGCCACAGTACTTTTATAGAGAGAGTAATTGGTTTTTGAAAAACCAACACCGTTGCTGTTATCTAGGAAGTCTAGTATAGTTTATGCCCATTCAAGCCACTGTGCAGTCAATACTCAATAATATCTTCACTTTTCTCTTAATGTGATTTAACTTCCACATAAGTGGTAAAAAACGCTTTCTATGCTTCATAATTTCTTTGCTATTACTGATTTGCTACCTGGGCTTAATATCTTATTTCACTGCTAGTTATTAACTCTTTCTTCTGGTGTATTAGCTTATCGAAAAAGAAGCAGCTGATTTAAAGAACAAATTTGCTACCCCACGACGTTCTTTCCTGGAAGATTCAGCAAGCAGTGAAGTTGATGATATCGATATTATTCCCAACGAGGAAATGCTTTTGGTGAGAAACACATTTCTGTATGCTTATGGAGTTATGGTCCAAGATAGATTTGTGCTTAGATCTTTTTCTTTATCTTTTTGCACCTCCTCATCTGACAAACATTTGGCACCTGAAGATTCTTAGTGAGAAAGGCTATGTTAAGCGGATGAACCCCAACACCTTCAATTTACAACATCGGGGAACAATTGGAAAATCTGTTGGAAAGATGCGAATGAACGATAGTATGTCCGATTTCATTGTCTGCCAAACACACGATCATGTTCTTTATTTTAGGTATGTGAACTGGGACACATTCTTATAGTTAAATCTTCTAGCATGTTAGAAAGTTTGATGCCTTTTATTTGTTGTCATCATTGGTTGTCCTTTCTAAGTGTTAGGACAACACATCTCAGTTCAACTGTATGTTTTAGAACTTTAGATGACTTTGAGAAGTTCCGATGTGAAATGTGCATTGTGTATTAAAACAACCAAGTTCGCCGTTAGAAATTAATATGTGAAATTGCAACGACAGACAATATCTGTCTGATGATCTCTAGAACATGCTTTTCGTTTGATATTTGAATTTTGGTTTCATGCTGGGTTTGCAAAACTACGGATTATTGGCTATGACTGGTTTGACCACTGAGGACTGGTGTTTGGTTAACTGCCTTGTCCATTTAGGGGTCGGGGATTTAGTACTGTTTGTGCTGATTTATGGAGGATTTTCAACTAGTCTTGCTGAGTTTTGCATCGTTATTTCAGGGTAGCATTTGAAAATAATAAGATCGAATGCCCAGGTTTCACCTGAAATTGGCTAATACCTGTGGACAATTGCCAGGTCTTGGCTGGTCTGGTTGCCTTGTCCTAAGTAGAGTTGTTGACTGCCTTGTACCTTTGATAACAAGTACTGTTTTGGTACTGAACTGGTCATTTTCTGGCAGTGTGATGTGGGTGTCCAATTTAAATACAAACATGAGAATTTGTCTGTTCGATTCAATACACTCTCAAAACTAAGATTATGGGATTTTAGTGTTTACATCTATAAGAGCAACAAAAAAATTGACATCAAGCGAAGCAGATGCAAGAGGGGTTTAGCATTTAGTGCTGCTATGCTGGCTAGATCTGAAAGGGTCGATTGGAGGAACAAAGGGGGTGGGTGTGTGGGGTCTTGGTCTAGAAGTAAAAGGGAACGCAGAGGAGGGTGGAGGAGGCTTGCTAGATCTTGGAAGGAGAGGATTGCAAGCGAGGAACTGGTGAGAGGGGAATGGAACCTTGTAAATCCTCGTTTGGAACAAGGGAAATTCCTCCCATTCCTGTCTGAATTGAACTTTTTCCTGTTAAATTCCTGCGTTCCAAACAGGTCATTGCGGGTCGGTGGAAAGAATTGATTCAATGTAAGGAGGTGGAGGAAGTGATTCAATATTAAAAATAGTTCTTGTCTACCAATACCTGGGAGGTGGATGGAAGTGATTTGAGTCAAGACTAGAATTAGTTTTTGTTAGATAAATCCGCTAGTCGTCTATTTTAGAGTCTACTGAATTAGATATCTGTGTTCATGTTGGAATGAGACCCCTGCAAGTTCATTCAATTAAGATTGCTTACAGCTTGGCACAATAGTGACAGTTGAATAAGTCCACCCTACATAAGCCACAGCACTTTATCAATTATACTCTTGCAATATGTTTGTCGCGTTTGAAGCAGTTTATAATTTTACAGCGCTTGCCTGCACTTGCACTAAAGTCCTGCTTCATTGTTTTATGCTCTCATGTAACTGGAATGGTGTTTGATTCAGTGACAAGGGAATAGTATACTCAGCACGTGCTTATAAAATACCTGAATGCACAAGAACTGCTGCTGGGACTCCATTAGTACAGGTACAGGGATAGACATTAATTTGCCATGCTAATGCAACTTAGCAGATGACATACTGACCATTGTTGATTTTATCCCTGTTCAGCTGCTTTCTTTGTCCGATGGGGAGAGAATAACCTCCATCATTCCTGTCAGTGAATTTGGTGAAGACCAGTATCTAGTGATGCTGACCATTAACGGTTATATCAAGAAAGTTCCTCTTAATGCTTTCTCAACAATCAGGTCAACTGGGATCATTTCAATACAGCTGGTATACTGTCTCATGTGTTCGCTTATCTTCAATGTAACATACTTTTGGGTTATTGTGAATTTGTGATATATCCTTTACTATCTTAACATGTTAGGTTCCCAGTGATGAGCTCAGGTGGGTCCGTTGTTGTGGGAACGACGACCTTGTTGCCTTGGCTTCACAAAAAGGAATGGTCATAGTCAACACATGCAACAAGGTAGGTTACAAATATGCATCTTGGTGTATATTGTATTTGTGGTTTGGTATGCTCTCCTCTTATCTTTTTTTTAACTCATGCTTGCAAGATCGAATGACCTGGAGACTGCTGATAGTGGAGAAACCATTTTCTTGACTGGTTTTCACTATGATACAAAGTTATGTTTGAGAACAAAATCTTAGGACTTCATTTTGATTACTCAAGTCACATGTTTACAGATTGTCTTTGCTAAATGGTAATGTTGAACATGCTACTATTCTGATAATATCACTTTCGGAACTGTACTCATTATCATCTCTAATAATTTTCTAAAAAGGCTACTGTTTACAAGAATGTTATTTTTCTGTGTTATACTGCTTGGTGCGAGCTAGCAGGTAACTATATTAAAGCGTAGCTCCTAGAAGCTAGGAAGTTTCAGAGGAGGCAAGCAATAATATTTAGTTCGGGTTCTCTAGGAACTATGGATCAGATTTTTGCTGTTCTCTTATTTCTGTTTGTTAGAAGTAGAACATATGCTTCTTTTGAAATGAAAATGACAGTCATCTTCCCAGTTTCCGTAAGTCCTTGTTTGGTTGGGCTGAAATCCCAGCCCATCCACGTGGATGGGCCGGGTTTTTTGTTCAAATTCCTGGCCTATCCATGTGGATGAGCCGGGATTTTGACCCAACCAAACAAGGCCTAAATTTGTTATTTAGTCTCCTTGGAGCTTGTTTGCCTGCTATCATGTGTCTGCCAGTTTTGTGCTTTATTAATCACTATCAATTCCTTGTTTATATTTATGTTTGCTCTACGTCCCAGCTTCGTGCCCTTGGAAGGAGAACAAGGGGTGTTGTTGCAATGAGGCTAAAAGGTGACAGGATGGCATCCATGGATATAATTCCATCAACAATGCATAAAATGCCTGAAAGATATATCAGCAGGTAGCTTCAACCAGAATTTGGGATACCAGCTCGTAATTTGCAACATTAGATAGATGGAGTTTGTCGAAATTGACCAGTTTGGTAAAATATGAAAAAAAAATGTTTAATAATCTTTTGAGAAATGTAATGTATTGATGATATATAGCTGAACTATAGGAAATTTAGCGTCTTCAACACCATTCCATCATTTATACCCTATCTGCCTGCAACTTAACCGATAAAACCGTTTTCCACGCAAAAACTTGTAAACTTACCAAGTGACCATTTACCTTTTGGTCACTGTCCTCCAGTTGAACCTCAGCCCAACATTTGAAAACTACCGTGTTTGACAACACTTTCTCATGCACAGTTGTTTGTCTATCGTCCAGTTTGGAATCGGATAGTTCCTGTACCCACTACCCAAGAACTGACCTAATTATCTTTGAACTCCGTATGCTTGCTCCAGGATCAGAGATTTGAGTCCTCCATGGCTGCTTTTCATAGCTGAAAATGGTCTTGGGAAGCGTGTGCCCTTAAATGCATTCCGGCAATCAAATTTCAATAGAATAGGTTTGCAAGGCTACAAGGTATGTAAATTTTCTGCTCTATCATGTTAGTCCATCTTTTATGTATTCTGCACAAGCATTCAAAATATTCATCAATACTTTTGGTTTGGAATACCTCAAATTACAAATGCATGAAAGTACATCTAACCTGCAAAAAAACATCAGACGCTTGTTTTGTCACACTATTTGACCTCGAAGGAGTACTTGACATTGTGCTGTTTTGGCTTGCAGCTTCCACCAGACTGTCGCTTAGCTGCTGTATTTGTCGTTGGGTTTTCACTGACTGGTAACTTTTCTGTACCTTTTTGTTTTCTTTATTGTTGCTTAACCACAAACAAAGTTGTGTTTAAATATGTTCTTTGCTGATGCCTATGAATTCATTGGCAGATGACCGTGAAAGTGATGAGCAGGTTGTTTTAGTTAGCCATAGTGGCACTGTAAACAGAATCAAGGTTAAAGATATATCCATCCAGTCTCGTGCGGCGAAGTAAATCTCTCTCTCTCTCTCTCTCTCTCTCTCTCTCTCTCTCAATACACGACATACTGTTTTCTATAGAACTATAACGACCATCTGCATACGAGCAATGTTTTACTTTAGTGTTTCAAAAGCAAAGCTGTTCCTCATTTGAAGCATTGGATACTAAACACATCCCATCCCATCCCACTCCATCCCAGCAACCAAACACATCCTTAGGAGTTATTCTGATTGGATACTAACTCCGCTGACCTGCCAGGGGAGTTATTCTGATGAGGCTGGAGCATGCCGGGAAGATCCAGTCAGCTTCACTGATGTCAGCAGCAGCCGCGGAAGAGGTCACGGGGGATTGATTCATACCTTACAAGAGGCGAGTAGACTCGTCTACTGAACGAATGCCCTGCTGGTTTGTGTGCATTCCAGTTGCACACTGGGGGTGCATTTTTTTGGGGGTAGCTCAAGCTGAGGCCCAATACATCGTCAGGAATCACGCGAGATTCCACGCCGAAGCATATGGCTGATTTGGACATAACTCTATTTACCATTAACCTGTCGAGAGATGTAGGATTTGCCAGGCAGAACCCGTAGCGCGACAACAGGACTTCAAAACGTATGTGTTGATCCTCGCCGTAATCAGTTGGTGTAAATCTGGCACGCTGGGTTGCTGAATTGGTGATTCTATGGTTAAGACCTCTTCGATGCTCGTGCTTTAGCCTTTCGGTATCCCGTGTTGTGTTGAGCTATAATTTCCGGTGGCCTTACTCGGTTTGCGCGTATTGATCTGATCTAGGCATAGCTTAAGCAACGCCGAACATGCATCGTGGTTTGGGATGGGCAGAATTAGTGATTTGTTTTGTAGATGTAACATGTAAGTAGTGATTTTATATTGATGTGGTCAGACGATCGATCACTCCACTGACGGTCGCAAAGAAACGCGAAATAACACCAATGTGGTGTTCGACGTATGGGCTGCGATAGGTTGAGTTGTGACAATGACAATGTGGTAACTGCAAGGTGAAGCTTATTCAAAGGCTTGAACCCTTATTATCCACCCGTAGGGAACTTAAGGCATCCCGAACTAATTAATTCAACGGGAACTCTCTTTAGCTTTTAGTTCAGAAACATCTTAGGGCGCAATATACAAACAATTGAACTATGAAACCATGACTAAAGCTCAATAACTGTTGAGCAAAATACGTCTTCCACACTGGAATGGCAACCCATCCCTAGACACCCAGCAATTCATCCAAAGGCTCCTAGCTGATCCAAATCTTAACGAAAATTTAGGCCTGCAGGGACGTAAAACGGACATTGTGAATGAACCAACAAAAAAGAAAGGTGTTAACATGGATAACTCCACAAAGAATATCTCATTATCTCCGCAAAAAAAAAAGTTTGGCAAGAAAAAAGGTGTTAACATACCTTGCTGGCAATGTTGCTGGACAGCCATTCCAGACCTTCATACAATCCCTCACCTGTTGTAGCACAAGTGCTCTGGATGTACCTGTCAGCAAGATCAAGAAGTTGTTAAGCCTTCCGCTGTACTATCAAAGCGGTATGCATCTATATGTATATTACCAAGCAAAAGGGCACAAATATGTTTCTTGTTAAAATAGAATAAAGGAGCCAATTAGATCAACTGGCCCGAATTACTCTGATGATATCTTAAAATACAGAAAAGACAAGCAAGAACTACAGGTGTGTTTGGTTGCTGGGATAGGATGGGATGGGGATGAGATGAGATGGTTCCACAAAAAAGTGGAACCACATGGTCCAGCATCTAAGAAGAATATTCTCTAAATTTGCACAGGCTCATCCCACTTTGGACCATTCCATCCCACCCCATCTCTCAAACCAAACACATGGATAGGCTTGGTCAAAGGAACCATCCTATTCCATCCCACTCCATCCCAGCAACCAAACACACCCTACAAGTCTGTGCATAGTTACCAGTGTCGCTGGCGAAGGGAGTGCAATCCAAGCTTATCAGTAATCTCAGCAGCATTCATAGCATTTGGAAGATCTTGCTTGTTAGCAAACACAAGCAACACAGCATCACGTAACTCATCCTACAATCAGTGCCATGTGTATTGTAAACACTACAAATCACATTCTTATAATGAGAAAATAAAGCTCAAAACAATAGAGGTAAACAAAATGAACAAAACAAAACCACCAACTATCGTAAACAATTAAAAAACACAGCAAATGAACAGCAGTCGTTAGACTTTGATTAAACTACAAGGAAGACTCGATACATGTTTCCAATGAGACCATCAGCACTGACCTTCCTTAAAGCAGTGATTTTGTGATTCATCAATAAAGTTCTAGTTATGTTGATTGGAATAATAGAGGTCACCTAGCATAAAAATTTACCTCGTTCAGCATCCTGTGGAGCTCATCCCTTGCTTCAACAACACGGTCCCTATCGTTGCTGTCCACAACAAAGATGAGACCCTGCGTGTTCTGGAAGTAATGCCTCCAAAGAGGCCTGATCTGTTTTCAGAGAAGGAAAAATAAGACAATTTTAAACAAAGGTGCCTAGCAGATGGGAAATCTAAAAGAAACAGCGCATAAATCATCCACTGCAGGAAACCACCAGCAGCATATGAAAGAAACAGTGTCATAAAAAATAAATTGGCTAAAAATGCATAACGAGCAATAATAAAGTTGCAGAACATGTGCTCTTGGTACCTTGTCCTGACCCCCAACATCCCAGACGGTGAAGCTGATATTCTTGTACTCCACGGTTTCAACATTGAATCCTGTAATTGGAGGAGAGTCAATAACGAGAAAACGAGAGCAATCATGTTGTAGGTCAAGGTATGTTCAAATTAGTGCACTAGAGTTGCACAACCTACTTCACATGAAAAAACAGTCTGCTTTCAAGTGCAATTCCATAAAAAAAAAGGTATACGGGTATTATACTAGTAGTACCAATTCTCCTAGCCATATCAAGCAAGCAAGCAATTTACGATTGCCATTATTATTCACCGTGTAGTACTCAACCTTTGCGATAACATAGCTGGCTATTTGCTGGTTAAAGTGGCTTTTACCTTGTTCACTACCTGCTGCAATAGCTGAGTAACTATCAATGGCTTCTTCCTGACACCTAAGGATATGCTTATATGGTCAAGAAGAATTGAAATGCATCAATACGAAAATTTGAGACTTAACTGCCGTTTTTCAATACGCCTATGAACAGAAGTGTACTATGTGTTATCTGTCTAGATATGAACAAAAATGCTATCGATATTCTTCTTCTGGTTATTTTTTTTCAAAATTTTCATTCAGTTGCCAATGGAATTACATTGCGAACCATTGGATGTTCTACTCGTACCGCTAAGTTTTCCCAACAAAAGCAAACCTTGAATGAAAGATACATATATGATGCCATGCGCGTGCAGGTTGGTGGTTACCGATGGTCGGGATGGTGGTGACGATCTCGCCGAGCTTGAGCTTGTAGAGGATGGTGGTCTTTCCGGCGGCGTCGAGCCCCACCATGAGGATCCGCATCTCCTTCTTGGCGAAGAGCCGGCTGAACAGCTTGGTGAACGTGAGCCCCATGTCCTCCTCCCCCGCCTCGCCTGCAACGCGAACACAATCCCCACGCGCAAATGCGATCTCAGTTTCTGCTCTTCCCTTCCGCTAGCTCAGGTCGCTATATCTACACGCCTCGCACAAGATCCGGCTCTCAATCCAACAACCGTGGAATCCTACACCTCAACGCGCGATCTAAAGGCCGGGCGCGAGAGCCGTCGGTGGATCCACAAAACAAAACGGCGCAAAGGCTTGGTAAAGGAATGGAGAATGGAGCCCCGACTGCGATTCCGAGGCATGCTCCAACAATGGAAGCAGACTCGCGTAGAACTCAGGGACAGGGAAGAGAGGACAGCGCCTATAAAGGCAGAGAGACGGGTGGGATCCAGGGAGAGGCAGGGTGGAAGGGCCGTGAATCGCTGACCTGATCGGAGAACTCGATTCGCGTTGAGCTCGCCTGCGCCGGAGCCGGAGAAGGCGATGGAAAGGGGACGGGGGGTGGCTTCGGAATCGGGCGTTGTTGTGCTGGGCTTTTGTGGCGGTGGTGCGCGCTTAATTTATGCGACGACGAGCTGAGAGGCAGCCACCCTTGTGTGGTTACCGGTGCGTGTCGCGTCAACCGATCGCGTCGTCTCGCAATTTTGAATGGAATTTTCTTCGCCAAACTTTCTTTTTTCTAGATCGACAAATAATTTTCTTTGCCAAACTCCACCACCAATGCACTTATGTTCGGCTCTCACTTTTAGAAAATAGACCCATTTTTTCTGGATTTGGTTTATAGTTTTTTTGTCGTAACTTAGGATTTTAGCCTATTCGTAAGAGAGAGTATGAAGTAACAAAAATTTCATAAAGTTTTGATCGATATAAATAAAGTCACAGTGTGTACTACAATTAAATTATAAACCTCATTTTAAAACTATATTTCACTTAAAAGCTAGTTGTTATAAAAAAAACTCAAAAACAGTTTTTGAAAACTGAAAAAAGAGATCCACTAGGTAACAACGAAAGAATCATCAATCATAGTACATAGCCCCATTACGTAACAACGAAGGAAGCAGAGTATATAGCATTTAAGTAGCAAAATTTGCTACGTTTGCTTTAAATTGAATATTCGCTACCTAGCTTACCTTTCTGCAAGGATCGGAAATTTCTTATTTTCCATATTCATACGATGATTGATGATTCTTTCGTTCGTTGTTACCATGATTGAAAAAATATTCCATTTAAAAATTAGTTACTGTAAAAAAAAGTCAAAAAATAGCTTTTAGAAGCTGAAAAGAACAGTGCCACCGGCCACGCCTGATGTGCCATTGGATGGATGACTGATTGTCCACTTGCACTTTGCATGACTTCATTGTAAATTGATGTTCCTGTAGATTATATTGTATTATATATTTATCTGTTGCTCTGTTATACTGCATTTGGATGAAGTATTACGAAAGGATCATAGATGAGCATGAAATTTCAGTCAACATATCGCTTGTGTTCCAGAGGTGTGCATGTTTTGAAGCCTTGATTGACCACGTGTGTTCAGTAGAATATCATGTTTCCAATTGACACTTGCTGTTCTCATCTTTGCTTTGTAGGGCCTCGAAGGTGGCTAAGCAGGAGATGTCTACGAAGTTTAATTGGCCGCTGGGTTTAGCTGCCCTTCTCAAGAATCGTGACAAATAATGCATCTGTTCTATTGTTGCCTGACACTTTCTTAATCACATGATGAACACTAGCTAGTTGGTATTTTGATATCAAGTGAAGTATCTAGTTGAAGAACCGCTGTGGCAAAAATACCATACCATCTTGTATGCACGATCATTGCTTGAACTGGTCTTGTGGTGGAATAACATCGGCATACATTATTATTTTGTTGTCCTAAAATGTTTGCTTGTTCATCTTTCAACTGTTTCTCATTCCAAGAGAGCTGCTATGATTGACTCTGCTATCCATCTTGCTGGCTCGTTCATCTTATCTCGGTGGCTGGCGCTGAAATGCCCCAGTGTTTATATATGATACTGTATTGTGCCTCTTGCAGTCGTATGTACCATCAGGAATTGCAAAAAAACCAAAATAATGTACGCAGATGAGAGGACTTTATTCTTTTTTTTTCAATAGACGGGAGGGGACCGTCTGTTAAGCTCTCACCAGCTGGTAGGCAAGGGCTTCTGATGAGCTATGGAGTAATGATAAATTGCGGAAGTGTGCATTCGGTAAAATTGTGCTTGGTGGCAGCATGATAACATGCCTTTCCTGTCATCCCCAAGCGTCCGATGAACTGCTCGTGCTTGCCACCACACGATTCCTTGGGGCAACAGCTTGTCAGAGTTATTTTGCGAGGAAAAATAAGCTGGGTTTTTTTTTTGTTTTGACTTGTAGTAACTACTTTTTAAATGGCATATTTTTTTAAGATAAGTTATATCATTATATCGATTTTAGTTATATCAGTCAAAATAACATACGCCTCTACGTATTATCTCTTGTGAACAGGCGGAATTTAAGAATCCTAAGCCAAAAATCAAAACTACAGCTCAAAAAAACCCACCTATAATCTACAGAAGCTGCAGCTCATGACAGTATAGCTTCCTATGATAAGAAAGGCCGTGATGAGAATTGTGTAGTGGGCTCTTGCCAGACACTCCCAAAACGACAAAACCTCCTGTAAAACTTCTGCAACTTCGGCTTCCTCGCTTCTTTAGTTGTTTTCTTCAGCTTACGATATCTAGGGCTGCGTAAGATTCAAAATTCCGCTACCTGGGTAAATTCCGCCAGAGGGCGATACCAGTTACCGACTGGTAACTAGAAAACCTGAGAAAATCTCGGTCAAATTTTAAAAACTAAATTTTAAAGTTTGCCAGATGCATGACCGGTAACTAGATCGGTTACCACTGAAAAACCGAAAAACTGGTAGAAACCCCAGAAAAACCGCTAGAAAACCGGAAAACCCTTTTCAAAATCATCTACTGCAAATTGAAATATATTTACCTTATACAATAGCTAATCTAGCATAAAAAAAGCTCTAAACAAACCTTGGAACTGCATTATGCAGTCCTAAACCACTAGAAAAACCGAAAAAACCTTTTTCAAAATCAGTGTACTACTAATTGAAGCATATTTACCTCATATAATAGCTAATCAAAAGCCCTAAACAAACCTTAGGACTGCATTATGTTGTCTTAAATTCAAATTCAACTTTGAAAATTTTCGGACAGTATTTTCAATCCTGATCCCAACCGGGTTTTCCGGTTACCGCCGGGATTTTGAACCTTGGCCTTGCGCCGTCTGCTGAGCTCCCTGAGGTTGAGGTTGAGGTGCCTTCAGGATGTGAAGATGATACACCTCTCATTCCGTGTACGTATCATTTAGCCTCAGCCTCAGGGAGTCCTAACCTAAATCAAGTGTTATTCCCAGACATAACAACTCACTGAGCTCACCATTCACTTAAGCACCAAATTCAAAGAAAGTCCATGAAATTCAAGATTTTTCATCGGCTCTTACGAAACATGCTCTGCAAATTAAGAAACCGATCCCACAATGAACACGACAAATGTTGCTGACAAGAAAAAAAAAAGGCAAATTAACTAGCAATTGCAAATTCACAAAAGCGAGATAGAAGTTGCCGCCAAGTGTTGAGATAAATTGGAGGACATCTTGAATTAGACAAGATACAAGATCAACTACCCTCCTATCATCACTTAAGAGATCCATGGCAAAACTAACACATCTACTCAACATCACCCTTAGCATCCAATGAAACAGCAAAATTAATCTTGGTACATATCACAAACAAATGCTTCATCTTGCTAAAATACATAAAGGTGATCCATGTCTAGAGTTTTATCTTTTGCTGATGGGGACCCAGGTGTCAACAATGAACAAGCATACACATCCAGCTTAACAGCAAATGCATGAACTTATAAGCACAGTGTAACAGCAAATGCATATAATCTTATAAGCACAGAGTAAGAAAAGCAAAGCAACGACCAATCAAAATGCAAACACATCATTCTTAATTGGCATGCTATAACCTGATCATCACATCGAGCACCACGAATCCCCGACAGAAACATGTCACATATTCACATATTTGGCTCCCTAAACAAAAACTAGATTTCAACTGCATCCATATAGCATAAGCTCAACGATCAAATCTCAAAGGAGCAAATGTACATATCAATTTTCAAGCAAATATCACAATCAGATGGACCATTGATATCGCTGACATAGATCCACCAACTTTAATTTCAGATTCAGATTGAGCATCAAAACAAAAGATAACCCCACTAGATGTTACCAATCAGAACTTACTATCAATGTGCAACTATCACGAAGACAGTATATTGACGAGCACAAACTACAAGATAGATTAAGCAATTCTCCATTCTTAATACATGTACTCGCGCAAGAAGATGAGGCCTATGCGCCGGAGGATGAAGGGGTCTTGGAGCCGAGGCCGTACTTCTCCTGGAGCCTGGTGATCTCGTCCTCCTTCTTCTTGAAGTCCGACTTCTTGGACATCTTGGTGGGCTGGTAGTAGAGCACGATGAGGTAGCGGTTGGCGACGTTGAAGCCGGAGAGGTGGTCGACGGCGTTCTTGGCGTCGTAGATGTCCTCGTAGACGACGAAGGCGGTGCCGCGCGTGTCCTTGGCGTTGCCGAGCCGGATCTGCCGGATGGCGCCGTACTTGCCGAAGATGTCGTACATCTCCTCGCTCGAGATGTTGAACGGCAGGTTCCGCACGTACAGCACCCGGTTCACCTCCGGCGGCAGCCGCGCGTTGCTCTTCCGCAGGCTCACCGCCGCCATCGCCGCCGAGCTCGACTCGCTTCCTCCCTCCCTTCCCTCTAGGGTTTGGGGCTTGGTGGTGTTTCGATTTGGGGGTGGTTCCTTGCTGGCCGCCTCCCTCTGCGTTCTCTTTGCCTTATCGGTTGGGGAATAGGACACCGACATGTGGCCTTAGATTTTATCGAGGGACCCACATGTCGGGCACGAATCTCGGCGCGCACGAATCTCCGTCTCACAATCGCAGTTCGACCGTGCGCTGCGGACCTCCCTCGAAGCTTCTTCCCCCGAACCTTCGAGAAGCTTCCACCGCACGCCCCCGAGCACCGCCAAGGCGTCCTCCGGAGGAGCGGCCATCTCGGCGGGGCCCGCGCCGCCGTCCGCGACGGCTTCGCCGGTGGAGTGGCACCAGCGGCCGCCGAACCCGAAGAACCCGGTGGTGTTCTTCGACGTCACCATCGGTTCCATCCCCGCCAACCGCATCAAGATGGAGCTCTTCGCCGACCTCGCCCCAAGACCGCCGAGAACTTCCGGTACCGCCCTAGAATCCTCACTACCCTTAAACCCTAGGTTCCATTCGTTACCTTCTGCTGCTGATGTGTTTGTTTTTCATGGATCTCTGATTCGTTTGTTTTGTTGTTTTCAGGCAGTTCTGCACTGGCGAGCATAGGTAAGGGCTTCCGGCGATTGTTTGTTGTCATGGCCTGTGGGATTTGTCTGGGGCTGATTCTGTAGCTCTGACTTCCTTTAGCTTCCTTGTATGAGTTTGTTGTAGAGTTGCTTGATTTTGAGCTAGTATATATGTGATGAGTAGCTTGGTTATTTTTGACTGGGAGACTAGCGTGTGATCTCTTTGATCTTGAGAAGTTTTCATTCCTATTCTACCCCAATTTGTTTGGGACAAAAGGCTTTGTTGTTGTTGTAGACTAGCATGTGACCAAGGGAATAGAAATTAGGAGATGCTAATTTGACATCTACTATACTTCCATTGTTTGTTGTAATCGGGGAGAAATTGAGCTTGTAGAGTGCGAATATTTAGCAGCACATTGGCCATTTGAATTGTTAGGCTTCTGAGCTCGATATATTGATAGTTTCTGCTGTTTGGTAGTGATGCTTGTTCCTTGCTTTTGCTCTTGTGGTCGTCTGATGTTTTGTTAATTGATGTTGGTGGGTGTGGGTTTGGGTCTTTTGGAGCATGTGTGATTCAGGTGGAGATGTAATACTGCTTTGGGTAGAGTGTTTTTTCTTTGTGTGCAATAGTACTACATTGTTTTTTAAAAGACATAACTGTGAGATGGGACAGTGTAACATAGAAGCATAAATTGGTTTAAGTAAAGGATTGTTTTGTTACTTTTCTTAATCGTTGTTGGTTGTTATTTGGTTGATTGTGGATGCTATGCAAATAAAATATAAACCTGGAACTGCAATTAGGCATTATTGCAACAGTAATTAGCCATATAATGTTACATTATGCCTATTTTCAGCATGGTGATTGCAGGAAATCTGGTTTGCCACAGGGATATAAGGGTTGTCAGTTCCATCGAGTGATCAAAGATTTCATGATTCAGGGAGGTGACTTCTTGAAGGTTTGTGTGCCACACTTGTAGCTCCAGGCAATAGCATCAATCATATACCTTGACATAAATTTTAAGCTAATGTTATCCTAGAACTAAGCTTTTGGGCTGTGGCATGTATGTATATAATAGACAACAAAACTTGAGCTATTTGATGATTTGATATGTTGCTGCATCTTTCTTAGATTCCATATGAAGATTTAGTTTTGGATGATCAACTGTTTTTCAGTAATCTCCATGCTTAGAACTGATTCAGGGGATACTCAGTAAAAACTAAAGCCATGCTTAGAAATGATTCAGGGGACTCGATATAAACTAAAGCCCACTGTTTTTTGTCCTGTAGGGTGATGGTACTGGATGCACGTCAATTTACGGTACCAAATTTGATGATGAAAATTTCATTGCAAAGCATACTGGGCCTGGTCTGCTCTCTATGGTATTCTATCTCTCGACTGATTTTATAATTGAAATGCTATCAGGAGATGTTCCTTTTCTTATGCAATCTGTGTTCCCAAGAGATCTATTGCTAGGGTTTAGCGTTTTTGTTAGATTTGTATACCATTTCCTTGCACTCCCTTCATTGTGTATCATTCCTCAGTTTTCTTCTGTTCATTCTGTCTTTTGCGTGGGACTTTTGGTCATCAGGTGAGCAGAGGAAATAAGTAAGCCTCTTGTACTGTGGAAACCTGCAAATGGTAGATAATATAGAGACATTGTACAATACATATGGGATCTAAAGTGCATGATCTAAATATTGCCATTTGCCTGAATACTCTATTTTCAACCTGTGCTATGTTGCCCTTCAGCATTTGCAATAGGTTAGGTTAGATCTACATCAAATAAGCATCTCTAGGCAAAGTATTATTTAAAGTCATGGTGATTGATGCCTTACTTGGGTTTGTCCCCAATCTCCTTTCCATGAGCAGTGCTTTATTAATACTCATGTCACCATAAAAAAACGATTTGTTGCTTTTATTGGTCACTTCAAACATTTTGCTGGACCAGCCACTTTTTCTTTGTTATTAAGTTGACGTTCCTATATAATGCTTTTATTTCTGTATAATTGACTGCTGGTACCTTTTTTTCCATTTTTCAGCATGTTTGATGTGCATGTGTCCTGCACAGTATAATGAATTTTCATTAATATGTTCAAGAAATATATGATTAGATGTAAATAGTCATCCCCACTTTTTGCAGGCAAACAGTGGAGCTAACTCTAATGGATCTCAGGTACTTTCTTCTTTTCAATAACTGCTTGAAAGTCTTTCTGCATGACTGCAGACTTGTTCTCCAACTAGTTTGTTTTGATCTTATTAAGAACTGTGGTGCATAGTTCACCAACTAGTCCATGTGCATTTCATCCGACAGTCTCTGTTATGGCTAGGGCAAACGGCGGACCAGAACAGGGGATTTCGTAGGGAAGCCGGCAACCAAACGTTGCTCTGCTTAATCTCAATAGCATGCGGTAGCCCTCTTATATAGATGGGCTCCCCCTAACAGATCAAATCTAATTCCAATCCTATCTCTAATAATATGGAAACTCATATCTCTAATTATATCTCTAACATAAGGAAACTAATCTCTAACTCAAATAGAAACTAATCTCTAATAATAAACCGACTAGGCCTTGGGTCCATCTCTATGACATTACACCCTTCCCGGACATGCAGCTCGTCCTCGAGCTGCTAGGTGGCGGTCATTGAAAGGCCTTCGACGCCGATGTAGAAGGCGAACGGTGGCGGGTTGCTGCAGTGGATGGAGACGACTGACCCGATCCAAGCGGAGCTTCTTTTATAATGCCTTGGAATATAATGCCTGCAAAATAAAAAAAATTGAATTTTTTTTTTGAATTTTGTTTTTTTATTTTGTTTTTTTTTTTGGCCTATCTACTCAATCGGTCGGTTCAAAACCGACCGAGACCACCAGGCCACACCACCTCCCACGCGGCTCAGTCGGTGGCGACGGAAGGAGCGGCGGCTCGGCGACCACGGCGGTCGGCGGCGGCGATTCCGGCGACCACGCGGCCGGCGGCGAAGCGGCGGCCGGTGCGGACGGATCCGGCGGCGAGCGCCGGCAGCGCGGCGGCGGCGCGCGGCGAGCGCGGCGGCGGCGCGACGGCCAAGATGACCGGCGGCGGCGGCGGCCGATGGCGTTCGCGGATCGATGGAGCCGAGTGGTGGCGGCCGGCGGAGCCGGCCGGGCGACTCGGCGGATCCGGTGGCACTCGCGACGGCTCCGGCTCGAGGCGGCGGTGGCGGAGCTTCCTCGGTCGGCATCGGCCGGTCGAGGCACCCGCCACGAGACGGTGGCGCAGAAGCGATGACGACGGCGGCGACTGCGTAGATCCGGCTACGGATGGCGTCCGGCGATCGATGACGGCGGCGCGCGGCAGCATGCTAGCGTGAACCCGGCGCGATGGCGAACCGGGAGCAGAAGCGGCGCGCGGCGCTGACGGAGAGGAGTCGGCGGAGAAGATGCTGTGGAACCCGAGCGGTGACGGCGACGGGGGCTACGACCGACGGCCAGGGCCGGCAGCGACAAAAGAAACCGGAGCGTCCTTGTCGGCGCAGGACGCAGGACGAGCGCCGCAGATGGGGAAGACGCTGTGGGAGCAGCGCGTCGTGGGATGGCGGTGCTTCTGGTGAGATGTTTCCATTGGCAGCGGTGGTGCAGAGCAGATGCGAATGAGGCGCTGGAGGAAGTTGTGATTCTTGTTTTTGTTGTTGTGAATCTGATGTTGGATGATCAGGCTGGTACTTTGTCTCTTGTTTCTCCTCCTCCCGCTCCTTCAAGATCTTCTCTAATAAAGCATGCAGGTTGAGGAAGGCTTCCCCCAACCCTTTTCTGAGGTTGCCGCTGGCCATCTTCTCAGTGCTAGCTTTCATTATGGCCAATGACTCGGCAATAGGAGGAATCGCAGAACCCATGGTAGCAGAAGTCGTGGGAAGGGATCGACGGCTCTGATACCAAATTGTTATGGCTAGGGCAAACGGCGGACCAGAACAGGGGATTTCGTAGGGAAGCCGGCAACCAAACGTTGCTCTGCTTAATCTCAATAGCATGCGGTAGCCCTCTTATATAGATGGGCTCCCCCTAACAGATCAAATCTAATTTCAATCCTATCTCTAATAATATGGAAACTCATATCTCTAATTAGATCTCTAACATAAGGAAACTAATCTCTAACTCAAATAGAAACTAATCTCTAATAATAAACCGACTAGGCCTTGGGTCCATCTCTGATACCAAATTGTTATGGCTAGGGCAAACGGCGGACCAGAACAGGGGATTTCGTAGGGAAGCCGGCAACCAAACGTTGCTCTGCTTAATCTCAATAGCATGCGGTAGCCCTCTTATATAGATGGGCTCCCCCTAACAGATCAAATCTAATTCCAATCCTATCTCTAATAATATGGAAACTCATATCTTTAATTATATCTCTAACATAAGGAAACTAATCTCTAACTCAAATAGAAACCAATCTCTAATAATAAACCGACTAGGTCTTGGGTCCATCTCTATGACAGTCTCCATTTCCTAGTTTATTTTCTATGCCAACCTCCATTTGCCAGTCTATTTTCAGCTACAATATTCCTGACTGAAACCTTGTTTTTCTATCCTGTGGCTGCAGTTCTTTATAACTTGTGCAAAGTGTGAATGGCTGGACAACAAGCACATGGTTTTTGGGGTAAGTTTCCTCAATTTGAATGCTTTATTCTTTGTGGGAAAGGGGCAACAGTCCAACAGTGTATATTGGCTGCACTATATTTCGTTCATTACAAGTGAATATATACCTAGTAAAGCGATTTAGTGTAATTGGTTTACATTGGAGACAATGAAAATGTGCCCCAGTAAAAAGAACATATGTGACATCAGTGTTTAAAGGCAACTTTGGATATATGCCACTTCAAAACCTTGCAATTAGAGAAATGCCACTCAGTTTCAGGTATTTAGAAATATGCCACTCAGATTCTTGCTCCCTTTGCAAAATGCCATTATCTCCAGTTTTCCTATATTTCTTAGCCTTTTCTCTTTTCCCATGTTATTCTCCAGTGATCCTCCCAAATTACCCCTGCTCACTTAGGATTGAATCACCCCACGTCAATCCATCCGTTCAAGCCACATCAAACACCCAGCCATCTCTTTCTTCAACCAGACCAAGCCATCTCGAGCAAGAGCAGCACCGCGTCTTCTTCCTCGCGACGGCGTATCTCAGCGGCACAATCCAGCGACGGTGTTGGAGGCCTCACCTCAGTACCATCAAAGGAGGCGGCTTCCTTGGCGAGCATCAGTACAGTAAGAAGCTTGTGGGCACGGCAGCCGGCAGCGTCTACGGTGAACTTGGCAAGCAGCTCGAGACCAAGGCGGCGACCACGGCAAGAAGCTCTGGGGCGGGGCACGGCGCATACTTCAGGGGCGGGGTGGTGGCAACGAACTCAGCGGTGAGGCAGCGGCAGCAATGAACTCAGCGGAGAGGCGGCAGCAACGACAACGAACACGGCGATGGCGGCGGCACGTACCTCAGGGAAGGGGCAGCGGCGACAAGGAGCTCGGTTCTCAATGTGGTCTCTAATTCTGCCTTGCATCTGGTACCTCAGGGAATTTCACATTAGGATAGTTGTGAGAAGAGGAGAAATGGCATTTTGCAAAGGGAGCAGGAAACTGAGTGGCATATTCCTCTAATTGCAAGGTTTTGAAGTGGCATATATCCAAATTTGCCATGTTTAAAAGGCTGTTATGTAGTCTTGTGCTAGACTGGGGGGTGGTGTCCTTCGCTTTCCCCCCTTGCCACGCCAGTTTATCACTATGTGAGTTTAATTAACGCCTTCCATTGTCACTCCATGCAGAGGGTGCTAGGAGATGGTCTGCTCGTTGTGCGGAAGATTGAAAATATTGCAACTGGACCAAACAACCGACCGAAGCTTGCCTGCGTTATAAGTGAGTGCGGCGAGATGTAGCTTGTTCCTTGAATAGTTGAATGCTACTATTCTTCGGGTTGCTGATTTAGGCCTTTCTGTGTTGACGAAACTACTGAAGCTACCCTCCAGACTGTAGTAAGCATGCCAAGTGTAGGATCTACAAACTGATCGAGGTCTACCACTGTGTTGGCGAGCATCACTTATGCTATACTATAATATTCGAAGCAGGAAATTTATGTCAATGTTCGGTATATGGAGTGGGATTGGCTTTATCTCGTGCTGAGCATGTTTTGACCTGTGTTTTGGTTTCTTCGTTTTTGTTTCGGTAAACATGGAGTTCTCATTCATCATTATGATCCCGTAATTCAGGAAGTACAAAGAACAAACCACTTCTGGCCTCCGGCTCTGTTCCGAGGTATAACAAAAAAACGATATGCTTTTAAGTCCTGTGCTGATCTTGCCCACGATTCTATGGGAGAAATGTGTATTTTTTTTCTTTACGAACTGCACTGTATTGTCCCTTGTTTAGTTCGTTTTCAATCTGTGGATGTAATGTAATGCAAGTGGGCTGCCACGAACAGACCATCGCTTCTAAGAATTCACAAGAATTAAAATACCAGAAATCATATCCTCATTTCCAAGCTTCAGCACATCGTTTTCCACAAGAACTTGATACTCTTGAGATGTAAAACTCTGCAGATACCTAAGTTTGAACTGACAATCATTAGCAAACCGCAAACAAGTCGTCGCTACACTCTTTTTAAGTGCATGCCATCACGTCGCGCTATGGTTTAAAGACTCGGAACTCCTTTGATGTTTACCATTTGATGTTTACCACCTCTTGCACGTCTTCCCGCCCTCCAGTTTGCCAACCACCATGCCGCGCACGACGCCCTCGAGCCCGCTGTCGCGCGCAACGCCGCCGCGCTCCCCCGCGGCCGGCGGCACCCCGAGCCGCCTCGTCGTCGAAACGGCGTCCCCGTCCACCCTGCAGTGCGCCATCCCGGCCTCACCGCACGCACCGGGGAGGGCGGGCGCGAGCGTCGGCGCGTCCACCCTGCCGCCGGCCACGCCGCACGCGCTGCGGCCGGATATCACGCTCCGGCGGCTGCCGTCGCAGGCCCCGCAAAAGCGCGCGCCCGCCGTGTGCCACCCGGTGTCCGCGCTCTCGCGGCGCTACAGCAAGCCTTACGACGGCCACGCCAACGGCGGAGCGCGCGTGACCAGTGCTAGAAATAATCTTGTTTCCTTTATTGCTAGTTGTATCTAAGTCGGTTTGATGTATACGAGTTGTATCTGTATACAAGTATATGAGTAGATGATAGAGTAAGAAACCGAGTCAGTGATAGAATCCATTTTGTAATCAATATATTAAGTATAAGTAACAGAGCAATATAAATGAGAAAAAATAAACAAGAGCGACCGATTGTGATCGAGAAGTTGAAGGAAAGAAAAAAGAGGAGAAGCAGAAGTGCTTTGGCTCCCAGGAAAACGAACAGTGTTCGCGTGCTTTATCAAGTGCTTGAAATCATTGAGAACCAAGGGTGCTCAAATGTAACGAATACAGGAGTACTCAAAGAGGCACCAAAGTGGTCGTGGTTGAAGTATCGAGTACTCATAACTCGGTTAGAGTACGTGCAAAGCGCAGTGGGAGCGTAGTCGTAAATATTATCAAGAAAAAGTTACGAGCACGTATGCAGTAGAGAAGTCGTGGTCGTCACGAGGTGTGCTGGTCATAACAAGGCTACGGGTACGAGCCGATCGGGAAAACGTAGTCGTAAGTCAGAGTGGTCACTACTCGGTTACGAGTACGTGCATAACAGTAAGGAGTGGTTATAACTAGCTGAGTGGTCGTAAACCATAATGTATTCGTAAACAAGTTACTACTATTAAGATTAAAGCTTTGATGTGGTCGTAAACATTAATCGGATCAACAACCGGACGTTCTAAGGCTACCACCGCGCGCGCATCACCCTCGCCTTCCAGGAGGGCCCCAGCAGCCTCCCCTCCCTCGTGCTCGGGCTCGGCGTGCCCACGGGGAAGTTCATGCAGGAGATCTCCACCGGTGGGCACGTCCGCATCTCTCTCGAGTGCGAGAAGTCGTCCAAAAAGTCGTCGCCGCCGGACGGCAACGCGGACCTGCTGGAGGAGGCGATGTGGACGGCGTACGTGAACGGGTGGCGCGTGGGGTACGCGGTGAGGCGGGGGCCACGGATGGCGACCTTGCGGTGATGCAGCTGCTGAGCAGTGTCCGTGGGCGCCGGCGTGCACCCGGGGGACGTGCTGGACGAGCCGGACGGGCGCGGAGGAGGACGGCGAGGTGGCGTACATGCGCGCGGGGTTCGACAGGGTGGACGGGAGCAAGGACTCGGAGTCGTTTTACATGGTCAGCCCGGACGTGGCCGGCGCCGACGGTGGGACAGAGCTGAGCATATTCTTTGTTAGGGTGTAGAGAGTAGAGACCACTGCTCTTTCTCTTGTGAGTCATTCATGCTGGTGCCGCGCCCTTATCACAAGTTCACAACTACTTCAATTGAAATGTGGCAGTGTGACACTCGTTTCAACTGCGGAATGCGTACAGTGTAGCTAAACTTTGGATTTGATATATCAAATGTGAAATTGGTAGTATTATCTCTCTCTGTTTGTTAGTATGGACTACTGCTTGCGTTTTTTCATGTACTCATTACATATTTTGCGAATTGATGCCATCAAGCATAATGTTAAAGATGTTAAATAGTGTTGGTGGATTTTGCTCCCTTAGTTGTGGAACTCGCTCGCATCCTTGTAAGGTTGTATCGTCCATAGACGACGATA
This sequence comes from Dendrocalamus sinicus, assembly GCA_036346575.1. Taxonomy (NCBI): domain Eukaryota; kingdom Viridiplantae; phylum Streptophyta; class Magnoliopsida; order Poales; family Poaceae; genus Dendrocalamus; species Dendrocalamus sinicus. Next base: position 30,829,561 of record CM070649.1, on the reverse strand, counting down.
AATCTGTGTACCAAGTTATAGAGTAATCTCACTTGTATGATTGACCCTTTTGTCACCGATGACAGTTTCGCCCCTATCTTGGACCACACATCTATCTTTTGCTTCGTGGTCAACTCCATCCCCCTCCTACGCTGGTCCGTTCGCGTCCCAAACCAAAGGACACAGACGGACCGAATTTAGTTCATAAGTACTCAGTCATCTAATTTTTTTAAAATAATTTATATTTAGTATGTATATTAGTCATATATATGCTAGCAAAATTGATTCAAATACTTCATATTCATACCTCTAATAGATTTCAACTCACTCCCACACATTCTTCCCTAATTCGTCTAAAAAACTACATAATGACTGAAGGTTCGAGGAGCTTAGTTATCGAGTTTAACAAGCTATTATTGAGTTTTGTTCGAAATTGACATAGTTCAACTTCAAATCATTTTATTTACCTTTTAAATGGTTTTTTAAACTCGAGCTAATGAGTTACTATCGAGTCGAGCCTCATTAAACTTTTTCACTCGAAATTAATTCATTTCAAATTTGAACTCATTAACTACTGTAATCGCCACAATTTTGATTCGAGTTCAAACATACTTTTTTTGTCAAATGACTAAAGGGTGAATAGACGGTTTAAACATTTTTTTGGCCAAAACTAAGTTTTATGAAAATTTAAATGCAAGACAGCAAGCAAGCAGTGGCGAGCGCTAAGTGGGCCTAGCGACCGTCTAGGAGCCAGAGTTCTAGGAGGGAGCACACAAAGGCAACAACTGGGCCACCGGGGACAGCAAGGCAAGCAACGCACGTCGATAACAAGACAAGTGCATCCTCAATTTTAAGTCCTATATTTTTAATTATTTTATAATTTCTCTAAATTATTTGAGATGTTGGCTCTAGTACAAACAAATTGTATTTTTGATTTTTGCTACTATAGATTGACCTTTACTTTCTTCACTAAAACAATATCTTATTAACTCTAAATACCAATCCGTAAAATTCGGGGTCTGCCCTCGCCCCTAGTGTCCACCTTAAACATTTCTCAACTTTCAATTGAAAAACACAACAAACTCTCAACCGAATATATTCAACATTCAAATGAAAAAATCAAAACTTTCAGCTGGATCTATTGAACTTTCAACTGTAAAATAGAAAATTGACTCAATTTTGAATTTTCAACTAAAAAATTGAGGAACTTTCAACTAGGCAATGAACATTTTCGACTCGATTTTGAACTTTCAACGGGAAATTGTGAGACGCTTTCAACTGGTCTCAAACAAAATACCGCTCGATCTAAAACTTTCAACTGGTTTTCTGGGGGCCTTTCAAATTGGAACTATGCATGGGCTTTTCACACGGACGCCATGGCGGTTCACCACCGTGCCCGGCGGTGCAACACGCGACGAAGAACATTTTGAAGGATTCAGCTTTGTTTGCCACGTGTCGTAACAAAGCATGTGCTCGTAAAGGATACACATGTATGTGCGTAGTGTGGAATGAGTAGGGATAGTAATTGTGCCCGTTTATTCGTATATCTATGGATAAATACTCTAATGGAGTTGGGTATTAGGATATTTTCTTTACCCACGGGTATGAAAATGGATGAACACTCTAACCGTCGGGTAAATGGGCACGGATATGGGTAAGCTCCTCCCATACCCGCCCCATCCGTTTACCCGCGATATAGATTGACAAGTGACGCAGTCATAGCAATATCTCTAATTATTATTGATTGTTATAAATTTTTCAATATCTCTAATTGCTATTAATTATTATAAATATTTTTGATAGCTATTATATTTCCTAGCAACAGATGTTGCTTATATGTACCTGTTATTAGTTCAACTCTCAGATGGTGACTCTCAGTTCGTGGGTAAATGGGTATATCCACGGGCGACGGGTATGGGCGATGTTTTTCGCTCGCTATCATTCGCGAGTATACCTGTAGACGTAAATTAAGGTCGCGGGTATGAGTATAAGTGATCACTATCTGTATCCGTCGTATCCGATTGCCATCCTTAGGATTGAGTGAGGTGTGAGTTGTAGTGGTACCCCCTATAAAAAGCACATGATTTGACCTCATCCGTCCAAAACGTTGGCACAGATGCTCCATGGGTCCACCAAGCAACGTGAAATCCCCGAGATGTTTCGAGGGCCTAACCGCAAAACATCAAAAAAAAAACCCCCGAAACAGGCGAAGCGGGAAGGGCGCCATCTAGAGCGAGAGGCGAATCGGCGCGGAGCGGGTAGTGTTTTTGCTCGCGTCGGGTGGGGGAAGGCAAAGCCAAGCGCAGCGCAGCGCAGCGCGGAGAGAGGGAGGGAGGGAGCTACTCCCGCCTCGGGCGTAGAGAGAGGGAGAGATGGGAGAAGTTACGCGTCGGCCAGGCAGCCAGCACGAGCCCACCCCGCGCTCCCCTCCCTCCTCCTCTCCCCCCGCGTTTTCCCCTCATCATCATCCACCACGGGCCCAGCCCAAATACCCTCCTCCTCATCTCGCCTCAAACCCTAACCCTAGCTCCCTACAGCCTCGCCCTCTCCCCGAATCTCTGCCGCGCCCTCCGAGGTAAAGCTCCCCCGTCCTCATCGAGTCTCACCGTTCTAGGGTTTGCGCCCGCTGCGCCGGTGGCTGGCCTGCTTGGGTTCTCGGCGATTTGGGTGGGTGTTGGGTGCGCGGTTTTGATCCCTCGCCTTGCCGTTTCAAGTTGCTCGCCGCCGCGGGGTTTGGGTCTGCAGTTTCTTGGTTTACATGTCCAGTCCAGGATTTGACTCTTAATAGCTGTCCTGGCTTGATAGCTCAGTTCATCGGATGTATCTGTTTGCTAGTCGCAACTTGTGTGTATATTATATCATGGTTGTAATGTCGCACTCTAATACACGCAGGTACCGCCTTTAGCTAGTACAGATATACCTTCTTGGGAGATACGTGTATGCCGTAATGGAGGGGCTTGGGAACGCTCCATTGAATGCGGCAGAAGCAGTAATGAAGAGGCGGAGGAGTGTTGCATCAAGAAAGCCGAGGCCCAAGGAGCAGCTCGCTTCCGATTACAAGGACATCTCGTGCGCTCCATCACGGAGCATTTCCCCGGATGATGATGCTGGCGTCGAGGGCACTGGGCATCGGAGGAAGGAGCTGTACCTCAATGGCCCTGAAACGAGGGGCTCCACGCCACATAGGAGTGACATGTCCAAGAAGATAAAGAGAGACGATAGAGCTGGAGGAGAGTATGATGGCCACAATCGGAGCAGCAAGTCAAAGGATGTGAAGCGTAGTAGTGAAGGTATTCTGGCACTGACCTGTTCAAGAAACTCTGGATCCCCTGATGGCCCACATTTGCCCTCGAGAGACGCAAATGTGCCAGGTGAAAATAGGTTGAGAAAAGTAAAGCTCAAGATTGGTGGAATTACTCGAAGCATACATACAAAAACCATCCAAGAGGCAGGTGATGGCGGCACTCCTGTCACTTCGGATGGCTCTTTTCAGCGGCATAAGCAAAAGGTTTGTTCCATGTACTTAACGGAGAAGAAAAGGTTTGCAAACAGAACGTACTGTTAGCGCTTACCTGATTTTTTAAGGAGCCTTAGTAGTTTTTTAGGTAGTCAATGAGATGCTTTCACCCGTCATTTAATACCGCAATAATTTTTTGGAGCTTAATGAAGCCAATCTACTCCATTTGATTTTGGCCAACACGGAACTAAGTTCAATACAGCTATAACAAGAATAACTTGTCAGATGATGGTAAATGGTAGTCTTTGTCGCACTGCAGTATATCTTATAAGTTAAAAGTCCACGTCAATTCTTGTCCACTTCGCCATACCCTGTTATGGTTCCTCATAAGTATCTGGTTGACTGATATGGTAATTACGAGTTGACATATTTCATTTCTGTCAGTAATTGAAGGTATTACTTTTGTAGTTTTACAACCGATCATTTCATTCATTTCGAGTTCTAAGTTGGTCCCTTCTTTTTATTAGGATTCCGGTGGGCAGAAATACCACAACGCAAACAAAGATACTCATGGTAATCACATTGAAGTAAAACACGGAGATAAGCATGATATTTCGCCATCTTCTGACCTTGTTCGCAAGAGCAAAAGGGTTCCTAAGAAGAGAACACTTGATGGTGATTCTGATGACGAAGACAGTGAATTACATTATCTTGAAAAACTTAAAGTGGCTAAAGTTGTGCCAGAACAACCTATAGCTACTGACCATCCTGTAGCTTATGACGATGATTCGCTTGAGGATGGTCTCAAGAGAAAGAAGCTATCCAAGGTTTCTAAAAATAAGAGCACTCCGTATGAAGTGGATGAAGACTTCATTCTGTCACGATCTGGCAGGGATGGTAGGAAAAAGTTGAAATTGGGGGATGGCAATGATTTTATTGAAGAGGAGGAACCTGGGATGGATGAGCCAAAGAAGAGACTAAAGGAAGCTGATTCACCTTCAGATGTAAAGAATGAAACTCCTGGTCTTACAACAAGGCAGCGAGCCCTTCAAGGCAGGGGTGGCCATGGTGAAAGCCTGATCGAATATCCAGATGGATTACCGCCTGCTCCATCAAGAAGTATTAACTCCTAGCTTATTTACAAGGCTATTTATTGATACTAATGTGTTGTGCCTCAGATACGATACTAAATGTCGTTGTTAATTAATGCTGTAGAGCAAAAGGAGAAGCTTTCAGAAGTGGAGATACAAGCCAAAAAAGCAGAAGCGGCTCAGAGGCGTAAGATGCAAGTTGAAAAGGCAGAGAGGGAACAACAGGTTTACCTGCTTCTGTGCTTCTACTTCATAGCTTACTGGTTTTTTCTGTTGGACAGCCCAGCTTTACTAGCTTGTATTTTACAGGCTGAAGCAATGAGGAAAATACTGGGTATTGACACTGAGAAGAAAAAGGAAGAGAGGAAGCTGAAAGAAAGGGAAGAGCAGGTACAATCCCTGAAGTTCTACAAAAGTTGTATTTCCTGACATACTACGATAAATTCATTTAACCAATTCCTTTTTTGCCCAGGAAAAGCAAGCAAGATTTGAGGAATATAAAAGAAACTGCATCCAATGTGTCATGGGTCCAGAAGGAACTGTCATCACATTCCCTGATAAGATGGGCCTTCCTAGCATATTTAACTCCAAACCTAGCAGGTTGCATACATTACCTATTCCCGTACTTTCGGCCACTTTATGTGTATGATTTTGAGTTGCGAATGCACATTTTGACTCACTTTGCAGTTATCTGCTTACATTTGACCCCTTTCTTGTTTTCATTTCCTCAGTTATCCTCCTCCAAGGGAGAAATGCGCAGGCCCTTCGTGCACAAACCCGTACAAGTACCGTGATTCCAAGACGAAGCTTCCGCTTTGCAGCCTGGAATGCTACAGGGCTGTCCAGGGAAGTGCTCCGACGCTAACATGCTGATTTTACCAAATGCAATCCGGACCTTGAGGGGCCGGAGAATTGTAATTTCGACATGCCAGCTTGTTTGGTGTTTTTGTGATGCCTTATTAGTCTGACAATGAATCCGACAAGAGAGGAGGTGCCTGCTCCTGGTTTTCCTTTTGCTCCCTGTGAATGTAGCAGGGCCTCCTAAGGGTTTGATTTAGCTTCTGGTCAAATGTTACTGTGAGGCAACTGGAGAGAACTATTCTTTGTACAGTAATATTCAGACTGCCAGTTAGCCATGATGAAATCAGTTCTGTTGGCTATTCAAGATCGTTTCTCGTTATGCACTGCAATATGAATATATGATTGAATTTTGGGTGTTTTTAGCCCTGTTTGGCACAGAGATACCAAATATAACCACCGCATCATAGTAATTCTATTTGTGGCCCTCTCCCCGAGCACGGGATTCTGACGAGTTGATGTGTGTATGGTCGTGTGGTTTGGGGGTGTAGCACACATAATCGTGCGGTCTAGGAGTGCAAGATAGAGATATCGTGTGGTCTGGGAGCGTAACACTTGGTCACTGTAGCTTCATGCGGCTGGGGAGTGCATGTTTACAACTGTATCATCATGCACTTATGAACCGCATGATTAACCGTCCCATCCGCTTGCCGAAAGGAGCAACCACGCCCGTCGTTCGCATGCAAATGCTTTCCATACGCTGTGTTCTGTGCGTATGTTGGTATGATGGCCCTTTGTGATCAACTGTTACGCCCGCTCAGTTCCGCGATAAATAAAAATTTTCCATTTATTTATGGAAACATATTAGAATTGTTTTTTGTAATAATTTGTAGATATAGGAAATGAGGTTTAAAAATTATACTTTTTATGTAGAGTCTTGTTTACTTGTTTGTGTAATTGTTTTGTAATTATAAACACTAAGAATTTTTGTCCGTAATTTATTTATGTGTAGAGTTTGCATGAATTTTGTAATATAGAAACGAGGTGCAAATATTTTTGAAAACTCTTTACGCGGTGTTGTATTTGTTTTAGAATTTTGTATGTTCTAAAATTGTCTAGAAAATTTAGGGTTTACGTCTCGCAATTAGGGTTTGATGATTTTATGTGATTTAAAATGTGAATTTTTTTTGCACTTTTTGGCCCATTGTGGCCTGTTTTTAGTAGTCCTTCATTACCATATTTACATTCATATAAGTCCATAATTGCCACGTAAATATTGCACAAAAAATGTTGCTTTTGTATGCTCCATAAGAGGCCATTTTTTTGTCGATCTTTTTTACAGTAAAATGACCAACCATGAAATTGAAACCTCGATGCCAACTAACGCACCAGATCATCCTGCCCATACATAAACATGGAGAAATAGTCCACATGAACCTCTATGCTGGTTGCTTAAAACTTTCCTACTACACCCTGTAACACACCGTGCAACGCCACTATTTTTGTTGTACTTGTCGTCGTCATCGACCAGTTTGAACAGTTCGAACTGTGCTTGGACTTCTTCGTCTTCGTCGTCCATGTGATCGTCCTTATCCGTCTACTCGTCACCAAACTTTTTCGCTCCCTCTTCTTATCTTCTACCTCCTCCTATCCTTCTTGTCCATGCCCTTCTTCGCTGTCTTGTTCCTGCACTTTACTCTCATGCTCTTCCTCCTGCTATATTGACACCACATACATATGTTTGCAAAATGTGTGAATTGTTCTGTACGTATTGCAGTTGGATGTGCTTCTTACCTAAGAGTAGAAAGGTTTAGAAACGTCGTCCACAACCTTGCCCTCCTCGTCCTTCAATGATGCAACTGATTATGTAAACAACCTCATTAATATTCACAGAAATGTTCATGCAGTATATACACTCACGCGCGAGCTGAGGTTGCCGCCATCTTCGTAGGTATCCCAACTTGAGTCTGAACCGAAGTTGGCTGGTCCGTATGGATCGTTCGATTTAGAGTCCATCTCATATTTGCTCATTGTAGATGTGTGCTAGTGGTAGGCTAGTCCTGCTGAATGAATGATGTTCTTTGTAACACTGCAAGGCAGTGCCTTGTAAAGTAGAGAAGTCAATATGACTGTGTGCGCGAGTGGTACACCAAATAGCGAGGGCTTAGACATTATATAGCTAAACAAGATGCACTGGACGTAGGGCCAGGGAAACAAGAGAATGAAGGAACTAACATGTATGGAGCAGCCTAGGGTTGTCATGGGGGGCCCTTGAGCACGCGCACGGAAAAGAGCAGCCGAGACCCGCGGTGGAGGAGAGCGGATTCAGACCGGGACCCATGCTGTCCAAGTGAGAATTTTTCTGAGAGTGTCGACTAGTCGGTACAAATTTCTTTTTAGGAAAATAAATTTGTTTTTAAAAAAATTTAGATAGAGGAAATGTGGCCAAAAAATTATAATTTCTCAGTGGAGCCTTGTAACATAGTTTAGTTGCTTGTATAATTATTTCAGTGGGGCGATGTCTGGAAGTGCATGATGCTACAGTTGTAAACATGCACTCCCCGGTCATATAAAGCTACAGTGACTGAGTGGTGCGCTCCCAGATTGAACGATCACGATGTTCGGCGCTCCCGGACAACATGATTACACACGCGTCAGTTTGTCGGAGTCCCCCGTTTGGGAAAGGGTCACAAATGAAATTACAATGATACAAGGTTATATTTTATATTCCTGTACCAAGTAGGACCAAACATGCCTAATACTCCCTCCGTCCCAGTATATAAGGCGTATAACTTCTTTTACGGAGACCAAGGGATGGCGTGCAAGCAATGCATTCTTCCTCATCTACCCCTAATTAATCAGACTAGTGATGCATGCATGCAGATTTAATCATGACTTCTTTGCGCGCTCGTAGGCTCGCGTCTCGCGCTCGCGCGACGATGCATGCATGCAGATTTAATCACGGCTTCTTCGCGCTCGCGGGTTCGCGTCTCGCGCTCACGCTCGCTCGTCGCGCTCGCTTCGCTTCGCTTCGCTTCGCGCGATTATAACGAAAATCACTTTGAACACAGCATTTAGAAGATGGCGCCCAGAAATTGAGCTGGTGCGTATGGATTGAGAAGATTGCGCCCAGAAATTCAAATTCGTTTTCCTCCTATAAGTAGGCATGAACACAACTGGTCTGCTGCCACTCTCTTCTCCTCTTCTCTCATCCAGTTGCTTGCTCGAAATCAATGGCGAATTTGGACCTAAATCAACCTATCCATTGGGAAGAGATTGAAGACTATGATGGCCCTGTCATCGACCTTAATTTTGATCTTGTGTTTGATGATAGCAATGAAGGTACTACACGAATCCTTTGTTCATTGTTTTGTTCCTCTAATGCTTACCGTTAGGATAGATCATGTATACTTGTTGTCTTGCTTGAAGAGGATGGCGGTCCGACCCATGGCGAAGAGGATGGCGCCTGCCCATGGTGAAGAGGATGGTGGTGCACCTTCCCATGGAGAAGAGGACGATGCCCCAGCCCATGGCGAAGAGGATGGCGCCCCTGCACCTAACGCCTATGAGACGAGTAAGACATGTCCTAGATTTTTGTATACTTGCTGCAGCAAGAGTGCGTATAATGAAGACATGTCCTAGATTTTTGTATACTTGCTGCAGCAGGAGTGCCTAGCAACAAAAGAATTCTTGCACCTACCTTTGATTAATTTCTTTTTTCCACACATTTATAGATCAAGTTGGCAATGTTAGAAGGAGGAATCAATATACTGATGATCAACGCCGAGCCATATATAGCATGCTTCTAGAGCGAACTTCTGTCGGCATATTGAAGAAAGGAGCGACGAAGGCGTTCTGTCACAAACAGCGTGCCTTTGAGAGTTGTGCAACGATATGGCTAAACGGACAGCAGGGTGGTGGGGTAAACGCAGTCTCTAGCAAGAAGGCAAAGAATTGTGGCCGAAAACGAGTAGCCTTCGATCCAGAAGCCATAAAAGATGTGCCTTTGAGTAGCCGAACGACAATCCGGGATCTAGCAGGCGCTCTGAATATTTCAAAGAGCACATTGTTTAGGCGGATGAAAGAAGGGAAGTTTAGACGGCACACGAATGACATTAAGTTTACATTGATGAAAGATAACAAGAGAGCACGTGTTAAGTTTTGCCTCTCAATGCTAGACAAATTAAGCATGCCGCAAGAACCAACTTTTGAGTGCATGTACAACATCGTGTACATAGACGAGAAGTGGTTCTATCGGACGAGGAAATGTCAAAACTACTACTTGGCGCTAGACGAGGACAAGCCAGAAAGAACCACAAAGAGTAAAAATTTCATAGAGAAGGTGATGTTGCTCGCAGCAATTGCGAGACCTAGATTTGATGGGGATGGAAATGTTACATTTTCTGGAAAGATAGGTATATTTCCTTTCACTTTCGTAGAGCCTGCAAAGCGAAGTAGTGCGAATAGGCCTGCTGGTACATTGGTGACCAAGGCAATGACATCGGTAACCAAGGAAACAAGCCGTGAGTACCTTGTAAACAAGGTATTGCCCGCGATCAAGCAGAAATGGCCAGCGGAGGAAGTTGGTACCCCCATATTCATCCAGCAGGATAATGCTAAGACGCATATTGCAATCAATGATGATGAGTTTTGTCGTGCGGCATCCGCAGATGGTTTTGACATAAGATTGATGTGCCAGCCACCCAACTCTCCCGATCTCAATGTATTAGATCTTGGTTTTTTTGCAGCCATTCAATCCATGTTTCAAAAGTCGTCTCCAAGCAACGTTGAAGACATTGTTGCCAAGGTAATCCAAGCTTTTGACGAGTATCCAATTGATAGGAGTAACCGTATTTTCCTCACTCACCAATCATGCATGAGAGAAATTTTGCGTCAAAAAGGAGGGCAACACTATGCAATCCCACACTTGAAGAAGCAATCACTTGAGAGGAATGGTGTTCTTCCCGTTAGATTACAATGTGACCCAGAAGTTGTGAACGAAGCAATTGCGTACATCAATTAGAATCTGTTATTGCAAATGTAATCGAACCTTACTTTAATCGACATCTGCAAGGGACTCCGGGACATATGAGTTGCCAACAAGAGAGTCTACATCCATGTAGCTTTGCTTATCGTCGCTGTCGTCAATCCCGGGTAGGAGTATATTCTTTGTCGAACTCGTCGAGGCCATAGATCCAAGCCGTGACCATGTAATCGCGATGGACGAGACCACGCCGAGCACGAACCCTTCAATATGCGCCTCTCATCAAGGAGCTTCATGTCATCGTTTTCACGCGTGCGTCGGTGTCGTCGGTGTCGTGCATGCGCTTACGCTTGTGGTCGCCGTCGTCGAGATCGGCAGCGCCGACTTCGGTTGTGGTCGCCGTCGTCGAGATCGCAAGCGCCGGCCTCTGGTTGTGGTCGCCGTCGTCGAGATCGGCAAGCGCCGGCCTCTGGTTGTGGTCGCCGTCGTCGAGATCGGCAAGCGCCGGCTTCTGCTTGTGGTCGCCGTCGTTGAGATCGGCAGCGCGGCTTACGCTTGTGGTCGCCGTCGCCGAGATCGGCAGCGCCGCTTGTTGTGGTCGCTGTCGTCAATCCCGGGTAGGAGTATATTGCAGTCGAACTCGTCGAGGCCATAGATCCAAGCCGTGACCATGTAATCGCTAGGGGTGCAATCGGATCGGATATCTCCCGACCGACCGACCGACCGGATAGTTTCGGATAGGATTTGGGCAAAAATCTCGGTAACCGACAGATTTTGTCGGATATGGTGTCGGAATCGGATAGTAATTTTCGGATTCGGTATCGGATTCGGGAGAGCAGTTTCCGACGGATACGAGAATATCCGAAAATTTCTTCGGTAATATCCGACATGTGCAATCGGTAGTATCCGGTAAATCTGACCGTGAGTCCGTGACTCCGTTCGTCGGCCCGGGCGCCCGACCCACTTGCGCTCAGCGCTCACCCCGACAAACCCTAATACCCAGCTCCCGGCTCCGCACCTCTTCCGCAGACCGCACCGCATCGACCCTAACTCTCTAAGTCCCTAACACGGCGGCCTCCCTCGTCCGGTCGTCCCTCCATCCAGATCCAGCCAGCACGGCGCGGCGGCCTCCTCCATCTAGCTCCAGCGCGCGGCGGCGGCCTCCCTCCATCCAGATCCGGCCAAAGACGCGGCGCACGGCGGCCTCCTCCATCTAGCTCCGGCGCACGGCGGCCTCCCTCCATCCAGATCCAGCCGGCACGGCGCACGGCGGCCTCCCTCCATCCAGATCCAGCCGGCAAGGGCGCACGACGGCCTCCCTCCATCCAGATCCAGCCGGCACGGCGGCCTCCCCCGACCCGCGAGCCCCCTCCGCCCTCCGGCCTCCAGCGCGAGCATCCTCCTCGGCCCGTGCCCGGTGCCTCCCCCTCTAGCCTCCGACGCCGTGTGCCGAGTGCCAAGTGCCGACGCCCGGGTATGTAATGTAAAGTTGTAAACTCTACTACTCTAGTTTTTGATGCCATAGTGCCATACTGCCATGAGTTGATGTCTTGATGAGTATTACTGAGCCATGAGCCCATGACCCATGAGTATTACTGGTAGATGATAATGTTCTGATGCATATGTGTTACTATATGTCACTGCTGTGCTGTATATGTCAACATGTAGTTGCCAACAACACTTTGAGCCTGTGCTGTTATTCAAGAAATGTGTTGTTATATTACTGAGCCATGAGTATTACTGGTAGATGATAATTGTAAACTATATGTTCTGTCATATATGTCACTGCTGTACTGTGATTCTGTGAATGTTGTTAACTGTTATATATCACTGCTTAACACTGCTGTACTGTGAATTTAGTATGTGTCATAATTTAGTAATTGGTATGTGTTCTGATCTGATGCATATGTCACTGCTGTGCTACTGTGCTGTGATTTGAATAGGATGGAAACTGGAAGTGGAAGTGCAACTGCTGCCGCAGTTAGTGCAAGCATCAATGCACATAGTATGAATGCAGTGGCAGTGGCACCAATAGGAAGTGATGAAGTGGCAGCAAGTGAACATGAAGCGGAAATCACTGCGGAAAATGAGCCCCCTGTGAAGAAGCAAAAGAAATCTACCTCTATGGTTTGGCAGTACTTCACAAAGACTTGGGAGACAAAAACTGGAGCAGATGGCATTGAAGTGAAAGAACTCTGGGCAAAATGCAAGAAGTGTAGTTACAAGGGTCGTGCTGAGACCACAAGGGGTACAAAGGCCTTTTGGAATCATGTGGAATACAAGCATTCTGTAAAGCAAGGCCAACTAACAATCAAGCTTGAAAAGAATGATGACAACGCCGTTGTGCAGGCATACAGGTATGACCCAGAAGCTAGCCTAAAAAGTGGCAATTGGCACTTGTTATGCATGAATATCCCTTTAATATGGTTGAGCATGAGTACTTTGTGGACTTCATTAAGTCATTGCGTCCTGGGTTTTCATTTAAGTGTCGCACATCCACAAGGAACAATATACTAGAAATGTTCACAGAGGAAAAGGAAAAGTTGCTAAATGTTGGATTGCGTATTGTTGTTATGAGTGCTTGTTGTTACTGCTTTCTGGCTGGCTGACTGCGCATATATTGGCTGAATGAGACTCGCTGACTGCTGGTTGAATGACTCGCTGGCTGGCTGGCTGAATGTGCATATATTGTTTCATTATTGATTACTACTTGTTGGTTGTTATTGCTTGCAGGTTACTGCTTGTTATTGCTTGTTGATTGTGGGAAGCAAGTGTACTTGGGTGAGTTCTTGTTGTGTGAAATTTCTTCTATGATCTATTGAGTATTGATTCCTTAATTATGTGTGAAAATTTGATAATGAGGGTGTTTTTTTGTAGGTGGCTTTGATACAGCGCAGGTTGCTGCAAGGTTAATATAATTCTGGTTTCTGGACATTGTTTTTGTCTTCAAAAGTGAGAGCAATGTGCAAACATATTTAGTGGACCACTGCAAAAATATTTTCTAATTGTAGTTGTTATGCCATACATTTTCAGTGGAGGCAATACTACATGAATTTACTACTTTTTTAGCATACCAGTCACCAGAGCTTTGGTGTTGTTTTTGGGGACCTAAGCACATTGACAATTTTATGTAAGCTGAGCATATATTATTTATCATCCTGATGAATCAGCTTATAATAATATATAATTTAATCTATTTGCATTTTGCTGAAACTCTTGACACTGTTGTAGGTGGACCATTTGCTCTGTATTCACTCTGCAGGCATGCAAAGCTTAGGTAGTTAGGTTTCTTCCAAGTTCCAAATCAATAAGCAGCAAATGAGGAGCTATCTACATACTACAGAAATGTTGTAGGTGGTTGCTCTCCCCAATATATCATTTTGGTTTGTGTTGGCTGCATGTAATTTATCAAAGTTTACCCTTGAATGCTTGCAGATGTATACTGCAGTCTGCAGGAATATTTTTACTGTCTTGCTACCGTGGCAAACTTCCTTGTTCATCGCGTGTTAGTGAGCATGCAGGGAATACATCCCCAAGAGGCAAGAGCTGCTGAGAAAATACAGGGTTTCATTTATTTGTTGAGATTTCTACCAAAGTGATTATTTGTTCTGCTATCTGGGCTTGAACTTTTGTAAGGCAATTTCAGACTCAGTGAACTAAATAGCTGGGACCGATAGGAGCTGGAGTGTGTGTGGGCATGTTTTTACTGACAGAAATTGTCACATCGTCTGTTGCTTGCTGTCGTATACCAATTTTTGCAAAGCTGCAGTGGTTTTCACCCCCATTTGGGGTGTTGTACTTGTACAGATTCTTTAATATCATTGCGTTACAAGTTTGTCGTTTTATATTTGTCTTCTCGCGTGTTATCCGATGAAATATGGTTACCGTATCGAATCCGCTCCGTATTCGTGACCGATATTATCCGCGTTCGTATTCGTATCCGATACTATCCGTGTCCGACTCCGATTCCGAGAAAAAATATGGTATAGGATACAGGATGAGCAATTACCGACCGTATCCGCTCCGATTGCACCCCTAGTAATCGCAGTGGACGAGACCACATCGAGAGCACAAACCCTTCAATATGCGCCTCTCATCAAGGATCTTGTCGCTGCTGGACGCGTCGGGGTCCTTCATGTCATAATGCACGCGCTTCTGCTTGTGGTTGCCGTCGTCGAGATCGATGGGCATGGGCTTCTGCTTGCAGTTGCCGTCGTCGAGATCAGTGAGCGTGGGCTTGTGCTTGTGGTCACCATCATCGAGGTCGGCGAGCGCGGACTTATGGCTGTCGTTGCGATCCTCACGACTGCCCGAGGTCTCAGCGGCCATCACTATGGAACTCGCTCAATCGGGGTCTTCAATTGGGGCCTATAAAAATGGATCAGTAACAGCGGTTTTAAGCGTCGCATGCATCACACATCAAATAGCTATTCATGGCACTTTTCTAAGCGGCCGCATGCATCATGCGTCATGCAGTTATTCCTGGCATTAAGCATCACCACTTCTCTAAGCGTTACGCATGCATGCATGCAGATTGTTGAGGGCAAAGATGGGAGAAAGCAGCGCAAAATGAAGGGACGCCCTGTATTGTGGGACAGTAGAAAAAAAGTTATACGCCCTATATACTGGGACGGAGGGAGTACTACCCCTATTACGCCAGGGGGAATGCGCGCGCGGAGGGAGCGGCCACGTCGGCGTTTTTTCCCCGCGCGAGCGCTCCGTCGGCCGCGTGGCCCAGGGAATCTTCGTACGGTCGGGGGAGGCGATTTTGCGAAAAAACCCCTCCGTTTTTCTGAAATTATGTAAAGGTCCTTTTTTCTCGCGAAAAGCTCCCTGGTAGTTTTTTTAAACGTTTTTTTTGCGAGAACACCCCTCCACTTCACCAAAATTTTGTGTACTTCGTAGGATAGCGTCCCGCGTTTTCTAAATTACGTACGGGTCCTCGTTTAGTTATGTACAGGCCCTTGCTTTTTTTTACGAAAAAGACCTTTGGCTTTTTCGAAAATACACATGTGCCCTCGATTTTTTAAAAAAGTCCTCACGAATTATCGTCTCTTTTACTTCGGTACATACGGTGGCTGGCGCGACGTGACGCCACGCCTATGAGGCTAGTATTCTATATGATTCGCCTGGGCGCAGTTGTTGCGAGTTCAAACCGGTTTAACTCGATGTTGACAACTCGTTGAAAGTTAAAACGTGCATATTTTTGTGGTGTCGGAACTAGCTGGAAGGACAAGGGCGAGCGACGTTGAGGAGTTCGAACTTGTTGACGCGACATGGGGCAGCTCGAACCAGCGAGATTGAGATGGGCCACTCCGTTGGGTTAGGCCTTTCGCTGACTCGCTTGAACTTGATGGCGATGGTACCAACACAAGTAACGACCACGTTACTGATGTGCACGCACGGAAGTTTGCGGGCCTGTGAAATGCTACTCGTTAAGGGTCTGTTTGGTTTATGATTAAAAGATGTTTAATCACAAATTAGATGTACCATAGTTTTTAGATAGCTGTTTGGTTCACTGACACAACTGTGCCATGCCACACTTTCTTAGCACCCGGCTCCACACGTCATAGACTCAATTTCTTGCCAAACTTTGCCACAAGTGTGGCTTCGATTTTGTTAGCCCCACTTTTTGTGGCAGCCACGTATTGCCTAAGCTTAGGCATAGCAAACTTAGGTACCAACCAAACAGGCCCTAAATTTACGAGTAGTATCACTATACATGTTGCGATAGTTGTTTTATTACTACTGCTGCTATTATGCTAATTTACAACATTTTTATTCGATGAAACGCAAGATATACAGACTAGGGATGAAAACGGAACGGAAATATCCCGTATCGAACCGCATCGTTTTCTACATTTGACCCGATCGAATTCCTATTTTCGGACAAATTCGAATTTGGTTCGAAATACGGAATACCAAATTCGAAAACGGAGCGGAAACGGTTTAGACGTTTTCCGACCGTTTTCTACTTTTCTACATTTTATTCGGAATATACCGTATTGTAAATACGGTTTAAACCGTATTTGGCCCACTAAAGTAAAGCCCGAGTCTCACCGCCAGCGCCAATACCCTGTGCCCTGACCAGTTCGCGCGCGCGCGGCTTCTTCGGCATCTCTCTCCCTAAATCCTAATCCCTTCCTAGTTCCGCGCGCGCCGCCGCGCCGCGACGCGACGCGGCGCGCGACTCAGCAGCCGCCGCCGCCCCGGCGCCGCGATGCCATCCCAGCGCGCGACGCGTGCGCGACCCGGCGGATCCTCCTCCGCCGCCGGCATCACCGCGCTCGTGCTCTACCTCGTCTACCGCCCCACCCGCCACGCCTTCGCGGTCACCTCCGTCGCCATCTACTCCTCTACAACGCCAGCGCCGCCGGCCAGCGAGTAGGGCCTAGGCGCGGCCGCCCGCCGCGTCGGTCCTCCACGCCACGCTTTAGCCGCCACCGCCACGCCCGCCGCGTGCGTGCAGCTGGCCGCCGACGCCATCGATGGCGCCCCACCGGAGAAGGTGGATCTGGTCTGCAGCAATGAGGAAGGGCAAGAGCAAGACCAAATCCGTGTGCCACCTTCTAGCGCCGCGGAAGCATCGGCGGCGGCAACAACGGCTTCTCCAGCAGCGGGTAACTAACAGCTGAAGAAAGGATTCACAGCACTAATTGGGCCCTTTTCGTTAATTTTTGTTAATGGTGATGGGTGAATGAATGGATCCTCCCTAACGCATACGCATACGAATGAAAGTGCGATTATATGCAACCAAGTTTTTTGTCCAAGCTCCTACCGAATCAGATAATTATCTGTGCGAGTGTTACACCTAGGTTAATTTTCTGGCTAAAGATCACGGTTAAATTATCACCAGTGGCTAGTGGGTTAAAGACTTAAAGTCATGTACATGCTCATGACTAACCCGTAGAGAGTTAGTGTGTGGAAGAGAGCATCTGATCCATGCTACATTTGCAGTACTAGCAGTAGTATTACCTAGTGTAATTAAGTGTGATCCATGCTGCATTTGCAGTACCAGTAGTAGTATTACCAAGTGTAATTAAGTGTTTAATATATGGCAACTTCCAAGCCGAATTTCAGTCTTCATGTTTAAGTTTACCATTGTTCGTTTCAAAGTTCTGGCTTCAAATTTTATAAGTGCGTGAGATCGATATTAGTTTCCTTTGAATCATGACAAGGAAGTATATATCATGGCAAGTAATTTAATTCATAAATGCAGCCCAACATCCAGTCAAATACATTCTGATATTGCAACTTGCAAGTCATGCTTCCTTAATGATCAACCCCCATCACCAAACTCATTTGCTGTCAGTCAATGCTGCATTTTGCTTGATTACATATAATTCTTATTAAATGTAAATGTTAAAAGTGTACTTGTACATTTGACTATTTGAGCTCTCAGCTCTCAGACCAGTGCCATACCGCCAAATACGGCCTTTAAATCGAATTAACCCATCTTTTGAGCTGGAAATCCTTGTGTGTAGTTGGTTGGATACTTAGTTCTGTATCTTGATCTTGTTTTTTTCCTTTTTATTGTTTTTAGTGGATTTAATTTATGTTTGTGGTATGAATGCTGGATTTTATTGTTTGCTGTGGGCTCCCAACTACCCCTGCTCAGCAGTTGCACACGGACTGTGAGGAAAGAGGGTAAGGAAAGAGGGTATGCATGATGGAACAATACTGTTTGGTTTAACTTCTAAACAACATGATAATGAGCCAGAATAGCATGACTCAACAGAGGAAACAAATAGGAGGAATAGGCTAGCCTAGCTGGTACAGTATTCACAAAAAAATGACTCCCCACTCCTACCTGGTTTTCTCCCTCTTTTCACTTCAGTGATGAGGACTTTCTCACTTTGAGCAAGAGCTCTTTTCAGTTTTTAGCCCTTTTCATCTCTCTTTTTACTCCCCTCTTTTTACTCCCCTTTTGAGCCTGGGAAAGATCTCAAAACCAAAATCTTTCCAATGCTAACTTACCAATCAGCTGTAACAATTGCACAATCAGACGAATCAAATCTTGCCCCCATTTGGCCACCCCTGGAAAACATTGCCGAAACAAAAGAAAATGGTGAAATGAACTAAGAATGCAGAGCTGGACTCCGACCAACATCCTGTCCAGCTGCAGCTCCTACTGGCGCTGAGGTGAATGCAAGCCTGTGGCAGAGGCTAAACTAAGGTTACTAAAGATTTGGTATTAATTAACTACTACATGGTTAGTGGGTTAAAGTCATGGCTATTAGGCTTGTTAGATTAGAGAGTTTTGGTATGCAATGTCTCTATTACATGCAGAATAGGATTTTGTCATGTGGTTCATATACTTCAGCTGCATTAATGTTTCACTTGGCTCTTGGCAGGATCAAGGAGTAAAAGGCCTTCATCTCAAAGTGTTAGCTCTAATGCAACTTGTGAAAGTCCAGCTACAGCAACATCAGTGATGGCTTCTTCTGTTGCAAGTCAAGCTCCAAATGTTGACACCACTGGCAGTGGAGATGGCGCACCAGCAACAACCACAGCATCAGCCCCGCAGATTAATATCGAAAGTGATGACCAAGAGGATGACGAGGATGAAGAGCAGGCTCACCTTTCTGGCAAGAGATTTAAGAAATGCACATCGATTGTCTGGAATTATTTCACCAAGAAATTGGAGATTTTAGAGGTGAATGGAAAGCGCTTTGAGCAGTTGTGGGGATATTGCAATTTCCCCAATTGCAAGCAGAGTACAGAGTGAGGCGCTTGTGGGACAACTGCATTCAAGAACCATTTGAAGTCAAAGCACGGTGTTGTGGAGGGACAACAACGACTTAATGTTGGTAAGAACCACAATGCTGAAATTGCTCATGTTCACCTTACAAATATGACCAAGAAGCTAGCTTGAAGAAATTGAATTTGGCAATAACCATGCATGAATATCCTTTCAATATAGTTGAGCATGGGTATCTTGTTGATTTCATAAAATCTCTCCGTCCTAGCTTTCCGATAAAGTCTCGTGTCACTGTTAGGAAAGAAATAATGGACAAATATCTTGAAGAAAAGGAAACTTTATATGCACACTTGAAAACTTTCCAGTGCCGCTTTAGTGCAACAATGGATATGTGGACCTCATGCCAAAATAAAGGATACATGTGTGTTACTATTCATTGGATAGATGATAATTGGCGTATGCAAAAGAGAATTATTGGTTTTTTCAATGTAAAAGGAAGGCATCTGGTGCAAAGTTGTGCGAGACATTCATGAAGTTATGGTTAAATGGTACATTGAAAATAGACTGTTTGCTTTGACTTTGGATAATGCTAGTTCAAATGAAGTGGCTGTCAATGATATAATTTCAGATCTGAAAGAGAATGGTAATGGTTCCCTAGTTTGTGATGGGATGTTTTTTTCATGTTAGATGTGCCTGCCATATTCTCAATTTGGTTGCTAGAGATGGGTTGAAAGTCATTTCAGGAACAATCAGCAAGGTCAAATCACTTGTACTAGCTGTGAAAGGGTCTCCATTGCAGTGGGAAGAGCTTATGAAGTGTGCCACCGAAGCTGGGTTGGATACAAAGAGGGGTATCTCGATGGATGTTTCAACCAGGTGGAATTCTACCTACTTAATGTTGAGAGATGCCTTGTACTACAAGGATGCATTTATTAGGTTGAAGTCTTCAAATCGTAAAAGGTATGCCAAGATTTCTCCATCTTCTGCTGAATGGGACAATGCATTGACAATTTATGGCTGCTTGAAGAAATTTTATGATCTCACTGAAATTCTCTCGGCACTTCATATCCTCTGCAAACTTATTTTATAGAGGTTTCGTGATATAAAGCTCTTGCTTGATGATTGGTGCTTTAGTGGAGATGGTACAATTAGAGATATGGCAATTGCTATGAATGAGAAATTTGAGAAATATTGGCAAGATTCCAACATTGCTCTAGTTGTAGCCTGCTTTTCTTGATCCTAGGTATAAGAAAAGGTGCTAGAGTACTATATGAAGAAGTTCTATGGTGATCATTATCAAATTGAACTTGATGAGTTTGTTAGTGTGGTAAAGAAACTGTACAACTTTTATGTTAGTTCTGCTCCTACATCATCAAAGAAAAATAGTCAAGGGCTGCACTGACCTAGTAACACACTGATATATTAATGGGAAATGTAGACCATGACCTAGAAGAATTCCTATATGATGCAAGTGAACTTGCTATGGTTGAGTCAAATGAGTTGGAGATGTATATTGCAGAACCACTTCTAAAAATTGTTGGTGAGTCGCAAATTGTTCGGGATGTAATGGCCATACAGTATCAAAAGTAGCATCCGAGTGCGCTTTTAGTCTTCTTTGGTCGTGTT
Source organism: Dendrocalamus sinicus (assembly GCA_036346575.1). Taxonomy (NCBI): domain Eukaryota; kingdom Viridiplantae; phylum Streptophyta; class Magnoliopsida; order Poales; family Poaceae; genus Dendrocalamus; species Dendrocalamus sinicus. The sequence continues at coordinate 30,808,925 of CM070649.1, read as the reverse complement.
GTTGATCCCTATCGTAGTCGTCTTGATCCCGAGATGGTACAGACATTAATTTGCACAAAGGATTGGGTTGCTGCAGCAAGAAAAGGTGCGCTCATTTTATCTTTTTTCAGTTAGACACTTATAATTGCAGCAGAATAATGCATTGATTATTTTCCTTTCTTTCTCATTTTTTGTTCAGATTCTAAAATGGTTAGATCAATTGTGAGTGATCTTGAGGTTGAGGCTTTGGCTAATGTTGTGGCTAAACTGAAAATTGAGGTATGTGTATGTTTATTGACTGCTTTCTCTGAAATATGCTATTGCTACATCTAATTTTAATTCACTTTGCAAACTTGTAGGAAAAGGACAAGGAGGGGGATGAGGACTCTGAGGAGGACAATGAGGAAGCAAAAGATATGGAAAGCGATCCCGACCTCATGGATGATACTGATGAACTGTAGATGTTCTGCTAGCTATTAATTGCTTGTTTTAGACTTGTATTGTATTTGTGTCGGCTGTTGTGTTAATACTTAAGACCAAGGGTCATGCACTTGTTAATTATTATATGCACTTGAACTTGATCATGCACTTGGTAATTGTTATGTACTTGGTCACTTGTTAATTGTTATGCACTTGGTCCTACAGGTCGGTATTCCGTATTGAATTTTCGTATACCGACCGTGTTCGACATAATTCCGCTCGAATTGGTTCGTTTTCGAAATTCTCGATATTCCGTAAGTTCGCGTTCGTTTTCATGTCCGGCTTTACCGCTTTCGTTTTCGTATTCAAATGTAGAAGTAGAAAACGGTTGAGGAGTTTTCCGACCGTTTTCATCCCTAATACAGACAGCCTTGTAGATCAAAGAGAAAATTTTAATACTCCAAAATCACGATGAGAGAGTTTACAAGTTTATCACAGACATTCATGCAAATTAAAACCCCCTATATATTATCGTGTTGCTTATTTCGGCTTATTTTTTATTATTTGGTATTATAGCTAACTTATTTTACACCGTAACTGCTGGTGGTTATTTGGTATAATTAAATTCAAACAAATTAAAAGTAGATTAAATAGGTTAGCCTGTCATGAACAATGAAAAGCAATACGAGAAAACAAAAAAAATAAAAGCTAGAAAAAATAAAATTAAAAAACTAAAAGTTAATAGGCAAGAGCTGAATCCTAACGAGGGCCACAAAGTGGCAAATAACAAAAAGGAGAACAGACATACTAATCTCGATCGATGAACTGGTCACACGTCACAACGTACGATCACACAGAGTACTAGTCCCAGGCACTTCTCCGAAGCTAGCTGTCCATGGACCATGGTGTCCTGCTCTTAAAAAAATAAAAAAATAAAAAGCTGTCAATAGTGTTGACCGGAATGGATGTGAGTACATCGATATGATCTGTACGTGCAGGGGCGGACCTAGGACTAAAATTGAGTGAGGGTATGCTTGCTACGTGGTGAGAAGGCCCGCCCCGCTAATCGCCGCCTTTGGGCCACCGGGGCCTCTTGAATTGTGGACTGGGGGCCTACATAGATTATATCCAGGAGGTATACGTAATTAACAAAATTGAGTGGGGGCCAAGGCCCCCACTGCTCACACTGTGCGTCCGCCCCTGTGTACGTGGGGAGATATGCCTACGCGTGTTGCCCTCCTGTAATCGATCAACACGATAAGCAAAAGTGGGGCGATTTTTGAGTGCCCAAAACTCCCAACGAATTGACCTTTGACGGCCACTTTAGGCTTTTGCCTTGACTTCTAATTTCTTATTTTTATTTCTTTCTGGCTTTTGGTTGTTTAGATTTGTTTTGTTTTTTCTTTTTTCATATTTTTTTATTATCCGTGATAAGATAACTTATTTTTATTTTTAAAATTTTGATTTTTAATTATATAGGAAAACACCAGTAGCTATAGTATAAAGTAAACCAACTATAATGCTAAATAATAAAAAATAAACCATAAATTATTTAAAAAGTTCAAATAAACATAGCCTTAGTACTACTCTTTAATCTCTCTCCATGAGCCCGAGAGCAAGTTTAATAGAAGAGGTGACTGTCACCTCTAGGACCAGCTAAATAAGCAAAAAGAGTACAAGTGGCTCATGGTGGAGGTAACTAATACAATAAGTTGAGTAGATGTTACCTCTACTAAAACACTCAAACATTTAATACTTGCATAAATATATCAGAGGCGACCTAATTAGCATTATTGTACTTGTTTTAAGAACTAGCATCGCCTCCAAGCTGCCCGTAACTCCTCGTATAATGTGCTAGAGGTCACCTCTTGCATGAGAGGCAGCTTGCCTCTCTCTCTCCTCTTTTCTCTCTCTTCCATTTAGGATTGTGTTGACGTGGATTTCGCTAAAAGCGACCTAGTCAGCATTATTGTACTTGCTTCCATGACCAACTTTCAATGCGCACCAAAACCCTAGTTGGAAAGTAGTTGTCTTTTAGCACTGTCTTGCAAAAGCTGTGACATTTCTTTCAATCGAAAAGAATAGCATCTTTCTTTCAACGGCAAGATCACTCTTCACACTGTTCTCTTCTCCTTTTCTTCTCCCTGAAAGTGTCAGCATAAATTCTCCTTATACACACAGTACCTTCTTTTCCTCTCAAACAAGGAACAGTCACCGTCTGACAGGCGCACGATGCCCGAGGGTTTGTTTTTCGTCGTAACTGAATCCCCCACGGGACAAGTGCCTGTAACGGTAGCCCCTTCCTGTCGCCTAGCTGCCTCTGCAAGCTGCTGTCGCTGTGACATTTCAGCTACAGTAATAGTATATTTTAGTGTTAATTACAGCAATTAATGTACCAATGAAGTTTCATACTTTTATTTAGAGAATACTACTGCTGCTACTGCTATAGTCCCTACGTTAGATCTAGGGATTCTTAGTCTCCCCCACGCCACGTTATCTGGTTTGCAAACGAGCCCTTCGAGTTGGCCGAAATCATTCTGACGTCCTTCGTTCGTTGCTGTCCGTCTGATCACTCTACCAGCAAGATTTGTCGCCTCAGTGCCCAGCTCCGTGTGTTCTCGCAAATCTTCGTGTCGCTTTCCTCATGGCGCGTCGCTTTCCTAGTGGCACACCGCAACTAGCTTCTCCGTAGCGCCTGTCATCTCACTCCCTCTCCTAGATCTACACCTCTCTCTCTCCACTGACGTCGCTTGCTTCGCCTCCACCGGTCGACCTCCTCCCCCTTCCTCCTCTGCGTTCCTTCCGGTCGAATAGATCCGGCCCTCCATCCACGTGTCTGATTCCCTCGCATCGGTCGTTGTCTCAGTCCCTCCCCCAGATCCACTCCTCTCGCTCTCCACCGGTATCTCTTGCTCCACCTTTGCCAGTCGAGCTCCTTCCCATTCCTCCTCCGTGTGCCTTCCGGTTTCCGTTGGAAGTTCTTGACAAGACTTTGCTTTGCCTCCGCTGGTCGAACTCCTCTCCGTTCCTCCTCCACGTGCCTTCTGGTTTTCGTTGGAGGTTCTCGAGAAGACCTATATAGGTTCGCATATGATTTTCGAGCCGTCGAGCTCCTCCCTCTTCCTCCTCCGCATGCCTTCTGGTTTCCGTTGGAGATTCTCCACAAGACCTATACAGGTTCGCCGATGATTTTCGAGGATTTTTTAGGTTTCCGTTCGTGTTCATTTCGGTGAATAATTTATATGAATATGCGTGTGATTTTTCTCAAGATTTGGTTTCGTATCTGATGGTGCACATGATCTGTATTCGCGGCTCCATGGTTGACCTGATGGGATATAATTAGATTTGGTGATATTTGTTCTGTTACTTCATGAACATGCCACATTTTCTACAGTAAACATTACTTTTGTAGTTGTTTATTCTTCGACCACGGCCGGCCCCTCGACAACGGCAGGCCCTTTGACCGAATTTATTTCGATCATGGCCCTCCTTGGACCACGACAGACTGTTCGACCACACTTGGGCCATGACCGGCACTCTGGTCCTTCAACCACGGCAGCCAGCACTCCGATCACGCCCCTCCTTCGACCACTGCCGGCTCTTTGACCACAGATGGCCCTTCGACCACAAATAACCCTTTGACCACGGATGACCCTTTGACCACAGACCTCCTTCGACCAATGCCCTCCCTCGACTAAAGCCGGCCCTTTGACCACACTTCGACCAAGCCGGGCACTTCAAACACGCCCTACCCTTCGACCATTTTCGACCACGCCTGCCCTTCGACCATTTTCGACCATGCGTGCCCTTCGACCACGCCTTGCCCTTTGACCAGTCGGCCCTTCGACTGGATCTATTTTGACCATGACCCTCCTTCGACTATAGCTGGCCTTTCGACCACGCTTGGACCACGACCGACACTCCAGCCCTTTGACTATGCTTCGACCATGATCGACCCTTCAACCATGCTTCGGCCATGGCGGTTGGCCCTCCTTTGAACATGAATCTCCGTTGACCTCGGACGGCCCTTCGACCACGGACAGCCGGCCCTCCTTCGACGACGGACCTCCATCGACCATGGACCTCTTTCGACCACGGACAACCCTTCAACTACAGACCTCCTTCGACCAATGCCCTCGCTCAACCAAGGCCGGCCCTTCGACCACGCTTCAACCATGACCAACACTTTAACCACGGCCCTCCTTCAACCACGGTGTGCCCTTCGACCACGACCCTCATTCGACCACTCCCAACCCTTCGACCATTTTTTACCACGCCCTGCCCTTCAACTATTTTCAACCACACCTACCCTTCGACCACGCCCTGCCCTTCAACTACACCCCGCCGTTCGACTGGATCTATTTTGACCATGACCCTCCTTCGACCACAGCTGGCCTTTCGACCACGCTTGGACCACGGCCGACACTCCGGCCCTTTGACTATGCTTTGACCATGATCGACCCTTCAACCATGCTTCGGCCACAGTGGTTGGCCCTTCTTTGAACATGAATCTTCGTTGACCACAGACGGCCCTTCAACGACGGACGTCCGGCCCTCCTTTGACGACGGACCTCCATCGACCACAGACAACCCTTCAACTACAGACCTCCTTCGACCAAATGCCCTCGCTCAACCAAGGCCGGCCCTTCAACCACGCTTCAACCACGACCAACACTTCGACCACGGCCCTCCTTCAACCACAGTGTGCCCTTCGACTATTTTTGAGCACGCCCTGCCCTTCGACCATTTTCGACCATGCCCTACCCTTCGACCATTTTCAACCATGCCTACTCTTTGACCACGCCCTGCCCTTCAACTACGCCCTGCCCTTCGATCGAATCTATTTTGACCACAGCTCTCTCTTCGACTACGCCCTTCCCTTCGACCATGCTTGCTCTTCGACCACGGCCGACCCTTTGACCATGGCCGGCCCTCAACCATGGAAGACCCTCGACCACGGCCCGCATTCAACGACGGCCCTCCTTTGACCATGGCCAGCCCTCGACCACGGCCCTCCTTCAACCAATATCCTCCTTCGACCAAGGTCGACCCTTCGACCCCAACTCTCCTTCAACCACAGTCGACCCTTTGGCCATGCTTCGATCATGGCCGGCCCTTCGACCATGGTCGGCCCTTCGACCACGTCTCTCTGTCGACCACGGGCAGCACTTGGACCACGGCCTACCTTCGACCACGGCTAGCACTTGGACCATGGCCTGCATTTGACCACGGCTGTCCCTTCGACCACGGCCGTCCCTTCGACCACTACTTGTACTCCGATCACGGCCGGCCCTTCGACCACGGCCGACATTTCCACCACGACGGACACTTCGACCATGGCCCGCACTTCAACTATGGCGGGCCCTTCGACCACAGCGCTGCAACTATATTATTATGTAGCCTATATGTAGCTACAACATAAAAGTCTTGAGATCTATCTACACATTTCAATACCTCTTCATGGAGATATATGTGTGTTGATAAAAAAAATTATACATATTTTGTGCATATGCATGCTATAATATGCCTTCTATGCAGATCCCCTAAACAACTGTTGTGCTGTGAATTGATTGAACGCATTAAACTACGTATTTTTATTCGACGCGATATAGTGCGCTACCCTATCTACTTACGTATAGGTTCTTATTTTTTTACATGTAGGCCCTTATTTCTTTTAAAGAACCTATCATTATCCCCGTAAATATGTACAGATCTTTACTTTCAATTTTTTGCATATAGACCTCTGTGTCGTGACAACTCTTTTACTTCAATATTCACATGGTAGCTAGAATAATTAGAGTGCCATGATACTTTCTCCAAGCTGAAGATAGGCGTGCTTGTACTTTCTCTCATCGTATAGAACTATAGGTCAGTAGATGCATCTTGCTGGAAAGTAACTTTCGGAGCATGGTTTTTACTACCGACAATCATACCGCTCCTACTCTGACCGTGCGTCTGTGTGTCTTCTTTCGAGTGAGCATGGTGAGTGAGTCACACCCTGATGACCCGCACACGATGCAAGGATCAACTTTATGGTTTTGGACATTCATAACAAAAAAAATTTCCCTTTTCTTTTTTTCTCTCTCTCTCTCTCTTCTTCTACCAGCATGATCAGAGGAGCAAGCAGAGGAGACATGCAAACATTACACATTTACACACTAGTAGACTCTCGAGATCTCCTCCTTTTCATTTCCTGGCTCATCTTTTGCCTGCCCTCCTCCCCTCCCGCCATCATCTTCATTCGCGCGCCGTTAATCATGGCCTCTCGAGCGCGCATGTTAAAAGCTCCCATCCTCATTGCCTCCCCTTTACGCCTTTCATCTCGAGTAAATTACACTGCTGGCTAGATGCATGCCATACTTTAGTGCTGTGCAGTTTTAAATGGTTTTAGATTGCCACCTCACATCGATTTTTTACTGCCACGACCTTACACTTTGTGTATATCTGGACTAAATTGGCTTAATTGTGTTCATATTTTTTTAGAGCAGTGTTAATATTTTTTTAGGGGAAGCTTAGGGTGTGTTTGGTTGCCTGAATCTCCTTCGTCCTGGTTGGGTGGATCCGTATAATCTGAGAAAGAGCCTGTTTGGTTGCCTGTATGAGTGGATGCGGCCTGCATGAGCGGATGCAAAAATACGCCCTCATCCTGGATGGGTGGATACGCTCAAAATGAGCTTCACCGCCATCTGGATGGGTTAATGCAGATGTATCTTATGCGGTCCCACGTGTCAGCCTCTCAGGTTTGGTAGACTGCATCCGCTCATACAGGCAACCAAACAACATCTCAATTTTTTTTGCATCCGCTCATGCAACCTCACCAAACATATTCTTTTTCTGAAATACGATTCCACTCGGCCTGCATCCACTCAGTCAGGATATACGATACAACCCATCCACAAACCAAACACACCCTTAGTTGTACTAATAGTACAGCATCGCGCAATTAATCTTTGATGGTGAATTTTTGTACTGGATAATATATTCTTATATAGCACAGAAATGCCAGTCCGAACCCACAATTAATGGTTATGCCGTCGCAGCTACAATGTGAAACACAAAACCTAGCTACAAAAACACTATGATCTCTAGTAATGTGCGCAAACTCTTTACACACTCTCTTTTTTTTTTTTTGTGAAATTTCATGATAGCAATTGGAGCATGCATGGTGCTGGATACATATCACGCGTATCCCATGTGCGCTTTGACCTGCGCATTAGTGATTAGGGCAAAAGTTTAGAGCTAGAGGAGGAGTACTTTTTCCAAGGAGTGCATGCAAAGTGCAAGCTAAGAGCCCATCACATAGAAAGCTAGAGCCCTTTGCCAATGGCTGGCTAGCCATTGCGGTGTGTGAGGAGAACATAGGCAAAAGGAATGGAAGGGGGGGCAGGAAAGGAAGAAAGGTGATCGGCAAATAAAGTGGCTAATTGGATGGAGGCTAGGAAGTGATTACTAGTGATTAGAGAGAGAAGGGAGAGGTGAACAGAGAGAGAGAGAGAGAGAGAGAGAGAGAGAAGGGATGGAGTGGTGGTGAGGTGCACAGGTCGGGGGGCATGACGGCATGAGCGTCACGTGCGTGGGCGATGGATTGGATGATGGAAGTGAGACGAGCGTGAGGGGTTGAGGAGGAGGAAAGGGACAGAGCGGCCGGCGTCGTGTTCGTTTGGTTGGGTTGGGGCAAAGGGAATGATTGCCGTTGCCCTCCCCGTAGCACGCGTGCCCCGGATCCTCTACATCCTATCTAGCACACCACTCCCATCCATCGTCTCTCTCTTGTAGAGAGAGAGAGAGAGAGAGAGAGAGAGCTAGCAAAGACTAACGTACCCGTGTGCTCTCTTATCCTGTATTTTGAGCAGAAGATGGATGGAAGCAGTGATTAAGGTGGTCCTCATTAAAGTTTAATATTTTAACTTGTTAATTTCGTTTTTTTTTTTTTAGTTTTTTCGCTTATTTTTTGTATTGTCTGTGATGATATAATATATTTTTATTTTTAAAATTTTTAATTTTAACTACGCTAAAAAGACTATCGGCAACTTAAAAAATGGCCACAGTAAAAAAACTAAAAGCTCGGACTTTAAAAGCCCAAATAAACACTTCTGAAATATGCATACCACACACTCATGGTTAGACTCCTATTAGAGCAAGTCTTATAATACAGCCTTCAGTTGGCTGTATGGATACTTACAACCCACTTATCAGCTTACTTATATAGTAGTTACAGTCAGCTGAAGGCTGTATGATCTACTTCTTTCTCTCACAAAGTTTTTTGGTTCTTGTGCTTCAGTTGGCTGTAAGCTTACAGCTCACCTCTTTTCTCTCTCCTCCTCTCTCTTCTCCATCTCAGCATACAGCCAGCTTACAGCCTCTTATAATACTTGCTCTTAAGGATATATGTAAACGCTCTCTCATGGTTAGTCCTACGTAAGGATATATATACGCTCAGTCTGTGACCTCTTCACTAGTACTGTGCACGCATGCATGCCATTCCATGGGTCGATCATGCAGTGCAGCTTGCTGGTACATTCCATGCAACAGCGCGTGCATAGTATAGGGATCACCAAACTGCAGATGAGCTGAGACGTGCATGGCGCATGGTCCCCTGGCCTGTGTGTTGTGTGGGGGGTTAGCCGAGCCGAACCAAGGTGAGGCCGACCCTCTCCCTGCGTAGGTGTAGGTATAGCGGTGGCAAATTTAGAAATCGGATATTTTAGATTTTTTCGGACAAAAAATTCGAATCGAAAATTTGGAATTTTTTTTGCATTTTTAGATAAAATTAGGTGAATCCGAAATTCTAAAACCGGTTTAAATTTTTTTCCCAAGCCCACGGATAAATCTAACCCAGCAGTAACCATCGGCTGCTCCCCCCGTACTTGTCTAATCGATCTCCTTCCCCGCACGCTTCCTTTGTACCAACGCGCCCCGCCAACTCTCCAGCATCACGGCCGCCCCCCATCGGCATGCACGCGCGTACATCGATCACTACGCACGCTTCTTCTCTCCGAGTCCTCTCTACTTTTCCAATCGAGAAACGACTACTACTAGTTGCTTGTTTGGTGGTTCTCTCACTCTCGAGTACTTCGATTGGTCTCAAGTACTTCAACTGGTCCATCCACAACAATAATGTAACCACTTATATATACAGGCATTGTTGGAGAGTGACGAGCAGTAGCTGCAGTACTGTACTATGAGATGCTCTTCATGGGGCGAGCCGTACGAAACGAGACCCATGGTACAGTAGCTAGAGAGATGATCTGAGCCGTCTGATCCCCTATCCTATGCTGATTGGATGGTTACGATCACGGGTTCACAATCTTTTAAAATCACTCCCTCGCAAAAAAAAAAACCCCCCCCTCTCAAAGTTGCATCACATATAAATACTCTTTGTAGTAGCCACCTTGTTCCTTAATTAGTGGAGCGACCAATTAGCCGAAGCATTATTACAAGCCTTCTAGCTACATATATACTATAGTCCAGCTAGTGAGTCAAAATGTGCAAGCATTTGACTCAACTCATGCATGAATATAATGTTATATATTGTTACTAGAGAACTTCTCTAAAAATCAGCACGCGAGCATTTGATATAGCTAGGTTGCTGTAGCCACATCAACGGTAATGGATATCTTCAAATGGAATGCACAATATCTAATTAAGTAACTCCTAAGATATATGCATCGTAACCAACTCTTTTTTACCCTCTAAAGTCTGTCAGAATTATGGGCGAATTACACATGCCATGCTGAGCCCCTGACATATACATTCACCCAAGACAAATTTGAAGTTATTTTATTATTTTCTTTCATTTGATAGATATAATATATCTTAACTGAACAACAATTCTGCATTCGCTGTTGGGAGGTCGGATCAGATCATCAAAACTTCTGCCATGCCTTGCCGAGCCCCGACATGCATCTACAGTCGTACAGATCCACAAGACTTTTTTGTTATCTCGATGTAGAAGCCTGTGCTCCTGCTCTCGTCTGAAAAGATTGGAACTAATAAGGCCTGTTCATACCTAACCTTGCCACGCCTAACCTTAGTTGAGTGTGGCGTACCACACTTTTTGTGGCGTCCAAATTCCACGCCACACCTTAGGCAAAGTTAGGCAAAAGACTGAGTCTATGACGCGTGGGCCATATGGCTAACAAAGTGTGGCAAGCCACAACTGTGGCAATGAACCAAAGACCCACCTAAGAAATTGTGACGCGGCTAAGGTTAGACATGAAAATTTTGGCTGCCAACCAAACAGGCCTAACAACATACTAGTACTGTTATGCAGGGAAGCTTTTGTATATTTTCTTGAGAGAGTCTCTCTCTGTCCTCCTTTAAGGACTGATGATATTAATTAATACTGACCTATTGAAAAAATTCAGAGATATATGCTGATCGTTGCGCTGCAAACATCTCTCCATCCATGACTCCATGTATGCTCCCTTAGGTGGTGATGCTCTACTTATAGGCTGTGAAGCACATGTTATTTATAATTAAATTTTTAAAAAATTTAAAAATAAAAATATGCATCTCAAACAAATACGATCAATAAAAACCAAAAGTTCAGATTATGAATAGTGAAAAATAAGTCACACATGTTATGCATCTCGATTTATCACTATGTTTAAATGTATTATATGGACGTTCATGTCCATTTTTCTCATGTGTTTAGGAAAGTGGTGTACATAGTGGAATATCCTAATATCAAAACCAAGCATATATTCCTTGGCTAACTAATTGGATATTTGGATGCTCTAGATTTAAACAATCAGCTAGATAGCTAGTACAAAATGCATATGCATGTGACCTACATGCATGTCATCAAGCAATCTATGCCATTGCAAGCCACAACAACTAGCTAGTGTGGGCAGAAAGCACAACACAGCAATGCCCCCATTACAAGTTACACACACACACTGACACAGCCTCCTTTTGTCCCCACCAAGTGCCATCCTCACTACAAGAAAAATCTCATGTACAGATACTTTTTAGAGACACTTTAAAAGTCAGCCAAAAATTTTGTACTGTAGAGATAATTTTGAGGTAATTTTGAAAAGTTTCAAAACCACAAGCAAAAATTTATATTGTAGAGACACTTTCTAATTCGTCTAAAGGCTTTTGTTGTGTAAAGACATTTTTTATACGCTTTAACTATCTAGAGGTGTTTTTTTAGATAGATATGTGTTAAATGACCTACAAATAAATATTTACGAGGCACACCTAAACATGTGAAGTGTTAAAATTGATGTGGCTAGTGTGACTAGTCTAAGAGACGTACTTCCTATGAGGTCTAGTGTTTGAGCACTAACCTTTGCAAGAGTTCACCCATTTTTAGATATTATTTTTTTATGGTGTACTGTGCTAACAGTGTAATTTAACGCTACCATGAAATACCACTATTCCCTTAGAGGAACAATAAAACGTATTTATAGAATGCAGCAAAGACTATAGAGACATTTTAACAACACATCTTTACATTCATAGCAACATGTATAAGAACATGCTTATGCGGTGTTTTAAAAATATCTCTACAACAATATAGAGATAGGAAACAAAACACCTCTACTATATTAAAAAAAACATCTCTGCATGGGGTTTGTGTTGTAGCACAGCACAGTGGCTAAGCCTGACATGGAGATCTCCTCCTCCTCTTTCAAAAAGCAAAGAGGAGCAATGTTACAAAAGGAAACCAGCAAGAAACGAAAGCTCATCACCTTCCTCCCTTTCCCCAGACAGACAGCAGCATCAGCATGTAGCACTAGTACTCCTCCACAATTAACATCCATGCATGCACTCATGTGTCATGAGAGCTAGCTAGCTCACTGCATGCCACACTACTGTGCATTGCACCCATAGGCAATCATTGGCTGTTCCTCCTCTCCTCTTTCCTCATTCAAACAAACATGCCCAGATCATTCAATCCAAATCCCAAGCATTCACAAGTACAGGAAGCTACAATGCATTGCATGCATGCATTGGTACAAACATATGTATCTTTGTTTGATCAGGACTTGTCATGCATGGCTGCCTGACCTGATGATCATATATAAATGGACATGTACAGATGCTGTTTGAACTTGCCTGCGAATGAATAGAAAAGCTTGTGGTGTTATTAAGATTGGAATATTGATATATATATTGACTGTGCTTAGTTGGGTAAGTCTGCAACTTTGCATTGTGCAGATATGCTGACATTGTTATTTTAGGGGCCGGGTTTGCAACGGCTTTGGAACAACTTTGATGAAAGCTCAAGCAAACCCTAAAGGTAATATATATGCCTAATTATACATGGCATATTGGCATCACCAAGAAGAGCCATATATAGAGCAACTAATTAGCACACAAAACTAACTTTCAAAGCAAGTACGTAGTACCCTGACATGCAAACTCTTAGGTATTTTGAGCTATGGCCGGCGGCTGGCTAGGCTGCCGCTTGCATGTTCATGTCGGAGACACGTCTCCTCTTCGGCCGGTCGCCGGCGGCGGCCCCCGGCGGCTCCACGAGAGCCCTCAGGGCTTCCTTTAGGAAGTCGCCGCCGCTGCCACCGTCAGTGGAGCCCGAGTAGTTGGCGTGGTCATCGCCATCTCCAGTAGCACCGCCGTCCTCGCCGCAGGCGTCGCGCGCCAGGACGAGCACGTTGCGGACGCGGCCGCCAAGGGTGGCCATCTCGGCCCGGAGTGTGCGCAGGCGGAGGGCGCGCAGCGTCTCGATGAGCTCCGGGAGGAGGTCGGAGCGGTCGTTGCAGCAGACGGAAGCCTCGAACACCGCCGCGGAGCCGCGGCCGCCGCCCGACGCAAGCACCACGATCTCGTCGTGCTCCGTCGGGAACAGGTGCGCCGGCGCCACCTCGCCTATGCCGGCCATGCGCTGCTTCAGGTCCCGTACCCTCTCCACCGCCTTCGCCAGCAGCGACGCCTTGTCTATCTGCACACGCACACGAACGAGTTAACCAAACTCCATCAAGAAACCTTCGTTTCACAATTAAGCTCAAAACACGAACCCTAGAGCACTTAGGGATTAATCGTATGCAAAGATGATTAACTCATCACAAGGGAAAGGAGAAAACTTCATGTAAATTAGTAGTAGGAATTAGGAAGCATAGTATTAGGCACAAAAGAAGCATGTGGGCAATAGCCGCAAATCATGAGGAGGAACAAGCCAAGAGAGGAGCCCTAACCTAGCTAGTGTCATAGGAAAGGCTCCATTCTACTTTCCCAAACCCAGCTTTAATCACAACATTAGATGAGTAGAACGTGCAGGCTAGCTATATATATAGTCATCATCTAGCTACAGCAATCTAGATGCCAATTCAATTCTTAAACCATGCAGAAATTTCATTTTGCCCCATCCCATACATATAGCCTATTAATTCTTGCAGAGAATTAAGAAAAGTGATCAGAATTAACCAAGAAAAGAACACGCATGCAGTTCGTGCGCACAAAGAAGAAAATTAAGTGGTGTTGGTATTGCCTTGGGGTCGCAGGCGAGGACGGTGCGGAGGCGGTCGAGGTGCGACTTGATGCGCTCGCGGCGTCGCTTCTCGGCCTCGCGGTGGTTGCGCGACGCGGCTAGCGCGCGGTCGTGTGCCGCCGCAGCAGCCGCCGCCGCCGCGGCCTCGTCCTCCGCGGAGGCAGCAGCACCAACCCCGGCCGCTGCTGGCCAGATGGAGCCCATGAAGAAGGGCGGCAGCATCGGCACGACTCCCTCCCCCTGCCGCACCGCTCCGGCGGCGCCGGCAAGCGACGCCTCTGCCGGAAACATGCGTCTACAGCAAGCCAAAAGCTAGCTAGCTAGCTTCTTGCCAAGTCTTGACGCCTCGTCAAGCGTTAGATCGGGCGCACTGAGCTGCAGTACAAGTAGAGCAGCAGCTCACTGAGAAGTGCTGCTGCTACAAGTGGAAGAGCTAGTGCGAGTTGTTACTGTGGTTGCGTTGTGAGATATTCCTAGGACTGCAATGCAAGAGAGAAGGATGGATGGGATGGGAAGCGAAGAGGAGAGGAGAGAGAGCTGGATGGGATGAGGACTACTGAAGTGAGGAGAGAATAAATAAAGGAAAAATTTATAGTATATCACTCTAATGGTTGGCATGGTTCAAAACGTTACATTAAAAATTGACTTGCATCACAGACCACATAAAAAAGTTTAGATTTAGAAAATATCATTTCCTCTCATTTCTTTCTCTCGAATTAATCCATTCTCCACCTTTTCAGCCACAGGCAAAGACTGTCATACCTGAACATTCGCTCTTTCCGAGGTGTAATAGTGTGCTTCTTGATGCGTTTCCCCTTCTGTTAACTTTCTTTACGCCTGAACATTTCAGTAAAAACAACATCCATTAAGATCATCTACTACCGCTACTAGAAGAAAGAGCGAAAGACATTGCAAAGCGGGCTAAAATGTGACAGAAATAGTCTGAATGTGATATCGTCCCTTTCTTTTTGGATAACGTTTAACAAAATCCTTTTTTAATGGCTTTTAGTTTTGGTTTCTCTAGAAGATAAAATAAACGGGATGACTTTTCGAAACTATTTCTCTAAATGGCTCTTTCAACCAAAAAACATGTGCATTGTTCGTGTTCGTGTCTCACCGTCCATTCTCGAAAAACGCAAAAAGCTAGAAAGTCATAATCAAAAGTCATCAACTACAGTATAAAAGAACAGGACCAATCAACAATTCAGAGATTCCTTGTATTCCTACTCCGAAATTAAAGTAAACAGGAGGCAAATATGCATTGCAGTATTGGGTAGTCTGTAATTGAGCAATAAACAAAAGAAATCTTGCGAACTTCAGAATCGAATAATCTAGGAGCCATGTGCTCAACTTAGCCGTACCTTGAGCTGGTCAAAATCTGTAGAGACGAAAAAAAGAAAAGAAAGCAAATTTATGTGTGTATTAGGAGTTAAGATTGCCATGCAAGGGCACAACAGTCTTTAGAGTGGTATTTCAAACCATGCTAATATTTGAAATGTTATATTCTGAATTTTTTTTCATAAATAAATAGGACTACCAGAAGAGAGAATATGTGTAGACGGTAGAGAGAATGATAAAGGATAGGCTGAGAGCATTGTTCGTTTGTTGGTAGGCGGGTGAGTGTGGGTGGGCCCACCTGTTGACTCGTCATGAAGAGAGAGGCGTAGGGGGCGGAGGAGAGAGAAAGAGTCACGAGGCTAGGGGTATGATATGATCACGTCGGGAGGTCTAGCATCGTAGAGATCTCCTGTTGGGTGATTGAACGGCTGTGATCGTGCCGACCTGCTGCCACGTCGCGTTCGAGGGGAGAGAGAGAGTTGTGGCGGTGCTGGATCGTGCATTTGTCTGACGTACTCCGTTGAAATGAAAACTTTCAACTGGCCGGGGGAATGTTTGTTCTTGAGCATCATGCTTGATACAGTGATAGTAGTCCTTCGCCTGATTGGAGGAACCACGCGATAAGTATGTTTAGTTTTTTTCCCCTAGAGAAAAGTATGTTTATTCACTAGATTAAAGAGGAGGGTATATATGCCATAACTTTGTTATGGTTCGGACTTTTCTTTGTTCATTGGTCAGTGCGTGAAATTCAATTTAGTATCGAGGTATATACAGGTGCTAGATTTTGAGCTAGCTCGCATGTGTCAATTTAAGCACAACTAATGCTATGTCTAATCTTAGGAGAAAAAAAGGCAATGCAGTGTTTTTGAAAAAGGTAGAAAGTTAAAATAGGAACAGAAAATTTGACAATTGGACGTCAAAGTCATGGAATTAATCTTGAAAGGGAAAATTCAGGATATATCACTTCAAAGATTGGCATGGTTCAAAATACCACTCCGATGATTGATTCTATCACATACCACTTAGAAGATATTTAGATCCGGAGAATGTCATTTCCTCTCATTTCTTGCGAATTAATCCTTTTCCCACCTTTTCAGCCATAGGAAAAATACCGTTATACCCTCCATTGCCCCCATATGGCAATTTGAACTCCTGATACAGCCATAAATTCCCTCTCTCTTTTCTTTTTCATCTCTGCAGATTTTGAGCAGATAAAGATATGACCAAGTTGGGCACATGGCTCACGATTACTAGATTCTGGAGTTCACAAGATTTCTTTTGTTTATTGCTCAATTCACTACTACAGAAAGGCTAATAGTAGACGGCAAATCACAGACGGTTTTGTGAAACCGTCTGTAATGGAAACTATTACAGACGGTTTTAATTTGAAGGCCGTCTGTCGTATTTGTGGCGGGAAAGGAGTATCACGAGCGGTTCTTACCTACCAACCGCGTGATCTCGAATATCACGAGCGGTTTTTATTAAAAACCGCCTCGTGATAATCTAGATTATCACGCACGCGATTTTTATTAAAACCGCTCGTGTTGTGTCGACTATCACAGCGGTTGTTATTAAGAACCGTCGAAATTTTCATGACGGTTTTTCACAAGAACCATTGTGATGTCCCTTCTCTGTCATATTCTAGATCGAGGTTAATATATAAGTACACATTGCTTCTAATAACTTAACTACAGAACTACTGAGACAAGAGATCACAAATTAAAGGCAAATTTATTAATTTCACTTAGAGGCAAATTTATTACAAAAGTCGCACAGGTACAGAGTTTCCCAGATTGTATTCTTTTGGGCTTCGTACGCTTCTTCTTCGACTTTGGGACTTGGAGGATCAGCCGCTGAATTCTCGAACGCTGTTAAGATTGCCCTTGTCCTCTGCACTTCCTCGTGCAGCCTGGGCAAATGATCAGCAGCATCCATCATTTCGTATAGGATAGCATTAAAACATTCCTCACAATCTGCCGTTTCTGCATGAGCGGCAAGGCTATCCATCAGTCTGTGCAATGCGAGTAGAGCTTCTTCCGCATTGCGCACATTGTGGAGAAGAACCAGGGTGAGGGCCGTTTCCCTTTCTTGAGCGGCAGCGAGACGCCTCCGTCGACGGCGGAGGATCAGGTCAAGCTGACGGATGCAAGAAAGTCGGGGAAGGAGAGCAGTATGCGGAGAAGTCGCTCCAGATGCAAATTGTCGGCGCTTTGTAAGGTTCCGCCAACAATTCGTGATGAGCAGATGAGAGGAAGGAGATGATCACAAGAACAGTAGTAGAAGCCATGTTGTATTGTATATTGTATTGTACGTACGTAGAAGAGACCATGGATTAGGAGCGCATATTTAACCTTTAGCACAAACGGTTCGTATACCCAAACATTAATGATATAGACGCCGTATAACGATCGAGAGCGTAAGACGATCAAACACGGCGCTCGCATCGAAACACGCGCGAAACAATTCGGTATGAAGCTTATGATGACGGTTTTTCATTAAAAACCGTCGTGATAATTTCATAGACCGTTAATAACATGAACCGCTCGTGATAATTGAGACATCACGAGCGGTTCTTAATACGAACCGCCTATACCAATCGAGATAACACGACGGTTCCGTTTAAGAACCGTCTGTAATAATCCCATGTCACGATAATTGGTGTGTAATAATCACATGTCACCAATAATTGGCGTATACACGAGATTTCGATCTCACCCGTCTATTCTCTCCACATCGAATGGTGGCACGATTCCTCCCACGGCGAGTGCCCTTATTAATATCTCCCATCAACCTTTCCACCGGTACTAGTCACGCGTGAGTTCATCCACACTAGCTAGCTTCCCGCATGCATCTCCTCCGCCGTGAGCTAGCACCTCCATCGCAGACGCGTCCGGTTCATACTAAACAACACACTCTTGCCGTAAGTGTGTCTAGTTTAGTGTGAACCGTCGTGCCACGAAGGGTTTGTTAGCTTGTTATCCTGTAATAGATCGATCCAATGTGTTGTTGAGTTTTTGTGCTTGCCTCTGTATTTGCATGTTCCTCGACCAGCTCAACCAAGAATCTGTAATGTCTTTTCTTTGCACTATTGTAATAAGATTGCCTTGAATTTTGTCGGGAAAGATGAATCGTTTCGTCAGTCATGATCGCGAACTCGAAGCATATAGCATAGCATTCGAGGCACATCCGAGGCTGCAGTGTGTCTTGAGGAATGCCAAGAGCTGGTCTTGAGATGTGGCGGCCACACTGGTCTTCGGATGTGGCGGCCACATCCAAGACCACTCTGGCATTCTCAAGACACAGCAGAAAGCCTCGATGTGCCTCGAATGCTATGCTATATGCTTCGAGTTAGCGATCATGCGCTGACGTAAACGATTCATCCCGTGTAACTATCACGAGCGGTTTGTAATGTAAACCGCTCAGGAAGGACTATCACGAGCGGTTCTATACACAAACCGCTCAGCGATACGCATAAATCACGCAGCGGTTTATATTTAGAACCGCCTCGTGATATTATGTACATCACGCATTTCGTTCGTGTTACGAACCGTGCGTGATAACGAGACTATCTCGAGCGGTTATTAATAACCGCTTGTGATAATTCGCAGACGGTATTAAGACGAACCGTGCAGCGATATTAATTTTCGCTGCATCGTTTGTAGTTGGAACCGTCGTGATATTCTCGCAAGTATTAATTACTTGGCGTACTTGCTTGAAGGATGTCGACACCGATCTGTCTTCATTGCGCCGCATCGGTGGAACAAGGCGCGGCTTTAGGGAGTTGGGGTGAAAAATATCACCGTCTTCTTATTGATCCGATCGAGGTTAGCATACTCAATTACTTAACATTCTTAGTAATCGATCGAGATTAGTATTCAATTACTTAACATTCTTAGTGATCGATCGGAGGTTAGTAGTAGAGGTAATAATCATTTTTGACACCCATTTTTCACTTGTGTAGCATAGATGGACCGGCTGGATGTATATTGAGAACCGTGTGCGTGAAGAGTACATTCTCGGCGTGTCGCGCTTTAGAAGGCGGCCGAGTGGATATGTTGAAGAAGGGGATGAAATATATGTATTGCCCATGTATTGATTGTGATAATCTCAAGATGTTTAGCAACTCAGGCAGATTGAAGCTCACTTGATTCAAGGGGTTTGAAAAGGGTACAAATGTTGGACCGATCCACGGTGAAGAGAAGAGTACACAAGAAGGTAGTTATGACATAGTCGAGGAGGCAACGATATGCCGGTTGTGGACTGTTCTTTCGATCATGAGGAAAGGTCGCAGGATGACAACTGGATCATGAGGATAGGTCGCAGGATGACAATCTGGATCATGAGGATAGGTCGCAGGATGACAATCTGGATCGGATGTTACGTGATGCGAAGGAACTATAGTGAGAGAGAGTTTGGTAAATTCGAGGCTTGATGGAGGACTCGGAGAAACCTTTGTTCCCGGCTGCAAGCCGCAATACACGAGGTTGTCATCGGTTCTAGAACTATTAAAATTGAAGGCAAGCAATGGTTGGTCCGACAAGAGTTTCACGGCATTATTAGGTCTCCTAGTGGACATGCTTCCAACGGAAATGTGTTGCGAGAACCACCTACCAAGCCAAGAAGATTCTTTGTCCATTAGGAATGGAAGTAGAAAGAATACATGCATGTCGGAATGATTGTATCTGTCATCGTAAAGAGTATGCTAGCTTACATGTTTGTCCGGTGTGCAAAGCATCCCGATACAAACGTAAAATGACTCGATGATGGGAAGGGCATCGAGGTGAAGCAAGGACCTCCTGCAAAGGTGATGTGGTATCTTCCCGTAATCCCCGCTTGAAGCGTTTATTTGCAAACCGCAAGGATGCAAGATTGATGCGTTAACACCGCGAGCGGCGTAAGAAAGACGGAATGATAAGACATGTTGCTGATTCTGCGGTGGAGGAACATCGATAGGATGTTTGTAGATTTCGTGTGGAACCGAGAAATATAAGGTTTGGGTTGAGTACGAGATGGAATGAATCCTTTTGGTAACATGAGCAATGACATAGCACTGCCCGTGACTCGTGCATGTACAACCTTCCTCCTTGGTTGTGTATGAAGCGGAAATATATTTTGATGTCACTACTTATCCAAGGGCCAAGCAACTGGCAACGATATTGATGTGTTCCTAGCCCCATTGGTGGAAGATCTTGCAACACTGTGGAATGAAGGGGTACATGTATGGGATGCGGACAAACGAGAGAACTTCACTCTACGGGCCATGTTGTTCTGCACCATTAATGATTTTCCTGCCCTTGGTAACCTGTCAGGGTTTAGTATAAAAGGAGCCAAAGCGTGTCCGCACTACTTAGATTATACGGAGTGTGTGGTTGAACAACTCCCGAAAAAGCGTGTACATGCGTCACCGTAGGTTCCTTCCAAAGTATCACCCATACCGCAAGATGAAGAAATAATTTGACGGAAAAAAGAGGATGACTCAGATTACCCAATGTTGCAATGCATATTTGCCTCTTGTTTACTTTGATTTTGGAGGAGAGTAAAGGAAATCGCTGAATTGTTGATGTCACATTCAATCTGTTTCTATCACATCTTAGCCTGCTTTGTAATGTCTTCGACTCTTTCTTCCAGTAGCGGCAGTAGATGATCTTAATAGATGCAGCTTTTGTTGAAATATTCGGGCATAAAGAAAGTTAAAAACGGGTCCCCATCACCATAGCAAGCTGGAAAGATTTGACAAAGGATCACAAAAATCAGCTATGGGAGGAACTTACAAATTCGTTCGAGTTCCCAGCGAAGCACGGGACTCGCAACGGCAAGCGCTCTCGCGATGGGAAAAGCATGGAAGAATTTTAAGAGCACTCTTGTGACGGCACGTGGCCGAGGATGTCACGCCCTTCACGAAGTATCCTTTCGTGTCGCGAAACATGGGAGGCCTTTGTGCGATGAAGACGACGCCCGATTTGTACAACAAAGTGCGGCGCACAAGGATCTCCAACAAAACATGCACCCTCACGGACTCGCGACCTGCTGACGCGGGTAAAATCCCGCAATGGAGGATGCAGGATGAGGTTGCAATCCGATCGGAGGCCTCTCGCCATTTGCCGGAGTAAAGGAAATCGCTGAATTGTTGATGTCACATTCAATCTGTTTCTCTATCACATCCCCGCAGATGAGGAAGTGTCCTAACGCATGGTAAAATATGTTAAACAACATAGTTGTTAACACCTCTTGAACTTCATGGGTTCAAAATAACATGATTAATTGCCTCTTGCAGCAATCATTGACTACCGAATCTTCTCGTGGCTCCTTTGAAGAAGATAGGAGATAGATTTACTATCACAGCCTTGGGAAACAAGGAGCACTCGTGTCGCACACGAGGCATGGGGTTTATGTACCTTGGAGGAACGGATTTCCAGATTACTCGAGACATATAGGAGTAGGAAGAGATCCAGGCGCACTGCGAACAAATAAAGCAGAGCTTGTGCTCAACTTGAGGAACAACTATCCGCCTCACTTCAAGAGCGATCGCCTCACTGAGGAGAGATAGATTCGTTGCGGGAAGAACTGAGACAAGTCCGCAACCAATCGCAACCCACTCCTAGTCTTGCGGTACCAGTCCCCCTCAACGTCGCGAGAGTGCGCGTCCACACCAATTTCGAACATAGCGGCGACCACTTACGTATTGATGACATTCGGTAATGTACCTCTTTAGAATGGTACATAGATCTCTCTCGTGGGCGCTTAACTCATCTCTTGTATCGTTATGTAGGGGCCCATGCCTTGCAGCCTCAAAGTCAGGCTTGTTGGCTCTATTCCCGTTGACGCGGGGCGCGGCATGGTGTATCCATTGCTGCCAGGGACGCAGGTGCACGGTGTACAAGTAGACACCGGTTTCATAAAGGTCGGTGGACATGATTAATGATATTTTTAAGCTGTCCCTCTTGAGAAGCCCCAAACGAAGAGATTAAGACATTAGGGATGCCGTCCACACATTCGTTCAGTGGCCCAAGAGGGACATCGTCCTCGACATGTCCGTGCCACAATCTTCACATCCAGTGGCCCAAGAGGGACGTCGCCCTGGACCTGGCACATCGGCTCCGGTGGCTCCACCTCCACCTCCAAATCTAGTAAAGTTCATTGCATCGCTCATTGAGATGCCACCGAACATATCATAAGAGAGGCTCCAGAAGGGAAAACGCATCAGGAAAGGGTGTGATCATTTTAGCTTATTTTGAGTGGTTTGT
This sequence comes from Dendrocalamus sinicus, assembly GCA_036346575.1. Classification (NCBI taxonomy): domain Eukaryota; kingdom Viridiplantae; phylum Streptophyta; class Magnoliopsida; order Poales; family Poaceae; genus Dendrocalamus; species Dendrocalamus sinicus. The sequence continues at coordinate 30,786,488 of CM070649.1, read as the reverse complement.
GGCTGAAAAGCATTGTAGCTGGCTGAAAAAACACTGTAGCTGACAGAGGCTTATTTAGCATAATTAAATTTTAAAAAAAATTAAAAATATGTTAACCCATTATGTATAATACAAACAAATACGGGAAAAAAGCAACGGCAAAAAAGCTCAACAAAAAGCCAAAAATTCAGAAAAAAGACGAAATTTATGAATAATGAAAAATAAGCCGGAAGCTAAAAGCCGAAACTGAAATGATCACCACCTAATACACCTCGGAAGCGATTGTTCGGGCGATAGAGGGCATAACAGTCTTTTCCCGTGGCTGAAAAGGTGTAAACTGGGTTAATTCACAGGAAATGAGAGGAAATAACATTTCCTAAATCTAAACTTCTTTTAAGTGGCATGTGATAGAAGTCGATCTTCAAAGTGGCATTTCGAATCATACCAATCTTTGAAGTGGTATTCCGTAAATTTTTCCACCTTGCAATACCCTAATGTAAGTAATGTCCATGAGTTGACTGGTTAATGTAATAATGTGGTTGAGTAGTTTCCCTCTTATCTACATGGCCAATCCATACAAAATTCATTTACCTCTTTTTGGGTTAGGAGCTCAAGGACCAGTTTTGGGCAAGACCCGACCCAAGTGTGTTAAAATAGGTTGATTGGATATTGGATTTTTTTTTAAAAAAAGGCTTATTTCTCTGGCATGGTATTTTTTACGCTCCTCTGAACAAACCAAACCTACAAACGTAAGCAAAATATTACATAGTAATGTAAACGTATATTACCAAGAGGAGGGTGGAAAGATTTAGATATCCATTTGATTAGCAAATAGACCTTGCCCTGCTCCAACTAGTTTATGGGCTATGACTTTTAGCTGAAATTGTACTGTAGCGGTTGTTATCTTTTCTGAGAAAAAAATTGAAAAACCATTATATCGTCACCGACAATACAAAATAAGTGGCTTCTAGCTTAAACAAACCGAAAGCCAAAAAAGATAGAAGCTGAAGCTGTTTGGAGCGGGGATCATAGCCAAATTATTACGCTAATACATACACCATATATGTAAGAGAGGAGAAAACAATGTATTCCCTTAAAAACAGAGATGAGAAAAAAACAAAAGATAAGAGGATAAAAATATACAAAGGGAGGGCACAAATATATCACTGACAAAATGAAGAGATGGGATACATGGAATGGCAAGTGTGAAAAAACTGTTGCTATCCATTATGGTTAATGGAGGTGTTCTTTTGAGTTATAATTTACGAGTCTAATCAATAGTGATTATTGAAAAAATCAAAGTTTAGTCAGGCGAAAAGCTGGAAAGAGTTGGGCCAATATTATGCATGCCCTGGGCCTGGGGTGAGAGTAATCATTGTACGAGACACAAGTAGCCAATGCAATTATGTTGCTGAATGAGATTGCCTCCTCCTTTGCGACTTCCACCAAACTACTGTCCTGCAAATACGCCACTTTATTCCACATTGTCATCATAGACCAACCCAACAGTGCATTTCACATGAGCACATGACAATGCTGGCTTATATATCCTTTTCGTTGTAACGCCAAGAAATTCAGCACAGCTCAATGGAACAAAGGACAATCGTAGGCATTTTCAGAAATTCATTTCTTGTCAATCCACTGATAAGCTAGCTAGCTAGTTGTGTTCAAAACAGTCAGGGTAGAGTACTCAAATTAAGCAAAGATCAGCTAGCGTACATGTGTAATTAGAAATCCTCATTGATTTGTGTTGTATGTAAATGCTAAATATCATTTACATTTCCATTGATACACCAACAGCGTAGTGATTTAGGCAGGCGTAGTGCTTCTGTCTCGTAGGATTCTTGAAGTTCGCCGGCAATCAAAGCCGCATCAAATAGGAGTATAAAGTTTGCCTGGAAATACAGAAACAAAGTCCTACACTGCCTTGGTAATTTGACAGACATGACCAACAGATGTAGCCGTTTATCCTCTTTTTCTTCGACAGGATCTGCAGTCTTCACGCTATAGAATCGAATAGTAGCAACAGGCAGATCAACGAAGGATCGGCCTCGCCCATGGCCGAGGAAGTGGCCATTCCCGTGATGGGCTGAAAAAACGAACAGGCGACGAAGAAGGCTCGTGATGGCCCTGAAAAAACGAATAGGTGAACTAAGAAGGCGCGCGATGGCCCGGAAATTCTTCTGTGGCCTGCCTGACCACTCTTGGACACGCATGCAACTCAAACTACTATTTTGTCGCACGGCACGCGGCCTCCGGTCCGGCGGGCATCCACGTCTCGCTCGTTGTCTACTGGCTGAGGCCGAGCCCGCGTGGTCCGCCGCTACGACGTCGCCCGCGGCCGCGCCTCGGTCCAAGGCCCGGGTGGGTCTCCCCGTTCGACATGCATCCGCGCGCGACGAGAACAGTGACCGGATAAATCCAATCTAGTCTAAATAATATTTTTATAATCCATATTAGATAATCTAGATCATTTTATCATTAAGTTTGGACCGTAACTAAATTCTAATTCTGCCATACTTCCGCATGGGCGCACGAGGAATCGGAGGCCGCGCACGTAAGGCGCCCTGTGCATGCACGAGGCGGTGGTGGAGGAGATATCGATATGTTCTTTTTTTTGTTACGGTTTATGACTTTTGGTTGTGACTTGGTTTTTGGCTATTCGTGTAAGAAATTATAGTTACTGAAACTCACGTGCGTCTTATGCTGATATAAATGAAGTCGGTATAATATATACTCAGAGGCGAAGCCAGATGACAGGAGCATTGGAGTCACCTCCATTGCGCGATAGTGTCCTCTCCACCAATAAATAATAATAAACAGTAATTTTCTATAAGATTTGCTAAATTTCATTGGGGTCACTGGACCTCAATGCTCCTACACTGGTTTCGCTCCTGTATATAATATAATTAACTAGTAAATTTTATTTTAAAAAGATATTATATTTAAAAATTAGTTAATGTAGAAAAGTTAAAAGCTGAAAAAAAAACGGCCCATCGGCGATTCCGCGTACTGCGTACGTGGTATTTCCGGGCCGGCCGGTGGACTTGACTGGCGCGTACGCGCGGCGAGTTCATCGTGATCGCGCGTGGTGGAATGCACAGAGCGCGAGACGTCTCGGTCCTGCTGCGCGCGGTAGTACTCACACGAAATACACAGACTGCACATTATTCAAATGCCAACAGGGGGCTACTTCTACGGTTCTACGTTCCTTCATTCAATTGCAAAGCAAGCTCAGAACAAATATCATAGGCTAAACAGACAGGAGCTTCATATCTACCATGCCAGTGCAGGTCTTACACAAGTGATAAGACAGTGTGCTAAACTACAGATGCAGGTTGATGAACTCACAAGGCGCTAAAAAATGGTCTCAAAATTGCTTCCATGTGAATACACAGATTACTGACTGCACCACCCGAATAATATCTATTCATTCACCTAATTGACTAATAATAATACGTACATCTTATCCAGCATCTAGATGAAGCTGCAAGCATACTCAGCTCTGATGACTGGCTAGCGCCTTTGCGAGTGCAAAGCTAACATTAACCACATTACGAAGATAAACTCTGAGCAGGTGCCTAAGTTGGCCGTGCGTTTTATCCCCAACTAACCTGGCACAAGCCTACTCGCGCTCAATCTGAATGGTCACATGACTGATGTTGTACTCTGCCTTGATGTATCCAATGACCTTGTCAAGCATCTGATCAGCATCCGCTTCCTGCGTGATTGTCACATGGCACGCCAAGAGCACCTTCCCCACTGTGATGGCCCAGATGTGCAGCTCATGGACAGTAACCACACCTTCCATATCACGGAGCTCCCTCTCGAGCCTGCTGGCATCGATCTCGCGAGGCGTGCTCTCCATCAGAACTCCAAGTATGTTCCGCAGCATCTTGATTGTGGTGAACAGTACAATCACAGAGAAGATCAGGGTGCATATGAGATCAATAATCTTCCATTCGGGCTTGTACCAGATGATAGCCCCTCCAATCATTACGCCGATGCTCTGGATGGAGTCCCCAAGTACATGCAGATAAGCACTGTGTACGTTGATATTACGACGAGGCTTCTTAGCAGCCTTGGCACCGGACTGGGCACTCTCGCAATCAGCATCATGCTTAAGCAATGGTTCCTCGGCATCCAGATGTTGTCCAGTGCTTGAATGGGAGTGGTGATGAGTTTTGATGGTTATAGAACTGCCATGACTGTGCTCTTGGCGATGTACATGGCTGTGCTCGTGACCTCCATGATGGGAATGGTTATCGTCTGAATCACCGTGATCATGGTCATGTGAATGACCATGGCTGTGCCCATGTCCGTGCCCGTGGTCATGACCAAGCAAGACAGCCATTATGATGTTAACAAACAAACCAAAAGCTGAGACAGCAAACATGAGAAAGCCCTGCACCTCGCCGCTGTCATTAATGAGCCTCACAATAGCTTCATAGACAAGTATGCCGGCAAGGAGCCATATGAGCTGAATGGAAACCCATGCACCAAGAATTTCTATACGGAAAAATCCATATGACTGCTGTGGTGTTGCCTCCCATCCAGCTGCCCAAAGAGAGAACAAAGATATGGCAAAGGCTGCAACATCCGAAAGGAGATGAGCTGCATCAGTCAAGATTGCAAGACTGTTTGCTTTGATGCCTCCAACCACTTCGACTGTCATGAATATAATGCAAAGGATTACAGCAATCATGAGCTTCCTCATGGACGCGATTCTCTCCTTTGCATCTTTCGATGTGTTACTGGAGTCAGAAAAATCACAAGAAGCACCTCTGCAAATTTTGTTCCCCGCTGCTCCAGAAGTAGATGGTGAGATATTCATTTTCACTTCAGCAATCTGGGACGGTGATGAATTATGGCTGTCCATCTAAAAACAACATCCAAGTCAATAAACGATGCTAGATTTACTACTCAAAAGGTAAGAAAACTTGTTACACGCATTTCCTGTTAGAACTAGTGTGAAATGAAGTGATAAGAATCCCTTTATTTTTGTGTCACTGCAAGAGGGGGAAAAACTGAAGCAGCACCTCCATGCAGTCAAAATAGCATGGAAACTCTTAAACATAAATATTTAACTAAGTTGCCCATATACGACAAAGATTATCACATGTAGAAGTGGAAAAAAAATTCTAGAGACCATGGTTTGCACAAAGAACAGTCCTTAACACACAATCCACAGGGTATAGTTCGACAAAACTTTGGCAGGCTTAGCATCACTGAAACATATTAGCATCTTTTATTACGCAGTTCATACCACCTGTACCACATCCTAGTTGATAATATTCGGTATGAAATGGTCAGGTAAGGAAAACAGTGGATACTCATATTTTTTACAGAATATAACAGTTGTCTGGAGCTTGCTAGCGCAAAGAATACATGCCTTCAAATTTATGAAAGCATTTTTTGTAAGACCAAGCGACCAACTTGACCCCTCTATATGAGCAACATGGAGCAGATTCACTCTAGTGGCCATAGCTAACAAATTCAGAAATATTTTAACAGGAAATGCATCAACAACCAGAATAAAAACAGTGTTGTTCTGGTTGCAGAACGATGTCACTTCTGCAGGCACTGCAATACTAACCAGTTTCCTGTCCTCCCCGCTACTAAGTAACAGCATCTTGAAAGGGCAGATAAGTCACACAAGCCACCAAGGTCCCCCAAGAAACATAACTAAATATTCAGCAATCCACACATGATCGCAAACCAAGGTAGAAGATTCGAGCAGATATTGGTAAAACAGAACCGGGCTTTACTGTGCTTACCGGGTCGGATACTGTTTATTGCGGGTCGGCTTAACAGACGATCGGGTCAGGTGAACAGTAACGGGCAGTCACGCGATGACTAAAACAAAGGAAGAAGACGACAGCGATCGGCGGGCTAGGGTGGCTTGCGACGGAATCAAAGGCTATGATTGGGCTCCTGGGAGTGTCAAGGTTCCATTTTTGGGGTCGGCGGTGGCAGGGGAGGCGGCGTTCACCGGCGGCTAGGTCTTGGGTCAAATCGTTGGTGTTTGAGCATCCTTGGGGTGAGGGGGTGATAGTGGTAGGATTGGTTTGGGCTAGGGTTTTCTGTGGCGGCTTGTCCACGACGGCCTGGTTTTGGCGAGCAGGGAGGATGGTGGCTAACAAGTTATGAGGTTCGGCTAGCCATGACGCTGTTTCGATCGTGTTCCTAGGGTTATGAGGAAGCTACGGAAGCAAGCAATCAAAAAGCAATTGACTAAATCGACGGAATTGAATTCAAGCTTACTTTGAGGTTTATCGACGATCGCCAGCGAAGCTTCGGTCAATGGTCTAATTGGGGGTGTGGAGAGGCTTACTGGACTCCAACGTGGTGCTTCGAAGGGGTCTGAGCATTAAATAGAGTCGGGAGGCGGTTTGACACCGGCCAGGGGACAACGGCGGCGGCGGTCACATAGTAGGGGTCGGGAAGGCTCGAGGCTGCTGGTAGAGGGGATGCACCTGTTGTCTTGGGCGTAGAATTGCGGCGGTCAAAAGTGTCAGAGGAGTCAGGTCAACCGTGAGAGGAGGTGGCCGTGAGAGAGTAGAGGTGGTGGCAGAGCACGGCCGGTGGGGCTGACACATGTTCAAGGCGATTAAGAGGTTGTCAGGGCGGGGAGGGCAAGGTAGTACACTAGTACGGAGTCTAACCAGGTGGCAGCAGCGTGGCAGAGGCTGGAAAGCGCAAGAAAGCGTGGGAGGGCTCAGCGGGCCGGCCCGAGGGGCGAGAGGGCGGCGCCGGGCCCCAAAATCGAGGCCCCCATATACTATGTAGAGTATATACATGCAACAAATAGAAGGCATGGTTAAATACTTTAATACTTATAGAAATGAAGGGTTTGCTTTGAGTATGATCATTGCGAAAGATATTGCAGCTCAAATGAATGTAGAGCCATCATTTCGATTAAGCGGCGTGTTCTTAGGAAGAAACAGTTTGATGAAATTGATTGTGATGAAGCGGTTTGCAAGTGAGAAGGAATTTGAAGTTAATTTTTTTTTGTTATGGTTGATATGGCAATCAATTCATTGAAAAGTAGATTTCAAGAACTCCAAACATTCGGAAGTATATTTGGATTTTTAATGAGTTCAACAACATTGAAGTCATTAGATCGAATCAATTAAAAGAATGTTGTACAAAATTTGCGTAAACTTTCTCTCTAGATGGTTCCTCGATGTTGAGTTAAATGATCTAATTTACGAGTTAAGTATTATGCAATTGACTTTATCGATAAACTAATGTCTGCTATGGAGATCTTTGAGTTTGTCGAGAAGCGGATTGTTATCCTAATATTTCTATTGCTTATCGGATTTTATTTACTATGCTCGTGGATCGTGGCATCACTGAAAGAAGCTTTTCAAAGTTGAAATTGTTGAAGAATCATTTAAGGTCAACAATGTCTCAAGAGAAGTTAAACGGTTTGACAACTTTATGTATTGAGAAGAAATTATTGGATGAGATTGATATCAATACCATCATCAATGACTTCGCATCTAGAAATGTTAGAAGAAATTTTAAGGTAATATCTATGAACTCTTTGATGTGAATTTTCTTTAATTAAGTGTTTGTTGGTAAAATTAGATATATATATATATATATATATATATATATATATATATATATATATATATATATATATATATATATATATATGTATATATTATATTTAGATATTTATACTAAGACCTCTATTTCTAGTTTCGCCCTGGACCCCTAAAATCATAGGACCGGCCTTGGGCTCAAGCGACGGAAAGAAGGGGCGGTGGCAAAAATATCTGACCATGAACAGTGCCGAGCAAAAATCCTTCGTTGGGGACAACGCAGCAGGGTAATTAGGGCTTGGATGGTGAGATTTAGTGTGCGATTTGGCTAAGATTCACTAGGAATCAAATTCAATCAAGAAATCAAATTCTTTTGAAATTTCTGATTCGTTTCACTAAGCTACCGAATAGCATACGCATAGCCATATATAAGGAAGAGACAAGCAAGTACGTATGACAAGCACGGCCACCAACCGACCCATGGAATCGCAGTCGACTAGAAAGAACCCCACGCAGAAACGAACAAGAAAACGATTCCTACCTATGCAATACGGAGAAAGCGACTTCCGATCTACCACCAATTTCTCCCAAAAAAAATTACCACCGATTTGTCCGATCAAAAGGGAAGAATTTTTTTCTTCCATCCATTTGACCAGAACCACCCGACACCCCAAACGCATTCTTTCTTCCCCAATCATCCATCCTAAAGGAAAGAAATTCCCACCGAAAAATAATAATCAAGAACGTCCCAAGAACCGATCACGAACGTGCGTACCGCCCCAAATGGCGTCAGAACGAAATAGCAATCGCATGAGATAGAAGAGTCTGTTCTTTATCCGGAACGGAACGAACTACACAGTTTACGGATTGGAGCATTGATCTATCCTTTTGGTAGAACAAGGAAAAGAGACGAGGGGTGGGAGGGATACAGCGGTGAGGCGCAAACCTGGAAGAGGAAGACGCAGCCGCCGTCGCGGAGTTTGGGAGACGAGAGGGGAGAGGATGGGGGCAGTTCGGTTCAATGCCGAGGAAAGACGAAGGAAGAGGCGGAGTTTGGTACTCCCTCCGTCATTTCCTCTGGGCACGTAAATCAAGGGGTTAGGCTCCGTTTGACACGGCTCCATTTTACAAGTGAAGCTATTTTTTTTGACTTCACAAGTGAAGCTGAGTGAAGCTATTTTTTTCAGCTCCACCCAATGAGCTACTTTTGTCTCAGCAGGTTTTAAGGGACTCCTTGGGTGGAGCTATTTTGTTGTCTGTTTTGGCATTTGCATTTAAAACAATTCAGAGTTTAGGTGGTGGAGTTGTGCCAAACAGGACTTACTAAAAATGTCTAGTTTGTCTTTGTTATTATCTCTAATATATAGGGAGAATATTAAGTAAAATCGAATATTTATTAGTATTATATACAAAACATCACATTAATTTTATATCAAAACATAAAATACTATATTTACATATAAGATCATTTAAAAATATGTCATATAAACTTTAATTAAGAGAGGACTGCTTTCTATGGTCCACGAGACCACGACCATGTGATGGTGCTCAGGCTTCTCCATAGACCCACCACGTTAGTATTATAGCAATTTCATCTCCATGTTAATTTATAACAATTTCATTACACCTTACTTTTTTAAAAAAATTCTTACGATTTTTTCGATTACAGTGAAAACACATGTGTACACGTCACACATGAGTATACCTTCTTGATGTGCCTAAAAAAGACAAAGGCCATAAAACAGATAAATTTGTAATCTCATAAAATTTTTATTGAAAAAGCATTCAAATATGTATAAATATAAATACTAAGATTTAAACTCGGTGAAATCTATGTCCACGACTCCACCACCGCCGCATTAAAAGTTGGTTCCCAATTTTCCTTACAAATTCATCGTGCATTTAGAGAAATGGGAATGAGCTTAGCCCCCTGTCATATTTCTTCTTTTGAGTCGACACGCTTGCCTATGATCCTACGTCTCAGTTCTCACAATGTGAAACAACGTCCGGCGAGCGCACACGTCCGGCGGCCCGGCTGGCAGGTGGTGGCGGCCAGTCAGTGGGCGGCGGTGCGAGGCGACGGCGGCGGCGGCACGCACGGACGGTAGTGCCGCACGCGCTTGCGCCCGCCCGCCCGCTCATCTGCGCATGCACATGCTGCGGGCACGGCTTCACCAGCGGTGGCGCGGCCGAATGCTCATTTCCATGGCCGAACGTCCGTTCACGCGACCGAATGGCTATTTCTTTCCAGTCAAACTTATCACCTGTTATTTATGTACCAAATTTATCATATCTGATCGGTTGCCCTTCGTATCACCTTGTATGTTCTCACGCAGTTATCGAGGGAGCAGTTCGGCAGTTGTGCAACTCAGACCCATCGTGCAGCATGTCCGTCGAGCGTGCTTAAGGCAAGTACCTCACGACCATAACCCGTTTCTTTTGCACGATTATATCACATGATTATCTGTTACCTTAATATGATTTCCGATCATTGCACTCTATTAATTGTCTGTTGTAGTTGTTGTAGTTTTAGTAACTTATGAATATGGTGAATTAGTTAGTAATGAATACTTGTAATTAATATAATGTTAACCATAGAATCCATGTGTGATTATGGATGTAAATAATTGTCTAATGGTAATTAGGGTTGTGAATAAGCATGTTCCAATTTAAGGTTAATCACTAGTAATCTTTAACACTGGACGATTATGGTTATGTTGTGTTTGTGAATTCTACCTGTTGATTCGTAACTGTGAGTTGTAGTTGATTTAGTTGATGTACATTAACCTGCCTAATAATCACTTATAACCTAATAAAATTGTATGTTTGATAACCCTGATGTGTGACTTTGGTTAGTATTCTCTCCATCAATAGATATTGATTCCATCACCTAGTAGCACCAATCATGTCTCTTCGGTCTTATTGGATTAAATCATTGTTCTCATAACTTTACCTTAATTCAATCATAATTCTCTAATTATATCATGGATAATTCGCTAAATAACAATAGGTTATCACGCCGGGGTTACCCACATATAGAGTTCATTTCCACCCAACCTGATAACATACGGGGGGGTGTACATTCTCGTTACACGGGATATTACACCTCATCTGCGGTTATACAATCAAGGATAAGGTTGTGCCTGGCTATTCTCGTATAATCGGGTATGTGAGATGAGGTCACCGGCACCCGTGCTATAACTTGCTATAACTTGTCACATAACAAATATCTTAATACACAACTCTCATAATATTCGTCTTCCATTCATGACAGTATGTTCGATATCAGTTGTTCATTGGTTGCCTTATGTCCATTGCTTACTTATCATGATTGCCTTTATTTCACGTGGTTGTATTACCTGTCTTACTCTTGTGTTGCGACCGTTGTTGGGTACTTGCTGTGATTTTCAAATCTCACGCTTGCTCTTTTCCTCTCAGGTAAAAGGCAAGTGGATTGATAATAGCATGCATGGGTAGGAGCACTCGAATTTCAGCACTGTGGCTTGCCACTAGTTTTTGCCATTTACTTTATTTGTCATTTGATTAGAAGTGGACCGATCCCATATTTCAAACACTATTTCAGCTTCCGTTGATTATTAATAAAGTACTTTAAATGCTTTAATTGGTGTATAAATTCTATTATTGTCTATTATTATTATTATTACTTTTATTTCTTGGCGATGATATTCTATAGTAGTATTCCACCTTGGCTATATGTGGAGTGCTACAGGTAGATTGAATATGCTACAATCAATGTCATAATCTCTCTCTTGCTCTGAATTCCTAATAGCTATTTTTGAAAATGTTCCGATAGTATGGTAGATTTTGCTTATATTAGTTTCTAAAAATATTTTTTTATTATAAATGGTTTTTCTATAATATATATATATATTCTAATAAGGTGTCTTTTAAAGACAGAGTCTATTAGTCAATTGTAATATACACTACAACAACTTTATTTATGCCGGTCAAAATGGTACGCGAGTATCCTTCTACAAACTTCTCTATAAACTATTACTATTTATAAGTCAAAATCAAAAACATATATGAATGGGCCACTAAGAGGGTATTCATATTGACTTTTATTTCAAACTTCTGCTTACAGAAGTCAAAAACTAATATAAACATCTGACTTCTCAAAGCGGTTTCTCCACTCTTCTCATTCCCGTCTCGCTCTAAGGATAAAGCAGAGAGGGTCATGGAAGCATCACCAACCACACTCCTCTTGCTCCCATCTTGTGACACATATCTCCCTTACTTTCTCACACTCCTCTTGCTTCCATCTTGTGACACATCTCTCCCTCACTTTCTCACCGTATGTCCTCTTTTTCTAAACAATATATTTTAGCTATTATTATTAATTTTTAACTAAAAATTATCGGTCAATACGTATACGGAATACCCCAAACGTGATATGCGCAATGCACAAAAAAATGAAGACGCGTCGGATACACCTTCTGCTGAACTATAGCCTTCCACGTTCGATCGGACGGTGCCCCGAGCCAGGGCGCGGGTTGAACCGTACGGCCGAGATGCGTGCGATGCGATTCCCATGGGCAACCAGGATAAGAAGCGATAGCGCACGCCCACACACGAAGCAGAGACCCCCATGGCGATGGCCACCGCCCTCTCCACCTCGCTCCCGCACCTCCCGCCTCGCCGCCTCCCCTCATTGCCCTCCGCCGCCGTCCCCTTCACAGCCCGCGCCCTCCGGCGGCGCGGGGCTCCTCCCCCCGCCCGCCTCGCGGCCTCCGCCTCCGCGGCGTCCGAGCTCCTCGACTCCACCAACGGCGCCGTCCCCGCGGCGCGGAGCGGCGCGGCAGGGCAGTACGGGAGGGAGTACTTCCCCTTGGCCGCCGTCGTCGGGCAGGTGAGGGACCTCGCATCGCTCCTCCGCTTCGTGCTGTCTGTACCGGACGGACGACGCTGATTGCGTCGCGCCGTGTTTGTTAATAGGCATTTTGTCGAGCGAGTGGCGCGCTCTTGGCGTTTTCACGAATGGAGCGGTGGTAATGTTTCCCCTTTTCGTTAGAGGCATTTCGTCGAGCGAATGGCGTGCTCATGCCATTTTCAGCCACGAAAGGATTGTTGCAACTGGCTTTGCCGTTCCTTTCATTCGGTTTTGCCGTGTTGAGATAGTTTAAACAATTATAGTAGTGTGGCTTAGAGTAGATTTGGAGCATCCATGGAGAAATAAAAACACCGTTTGAGTTAGTTTGAACTGTGCCAGACTGCCAGTAACAATGGTTTAAGAGCAAAATATTCTTAAGGGGTTTAAAAGCAAAATGCACTAGATAACATACCCATGAAAGTTAAAGTACAAAGAGATGTTTGCAGAAACATCATGCTAATATTTGTTTTGATTTAATCTGTAGCACTCAGGGGTGCAAACGGAGCGGATACGGATGGATATTGCTCATCCCGTATCCTTTTCCATATTTTTTTTTCTTAGAGTCGGAGTTGGACACGGATAGTACCGGATACGAATATGAATGTGGAATACAGATTGTTTCGAATATGGTTAGTCTCGGTCACGAATATTTAGTCGGATAATGCGCGAAAATAGAAATCATATATGTCGTACGTATAAAGATCAATTAACCATACTACACATGCGAAATACAACTACATTAATAGTTTAACAAGCAAATTTAACTATATCACTCGATGATAGGGACTAGGTTAAACAAGTAGTATGTTTTTACTAGTAAAGTATCAAGTAGATGATAGGGCGTAGTGAAGCAAGTAATAGCTACACGTAGTAAGTCACAACTCTAACATCTCAAACGGTCCAAAATCAAGAACTATCAATAGCCAAGTATATCACTAGTTTGTTTAATTTAATTACATCGCATGACAAGTTCAAAACACAAGTCTTGTCTTTCATGGCCTCTGCCATAGAAGAAACAGTAACATTAGCACTTTTACACCAATCTGCAAGTGCTAACTTAATTTCACAAAATTTTCATTAAAACAAGTTTGCTATTGGATATTGATTTCCAGAAAATAGCTTGGTAACATCATGAAATTTCTGCAAATACTTGCATAATGATTCTGCCATATCCCCATTCTTCATTTGTCGGAGCACACTTATTATATTTACCCTCATTCAAGTACAATTGCCTTTCAAAAGCCCTCCTGTAGTAAATAACTGTGCATGAAACTCAAAACATCAGTCTGATTGAAAGTATACACATCAAAGGAACAACTAAGAAATAAGAATAAATATGAATATTTAAGAATTTAAAACTGCAATGATGTTTTCTGAGGGAAACAATTGATCCCTGGGGTATGAGGTTTCTTATCCAGATGATGTTTTAGCTAATCCATTGAAGGTTCGGATGTATTATGGCCTATGGGCATCCTGATGTATTTGATCGCCTTTGGTTTTTGACTCGGGGTGGTATAAGTAAAGCGTCCAGAGTAACATGAACAATTTGAAGCTAAGGTTTCCAGTGGCAATAGTGAACAGACCCTAAGTACTATAATATGGTCCTTACAAATGGGACATTAAAAAAATACAAAGCATATTTGACATAAAAGAATTTGCTATGTCATTTGTATCGTTCTTTTACAAGCCAAACAATATACAGATTTGAGAATAACCTACAAATTGACACAGCTGCGGCCTGCAAGGTACTAGGTGACTCAGTTATTTTAACAAACTAGCAGATAAGACTGAAGCACAGTGCTATACAATTGAAATAGACTGAACTCTATGACTTGGTGTCAGTTGATCACTATCAGTCTATAATAGAAGATAGAATTCTGCATGAACTGGACATTTATACTATCTACAGATTTCATTACAAAGCTTAGTATATACTCTCTACCATGTTCCTGCTCCCCGTGCATATACCCAAATTATAGCTGGCATATCACCTAGAATTCATATCAAGTAGACTTTATACTGTGACAAAAAATACGGACTTAAGAGTTTGTGAGCTTAGCTGGTAATATGGAGCTGTGCCTATCAAATTGTACTTTAATAGTTTGTCACTCTACTGCAGCTGATTAGGAGAGCATACAGTCGCGCAGCCTCATCCAGGATATACCACAAACACATTGTGTGCACCAAAACTAAAGCTAATTTAATAAAACCATGCGCACCAACTCTCACCAATCGAAACCTAAATCGTCCCCCAAAATTTCAGCTACTCACCGAACTCTCCAAACATGAAATCCCACCTAGAATCGTTGGATCGAACCACACATAAATCCACTCACTGGATCGAACCACAAATAAATTAGAAAATGAGTCAAGAGAGAGGAGCTCACCGATTGGGCTTTTAGGAGAGGTGGCGCTGGGAATCACGAGCAGAACGGCTTGGAGGAGAAACACCTCGGGCAACAAGACAGTGTTGAGCTGGGCGAGGAGCAACGACTCTGGATGGGATCACCTCACTGAAGGAGGCGTTGAGGTTGAAATAGTTGCGGAGTTCCATGTGGCGTGGGGCTCGTAGGGTAGGCTCCGTCTAGGGGATCGGCGGTGAGGAGGAGGGAGGGGCGTGCCGGTAGAGGGGATCCACGGCGAGGAGACGTGTGCCAGCAACGAGGAGTAGAGAGGTGGTGCCGAGGTTGGTGGTGGGTTTGGGAGGAGAGGAGAGGATGCGTCAACGGCGATGGACGGTCCATGGCGGCAGTGGCGAGCTCGAGCTAGGGTTTGGCGAGAGAGGATTTCGAACTGAGTTATGTTGGGGCTCGTGAGGACAATGATGGCACTTTCCGGATAGTAATACGGTAACTATCCGGAAAATATCCCAGATAGCTCTGTATCCGCTCGGATATTGCTTTTTCGAATCCATTTCTGTATCTGTACAAAATTATCATGTTTCGTTTCCGTATTCGGTAAAGACTTCCGGATATCCAAAAATATGCCCCAAATAGGATCCAAATTAATACGGACGACGGATGGTCAGGAAATATCCGCTCCGTTTGCACCCCTATGTAGCAGTGCTTTATGTAGCAGGCAACTAACAAAAACCACCTTTCAAGCTTTAGTGTTCCCTCATTGTTTCCTGCATTGAGGTAGTATGAACTCAAACATGTCATTTTTGGTTGTAACTTGTGAATTTCTTGTGATTGTCCAGGATGCAATTAAAACAGCTCTCCTGCTTGGGGCAATCGATCGTGAGATTGGCGGCATTGCCATCTCAGGGAAGCGTGGGACAGCAAAGACGGTGATGGCGCGTGGCTTGCATGCCATGCTTCCACCCATTGAAGTGATTGTAGGCTCAATTGCAAATGCTGACCCTAGCTTCCCAGAAGCGTATGTCCTCAAATGCTCTATCCAATAATGCTCGGAGGATTTCTGCTTTCAGCATTCAAGTTCTTCCTTTCACCCCAATATGTTTTACATACCAAGTTTTCTTACTCTAATTTTGAGTTGCATCACAACCTATTGTGGGATTGTTTATTTTTTGTTTCTGAAATGTTTGTCAGCTCACTTGATTGAGTTCCTCTTACGGCAGATGGGAGGATGGTTTAGCTGACCGAGTTCAATATGATGCTGATGGCAATGTCAAAACTGAGATTATCAAAACACCTTTTGTGCAAGTATGTCACACCAACTTTAATGTGACGATATTTCTCTATACCACCATCAGTTCAATAATGTTGCAGGTTCCCCTTTGACAGATTCCACTTGGTGTCACAGAGGATAGGCTCATTGGGTCAGTTGATGTTGAAGCATCTGTGAAATCAGGAACTACCATATTTCAACCTGGTCTTCTTGCTGAAGCTCATAGAGGTGTTCTTTATGTTGATGAGATAAATCTATTGGACGACGGTATGAGCAATCTACTTCTGAATGTCTTGACGGAGGGAGTTAATATTGTGGAAAGAGAAGGCATTAGCTTTCGTCATCCATGCAAACCACTTCTAATTGCTACTTATAACCCGGAGGAAGGATCTGTACGTGAACACTTACTTGATCGTATTGCAATTAATTTAAGGTACTTTAGATTATGAAGGATTGCTTGCCTACTCATTTTTTATAGCCATTTACAGAGTACTTTTTATTTATCAGGGATTAGTGTGGTCTAACATAAGGAAATCTTCACTGCATTTTTGAACTACCGTGCAGTGCAGATCTCCCAATGAGTTTTGATGACCGTGTTGCAGCTGTGGATATTGCAACACAGTTTCAGGAGTCTAGCAAAGAGGTTTTTAAAATGGTGGAAGAAGAGACTGAGGTTGCAAGAACTCAGGTACTACTGATAAAGTTAATTAACTAAAGAGCCATATTATACAATCATGAACACAATGAAGGAACAAATGGTTACATTAAAAGCAAGAAAATACATCAGTTGCAATACACGTTAGGACTTAAAACTTAAAACGTGGATATTTTTTCTGGATGTCTCACAAGTTAGACTACAAATTAGCTGGGCTTGTATACTCCATTTGTTTCTTATTATAAGTCATTCTGGGTCTTGGTGTTAGAATTGGAATATGTGAAATGACATTAAGATGCCTTGGCATTTGAGAAAATATTAATTATAGGCATGATGTTAAATGGAAAGAATGTGGCAATTCTGTCCTGAAAAGGTAGAATCTTTGATCTCTGACATTTAGATCAGTTAATAGACATGATGTTAGGGTCTTTGATCAAGAAGACTTGTACCCTTTTTTCTATAATTTCCCCTCACCTTCAAAATCTACATATAATTCCATGATTGTGTATTTTAAATCCAATGCTATCGTGCATTCTGTTGTTAAAGTTTGGAGAAACAAAAGCTTGATTCAATTCTCAACCATAAACCGTATGCATACATGAGTGTGGGCCAACATGGGCCGATATAGCCTAACTGGTCCTAACTACTCTAACACCCCCCCTCAAACTTAAGGTGAATCCAACACATTAAGTTTGAAAACATAAAGCCTATGATGTTCTCTAGTTTGAGCTTTTGTGAATAAATCTGTTACTTGAAGCTTCGAAGGAACATATTGGTGACAAAATAGTTGATTGTTGGCAATGAAAACGTGTGAATGAAGCATCCACACCAATATGATTGGTTAGCTTATGCTTGACAAAATCATTTGCAATTTGAATGGCAGCAACACTGTCACAAAGAAGAGATGTGGGTGCATCACACGGAACACCAAGATCAGCCAAAAGCCACCGAAGCCACACAATCTCTGATATGGTAGTGGCAAGAGCTTGAAGCTCAGCCTTAGCACTGGAATGAGATACTGCAGTCTATTTATTGGACTTCTAGGCAATAAGAGAGGTGCTAAGAAAAAGGCAATAACCAGTGACCGAGTGATGGTCAGAAGGATCACTGACCCAGGTGGAGTCGGAGTAAGCATAAAGCTGATTAGAGTGAGTATAGAACAAACGACGAGATGCTACCCCCCTCAAGTACCGAAGTACATGACGCAAGTGATTATAACGAACTGGGGTAGGAGCACTGACAAACTGACTAAGAACATGATCTGCATGAGCAATATCAGGCCTAGTTACAGTGAGATACACAAGGCTGCCTACAAGATGCCTTTAGCAAGAGGGATTTTCAAGAGGAGTGTTATCAGTAGGACGCACTGTAGATGAAGTTCCATAGGTGTAACAACAGTGCGTGTATATGTAAGACCTGAGCGAGAGATCAAGTCCTAAGTGTACCGATGTTGAGAGATATAGTAGCCATCATTAGTATGATTAACCTTAATTCCCAGGAAGTAATTGAGTGACCCCAAATCTGACATCTTGATTTGCTTACTCAATTTTTGCTTAACAAAGGCGTTGTATCCTTAATCATCCCTAGTAATCAACATGTCATCCACATAGAGTAGAATCAATGTACAACTGTGCTTAGAGGTGTGAATGAAGAGTGCAGGGTCATGTTCACTAGGAGTGAAACCAGCAGCTCGAATCACACAGCTAAAACGCTCAAACTAGGCACGAGGGGCTTGCTTGAGCCCATAGAGTGCCTTTTGAAGGAAAGATACATGCCCAGATGGAATCTCAACAACTGGAGGTGATTTCATGTAGACTTCCTCATCTAAATCACCATGAAGGCATTTTTAACATAAATTTGAGAAATTTTCGATGACCGAACAGTAGACACAACAATCAAAGTGCGAACTGTCGTCATGTGAGCAACTGGAGCAAAAGTCTCATCATAATCTCGACCATGAGTCTACCGAAAACTTTTAGCAACAAGTCGAGCCTTATAGCGTTCTACAGAACCATCTGACCTGGTTTTTATTTTATATACCCATTTGCATGTGATAGGGGCTGATTGAGGGGGCAGTGGCACCAAATCACATGTACCAGTATCCTTTAGGGCTGCAAGCTCCTTAGATATAGCTAGTTGCCACTCAGGTAGTAGAACTGCCTCCTCATAAGTACTTGGCTCATGAGCTACTCCTGCACAAAAATCATATCTGTCTGAAATCTTAATAGAAGAGCGGTCACGCAGAGCATACCTCGATGTCTGAGAGGAGTCGTCAGTGCAAGGATCAGTAGTACTAACCGGAGGAACAGAAGTCAATGGAATAGGAAGCTCAGAATCAAATGAAACTCTAGAACGACGACTATAATGGAAAAGAAAAGTATCTGAGGGTGGAGCTGGTGAGGAAGAGGGAGGTACCTGTGAAGGTGGCTTTGGTGATAGGGATGATGATGGCAGATTGGGATCTAACTCATCTGGAGAGAAGATAGGTGGAAGCGAAAGAAACGAGGTAGACTCTAAAGAAGTTGAGGATGAGGATTGAGTGGATGAAGAATAGAAGAAAGGTTAATCCTCAGCAAAGGTGACATCTCAAGAAAACTGAATGCGACAAGCAGAGGGATCATAACAACGATAATCCTTGTGCTCAAGACTATACCCAAGAAAAACACATTTAATAGACTGAGCAGTTAATTTGGTACGCTCACAAGGTGCTAAGAGAACATAGCAGGTACAACCAAAAACACGTGGATGGTCATATTTTTTAGGAGAACCAAATAGAGTCTCACCAGAGCACTTTCCCTGAAGACAAGAGGAAGGCTGAAGATTAATGAGATAGACAGCTTTTGAAACAGCTTCACCCCAGAAATGAGCAGGAACAAAGGAGGAAATCATAAGAGTACGGGCGTCTTAATAATATGATGATGCTTACGCTCAGTAACACCATTATGAGCATGGGCACCTGGATATGAAAGCCGAGGAAGGGTACCTTCAGAAGAGAGAAACTCACGAAAGGCTGTGGATAGGTACTCCCCTCCTAAGTCAGAACGAAAAACACGAAAAGCACTAGAAAACTGTGTATGAACCATGCGAACAAAAGCTTGATATATAGATATCAATTGTGAACGATACTTCATGAAATATACCTAAGTATATCGAGAGTAATCATCAACAAATATTACATAGTGTTTGTGACCACCCTTTGAAACAAAAGGACCCCCATACATTAGAGTGCACTAAATCAAAAGGATGACTAGAACAAGTAGTACTGGAAGGGTAAGGAAGCTGTATCTGTTTGGCTAACTTGCAACCTTTACAGTGGAAACCAGCATCTATAGTAACACGAACCAAAAAACCCTGTTGCTAAAATAGACAAATGAGAACCACATAGATGACTGAAGCGATGATGCCACTAGGCAAAAGAGGGCACTAAGGTGGAAGCAACAGAAGTGACAGATGACACAGATGCCGGAAGATGTAAAGTGTCAAGAACGTAGAAGCCCACAGATCCTCTACGGCGATGGCCAGTACCAATCACCCTTTTGCTCTGATGATCCTGCACATAACAAGAGACATTATCAAAACTAATGAAGTAATTCATATCAACCAGTTGACCAACAGACATAAGATTCATGGACAGCTGTGGAGCAAAAGAAATAGTAGGAGCAGAAAACTTGGATGTGGAAAGAGAACATTGATGTGTAACAGAATAAGATGTACCATCAGCTGTCTAAACAGATGGACTGCCCTTCACTGGCTGGCCGGACACAAGCTGAGAGCAATCAGAGGTCACATGAAAAGAAGCCCCTGAATCAAGCACCGAAGGCTGAACGGCACTAGAAGCAGATTGGGAGACAACTGAAACTAAGGCACTCTTTGCTGAAGGCTTTGACTCAAGGGTTGTAGTGTTGGAGGGCCTCCTAGTGGATCCACGACGGTGCTGCAAAGGAAACCTCTTATGGTACTCAGCCAACATCTCAAGGTGTAGAGCAAAACAACGATCAGATGTATGTCTATACTTCTTGCAATAGGAACATGCTACATCTCCTGAGGAAGAACCTCGGTGTTGAGAGGCAAGAACACTGGTGTGAGTCATTGGTGCAGTAGGTGTGGCAAGAGAGCGAAGACATGTCTCCTCAGCTATCAGACAAGCCAGTGCATCATCCAAAGTAGGAAGAGTTGGGCAGCCAAGTAACTAGGTGCAACTGTACTCAAACTCTTGCCTAAGGCCCATCACAAACTGAAACATGAAAGTTTGATGCTCATGCTTTTCTTTAGCCATACAAGACTCACATCCAGAGTGACTCTTTGGAGCCATAGAGGCAAGCTAACTGGTGATGCGAGTGAAGACTCCATAGTATTCCTCTATAGACATGTCTTGCTGCAGAAAATTATGCAAACTTTGCAGTAAGAAGAAACGAAGCGCTCCATTAGGCTGAAGATATCGCTGCTCAAGATACTTCCATATCTCTTTGGCGGAGTGGTGATACTCAAGGCTCATCCGAAGTGAAGGAACAACACTCAGGACCAGAGCTCCCATCACCTTAGCATCAACCTTTTTCCATGCCTTCTTTGTGGCATCATCGGCCCTTGAATCGGGAGGATCAACGTTCAAGTGATCCTCAAGACTGACTGCCCTCACAACCATCATGGCCGAGAAAGCCCACTCTTTGTAATTTGAACTAGCTAGTAGCTAGCTTGATGTTAGTGGCCATGAGGGAGCCTTCCTTTGCCATGGTGGTGGAGAGCAACAGAGGAGCCGAGTCTACCACAGCAGGGGGCTATCCTGTGATGACAAGCTGAGGATGGCGTTACGGACTACTCCGTTACTGGTATATTGGCATCTTAGACGATCCACTAAACTACAAATGTGCTTCCTCTTTCAAGCTCCAACCATCACTCCACCAAGATCCGTGTTCAACAAACCTGTGTTAGAGCCGAAGAAGAGGTTGATGATGGTGACAACAACCAGCAGCCAAGACCAAGGCTGCAGGCTACCGCGGCCTCTCCCTCAAAGCCGACGGTGGCGTTGCCTGCTGATGGATTCGGCGGCGGAGCTCCAGATGAAGGACGGTGACCGAATTGGGTCCGGCGGAGGAGCAGGACGGCGGGGAGGAGCTCCAGATGAAGGCCGGCGATCGAATTGGGTCCGACGGAGGAGCAGGACAGCGAGGAGGAGCTCCAGATGAAGCTGGCGACCGAGATGCGTCCAAGCTAAACGGAAGGACGGCGGGGAAGCCCGCGTAAGCGCCAACGCCGTTCATGTTCGACGCGGGTGCAGTCGTCGCGGCGGACGAGCCGTCCGTTGACGCCGGGGATGGATCCGGCGGAAGAGCTCGAAAGGAGTCAGGTGGAGGCGTGGAGGGGAGCTAGGGTTAGGGATTCGACCACATGCTCTGATACCATGTTAAAGTTTGGAGAAACAAAATCTTGATTCAATTCTCAACCATAAACTGTATGCATACATGAGTTCATATACATGAGTGTGGACCAACGTGGGCTGATATAGCCTAACTGGGCCTAACTACTCTAAATTCTGTAACTATTTGAGTTGAAAATACTGTTATGTACTGTTCATCTCACAAGCGGTAATACATGGTCAAACAGATAATTTTGGCAAGGGAATATCTCAAGGATGTTTCTATCAGCACAGAGCAGCTCAAATATCTCGTCATGGAAGCTGTACGGGGTGGCTGTCAGGTTTGTTGGCTTGTCAGATATTGATGTTTCGCACTGTTGATTTGTTTCGAGCAAACTGTGCACACAAGCTGATACAGCATTCTATTGTGGTTCATGCATATGTGAAACATATAAAAGGGTAGATTTTCTTCCAGGCAGAGCTCAGAAGATTGCCGAGCTCTTTTGGCACAAGCTAATTTGAGTGAGAAGCTTGAATTGAAAGCTCCCACCGTCCTTTATGTTCTCTAACATATTCTAATCATGACACGTGGCTAAATATTGCTTTTGATTGTTGTTTTAACCTTGTAAACTAAGGGATTTGTTTATGAGACCTACTTACGTAGGTAGGCAACCTGTCTTGATAGATTATGGTCAGTGTCGGTTAGTTTAGCGTTGCTGTGTTCTTACTTTGAGCATAGTGTTTGTGAGCAGTTTCGTTTGTATTATCTGCACTTCTGCAATACCAAATTGTACTACCAATAGCTGCCGAAAGCAGTCAACATTTGTAGCCTTATGATATCATTTCAAGCATGCATATTTTATTTCTGTTTGGCATCACTGCATCACCATTTAAGGACTTGCATCAAGTGTAACTGCAATGGCTAATCACTCCATTTTCATGAGCTCAAATTATTTTGGCAACAAATACAAAGTGGCCTATGATTTTTTCGCTTGCCCAAACTAAGCGCTTACTCATTTGAAGTTTGTGGAGTATAAGTTTGGATACCAGAATTACTTGAGGTTTAGCATTCTATTGGACTTGAATGCATTTTTTCACATCATGTTGAATTGCTGTGAGTTAAGTTGGCCCTATGTTAGTGTTTACCTGTACTTTCAACCTATTTCATTGGGCCCATTAGGTCTGTTATTACATGGTGTGATCAACTGGTTATCCATCATAACCATTATGTCATTCTCGTGACGCTTACTGTAAATCTTGAAGTCAATATGGCCTTGCATTGTTGTCTAGACACTATACCTGCCTAATGTCCATCATGCAGTTATATTTTATTTTATTTATAATAAACATGATTATGGAGGCACTGATGCCAACTTATTGAGGTTAATGGTCATAAACATACAAATTTCTAACATCTATCTGCAGGGGCACCGGGCTGAGTTGTATGCTGCTCGAGTGGCAAAGTGTCTTGCTGCTATGGAAGGACGTGAAAAAGTATATGTGGATGACCTTAAGAAAGCTGTTAAGTATACTTACACTTGTGAATTCTTCATTCTTTAATACAGTAAGAAAACCCCAGAATTTTCAGTTGATAAATCTTTGTTTTCTTCATCCCTTTACTTGACCAAATGAATCATACATTGTGACTGCTTATTAAGAACAAAGTAGAAAGTAGCAAGTAATATTGTGCATGGTACAGCAAGGCAATTTTTGTGCTGACATATGTTAGTCGCTGGATTCTTGCTCTTGGTGATAGCAAGATCCTTACTCTCATCGAGAGGATGACACTTGGAGATGGGGCAATTTTCTAGGTTTATTTCTCACACAATGCCATGCCAACCTGAGGGGTTGGGGATACAAATTTATAGGCTGTTAACCAACCAAGCATATGCTAAGATGCTAGTCTAAGATGCTGTCCTAAATGCTAGTCAAGATGCTGTCCTAAGATGCTTGTCCTAAGATGCTGTCCTAGCTGTCCTAGATGCTAGTCAAGATGCTGTCCTAAGATGCTTGTCCTAAGATGAAAGAGATGCTAACACCAGTCCAAGAATGTTGTCCTTGAAGGGCAAAAAAACACCATGTCTTTGCAGCCCACAAGCACCACCAACACAGAGACTTATCCATCACTCTCCCCTAAGTCTTGTGTGTCTCCTTGTGAGAATCTGA
This sequence comes from Dendrocalamus sinicus, assembly GCA_036346575.1. Classification (NCBI taxonomy): domain Eukaryota; kingdom Viridiplantae; phylum Streptophyta; class Magnoliopsida; order Poales; family Poaceae; genus Dendrocalamus; species Dendrocalamus sinicus. Next base: position 30,762,261 of record CM070649.1, on the reverse strand, counting down.
GCCATCCCGATCTGGCGCGCGAAGCTCTGGAACTTGATCCGCCAAGAGACTTGGTCGAAGTCGGCGAGCTGGTCTTGGGTGTTGATGTAGTTGGCCGGACACTCCTTCATCCAGCAACTTCGATGAAGTGATACCTCACCGGATGTGCTTGCTGCGCTCATGGAAGACGTGGTTCTTCGCCAAGGCCAAGGCGGACTTGTCGCCCACCCCGAGCTCCACCGCCTCGCGTCTCGCCAAGGAGATCGCCAGCCCGAGCCACCACGAGCTGAGTAGAAGCGGTAGTGGCTGCAATGTACTCGCCTCGCAGACTAGACAAAGCCACCACTGCTTTGACCGATCGCCACCGATCGGACATTTGCCGAGGAAGTACAGCGTCCGGCCGGTGCTCTTGCTCGTGTCGATGTCGCCGGCGTGGTCGCCGTCGGCCAGCATGCGATGAGGTGCGCCGCGGGGCACCTTGGGTAGTGCAAGCCGTGGTCGGAGGTGCCCGCGACGTAGCGGAGGATCCTTTCACGGCCTGCGGGTGCTCGTCGTCGGTCATTGCATGAACCGGCCGACGTGGCCGACGGCGAACGCCAAGTCCGGCCGCGTGTGGACAAGGTAGCGAAGGTCGCCACAATGCGCCGGCCGCAAGACACGAGGTTGCGCCACTGCGCGTGAAGGGCGTAGGCGGTTGCTCTGTTGACCTTGACGAGGCCGCGGCGATGATCCCGATCGCGGCACCGTGCTCAATCTCCACGCGCGATCCGTTCTCATCCACCGCCCCAAGGCGATGATGGAGTTCCTCAACGCGGGATGTAGTAGACATCGGTGGCGGCCGGTGCTCGCCGATCTTGGCGGCGAAGACGCAGAGCCGACGCCTTGATCTCCACAGCGAGGCGTCGCCGAACTTGACGGTACCTCGAACGCTGAGTCGAGCTCGGAGAAGAACTCCGCCGCCGGTCATGTGGTGGGTGGCGCGGTGTTGAGGCACCACCCGCCGGTCTTGTCGTTGCGGAATCGCCGCCGAGGAGGCGTGTGCTTTGACTCGTCAAGGTGGAGGAGAGTCGCCGCGCCGGTGCGCTGAGGTAGTTCGATGCTCGCATGAGCAATGAACGAGCCGGCCGCTCCTCCTCCTCCTTCGCGCGCGCGCGTGGGCTGGCCGCGTCGTGGTATCGACAATCCTTGGCCCAATGACTAGGCTTGCGCGATTGTGGCAAGTGTCGTCTCGTCGCGGCTTTGCTTGCCGTGTCCGCCGCCGGGCGCCCATGGTCATCACCTCGCACGTCCTCGCGCCTGCACGGGTGTCTTTGCGCGGCTTGCCGCGCTTGCCACGCTTTGCGGCCGCTGTCGTGGAAGAAGGCTCCCTTCTTCCTGTCACCTTGGCCGCACCCACCGCTCCCGAGTGAGGAGGAGCTTCCGCCAATGGTGACGGGTCCCGAGAGGCGCCGTGGCTCATCGCCACAACGACCTTGAGGCGACCCAACGCCTCCTCGATCGTCATCGTGGAGAGGTCCAGCGAGACTCGATCGAGCGAGCCATCCGCTTGTACTTCTCGGGGCGCAGCGGAAGAGCTTTTCCACGCTCTCTCTCGCCGTAGGTGTCGTCGCCGAATCGCACCATCTTCGCAGCAGTGTTGAGACGGAGAGCAAAGTCATCAACGTCCTCACCGCTTGAAGGCCGTGTTCTCCACTCCTTGCGTAGTGCACGTAATGTAGACTTGCGCGCGCGGTCGCCGCCGATGCGTCTTTGCGGCGATGGCGTCCCAAGCCTCTTTGGCGATCGCTTGTTGGTAGCGAGAATCGCATCTCGGGCGGATCGCGGCGATGAGAGCATCCAGCGCCGTCGATCCCGGTCGTGGTCGGCGTCGCCGCACGGATCGCATCCCACATATGCCGCACTGAGCTTTACCTCATCACCGCGACCCCACTCGGCGTAGTTGGTCTTGGTGAGGTAGGCCACTCGCCGCCGGGCCGACGCCCTCGACGACTGGTACTCGTGGTGACCACGATGCCGAACCGGAGAGATACGGCGCGTCGCTGTGAAGGCCGCGCTCTCCGTCGACCCGTCGCCGCCGCGCGTGCGTGCCTCCTCCAGAGCGCCTGGCTGGCGCGTCGCGCTATCTGGCCGCCGCCGCGCTCGTGGCGTGGCGCGCCGCCCATCGCGCTTCGCCCTCGCGCCTCCTCTCCAGCACTCAAGGTCGCGTCGCGCCGCCATCATCAGAGACGGCTGCTTGCTTTGCTGAACCTCGACCTCCGCTTTGCCGACGCGCGCTGCATCCGCCACCGCCGCGCTTCCACCTCCGCTCGCGCGCCGCCGCCAGCGCCCTTTACGCCGCGCGCAGCCACGTGTCGCCGCTTCGCTCGCGTTCCTCGCCACAGCGAGTTCGGCTTCCTGCCGCCGCCGCGTGCTCGAGGCGACCGAGTGCTGAGACCGTCCTGCGGACATGGCGCGCCACCGGGGGACTGCTGCGTGGAGAGAGCGCCTCGATGAGTTCTTTGCTCGTCTCGAGCAGTGGCGAGGAGGCGGGGCTGCTGCTGCTGCTGCTAGTTGGGGCTGCTGCGAGGCTGGAAGCGACGCTGGAGAAGGGATTGAGTAGGAGATGCTCAGGCTACAGGATAGTACTGCTCTGATACCACTTGTTAGTCGCTGGATTCTTGCTCTTGGTGATAGCAAGATTCTTACTCTCATCGAGAGGATGACACTTGGAGATGGGGCAATTTTCTAGGTTTATTTCTCACACAATGCCATGCCAACCTAAGGGGTTGGGGATATAAATTTATAGGCTGTTAACCAGCCAAGCATATGCTAAGATGCTAGTCTAAGATGCTGTCCTAGATACTAGTCAAGATGCTGTCCTAAGATGCTTGTCCTAAGATGCTGTCCTAGATGCTAGTCAAGATGCTGTCCTAAGATGCTGTTCTAAAGAGATGCTAACAGCCAGTCATGGATGATGTCCTTGAAGGGCAGCAAAAACACCATGTGCTGCAGCCACACAAGCACCAGCCAACACAGAGACTTATCCATCAACATAGATTGTAACTTTCTCTTGCTTTGCCATTGAGTCACTGCTTGCACTGATGTCAAACATTCAAAGTGTTTTCTCAATAAAGTTAGGCATTTGACACATGTGCCACCCTCTTGCAGGTAGAGCTAGTTATCCTACCCCGCTCAATCCTATCTGATAATCCACAGGAGCAGCAAAACCAACCACCTCCACCCCCACCTCCACCACCTCCAGAAAATCAAGATTCTACAGAAGACCAAGATGAGGAAGAGGATGACCAAGAGGTTGATTTATATTATTGTGCAATCAATACTTGCTGCCTTATTCATTTGTTTTCTCATACTCATTAATTATTTTCTTCGACAGGACGATGAGGAAGAAAATGAACAACAGGAGCAGCAGATACCTGAGGAGTTCATTTTTGATGCTGAAGGTGGTATAGTAGACGATAAACTCCTTTTCTTTGCTCAGCAAGCACAAAGACGACGAGGAAAAGCTGGGCGAGCTAAGAATGTCATATTTTCAGAAGATAGGGGCCGATACATAAAGCCTATGCTTCCAAAGGTTTCAATTTTTACCTAATCAAGTTCTATAACTTAAATCACTTGATTGTTCTGTAATTTCTGGTTCCAAATCCATGTTTTCTTTGCAATTCAACGCAAATAGTGCTTTAGTACATCTCCTTATTTACAGTTGTGTGTGCCTGATTCTCTGCATATTGACATTACTCTAGTATGCTTATCATTTACTGATAATCAATCAGCAATACGACGTTGTATACCATTCCTGCCTTTTTGCTTGGTACCCTTGTCACAAAATAGGCTCCTTATCTAAACTGTCAATTCTGTTGCAGGGTCCAGTAAGGAGGTTAGCTGTTGATGCCACGCTTAGAGCAGCTGCACCATACCAAAAACTGCGGAGAGAGAGAGAACATGACAAGACGAGAAAAGTTTTTGTTGAAAAGACTGACATGAGAGCCAAAAGAATGGCTCGAAAAGCAGGTGCTCTGGTATTGCTCTCTCTCTCTCTCACGCACACACACACAATGCCTGTGCAGATGCGCCATGCGTTTGGATGCTGTGTTTGTGTTATGTTACTTCCATACCATATCGTGCTCCAATACACAGTATCATATTATCTGTTTGCTTATGTCTGCTGGTTATGCAGCAAACATTGTTTTCCAGTGGTAGCCTATTCATGTGATTTAACAGACTTCATTGGAATAATTTCTTGACAGGTTATTTTTGTTGTGGACGCCAGTGGTAGCATGGCACTGAATCGCATGCAGAATGCGAAAGGTGCGGCATTGAAGTTGCTTGCAGAAAGCTACACAAGCAGAGACCAGGTACAACAAAAATACCAAACAGATGTTTAGGAATCATAACACAGCCGATATAGCTGTCCGTAAACAAGTAAAAGCCAATGGAGTCCCCTCCAATGTAGAAGTTATGGTTTTACCATTTATTATTTGTTGCAAACCTGCCTTCAGTTGTTCTCCCCTTGGAGATGCATCCTTTTTTTTTTGTTGTTTGTGAGGTTTTATGGATAGTTTGTATGCCATCAGTGCTGAGAGTTACGAACCTTGGATTTATATGTTGCCATTTGTCTCAGGTTTCAATTATTCCTTTTCGTGGAGATTATGCAGAGGTTTTGCTTCCGCCATCAAGATCTATAGCAATGGCCCGCAAACGTCTCGAGAAGCTACCATGTGGTGGTGGTTCTCCTTTAGCTCATGGCCTCAGTACAGTAAGAACTAAGCATCGCCTCAAATTCTGCCATAGGGTATGAAAATTTGGATTACATTGTGGTTTCTACTTCAAGGCTGTCAGAGTGGGGCTGAATGCTGAAAAGAGCGGTGATGTTGGACGTATCATGATCGTTGCAATCACTGATGGAAGAGCCAATGTATCACTGAAGAGATCCACTGATCCAGAAGCCACTTCGGATGCACCTAGACCTTCTTCGCAAGAATTGAAGGTACGACTCCTATACTAATGTATTGTCAACAATGTAATATGATATGAAAAATAACTGTTTTCCTTTCGAATTTTCCTATCAACTAGCTCCAAATTGCTTTCTTCAGACAAGTGTATTTACTACTCTGAATCTAATATGGTGTCATTCTCTTTTCCAAGGATGAGATACTTGAGGTGGCTGGCAAAATATACAAGGCAGGAATGTCACTTCTTGTCATTGATACCGAAAACAAGTTTGTATCTACTGGATTTGCCAAGGAAATTGCAAGGGTAGCACAAGGTATGCTTGTCATGAGATATATAGAATTCTTGGAATTTATGCTACTTCATCTCACGGCATCAGGGCGGATCCAGCGGTGGGGCGGGGGCTTGAGCCCCCTACCTTTACCGGACCCTTGGAGCCCCCCCTAAATTTTTAGCCATGGATATATAATGTAGAAGGGGTTGAGGTCGAGCTGAATGTACTTCAGCCCCTCCAAAAAATTTTCCTGGATCCGCCACTGCATGGCATAGTAATGTGTGCGCCGTTTTGAGGGAAAGTAACTAATCCCTCGAAGAGATATCCACCATCTACATCACTAAGAACCAAAACACTATAAGCTAATTTTCTGCATTGCTCTCCTGAACGCAAACAACGTATTCCTTTGTGCAGGAAAATACTATTACCTGCCAAATGCTTCAGATGCTGTGATTTCTGCTACCACCAAGACCGCACTCGCGGACTTGAAGAGTGCGTGATTATGGAGCATTGGAACCCATCTGCTGTAACTTCTGATATTAGTGTGTTCTTGCTTTGTGTACCTTTGGACATTTCGGTTCTTATGAGTTATGACCAAATTTTGTGTAGATTACTGCCCCGAGAGTAATTGTCTGTTTATATTTTTTTTCTACTTCTGCTTATACTTACAGAAGCTAAAAGCCAATATAAATATTCTGCTTTCTCAAGCTACATCTCCACTCATCTCGTACACGTCTTGCTCTAGGGATAAGATATAACATATCCTACTTCTTTCGCTCCGTGTCTCGTGTATGCATCTCTTTCTTTTTTTTTCTGTTGCTTGTTCTCTATGTCTAAAAGATATTTCTTTCACTTACTACTATTTATTTTTAGTTAAAAATTATCAGTAGTAACTAAAAGTCATCAGCTACAGTTAATATCATCTGACCATACACCGTGTCCGAACATAACCATTGTGTAAAGATCAAAATTCTTCTTTTCTCGAATGGTCTTGTAGGTTTGGTGCTGTATTACTCCATAGCATTAGCTTGAGTGCAGTATTATTACTAGCCAGCTACCCCGCTGTAGTCGCGTTATAGCTTTCCCAGAACACAAAAGTGGCACTATGCCCAAAACGGCAACGGACGTAGGGCTGCTGCGAAATAGGCAGCTAAGAGCAACTCCAGCAGAGCCCCTACTTGAGTCCTCAAAACTCAAATTTGAGGGCTTGAGCCAAAAAACGAGCTCTAGCAGAGCCCATACTAGAGCCCTCAAATCATCCTCCCACCCCTCATTCCTAGGGGCCCCCTACTCCGGCTCTCATTTTTCAGCTTTCCTCGTTTTTTGTGGAACATTTGTGCTTTCAATTTAAATTCGGAACAAATTTGAATTTAAATTTGAATATTCATATTTGAATTCATATTTGAATTCGGAACAAATTTGAATTTAAATTTGAATATTCGTATTTGAATTCGTATTTGAATATTCGTATTTGAATTCGGAACAAATTTGAATTTAAATTTGAATGTTATGTGATGAACTTTGTGCTTTCAATTTAAATTCGGAACAAATTTGAATTTAAATTTGAACATTCGTATTTGAATATTCGTATTTGAATTCGGAACAAATTTGAATTTAAATTTGGATGTTATGTGATGAACTTTGTGCTTTCAATTTAAATTCGGAACAAATTTAAATTTAAATTTGAATATTCGTATTTGAATTCATATTTGTGTTTTCAATTTAAATTCGGAATAAATTTGAATTTAAATTTGAATATTCGTATTTGAATTCGGAACAAATTTGAATGTTATGTGATGAACTTTGTGCTTTCAATTTAAATTCGGAACAAATTTGAATTTAAATTTGAATATTCGTATTTGAATTCATATATTTAAATATTGTCCTCATTGTGAAATCATAAATATTTTATTATGTATTGTGCTTTTGTTCCATACATATGCATATAGTGTGTGAGGAAATAGAGGAATTAAGTAGGGCCCTGTTTTGAGGGCTCCTCTTTGAGTCTGACCAGCAGGGCCCTCAAAAGTAGGGGGAGCCCTCAAATGAAAAGTAGGGGCCCTGTTTTGAGGGCTACTGCTGGAGTTGCTCTAAGGTCCTCCAACAGCGCTATCTTAATTATCTTTTATCTATATTAATTAAGTAAAATTCTGTGGGAAAAAAAGAAAAGGTGAGAAGAGATAATGTGTTGTCTCTTATGTAAAGGACAATTTGAATCCGTAAATCAACGTAAATAGTAAGAGAATACGAGGCAAGAAGTTATGATAAAAATAATACAAAATAATTAGAGAAATGATTTACTGTTGGAGATATTATCTCTAGTGCTTTCTTTAGGTGAGACGGAAGCCTCAGAGATAATTTTAAGAGACAAACTATTATACATGTTCTAATAACTTGTAGTTGTTATAGCTGCCACTATGGTACATTTTATTGTTTTTCCAACCTTTTTCATTTTGCGGTATATAGGTATGTTTAGAATAGGATTCTATGTATGTAAACTTGTAAAGAAGTATTTTTTATTATATTTTCTTGAAGGTACTTTTCGATTATAATAGGGATGGTACAGGAGATTTAATTAATATGCGCTGAAGTCCAACATAAGTATGCACGTAACATAAATAGAAAATTCCCAGGTACACACTACGAGGCACCAACTCCAAATGAACAGAGTCAAGCACACCGCTATCTCCCCTAACCACCTGAGTAGAAGGCAGATCATAATTCATAACCAAACGCACCACTACCTCCTAGGCGGATGACTCCAAAAGTCACAGAAATCAGAGCCGATGCCACTGGGCATCTCCACTTGAGGAAGAGCGCTCTAGTTCAGGACCTTGTTGCTGGAGCTGCACGTACTCTCTTTCCTTACGCTCGCCGTCCTCAGCTGCGTGGTAATCACCCAGCACGAAGTGAAGGATATCGTCTTCATTCTTGCTCGACTCGGGCTTCATTGGCACCCGCAATGGCAATGCTGCGGAGAGGGAGCGCCAATTGATCCTCTCTCCTGGATCCACTCCCAGTTCGTGCGATCCAGTGTCCAGGTCGACGCGGTGATCTCGTCAGGATCCCAGTGCGGTGTCATCGAAGTAGCCGTCAATGGAGACGAACCTAATGGAGTGGGTGGTGTCCCCGACGAAGTTGGAACTCCGCCGGCTTCCCCCTCTCGAGGACGTACGTCCATCCGGCACCCTGGCGGAAGATCAATGAAGCGAAACTCCGCGCGATCGCCGGTGGAGAGGGAGGAGAGCACGTCGCAGCAGATGATGCCGAGCATGAGGTCGACCCAGAAAGCCCAGCCTCCGACGGAGAAGACCGTGTCTATCAGGAAGCAGTGGGCGGCGCCCATCTCCTTTGGAAAGCGCGCCGCCTTGCTCTCCCACGGCGCGGAGTAGCGAGCCGCGGACGACGACGTTGGCCAGAGGAAGAGAGAACCCGACGGCGTCAACGGGCCTTCCTTAGGCGCAATCTCGGCCAGGATGAAGGGCACGCGGATGCCACGGCAGACGGCAGGTCCGCACGGGAAAGAGAGTTGGTTCTTGAACTCGTCGGCGTCAGGGATCATGGAGAGGGAGTTCTTGACGGCGTCGTAGACGAGGTAGTACTCGCGGCATTCGCCCAGAGTACACAGCCTGCAGACGACGGGGTTGGCGTGCACTACCTCGACGAAGCAGTTCATGCTGACGAAGAGTACTGGGCCGCATGCCCAGCCACATTAGGGTCGCACCCAAAGGAGAAGGTGGAGAGCTCCGGCGGGGCGGCGAGCTCGGCGTCGAGCTTGATCGCCTCCAGTATGTAGGTGCCTTGGTCGTTGAGGCCGATCGCCGTTTTGCTTGCGCTACCCAGCAGCGCATGTTTCTGCCTGTAGTACTCGTGGAGCTCCAGCTCGGTCCCAACGGCATGCGTGCTCTCGTCGTTGGGGAAGACAGCACGTCGCGCCTGAGCAAGACGAAGGAAGGCGCGGCCATGGCGGCGGGGGTCGGGGTTGGTTGGTGGCCGTGGAGCGGAGGAGTACGTGGGGACGCGATTGTCTACGGCGGCGGATGGATCCGATCCGATCGGAGAAAGAGACCACGCGCGACCCACCCGGTCTCTGGAACCGGAAGAAAAAGAGGAGCCGATCGGTGATTCGTTACGACGTGGGAGATGTGGAGTCGTTTCCGGTTTCAATATAAGTTGGAACCGCACATCATCTCATGAGCTTGTTTTTTTTTATTTCAGTTTATAGCTTATGGTTATAGTTTATAATTTTTTACTGTTTATGAGTGTAAACTATAGAGCAAAAGAAATTTATATGCGATTTTAGCTTATATAAATAAAGTTAATACAATGTGTATTATAATCAATTTATAGATTTTGTTTAAAAAGATATTTTATTTAAAATCTAATTACTATAGAAAAGCTAAAAAACAACTCTCAGAATACAAGGTAGGAGATCCATTGGCCTATCCGGTAATTAATTTACTTAATCAATGTATTGTGAAAATAAAAGGGAAGAGCAGCTAACATATAAATTTTCACGGAGATCGAGGCCCCTTGAGATTGTAGGAAATTTTCTCGGTTTGTACTAGAACTAAATCGTTTTACGTGAAATTTCTTTGTGATTTCTAGTTACGAAATGGTCCAGATGAGTTTGTTGTTTTGACACGAGGATTGTTTGGGACAAACTGATCACTTTGTGCATGTTTGTTACAAGACAGAAAGAGGGGAGCAGAGTGCAGAGATGCCATGTCACCGTCTAGTAAGTACTCTAGTGCCCTATGGATGACATATCACCTAGGAAATATCGCCTTTGTTCGAATGAGCATACATGAAAGTACAGAAAAATCGTATTTAGATATATCTACGCTGCAATTTACTCAAAGTCAAATTAGCCCATAAAATTGCATGCTGCACAAAAGACAAATTTTATGCTGACATTACTCTGCTGCGTTCTGTGATTTGCTGATAAATCAAGCACTGATACTTCCCTCATGTACCATTTCTCTTTTTGAGACTCCTTTGTGTACCAATCCTACCTTACTGCTTGCATATTGAATGACAATGAGTTTATGGGTCCGCATCCTGTTAGGTAGGCAGGAATTCTGATAGTTCGAAAGGGTTGTTATGTTTTTTTTTAAAAAAAAATTGCGTTCCAAACATTATTTTCTCTTGTTTTTAAACGTGACAGCTTGAACACGCTCTATTCAGAGTTGAATGGAGTTAAAAGTTCAGCATTGGCAGTTTGGCACGATAAGGCTGGATGGCAGTAACACATCTTTCCTCAGAAGTTGATTGTTCCCACGTCTTCGCCTCCTCCATCCAACCAACTTCCTGCAGAAGCAACTGGCAAACAAACTGGCCATTTCTCTATCTCTGTTATTTAAAAATACGAGCTGATGGTGGTCCATTCTCTCCTCTCTTCATCGTAGTCATCCGATCTAACCATGAGATATGATTTGAGCCATTCATCTTACGCCACTCCCTCCTCCTCTCTCTCTCTCTCTCTCTCATGATCTCGAACCACCCCTCCAAAAATTCATTCACTTAGCTTGTCCGTTCATATAGCCACGAGAGTTTGTCAAATTCTTCACCTATCTGGCCACGTGAGTTTGTCTATTCACCACTACTCCCCTTACACATCACACTCCTCCCGCCCATGCACCCTCACACAAAAACCGTTCGCCTCAGGGAAAACATGAAAACCAAAGTATTGACAAATGCTCGCTCTATCAGTTCAATAGTACCAACCCCTCCCACCATCCCGATCTTAGCATCTCCCAACTAACCAACTCCCACCCATGATCTCCTTCCCATGTTCTTTTTTCCCAATCCTCAATAAATTATATCAATGGTACACTTTTGGCATACAATAAATTATATATCTCAAAGCTAAAGGAGAAACGAGACGGTGAAGCAAGTGTCTTATATACACTTTTGCTCTTATGGCTTGATATCTTGATGTTTATTTAATCTGATAAATGTCATGATTTTGTTGCCAAAGTTAACAAATCAAATAATTTTGATTTCTTTTTAATGAAACAAGATAGGTCACTATCCAGAAAAAAATGTGCATTTTCTCCTTTAAATTTTGACAACTACCATTGCATACCTTAAGTCAATAATTTCTTTTGAGAAGTTATATCAATGGTACACTTTTTCTTCCAGTTCGGCTACAGTAAAACCCATCCCTTGTATGATTTTCTTTACTCTTGTATGTAGTTTTAACACAAATGCTTGATGTAAGGATAATTGAACTTAGATGTGGCTACCTGGGAGAAGATGCAAAGAACAAGGTTTGCATAGTAATTAGAGTGGCAGCGATGATGATACCAATATTTTCATGCTAGTTATTGTTATGGTATACCATATCTTATTTTATACATAACATAAATAGTATGTGGCGCAAAGTTTCGGTTTATAATCAGAAACGGTGTTTATGTGTATCTAAATTTTATAACATGAGGACTTGCTCATTGTAAAACTAGAGATAATTTTAAGTTTGAGTTAGTTAATTAGATAGTATGACTAAATTATGGCTGTGATCGTTTTGGTTTCAGCTTTTAGCTTTCAGCTTATTTTTCACTATTCATAAATTTCATCTTTTTCTGAACTTTTGGCTTTTTGTTGATCTTTTTTGCTGGTTCTTTTTTCCCGTATTTGTTTGTATTATACGTAATGGGCTAAAATATTTTTTATATTTTAAAATTCTTTAAAATTTAATTATGCTAAATAAGTCTCTATCAGCTACCGTGTTTTTCAACTAGCTACAATACTTTTCAACCATAAGTCATAAAAAAGCCCAAATGATCACCACCAAGCTTTAGATGACATGATCTGAAAATTCGAGCGAATTGTATGTTTTAGACGTGGTTGGTGCGACCATACGGAAATTTTGAAAGTACAAAGCGTTTCCGTCGCAACTCACGTTACTTCTCCGAAAGAAAAAAAGAAAGAGAGAAGCAGCCAAGTGATCCGCCCATCATCCTTGGGCCATTTAAAATTCCTCTCCCAACCTCACCTCGCGTAGCTAGCTGGACGCTCTCACGCTCTTTGTGCTTAGCCTATTGGTTTTGTGGTTTTTGCGTCCACGCTTGCTCCACTCCTCGTCCTCGCCCAGTCTCCCCTTCACTTACATGCGAAGGATTTTCTTATATCCTACAGAATCTGGTTGAATCAGTCAAGAATATTGTACGCTTGCGCAAGTAGTTTTTTCCCCTTCTTTTCCCCACGCTTCCTTGTTCTTGATGCGTGTTGATTCGAGGCTGAGATCGAAACCGTACGGTTCTGTGCTTATTTAGATTCATTTTTACCTTGCGATTCCTTGATCCGGTAGCCTGTGCTGTTCGAAATCCGATCCTTTTACTTCGGGTTTGCCTAGCTGCAAGGCTCCGTTGATCGGTTGATTGGTTTGTCTGCTTCCTCTAGTTTGTGCAAAGGTCGGTTTTACCTTTGGTGCCAGGTGGGCAATGCGAATCGGGGATTCTGGCCATTTGGTTTCTTGAAAATTTTCTGATCTGGAATCGAATAAAGGTTCCGTCTTTGCAGTTGCTTCTGCTCGTAATCCAATCTTTTTAGTTTTTTTTTGGGCTCTGAAGAGCTCAATTCGAGATTAAAAACTTACTGCAATCGTCGATGGACGAATCCGGGGAAGCAAGTGTTGGGAATTTCAAGATCGGGCCGTCGACGCTTCTCGGCCGCGGGGTCGCCCTCCGCGTGCTTCTATTCAGCTCGCTGTGGCGTCTGCGGGCGCGTGCCTACACTGCTATCTCGCGCGTGCGCAGCGCTACGCTGCCTATGGTGGCATCCTGGCTCCACCTCAGGAACACCCATGGCATCCTCCTCATGATTGTCCTCTTTGCGTTGTTCCTGAGGAAGCTCTCTGGTGCAAGGTCACGGGCGGCATTGGCACGCCGGCGTAGGCTATGTAAGAGCGTGATGCGGTATGCGGCGACGTATGAGGAGTGGGTGCGTGCTGCCAAGGTGCTTGACAAAATGTCTGATCAGATCAATGAGGCAGATTTCTATGACGAAGAGCTTATCAGGAATAGGCTTGAGGAGCTCCGAAGGCGGAGGGAGGAGGGGTCGCTCCGGGATGTTGTGTTCTGTATGCGTGGCGACCTCGTGAGGAACTTGGGCAACATGTGCAATCCTGAGCTTCATAAGGGCAGGCTTGAGGTATTTGACAAAGTAGCACTTGCCAATCTTTCTGGTACTTGTTTGTGCTATTTATTTTGTATTTGAAGAAATGTTGACATCAGGATTGTGGTAAATGGTTAAATTTAGGAATTTTGTGAATTAGTGATCTCAACCTTTTGATTCTGTAAATGTACATATGTTCAGTCATTGCAGTAATGATCATCTTAAAGATCTTTGCCCGTCTTATTTAATCAGACGCTAGAATTGATATAGCTCATTTATTCTTGTAGTACCTATGCCAAAGGTGCTTTTTATTGTTCGGTAATTGTTTCCATGTTACAAACCTATAATAAGATATATTGCTTTCAACTGGAAATTACGCATTATCAAACATTTTTGAAATGTTGGATTAACTATTCTCTCTTCCATTCTGGTTACAGTGTTGCTTTATTGTAATGCAGGTACCTAAGCTTATAAAAGGTTACATTGATGAGGTTTCTACTCAATTGAAAATGGTGTGTGAATCTGATACTGATGAGTTGCTTTTGGAAGAGAAGCTTGCCTTTGTTCAGGAAACCAGGCATGCCTTCGGGAGGACAGCGCTACTCTTAAGTGGGGGCGCTTCACTGGGCTCTTTCCATGTTGGTGTAGTGAAAACATTGGTTGAGCATAAGCTTCTGCCTCGGATAATAGCGGGATCTAGTGTTGGTTCCATTATATGTTCAATTGTCGCTACCCGAACGTGGCCTGAGATTGAGAGCTTCTTTGTAGACTCATTACAGACCTTGCAGTTCTTTGATAGGATAGGTGGAATTTTTGCAGTGACGAAACGGGTTGTGACTTATGGTGCACTTCATGACATTAGCCAGATGCAAAGGCTTTTGAGGGATCTCACAAGTAACCTAACATTTCAAGAGGCTTACGACATGACTGGCCGTGTTCTTGGGATCACTGTTTGCTCTCCTAGAAAAAATGAGCCACCACGGTGCCTCAACTACCTGACGTCACCACATGTTGTTATTTGGAGTGCTGTAACTGCCTCATGTGCATTCCCTGGCCTCTTTGAAGCTCAAGAATTGATGGCAAAGGATAGATTTGGCGACATAGTTCCCTTCCACGCACCCTTTTCCACAGATCCAGAACAAGGTCCTGGAGCATCAAAGCGCCGGTGGAGGGATGGGAGTTTGGAGATGGATCTGCCAATGATGCAACTGAAGGAGCTGTTCAACGTAAATCATTTCATTGTGAGCCAAACTAATCCTCACATCTCTCCACTCCTCCGAATGAAGGAGCTCGTAGGAGCCTATGGAGGCCGCTTTGCTGGAAAGGTTTGTCCGTGACTGTAGGGAACCTTTAATTATGTTAGCTTCATAATTTATGATGTGGTGTATCTTAGCATGCAGTCCTGTAGCACGTTTTGCAGGTAGTTAATTGTTTCCCTGTTCTTGAATAATAGTTCATCATTTCCCCACGTGTTGCTACACAATGCATGATTATCTCCTGGAAATATGCAGTATCTGGTAGGATTGAGTGGTTTAGTGGTAGGACTGGTGATATGAATTTTCGGAGGACATCCAAACAATGTTCTATTGCAAATACATCTACGCCTACCGCCTAGGTTATCTAAGAACTTTATTATTGCTGAATCCATGTCTTACTAGTGTTACACTAGGCGTAGCAATATCTTTCAAATTTCAATTCCTATCTGCTGTATTTCCGGGTCTAATTTTGATATAATTTGTGTAGCTCGCTCGTCTTGCTGAGATGGAGGTTAAGTATCGATGTAACCAAATTCTAGAAATTGGCCTCCCACTGGGAGGACTTGCAAAGTTGTTTGCTCAGGACTGGGAGGGTGATGTCACCATGGTTATGCCAGCAACAGTAGCTCAGGTACTTTTGTTGATAAATTCTGCATAGGTTATATAGGTGAATGCAAGTTATTTGGGTTCAAAATTTTCACCTTATTACATCTTTCCAATTTTCAGTACTTGAAGATTATACAAAATCCGACATATGCAGAGCTCCAAATGGCTGCCAATCAGGGTCGCAGGTGCACATGGGAGAAGCTCTCTGCCATCAGAGCAAACTGTGCAATTGAACTTGCATTGGATGAATCCATTGCGGTTTTAAACCACAAACGAAGGCTAAGAAGAAGCATTGAAAGGGCAGCAGCTGCTTCCCAGAGCTATACTGACAATGTTCGACTCAAAACACCAAAGAGGGTACCGTCATGGAGCTGCATCAGTAGAGAGAATTCGTCAGGATCTCTCTCAGAAGATCATTTTGCAATTGCTACTTCATCCACTCACCAAGGTAGTATTCGAGTTGCTGGCGCACCACACATGCCTCACCATGTTCGTCGCAATTCACATGATGGAAGTGAGAGCGAATCAGAAACCATTGACTTAAATTCTTGGACCAGGAGTGGTGGGCCTCTGATGAGGACTTCATCAGCTGACAAGTTCATCAATTTTATTCAGAATCTCGAGATTGAGTCTGAATTTGATAGGTTTTGTACTATAGAGGATGAGAATGCAGGGATTTTATCAGGATCTACCTTTCCTAAAGATCCATACCCAAACAATAGTTCAAGAGTTACTACACCAGATAGATGCACAGAAGTTTCTGAAACTGAGTCATGCAACACTGTGGCTAGTCAAGCTTCTAGCTCCGCATGCATTGCTGTTTCTGAAGGCGATTTGCTGTAACCTGAAAGGACTACTAACAGAATTCTACTTAATGTTGTCAAAAGAGAGGCTCTGCTTGTTCAGCATAGCAGTGAAGCTGAAGTGGCTGAAAGCTCCTTAACTGAATCATTTGTGGACACAATGCATTTAGAAACTTGTGATGCCATCTCAGACTCTTGACTGTGCTGAAGATAACAAAGATGCAGCTGACTCAAATGATCCCTCAGTTGCTCATACTGAATTTGTAACTTCACATCAATCTTCAGTTGATGATTAGATGCTAGATTTTGATAGAAGACTTAATAGTTTACTACAGCAATGCTATACAGGAAAACTCTAGTGTCTCCATTTAGGTAGCACTTACCGGTAGCATATCTGTGAAATTGATAAATTGATTGTTCGCTGTATCATGTGTATCATATACTGATGATATGCTTCTGTTTGTATTTATATCTATAGTGAAATTATTTTTTGTTGTATCATAGATGCTAGATTTTGATAGAATACTTAATAGTCACCACAGCAATGCTATACAGGAAACTCTAGTGTCTTCATTTAGGTAGCACTGGTACCGGTAGCATATCTGTGAAATCGATTGTTCGTTGTATCGTGTGTATCATATACTGATGATATGCCTCTGTTGGTGTTTATATCTATAGTGAAATTATTGTTTGCTGTATCATAAACTAAATGAAATTGATTATCTGCCCTTTTTCTCATATGACATGTATGCTGATATACCGATATGATATGACCAATTGGTATTTATATCTATAGTGAAATTATTGTTTGCTGTATCATAGACTATATGAAATCGATTATCTGCCGTTTTTCTCACATGTATGCTGATATACTGATACGACATGACCAATTGGTATTTGTATCTACAGTGAAATTATTGTTTGTTGTATCATAGACTATGAAATCGATTAGCTGCCGTTTTTCACATTACATGTATGCTGATATACCGGCATGGCATGACCAACTGCTCGACGACCAGTTATAATATATCGCCGGCTATGATTTATTTCTTAGATTAGGGAAAGATCATCCGGTATATTTCGTTCGTGCATGGACCAGGTAAGGTTCTGCCTGATCAAAATTATGTTGAATGAACACGTACTAACTGTTTGGGCATTTCTGGAAATTCGGTTGTGTTCAGATATTCAGTGATCAACTGATCATATATACACCAGTCGCCATTGTTTTAATTCAAATGTCGAAGTCACTGTTTTACTACTTTGCAGACATACTAACACAGAAGTCTTATTGATACTTGAATGCCATACAAGTTCAAACCACATTCCAGTAACAGTACTGATAAGAATCAAAGTTGTCCTTAAGCGCCGGCATACAATTACCCAGTGTTACAGATACAAGATTACCCGCCTTATTGACATACTTAATACATGCAATTGATCAACGTCCATGGATCAGAATGGTATACTAGACCTGAAATATCAAGTGACAAATGCACCTAAGAACCTCTCCTACTCCTCAAATGCTCTCAGATTGGGATTCATAGATGTAAAGCCGCCATCCACCAGGAGGTTGAGCGCGCTGATGTACTTTGCTTCATCGCTTGCCAAGTAAAGCACTGCTTCAGCAACATCCTTCGGTAGCAGATCGACACCTTTCAAGTTTGCTTCACCACCAATGAAGGCCAGAAAATCTTTCAATGCATCATCCTTGCGCTCGCCTTGGGGCAAATGCGGCATGGACAGACCAGTGGGCACTGCATAGGGAGATACGCAGTTCACGCGTATCCCGTGCCTCCCCAGCTCCCCGGCTACACTCTTGGTGAGACCCACCACGGCATGCTTCGATGCTGTGTATGCATGAGGTCCCATCCCTCCAATGACACTAGCAACACTTGCTAACGAGATGATGGAGCCTTTCTTATTGGGGATCATGATGCGGGCTGCGTGTTTCATCCCAAGGAATACACCATGCACATTGATGTCAAACACCTTTCTGACTTCAGCGAAGTCAATGTTTCGGATATCTGTGATCTTATTGCCTGTAATGCCCGCGTTGTTGACCATGATGTCGAGAGTGCCGAACTTTTCAGCCGTTGCATCAACTGCCCGGCTTACATCTTCCTCAACAGTGACATCGCAGTGGACAAATAAAACGTCTGGATCACCTCCAACGGAGTCGCGGACCCGCTGACCAGCTTCATCTTGGACATCTGCAATACAAACCTTCGCACCATGCTGTCTGAAGAGGCGGATAATGGCTTCACCAATACCAGCAGCGCCGCCAGTAACCAGGGCAACCTTTCCTTCCAACCTTTGATTCAGAAAAGAAGCAATCAAATTTAAAGCACATGTAACATACTAATACTGGATTTAGTAGCAAAATTATTTATCGTCTTCAGAATCTTAAATCCTGGTAGATTAACAACAGCCCCCGACCTGACTATACAGTATTATCTAGTTGAGACAAGAAATCAACTAAGGAATAAACAAGAAATCAACTAAGGAATAGTAATATAGTATGTTCGCTGATGATTCACCAAGCGAACATCATGCTAAAAGTTTTTACTTGCGAAACCCCCTTTGCTCATACGAGCACCCAACTATGTGTAAACTCGTTATTTCTAACAAACTTTAAGCTTAATCTTTCCGCTCTCTGCTCTCAAAAACTACATAAAAAAATAGGTTTTTTTCTTTGAGGAACATCAATATTTGTTTTCTTCTTCTTTCAACAAATCATCAAGGTTTTCCTTTTTTAAAACACAGCATGATGTTTCAATCCAAGAACCCCTGACTTTTTCCCAAACATTGCAATAACGCATATATATGGTCCTGTTCTTTTTCGGTTTTTGGCTTCTGCTTTTGATTTTTCTACGGTAATTAATTTTTAACCGAAGTGTCTTTGTGTCTTTTAAGATGGAGTCTACTAGTTAATTGCAGTACATATTGTACGGACTTTATTTATATCGGCAAAACCGCTCGTGAGTTTTTGTTACTCTGTAATCTCCCGCACGAACAGCCCAAAAGCCATAACCCTCAGGAAAAAAACAAACAAACAGGCCCATATACTATTTCTCAGTCGAAGAACAAAGCCTGGAGCAGAGAGGCACAAGAACCAAACTCAACTGCTCTACGCAGCATTTAGGCACAAGAACCAAACTCAACTGCTCTACGCAGCATTTATCAGAGCAAGAAGTGCCGTATCTTGACCAAATGCACACGCACGAAATAATTCCAAGGAAGAAATCAAAGATACTACTAGATCCTTGAATTCGTTAAGAGCTACAGCAGAAAGGTGGCAACTTTACCGCCCGTTCCTAAGGCCTCAAGATCGAGCCTCTACTGCATCAAATCATCAAGAACAGGCGAGATGATAGTACCCAAACGAGGAGCCGATTGCAACAGCAGCACCACTCAGATCGTACGGAGAGGGGGGGCCGAATCGAGCAGACACGTACCGCTGCTTGGAGATGGAGGAGGAGGAGCCCGCGGTGGCCGACATCGTCCGTCTCTAGATTGTAGCTCCGGCTTCGTCGCCGACTTCGGTGGTGCGGTGCTTCTGCTTCGTGCGGTGGGAGCGAGCAAGGCCCCGCCAGGGTCGGACCTAACATTGGACATGGGGGTTGAACCCCCAAAAATATGGAAAAATAAACTGCTACTGGTAATCCACAACGCAGCAAGCAAATCCACCACAAACTCCATGGAATGGACTATCCATCCCAGAAAGGAAGATTTGGATGAGATTGCTCACGGAAAAGAAAAGATCCTCAGGAGCAAGCTAGGGCTTCCTTACCAGCGAAAGAAGAGAAAAATCCGGCAGAGCGGAGGACGACGACGACGCCTAGGAGAGAATAATTCCTTCGCTTCGAGGGTTAAATGACGTTGGCGTGAGAATTTGAGACAAACGGCGAAGCAATAGCCGCCGCCGCCGTCGCGACGAGATATGGAAAAGAGTTCAAGGAAGAGGATGGGCTGGAATAGGGATGGCAATCGGGCGCGGCGGGGACAAGGGGCGGCGGAACAAGGGGCGGCGAGGAGCGGAGATTTGGTGTGTCGGCGAGGAGAGGCGGCGGAACGAGGGGCGGCGAGGAGCGGCGAGGGGCGGCGTAACGAGGGGCGGAATGAGGGGCGGCGGCTGGGACTGGGATCTGGTGTGTCGGCGAGGAGGAGAGGCGGCGGCTGGGACTGGGATCTGGAGGTTTCGGTGGATTGGACTTTGGGACTCTGTCGACCGATATTTGGAGGCCGCGCCGGTGGATTGTAGGGTTTGCTGGTTTTAAGAGGGCCCACTTGTCAGTTTATTTTGCGGGTAAACGGATATAATAGGTATGGATAGAGCTAACTCATACCCATACCCGTTTATCCGATGGGCAAAGATTTCCTCCATTTTCCTACTTGTGGGTAAAAAATCCATCCCATACCCGACTTCATTAGGGTATTTACCCACGGGTACACGGGTAAACGGGCATAATTGCCATCCCTAGGCTGGAACTAGAGATGAGAGAGGTTTGGGATTGGGCTGTGAGGATTGCGGATTTGGGGAGGAGGGACAGGGGCAGACCCACAGGATATGTCGGGTGGGCCACGGCATACCCTGGGCTCAGCCGAATGGTTCGCCCAACTGAGGGGAGATGTCCGTCGAGTGGAGGGCGGCGACGGTCGATTTGAAGGAGCGGAGAGCGGCTCGGCGCGTCGCTGCGTCCGGCGTCCGCCACTGCCAACGCGGCGCCGTGGAGTCGCAGTCATGCAGTCCTTCCGGCCGTGCTCCGGCATCACGGGCCCTTACGCCATCTTCCTCCGCGGCAATTCGACTCTAGGCTCGCCATGAACCCCGCTCATCTGAGGCGAGTCATCGCTACTCGCTTTCTTTTCTAACCTTAATCTTTGGCAGTGTTTATTTGCTTGCGTGTGGACTTGTAGGGCATAGGACCACTATGGCATTGTATTGGGGGTTGACAACATAGACACAATGTGAAGGAAAAATCGGTGTTAAGGGTCTAGTACTCCTACTCCGGTGAACCCCCGTTTAGGGTCTCCAAAGCCTACTACTATATCTACTATTCGGTCTCGTAACCATAACAGAAAGTGTTGTGGCTTCATTCTCCAAGACTCCAACATGAACACAATTGATGTCATGAGTGATCTAGCATTTAGGTCATCCTAAACACACAGAAATCCTATATGGATAAAGAGTAAAACCTCATTAAGTGAATAGCCCTCCAAAGAAATGAGTCCACAAAATCCCTTTCCTTTCCATCAATCCACAAACTCCATGCCTGAACAAAGAGAATAAAGTTCCTATTTAGTTGAAATTAATGTTTTGAATGGTTGAAATTTTAGGTGTTCACTAGTACTTACACAAGCTATAAGGTTAGGATAATCGATTATAAGATGAGATGAGCTAATCTTTAAACCGCTTATAATCTCCAAGACTAAAATACGAAAGTTGTAGATGTGAGACTTGACAGAAAAGATGCCTTCCATCGCATATTCAGGAGACATGTAGTAGGCCAAAAAAGTCAGACAAGTAGTATTGTAAGTCTCTTTTATGTATATGTAAGACTATTAGTATGGTGTTTGAACTATTTATATTGTAATTTGTGTAAGTTTCCAACTTAATCCTTGAATTTAAGACTTATCATATTATTTAGTGCCTGTATACCGAATTACGGTACAAATTTTATAATTATTTACCGAATTGGCAAATGGTTTTACCGAATTGCATATGAAAATTTTGGTGCGGCATACCCTTTGGTAAAATCTTGGGTCCGTCACTTAGGAGGAAGGAGGATAGAAATCTTGATGATGGTCTGTCTCTTGTGCGGAACATTGGGATCTATTCTAGAGAGACTCGTTGAAGGTCCACATGTCATGCATGTTACTTAACGCTGGCCATTGTATTGCTCGGCTACCGGGTTCGTCAGTTTTGCCTTACTGTATGCACACGTGGACCGTGAGGACCAGTTGCTGATTGTTGGTGTAAGGGAGCAACGAGCAGGCTGGGGAAAATCGATGTCAATCAAGAGAAGAAAAGGAGGAGTAGCAACGGGACAAGAGCAGGGGAAAAAGGCAGAAAGAAATCATGGTTTTCTCGCTCCTCGCTTGGGTAACGATTTGATTTTCTCTATGTTTACTAATTTAATTAGATATTAGAGTTGGGATTAGAGAGAGTGAAAAGTATTCATTAGGGAAAAGACTAGTATATCGGCTAATCTGGTATATTATTCTCCTATAATGTTGGGTACTATATGAGAGTAATTTAAAAATATTATCTACTAGATAATTGTAGAGAAGTTCGATAGTTTTTTGTATAATATTTATTTATGTTGATCAGATAAATAGATTTTAAGCTATGAATTTGGTAATCTGGCTATCTGGTAAATTTATCATCTTCTAGTACCATATATTAATCTGTAGATTAAAATTACTAGATGGAATATTGGATGGTTTATCTACATAAAAGATGTAGATAATTAAGGGTTCTAGAGATCCCATGAACATGATCTTAAATCCAGATAGTTTCCTAAAAATATCTAGATATTTTAGATGCTTTATTCGAAAGAATTTGATGGTGCCAATTGTCATAAATCTAGTGGTCACAAGAATCTATATAATCCTTTCAATACAAAATATACATCATTTGGGAGAGTTGGTTTGGTTTATAAATATTTATTTTTTATTTTTTGGAAGCAATATGTTCAAAGTGTCCATGTTAATTGTTATTCTTAGAGAGAGGTAAATCATAAATAGAGATAACATATGTCAAAAACAAAAATATGTACTACTTCATTTCCTATGTGTGTGAAAATCACCATTTAATATGCTAACATAGAAAAATAAGAAAAGAGAAGTGGATTAAAGTTAATATCTATTTAAAAACAAAGTGCACACTTGTGTTGTCAAGTAAAGTTGTAATAGTTTTGTGTTGTCACCCAATAAAGTGTTAGTATTAATTTATTATTTCAAAATTTTTAGTGGTATTGACTTTCAATAGACTTAGCAATGTGACTTTTATCTTCAATTTTTATAAACCAATATAAATATATATTAAAAAATGTTACACAATGTAATTAGCGAACACCCATTTATAAAATCCTAAATCCTATTGGGCCCCGCACCAAACCAATTATCAATTATGCTTCGGGAGGGGAGCTGGTGAGTGGTGGGGAGGGACTGGGGAAGGGAAGTCAGCGACGGTGAGGTATTTTAGGGTGGGTTTTTTGTTTAAATATTTAAATGCTGACGGTTTATGAAAGTGCGTAGAGTAAAATAGTCGTATGTAATTTTAGTTGGTATAGTTGAACTCGGTATATTTTTTATTATAATTTTTCTATTAACCCTATCTTAAAAAATGCATCATTTAAAAGTTAGTTACTATAGACAATACAATTATAAATCAATTTTAAGTCCAAAAGAATCCAACATAATCTTTATTGTCTACTCTTATAGTCTTGTTGATATTGTCAACTCGTCATGTTGTGTTGTATTGCATAGACAATTAGACGGTAAAATATAGACGAAATAATTCCAAGGAAGAAATCAAAGATACTACTAGATCCTTCAATTCGTTAAGAGCTACAGCAGAAAGGTGGCAAACTTTACCGCCCGTTCCTAAGGCCTCAAGATCGAACCTCTACGGCATCAAATCATCAAGAACAGGCGAGATGATAGTACCCAAACGGGGAGCCGATTGCAACAGCAGCACCAATCAGATCGTACGAAGAACCCGGGGCGAATCGAGCAGACACGTACCGCTGCTTGGAGATGGAGGAGGAGCCGGCGGTGGCCGACATCGTCTGTCTCTAGATTGGAGCTCCGGCTTCGTCGCCGACTTCGGTGGTGCGGTGCTTCTGGGAGTGGGGAGGGGTTGGTGAGTGCCGGTTGGGGAAGGGAAGTTCTTAAATATTTAAATGCTGACAGCCTATGAAAGTAACTAGAGGTAATAGTCGTATGGAATTTTAGTAGATATAGTTAAATTTGGTATACTTATTATTATTATTCTATTATTATTATTATTATTATTCTATTAAAAGGTAGTTGATATATATACCGTTTAAAAAAAACTAACTTTAAGTCCAAAAGAAGTCAGTATAATCTTTATTGTCTACTCTCATAGTCTTGTTGATATTGTCAACTCATCATATTGTATTGCATAGACAATTAGACAGTAAAATATAGACTATCAAATTGTATTTTGTGTAATGGTGAATTTTCAAATTTATTTGTAGATTTACAATAATGGAGAAACAAACTTTGTGTAAATATTTCATAAGCAATTCAAGTAGTACCCCAATGAGAGCATAATTCAACCAAAGAGGTTTCGACTAGAATTTAATCCTAGTAAGACTATTGCTAATCCGGCGCATCGCATACCAATGATGGTTATGTCAATAAAATTAGAAATCAAATTAGAAGATTATACTCAAATGATGGTACAAACAAAAAAAAAGACAGAACTTCCCCAATGGTATATCGCCTTATCAAGTTGACATTAGTCCTTTCGGTGACAACGATATTTGTTAGGAGAATATTTTTGGCAATGAATATTATCAACATAGATTTATGCAATAAGGTAGTTGACGATTGGCTCAATGATTTGATGATATGCTACGCTGAGTAAAAGATATTTAGAAACAATCCCCTCGCTAGCCATCCTTTCTCTCTAGATGGTTAAGTCTAATAATGAGAGACCAAACTTTGATACCACTTGTAGGTTGCTCACCCTATTGAACTCGTCTGCATTTAAACCTCTAAATAATATATTCATGGCTTGGGCATCTAAATGAGAGTTACGTCCATCTTGTTCCGTAGGATGGAATAGATCAAGTGGCATGACATAGCCCTCATTTACGATTTTCCAAATATTCGGACTCATAGCCTTAAGATATATTGACATTCTAATTTTTCAATAAGAATAATTTGAGCCATCAAAGAAAAGTGCATTTCCTATAGCAATCCCCTCGCTAGCCATCCTTTCTCTCTAGATGGTTAAGTCTAATAATGAGATACCAAACTCTGATACCACTTGTATGATCAAGGATAATCGACTAGAGGGGTGAATACGAGGTTTCAAAATTTTCTTGCCTTCTAATTAATTTCTTACAACTTTAACATGACAAAGGTTTAAAGCACTTGAAACCTACACAATTCTAGTAATATTGTGGCTCTACAAAATACTAGCACAAATAAATGATCACAATGTGCTAAATATACAAGAGCTAAAAGGAGACAAGAGATGACCAAGTACACACGATGTTTTACCGTGGTGATCGAAAACTTGCTAGTTTCACTTACTTCACGTTGAGATTAGCCTAAACGGATTGGACCGACCCCACAAATTAAGCCTTCCACCGCAAATTACTAGTGGTAGCTCTTCCCCGCTCTGTGTAGGTGTGCTCCAACTTTCACACACACCGGGTCTTCTCACAAGCTTCTTGAGAAGATCACCGGGCAATCTCCACCAAGTCATCCAGGTGCCGGCAAACACTAAGAGTAATAGATCTCAAGCTTCACTTGAATACAATCGAGTGTCAAAGGATCAATCTATTGGATGCAAAGCATTTTTTGGCTCAACCACCTCAAATGAATGCACAAGGAGTAAATGAGGTATGCAGTGAATACTCAAAGTTGTTCAATAGAGTCTCTTCTCTCTGTCCTTGAGCAGGAGTACAAGTATTTATACCCTCACCAACCAAAACTAACCGTTAGAATGAAATTTCAGAAAAAAAAATTCAGGGCGAGCGGAAGTACCACAGACCAAAGGCCAGTACTTCCGCACATGTTCTAACGCGACAGTAACGGCTATGTCAGAGCTTCTGAACTAGCCGTTGAAAGTCGGCGTGGAACTACCGTTGTTATAAATCCAGTAGTTCCATTGGCTAGTAGTTCCGGAAAGTCAACACGGTACTTCCGCTTAGACCGAGACCAGGAGTTGGCACTCTCTGGAAAAAAAGGTTCCGCCCGACCTTCCGGAGCTTCCGTGCTCCGGAAGTACTGCTTAAGGCTGCGAAACTACCACTCGAACGGTAGTTCCGACGTTGAAACTCTAGTACTTCTGGTTTCTGTAAACTCGAAATCGTCTCATGGGTGCTCTATAGAAAAAGGCTTCACTCAGATAACCGGAGCTTTTGGCAAGTGGAAGTACCATGATTTATACGCCGGTACTTCCGGTTGCCCGGACAGAGCACCGAGCACATCCGGGGGTGCTCTCTGGAAAAAGGTTTCGCTCGTTTTTTCGGAGCTTCCAGGTGCCGAAAGTACAGTTCAAGACTACGGAACTTCCGCTCTACGGTAATTCCGCCGTTAAAACTCCGGCACTTCCGTCTTTCCAGACAAAGCACAGATTTGATTTTCCAATTAATTTTTCAAACAATGCATGATCCTAAATTGATCCAAATGGCACAAGAATTATGCTATCAAGCTACTTGCCACGATCCCTCTTTATGATACGATATTTAGCCTATAATCCGATCTTCCATCCTTTCTCCTAAGACCGGTAAAAAATAAAAAGAGGGTCCTAGTCTAAGTATACCTTTGCCTTGAGCCACTTTGATCCTCACATTGATTTTTAGCATGCGTTTTGTCATCATTTTAGGGATTTAGCCTTTTAAACACTTGACACACATGTTAGTCTCATATTCACATAAGTTCCTTAATTACCAAACCACTTTTAGGGGCCTAGATGCTTTTAGCCAAAGGGGGTATACATACACACACTGCAAAAACTAGCCGTTGGAAGCAAAACACCTGAGAAAACAGGAATTTCGAAAGTAACAAGAGCAAAACTCTGGCATCTCTACTCCCCTCAGCAACGGTCAGAAAACTAGCCGTTATCAGCAAATCCGGTAGTTCCAACAGCTAAAGTCCGGTACTACCTATCATCAAAAGTACCGTGCCACACAAGCGGAACTACCGATTTCTTCAGGGACAAGAATACTCCATGAAGGTGTCTCTCTGAAAAAATGTACCGCTACATAAGCCAATCGTTTCACAAATCAAAAGTACCACTCACACAGAGCCGGTAGTATCGCTCACTGGTCGAACGCTCACATAGAGCCGGAACTTCTGATCATTGACTACCCTGGTCCTTGACCACGTCAGATGATTCGACCACACAGATCTCTGACCATGTTGTTCGGTTCGACCACACAAGTCTTTGATCAGGCTGGTCTCTAATCACGCTATCCGGATCGACCACACAAGTCTCTGACTACGTTGATGTCTAACCACGTTGTCCACCACACAGGTCTCTCACCATGCTGGTCTCTGACCACGTTGGTTTCTACCATAAAGGTTTTGACCATGTCGATTTTCAACCACGTTGGTCTTCGATAACACAAATCTCAACCACATCGGTCCCGATTGTCTTGATTCGACCACGCTGGTCTTCGATCACATGGATCTTGACCACGTTAGGTTGACCACGCTGATTTTGATCACACGGATCTCGACCGCATCGGATCCGACCATCTTGGTTCGACCAACTGGTCTTTGATGACATAGATCTTGAACACATCGGTTTCGACCATCTTGGTTCAACCACAGTAGTCTTCGATCACACAGATCTCGACCACATCAGTTTGACCATGTTGTTTTTTGATCACACAAATCAGGACCATGTCAGTTCCGACCGTCTTGGTTTGACCACGTTGGTATTCGATCACATAGATCTCGACCACGTTAGTTCGACCACGCTGATCTTCGATCACACAGATCTCGACCACATCTGTTCCGACCATCTTGGTTTGACCACGTTGCTCTTCGATCACACAGAGCTCCACCACGTCGGTTTGACCAAGCTGGTTTCGATCATGTAGATCTCGACCACGTCTATTCCGACCATCTTGGTTTGACCACGCTGGTCTTCAATCACATAGATCTCGACCAGGTCAGTTCGATCACACTGGTTCGCCCACTCTAGTTCAACCACGTTGATCTTTGACCACTTAGGTTCGACCAAGTCAATGCCGACTACTCTAGTCCTCGACCACACAGTTCTTCGACCACCAGCGAATGCTGTAGTTCTGTGATTACAACGCCGGTAATTCTGGTCAGCGGTAGTACCACATAATACATTATGGTAGTTCTGATTTTTCTAGGAATTGCATATACTTCAACAGATTTTGCAAAATATATTTACAAACTATAGTATCATGCATACAAGAATTATCCATGATTTCCAACAAGTTACAAAATACATTTGCATACTTTTTGAATCATGACTCAATGATTAAATATGAGTTTCAACCATTTGTAAAACACATTTCATATATAAGCCTCATACCACAAAGAATGAAAACATGGTCTTCAAATACTTGCAAAACACATTCTCAATGTATAGTTCCATGTTACAAAGATTCAACATATGAGCTACAACTATTTGTAAAACACATTCGCAAATATAGGCATCACGCTACGGAGAATTAGAGAAGGTGAGGCTGAGCTATCAACACATGATGAGACTCAAGTTACTAGACATGACCCCTCTTATTAGTACGACAACCTATACTAGTAACCCGGTTTTCCAACCAAACACTAAAACCGGTAAAAGATTAGGAACACATCCATAGCCCCAACTAGTCATACCTTTGTCTTAGCAACTTCTTGAAGCTTGATGATACATATTTTCACTCCAAGTCTGGGCCCTTGTCACTTGAACTCCATCAACACATGATGGTTCTTCTCTTAACTTAATGATTAACACATGATCAACTCCTGTTGAATATACATCAACTCATGATGCATAATTCACTTGACTTTATGATCTTCAATGCATGAAGCCATCCCAAGTCATCCTTATTTGTGGAACCTAACCTATTCATCCAACTCGTGAAAAATGTTAGTCCACAAACCAATTATCATCAATTACCAAAACCTCACCATTAACTCATAATAGAGGGACTAGATTCAACAATCTTCCCTTTTAGTAATTCATAACAATCTCAACAAATAATGAGATAAAGATTTATTTGCAAGTATGCAATATGTACACTGTTGTGGTTACAGACCAAACAGAGAGAGATGGTAGTGGAGAGTGTTGAGTGTAATGTCCCTTGGGTCTCTCCATGGGCAGTGCTTCATATATATATATATATATATATATATATATATATATATATATATATATATATATATATATACATGAGGAGTGATTTTACAATTACGACCTTACATCAGTTTATCCCTACTAGGGGCATTCGAGTCATTACACATGTTCTACCCTGGTCTTTATAGCCTTCTAACAGGCCTGCTGGGTTTAGGTGGGGCCACCCCTACAACAGGAGCCTCTCATGGTGAAGGGTTTCACGGGGCCGAAGCCATGTTGCCGAGTCCTTTGGCCCCCTCCATCCCTGCGGCTTGTGAACTTCTCCAGTTTTGCGTAGTCACGTGCTTTAGAGCGTCTGTGGCCGAAGCTGCGGCCTAAGTCGAAGTAGAGACGCGCGCGCTCCGTCCCCTACCCCTCGAACGAGTAGCAGCGGAGCTGGCGCCTAGGTTGGAGTAGAGGCGCGCGCGCTCCGTCCCTATCCCTCGAGCGAGTGGCGGCGAGTTGGCGCCCAAGTCGAGTAGAGCGCGCGCGCTCCGCCCCTACCCTTCGAGCGGGTGGCGCGAGCCGGCGCTAAGTCGGAGTAGAGCGCGCGCTCCGTCCCTACCCTTCGAGCGGGTGGCGCGAGCCGGCGCCAAGTCGGCGAGAGGCGCGCGCTCCGTTCCCCTACCCTTCGAGCGGGTGGCGGCGAGCCGGCGCCTCGTCGGCGAGGCGCGCGCCCGTCCCTACCCTTCGAGCGGGTGGCGGAGCCGGCGCCTGTCGAGTAGAGGCGCGCGCTCCGTCCCCTACCCTTCGAACGGGTGGCAGCGGAGCTGGCGCCCAAGTCGGAGTAGAGGCGCGCGCGCTCCGTCCCCTACCCTTCGAACGGGTGGCAGCGGAGCTGGCGCCCAAGTCGGAGTAGAGGCGCGCGTGCTCCGTCTTTGTGCTAAGATGGGAGCTTGGCGCTGATGTTGCTGAACTTGGCGCCGACGTTGCTGCGCTTCGAAGCTGTTGTGGCCTCGCAGTCCGGGAATGCGCTTTTAATGGCGGCTGGAATCACGCCGACGCCTGACCTGGCAGATGTCAGGCTATCGCGTCGTGCAGTCTGCCGTCCTGTGGGTGGGACACGCGGCGACTTACGACTGGTGTGTCGTGGGATGCGAGCGGTTGCGTCAGCGCGGCCGTTCGCTTCATCCCCTGGGAAGTTGGACGCATGTTGAGGGCGTGGAGGCGTTGTACGCTGTTTGGGCACTTACCGGGCATGGTCCTCTAGGCCCGGCGGTTCTTCTTTCCAGATCGTGGGCAGCCGAATCGCTGCGAATTTAATCTGTCCGTGCTTCAAGCCTCATGGGAGACGAGCGACCTATATAAGGTGCCATTGTTGAGGTGGAGGCACTTTTGTGGTCTGCCGCCTTGCTTCTGCCCGTGCTAATTGCAACGCCAGTTGCTCCTTTCTTTGCTTCTTTCTCCCTGATTCGCAAAGAGCGATGGCCGGTCATAGCGACGCCTTCCCCCGTCGCCGTAGCGGCTCCTTGCCTAGCCAGGGTGGGGTGTCCCATCCTTCCGGGGTGAGCTGGTGCCGCGGGGGAGCTCGCGCGCCGACAAGTGGTGGAACGCCATGGAGCACTCGGGGGGCGGCTGTTCCCGTGTGTTGGGGAGGAGCCGCGTGACCGAAGGGACGCTGCAGCGACTCCTACAGGAGAAGAAGATCGAGGATCGCGACGGGGCTCGCCTACCCCATCGAGACGAGACAGAGCCAAAACCCCGAGCAATGGAGGCGATTGTTTTTGTCGCGTTCTTTGATGCCGGCCTTCGAATACCCTGCACGCTATTCGTGGGCGAAGTCCTGTGGGCCTACAAGTTGGAGCTAGCCCAACTGACGCCCCACGCGATACTCCGCCTGGCCGTCTTCACGTGGGCGATGCGGACAGAAGGGCGGCGTCCCAGCGCGAGCCTATTCGCACCTGCACGACGCACGCTGCCGACCCAGAAAAGTTGAAGGGGCGGTGTCCAACTTCGGTAGTGTGGACTTTGTGCTACGGGCGTCGTGCGCGACGTTGTTCCCTGCGCCAGCCTCGCCGGGGAAGTGGGAGGCCGGCTGGACTCGGCAGTGGTTCTACCACATCGTGACCGACAAGAGCGGAATGCAGTGCTGGGGTGGGCCGATCTCGTTCAACAGTATGCCGAGTCTGAAGGCAGAGATTGACGACACGCAAAGGCTATGGAGTCTTGTCGGTGTCGCCCGTCGGATGAGCCTGCGCGACCTGGCCGAGGAGTTCACAATGTATGGGGCGGCGCCCCTCTCCTCCCAGGGGAAGTATGTTGGACAGGACGGCCCCCGTGAGGACGGGTTTGTCCCGTCCGTATCTCGCCTGCTTCCACCGTCCGCTCCTTGTAAGTTGCCCAGCGCGTTTTGTGCTCGCCGCTGTATCTATTTGGTCTCCGCCTGATCGACGTGATATTCTGCGCAGTGGCTCGGTTGGAAGACGCGGAGCGCGCGGTTGCGGCCCTCCTCGGCCCGTACACGCTTAAGGAGCACCAAGATCGCGAGGCCGTAGTCCAGGCGGCAAAGCAGGGGCGGGTAAACCGCGCATGCGAGGCTCTGGGCATTACCGTGCCCGAGTGCGTGGTACCGGGGGGGCTTCCCGTCGGGGCTCCGGGCGCTCAGGGCGGTGATAGCCCCGCGGGAGTGTCCTCTTCGCGACGCCGGGTTCACTCTCCGGCTGCCGTGTGCGACTCAGTAGGCCCCTCGGCGGTCAGCACAGCTGAGACGGGACGTGCGGCCGGCGGTGGGCCCGGCCACGCTGCTTCAGAGGGGCGCGCATCTCGAATCCCCCGACACCATCTGCCGATGCCGACGAACCCATGCTCACGGCCACTGCTGAGCCGGACCCTGCCAACCGGGGAGCACCTTTCCCGGCAAGAAGACCACGGTTGATGGTGCGCTATCGATCGTAGCTACCGGTGAGGGCGCGCCCCCCACGGAGGAAGGCGTGGGGGCGACGGGAACCGCAGCTAGTGTCGTCGCAGAAGAATCGCCTGCGTCGCCGCAGGCGAAACGCCCTCGGACTCAGTCCCCTCCGCCAACGAGGGGTCGATACGAGGTTGCGGGGCCCTGTCGCGGGATTACGGCGTCCGGTGCGGCCGAGAGGACCTGCTCACCAACCGCCGAGACGCCCGTGTCCCACTTGGCAGTCGGACCGGTACCACTGCCTACCGCGACGAAAGGCGCAGGAGGTAGGCGTGAGTTCCTTTCCTCTCATGACTTCGCGAAACTCTCTCCGATCTGCTCGCTCACTCTGCCAACATCAGGCGAGACGAAGTCTCCCGGACGTGGCGAAGGATCGAGCAACGGAGGTATGCGCGAAGTCGAAAGCCTTGTGTAGGATGCCCCGCAGGTGCCCGTTGCTGTTGACGTAGCCGAGGCCTCGGTACATCCCGGCGCGGTGGAGCCGGGGCTCACACACTCGGACTTCCTCCCACGCCTGGAGATACTGCGCGTCCTTAACGCGGCCGTAGAACGCGCCGACAACGGCCTTGATCGACAGGCGTTGTCGTCATGCGAGGGGGAACTCCTAGCGCTTGCGCTGCAGGCTTCCGAGATGAGGGTAAGCATGTGTGCTTGATTCCCGGGTTCTGGCGCTCGACTTCTTTGTTTTGGCGGGCGCTTGCCTCGGTAGGTCTTTTAGCGAGGCGCGTTCGGGAGCGAAGGGCTCTGGAGGCCAGCCTTCGCGAAGCAAACAATGCTCTCGCAGCGAAGGATGAAGAACTTCGCGCGCTGGGGAGCGCCATGGCAGCCGCGCAACTCGAGGTCACGGAAGCCAAGTGCGTCGCAGCTGAGGAGCGCGCCGCCTTTCTGCAGCGGATCGCCGTCCTAGAAGGGGAGAACGCCCGGCTGGCGGAGTCTGCTGCGGGGAATAGCCACGCCTTGGAAAATGCGTCCGCGTCGGCGTGGCGGGCCATGGAGTCTCTGAACCAGGCCCTCCGAGATCTGTGCGTCAAAGTGTCGGACACCACGCACGGGCCAGAGGACCTGACGAAGACGCTTGGGTTGATCGAGGAGGGCGCAGGCGTCGCTCTCCGTGGCGCCAGAACTTTTGGGGAGCACTGCGGCTATCTTGGTGCGTGCTTCGCCCTCGCGATGCTTCATACTCACGGGTGTAGACATACCCATGAACTAGCGAATCCTCAGCTGGATCTTCCTGGCCGACCCGAGGTTATGCCGGACGCCATTCGCTCCATCGGGCCTAGCCTGCAGAACTTCCACCAACGGATCCGGGGCCGCTTCGGGGAAGATGCAACGAGGGTCGCTGTGCAGCAGACACTTCATGGAGAGGGTGACCTCCTCCGTTGGCTCGAAGGAGTCCTTCGACACCACGACAACGTCAGCACGGGTTCGTTGGCACCGCGCCGAGACTGAGCGGTTGGCCGGGGAGGGCGGGGGAACGATGTAATGGCTCTCATGCATGTAACCATGTAACCCTCTTGCTTTTGCAACGAAACCAAGCAGCACTTTATTCCTGGTGTTACCTGCCACCGAGCGCGAGGGGAAGACCTCCGCATCTTGTTTATACTTTGTAGAGTGCGCAGGGAAAACCGCCGTCTTAGTGCGCACGAGGGCGTCTCCCCGCTGCGTCTTATTCGAGTCCAGATCGGGCGCGCGAGGCGAACCTCGACGCTACGACTTAATTTATAGTCCGTAGACTCGCGTGCGAGGCGGACCTCGGCGCTTCGTCTTATTTAGAGTCCGTGGATGGCGCGTCTGAGGCGACCTCGATGCTCGACTTAATTTATAGTCCGTAGACTCGCGCGCGCGAGGCGGACCTCGGCGCTACGTCTTATTTAGAGTCCGCGATGGCGCGTCTGGCGACCTCGGCGCTTCGACTTTCTTTATAGTCCGGAGACTCGCGCGTGCGAGGCGGACCTTGACGCTTCGTCTTATTTAGAGTCCGTGGGGCGGCGCGTCGCGGAGGCGGCGTCGGCGCTTCGACTTAATTTATAGTCCGTAGACTCGTGTGTGAGGCGGACCTCGGCGCTTCGTCTTATTTAGAGTCCGTGGGTCGGCGCGTGCGAGGCGACCTCGGCGCTTCGACTTAATTTATAGTCCGTAGACTCGCGCGTGCGAGGCGGACCTCGGCGCTCGTCTTATTTAGAGTCCGTGGGTGGCGCGTCGCGAGGCAACCTCGGCGCTACGACTTAATTTATAGTCCGTAGACTCGCGCGTGCGAGGCGGACCTCGGCGCTTCGTCTTATTTAGAGTCCGTGGATCGGCGCGTGAGGCGACCTCGGCGCTCGACTTTCTTTATACTCGCGAGTGCGCTCGGGCGTCCCCGTCGTCTTATTTAGAGTCGTGGATCGGCGCGTGCGAGGCGACCTCGACGCTCGACTTTCTTTATAGTCCGGAGACTCGCGGCGTGCGGCGGACCTCGGCGCTACGTCTTATTTAGAGTCCGTGGATGGCGCGTCGCGAGGCGACCTCGGCGCTTCGACTTAATTTATAGTCCGTAGACTCTCGCGCGGCGAGGCGGACCTCGACGCCACGTCTTATTTAGAGTCTCGTGGACCGCGCATGCGGGCGACCTCAACGCTACGACTTTCTTTATAGTCCGGAGACTCGCGCGTGCGGAGGCGGACCTCGACGCTACGTCTTATTTAGAGTCCGTGGACTGGCGCGTGCGGAGGCGACCTCGACGCTACGACTTAATTTATAGTCCGTAGACTCTCGCGTGCGGAGGCGGACCTCGACGCTACGTCTTATTTAGAGTCCGTGGACTTTGGCATGTCGCAGCGCGACCTACAACGCTCGAACAATTTTATTTAATTAGTCCGGAGACTCGCGCGTGCGAGGCGGTGCCCTTATTATCTGACGCTACGTAATATTTAGTAATTTGTCCGCGTTCCACGTGTGGCGAAGGATGCGACCTCGGCGTGGCGGCGGTATGCTTTATAATGTCGCCACGATGAACGGACTCTCCCCTGCTCGGCTTGCGGACCTCGCATTCGGCCATTCGGAGGACAAGATCCCCGGGCTTGAAGCTTCGCGGATATATGGAACGGTCCCGAGTACGCACCGTCTGTCTTGCGTACTTTTCGGCGTGCTGGGCTGCACTTGCCCATACCCCGTCGATGAGATCCAGGGATACGTGGCGCTCCTCGTCGGGCGCCTGGACGAGAACCCTCCACGAGCCGACCTTGATTTCTTTGGGCGTCACGGCCTCGTCACCAAAGAGGAGCTTGAAAGGCGTGAACCCCGTCGGGCGTGTTACGGTTGTGCCGAGGACGAGGACGCCGCGTGAAGCTCTTACGGCCACCGCCTTCGGCAACCCGACGAGGCGCTTTTTGACGGCGGCAGAGATGGCGCCGTTCGCTCTTTCAACCGCTCTGTTGGATTGGGGGTGCCCCACCGAGGCGAACCGCAGTGTGATGCCCATGCCGTCACAGAACTCCTTGAACAAGGTGGCATCAAACTGTAGACCGTTGTCGACAGTGAGCTCCCTGGGCACGCCAAAGCGATATATGATGTTCTGCCAGAGGAAGCGCTGCATGGCCGCCGAGGTTATCTTGGCCAAGGCCACCGCCTCCGGCCACCTGGAGAAATATTCCAGCGCGACTACCACGAATCGAAGGTCCCCTGGGGCTCGGGGAAATGGGCCTACTATGTCGACGCCCCAACGCGCCAGAGGCCACACTGGGGGATGGGGTTGAGGTTCGTCGGGGGCCTGCGGATGATGCGTCCCATCCATTGGCACCCACGCACCGACGCACGAGGAGTCTGGCGTCGGTGATGGCGGTCGCCGATGAAGCCTTGCTCAACGCTTGCCACCAACGACCTCGGCGCGAGGTGAGACCCGCACGCCCCCGCATGGATATCCGCGAGGAGCTCTATCCCTTCCTTGCGGGGGAGGCAGCGTAGGAGCGGCGCGCAGACTCCCTTCTTGTAGAGTGTTCCTTCAAACACCTGAAATGATCTGGCGCGGTGCTGAAGACGCCGGAGTTCGACGGGGTCCTCCGGCTCTGCGATGCCCTGCAGAAAATTAAAGATGGGCTCTCGCCAGTCGCCCTGTTGGGCGGTGTGGTGAACGAGGGCCGCGTCCCGGTTATCCTGCGCAATGGCCGCCTGCGATAACACTTCATAAAATGCCCCATCAGGCAGCGGCAGTTGTTGATTGGCTGCCTTTGCGAGGGCGTCGGCTTGTTCATTTTTCGCGCGAGGGATGGCCTTGACGGTGATGCCCAAGAAGTGCCTCTCCCTTGCTCTAACTGCGGCGAGATACTTGGCCAGCTCGGGGTCCTTGGCTTGATAAGACTTGTCGACGTGGCCTGCCACTAGACGCGAGTCCGTACGGACGAGCACCCGCCGCGCGCCGACTGCTTTGAGCATTGCTAAGCCGAAGAGCAGCGCCTCATATTCAGCTGTATTATTGGTGGCCGGGAAGGCCAGGCGCGCCGAGTATAGCAGGCGCTGCCCCTCGGGCGTGATGATCACCGCGCCTACGCCGGCGCCTGCGACACCGTAGGCTCCGTCGATGGTGAGCGTCCAGACCGGGTCGTTATGGCGCTGGGCGGGCTGGGCCGGTGGAGTCCATTCGGCGAGGAAGTCGGCAAGGACTTGAGATTTGATTGCCGTCCTTGAAGCGTATGTCAGGGAAAACGGGGCGAGCTCGGCAACCCATTTGCCAATGCGTCCTGTGGATTCCTTGTTGTGCAGCATCTCTGCCAGCGGGAATGAGGAGGGCACTGTGATTGGGTGGGCTAGGAAGTAGTGTCGGAGCTTCCTGGAGGCCATGACCAATGCATAAGCCAGCTTCTCCAGCTCCGTATACCTTGTCTTGGCGCCTTGGAGGGCTTCGAAGACGAAGTACATGGGCTGCTGCATGGCGCCTTCCTCCAGGACGAGGACGACACTGACCGCTGTGACTGACGCAGCCAGGTAGAGCAGGAGGGGAGCCTCTGGTGCTGGAGCGACCAGAGTGGGAGACTCGCTAAGTGCTTCTTGAGCTCGTTGAAGGCCTCCGCGCAGTCACTGTCCCACCAAAATCCATCACACCCGCGGAGTGTCTTGAAAAATAGCAGACCTCGTTCCGCCGCCCTAGATAGGAAGCGGCTGAGGGCTGCCATGCGGCCCGCCAGCCTCTGGACCTCCCTCGTCGTCTTGGGTGGCTCCATACCCAGGATAGCGTCGACTTTATCCGGTTTGCCTGGATGCCTCGCCCGGAAACGAGGAAGCCCAGCAGCTTGCCCGCCTGCACGCCAAAGATGCACTTGTCGGGGTTAAGCTTGATACCGGCCTTCCTGAGGTTGTCGAAGGTATCCTGGAGGTCCCGGCCATGCAGGGCAAGCTGCCGGGTCTTGACTACCACATCGTCGACGTAGGCTTCGACATTCCTCCCGAGCTGGGCGGCCAGGGCGATAGCGACGAGGCGGGTGAAAGTAGCACCTGCGTTCTTCAAGCCAAAAGGCATCCTGATGAAGCAGAAGGTGCCGATTGGCGTGATGAAGCTGGTCTTACTCTCATCGTCTTCGGCCATGTACACCTGGTGATAGCCGGAGTAGGCGTCAAAAACTCATCAGCTCACATCCCGCGGTAGCGTCGACCAGTTGATCGATGCGTGGCAGGGGGTAGTTGTCCTTTGGACACGCCTTATTGAGTGCCGTAAAGTCGACGCACATGCGCCAGGCCCCACTAGCCTTCTTGACCAATACTGGATTGGCAAGCCACTCCGGGTGATGGACCTCGCGGATGACCCCGGCCTGAAGAAGCTTGGCCACCTCCACCTTGGCCGCCTGCTGCCGATCCATGGACATGCGGCGAAGCTTCTGTTTGACCGGCTTGGCGTCGGGGCGGACCGCCAGGCGGTGCTCGATGACTGCGCGGTCCACACCCTTGATATCCTCTGGTGACCATGCGAAGATGTCGGTGTTGCTTCGAAGCACCTGGAGCAGATCTTGCTCGACCTCAGGAGGGAGCCCCTCGCCAATGGAGACGAACTGTCCCTCCGCCTGGAGCAGCACCCTTTTAACCCCGCCCTCGGGCCGCGGCTTAGGCGTCCACCCCGGGGCGGAAGGCGCGTCGTCAGGCGCGTTCGGCAGGACATGCACCGAGCGGTGTGGACCTCGACTGCCGACGTCGATGTGTCTTGCGAGGTCTTGGTCGCCGAAGACGGTGATGATTGCGGGAGCTTCATGCATAAGAAGGCGTGGTGTGGGACCGCCTCGAACGAGATGATTGCGGTCGCCCCAATATGACGTTGTAGGGATGTGGAGCATCCACGACGTCAAAGATGACATGCTGGGTCCGGATATTGTTCTCCTGGCGGAGCGTAACCGGGAGGGACACCTGCCCTATGGCTTGCAGCGGTTGGCCTCCGAAGCCATGAAGCGGAGCTCCTGCTGGCTCCAGACGACTCCGGTGGGTTCCCATTCGATCGAGGGCTCCTGCAAACAGAATGTTCGCGGAGCTTCCCGTCGACGAGGATGCGCCTGACGTCGCAACCTGCAATGTGGGCCTGGATAACCAAAGGATCTTGGTGAGGGAAGTCCACGCCTCTAGCATCGTGCTTGGTAAAAGTGATGTTGCGGGGCGGCAGCCACGACTGTGGCTGCTCCAAGGGGGCCCCTGATAGGGAGCCCCGGTGATGACGCTGACGGCACGGCACCGCACGCCCTCCCTGTCTGGGGTCCGCGAGGGGTTGCTTGCCGAATGCCGCTCGTAGCCTTCAGCAGGAAGCCGAGGGGGCAAGGACTGAGACTCGGCCGTCACCCGCCGCAACTCCGCAACCGCGGTGCATGCCTTCGTACAGTGACCGCCATACCCGTGCACCTTGCACCATTTGCCGGAACCTAGTGGATCTTGTTCCGCTCGGGGTCGCTCGTCCTAGCCGGGTTCACCTGCGCGCCCCCGAAGGACGTTCCCGGTGCTGAAGGTGTGGCGGGCCTTTTGTGATCTGCGCTGGTGACGCCGGGGCTTGCGTCTGCTCGTTGAAGAACTCCGCCGCTTCCGTCACGCCCCGTGGGGTCCTCCTGTGGTGTTGGTGAGGGTCGCCGAGTCGGCGGCCGCCAAGTCCTCGGGCCACCCCGCCTGCTGCAGCCCCGCCGAAGGCAGGGACTCCGGGTTAACGCGTCGCGGTGGGACGCGGCTGGGAGTGGGGGCGTCACGGCTATCCACCTCTTCCGGCATGGGCTCCGGTGCGGCCGCCGGCGCGGCCTGCTGGCTCCGAGCCTCGTGTATATCTCGGACAGCCCCACGGAGGTCCCCTAGCTCCTGCTGGAACGCTCTGAGGGCCGTCAACAGAGTGCTATCTGCCGCCTGCGCTAACGGGGCCGTCGGTGCGCCCAACGGACGGGTCGGCGCAGGTACGAACACCTCACGGGCTCCCGAACTGCCTGCAGCGGCGGTGGTGGGGTCGGTCGTCGCTGTGCCGACGGCGGGGTTGGTCGTCGTTGCGCGGCGGTGGGCCGCGCGTCGGCGAGCGCCGTGCGTCCGACCGCCGATGCCGAGGCCCCGTACTCACGCGCGACGCCGCCGCCCGTCCTCTTTCCTTCCGCCGTCGTGAATCTTTCTTCAGTGCCATCCTTCTTGAACTTGAGCTTACTCTGTCCTCCCCACGGACGGCGCCAAGCTGTTGTGGTTCTGAGACCAAGCAGAGAGAGATGGTAGTGGAGAGTGTTGAGTGTAATGTCCCTTGGGTCTCCCATGGCGATTCTTATATATATATATATATATATATATATATATATATATATATATATATATATATATATATATATATATATATATATATATATACATGAGGAGTGATTTTACAATTACGCCCTTACATCGATTTATCCCTACTAGGGGCATTCGAGTCATTACACATGTTCTACCCTGGTCTTTATAGCCTTCTAACAGGCCTGCTGGGTTTAGGTGGGGGCCACCCCTACAACATACACAATAATTGTATACTCTAAGATAAGTTTTTAAAGCAAAGTTTATTCATCTGGTTGTCATTAATTATCCAACCATTAACACATAATGGAAGAACTAGATGAAACGCTTAGGAAACAATGGACCTATTGCGTATATATACCAATGGCATTTTGTGTGTAACTTTTTTTGAAGTTTAGTTGCAAAGTGTTATTTTCATTTCGCAAAAGCTAAAAAAGCTCCCTAGAACTGGCTTATGGCTTTTAGTTATAACAGGCTTTTGGCGTTTTCAAAAGCCCAGCTGAAAAGCTTCCTGTTTGTTTAGGCTTTGGCTTTTTTGATTTTAAGCCAAGAGAAAAGCCAAAACAAACAGAGCTATAGTAGCTTCCCTAGGCTGAGCAAATGGGAGAAATTATGCTTTGTTGGTTCGGTGGTCTCGTTCTTTTTTCAAAGAGTATTATTAGTAGCATGCTTCAAAATCTTACGCAACCTGCAGCATTTGTTTTTTCTAAAGCAACATTTATGCAACACAATTGTGCATGTTATTTGTGTTTCTTTCATAAATGCATAACAGGAACAATGGTATGGCATCATGTTTTTTCAAAGGGTTAATTATTGTCCCTTTATTTTATCAAGAAAGCTTGCGCAAAATGAAATTGCATGATAAGTCATCTTGATGTTGGTATTTGGTAGCCTTTTTGGCTAGTCCTCTAGCATGATATGTGTCATGTGCATGAAATGTGATATGTGTGTTTTTGGTATAGTTGGGAAGAAACCTGGATATATATTGT
Source organism: Dendrocalamus sinicus (assembly GCA_036346575.1). Lineage (NCBI taxonomy): Eukaryota > Viridiplantae > Streptophyta > Magnoliopsida > Poales > Poaceae > Dendrocalamus > Dendrocalamus sinicus. The sequence continues at coordinate 30,721,563 of CM070649.1, read as the reverse complement.
AATCATCTTCCATGCATACAATGCAAGGCAAGAATGTGTGTATAAACTTATATAGTTTGTTGCATTTGTGCTGCCATTTGAGGAACATGAGGAAAGTATGTCAGTTTAGTTGTACCGTGCACCTTTCACCTTGGTTAGTGTTTTTGTTTTCCTTGACACTGTTTGATTGAATTTTCTTTGGTACTTTCAGGACAAATGGAGGAATTTGAGTTTTAGTGCAAGTGGATTGGGTTCAAGAGATAAAATAAGAGTTGTGAAGATAAAGGGACCTTCATCTTCCCTGTCACCTAGCTCACAGGCTCTACTTCTCCCATCCCCAAATAAAGTTGTTGAAGCTTCCTCATCTGTAAATTCTAAATAAAGCCCACAATCACAAGCTTGGAAGACTTCAAAGTTGGCCTCTCTTTATTTCCGTATTGAAGTCCAATTTATGAAGTTGATTGTAACTATACTTGATATTATGCCTTCATATTTTTGGTTTTAAACATAGTCTTAAATCCGTCGACATAGTGAATCTTATTGAATACTGAATTTGAATACTGAATACCCGGTGCATAATGTAAGATGCAGCAGGAGATAAATTATAGCAATTTTTTTATGGGAAGATATATTTAAGCTACTAATTGTATATATTTTTCGAATAGCGAGACGAGCCAAGGTGAATCACACAGAAGACAAATAGTATTTGATGTCAATTGATTGCGAATACACAATAGATATTTCATAGCAACGCACGTGCATTTGACTAGTTTATTCATAAAAGGGACAAATGCATCATTCCAAGCAATCCATGATGCGATCCATGAGGGTCACTTTATGAATCATTACGGAGCTTCAATTATTGTAATGCTTCTTGAGTACATTTTTATCAAAATTCAGTTCAAACATTTGTAACCTGCTTGAAGCTATCTAAATTAGGCAAAAATTGTTTTCTTGAAGGGCAGGCAAAATGTTAAAGCAGTACTAATTTGGTACAAAATTGGAGGCGGTTATGGCACACTATACCGTCGAATAACGTTTCGGATGGTATATCATCTAGCTGTAGGTTCCGTTCCACCAGATTGAACGACATGAAGCTAGCTTCCCCCCATCTTCTTCCTCTGTAGCTAGCTTCACCCCTATCTTCCTCCGCACTCCGGCCTCCCCTCCTTCACTTCTCTGCGCACAGCACCGCACCCCTCCTCTGTCTCCTCCCACCCCTCCTCCACCACTGGCGGTCGGCAGTGACCTCACCATCTCACCTTCCCCGTGTGTTCCACCCCGCTCAACCTAATATTCAGTGTGCCATGCCATGCCTCTCTCCGCCCCGCCCCCTTCATCGTCCCTCACCAGACCATTGCCTCTTTGGCCTCCCTCTACATCAAGGGAGGGGGAGGATGAACCCATCAGTGTTGACAAGGCCTCCCTGGCTCTGGCCTGAGTTTCATGCTACGTCACCAAGCTGCGCCACCATTGAATCCATGGTCAGTGTTGCCAAATCTAGCTAGACCACAGTCGACATCGTCGAATCTTTTCGATCCTGTTGCCAACGACAAAAATGATGATCGGGTGCATCGTCGGTGGAGATGCGTCGAATACGTGAGATCTGACGGAAGGAAGTTGTGTGTTCGATTAAAATAAAACCATATACTTTTCATAGTTTTATCTAAAAAATTAGGACGCATAGCACACGTAAATTATTGTGAAGGCCCATGACTATAAGCGTCATCTAGATCTAACCAACCTTATATGTTGCTGACAGCTAGGTCCAAACCATATCATTTCGAGCCCGTTCAAAGTTTCTAACCCTAAAGTAACTAGTAGTGTGCCCATGCTAACGCTACGGTTGAGTTTTATTGGGTGGACGAGGGATTACCTATATCATGGACCTCAGGAAGATCATAATTTCTGATATCCTTCCCCATTGACTGAATTAAATCTCGAATGTCTCTAAGCACCATTTGTTCTACTACTGTAGTGTTAGGATTGTCTCTGCTGTAATCTTCAGACAATGATGCCTTGTGTTTGTCCCACAGACCACGAATATTGGTGGCCTCACAAAATACAAGAATAGTCGCAAATAACCGTCGCAGAGCATAAGGCATCTGAAAAGTTGTTGCCTCACTCAAGCAGTCATCTAGCGTCTCGTCCCTTTCTATGAGTCCTTTCTTCTCGCATGTTTCCCTGAAAGTAGAGTAAGTGATACCCGCTACTGTTTTTAGATCATCATAAGAGGTCGCACCTCTTACATGATTTAGAAGCACCCTCAAGAAATATCTCTCACCTTCAGCAGGGTTAGCATACACAATCCGCCCAATCTGTCCTTTTTTCTTTCTTCTTTGCCACAACTTGCTACCACCGATCCACCTGTAGTGTTCTGGAAGTTCTCTGTACAATTCAGCCCTTCTTATTTTCACACGTTGTCCATCATCTCTCCTTCTATACAAAGGATATGAATCACTACATTGTTGTGTTGCTGCACAAAATCCTCAAGGATAGCGAAAGCGACACTCTCCATCACTATACAAGCACACTTTGGATTCAAGACTCCACATGGTCCATGTAGCATATGCTTGATGACCAGATCATGCAACACAGGGTACTTGTCCTTGTCTGGTATCTCTGCAGATATGAATTTAGGTATCTCTGCAGATATGAATTTATCATATCCATTTGGGCTTGTTAACTTACTACCTGATTTCATGATCAAGAGGATGTGCTCGTGTGGAAGTCCTCTCTTTTGGAACTCAGTAACATGCACATATGCTGCAACCTCTCCAAAATATTTTTCTTGATCAATAAATCTTTCATCGAACGTAACTTGGCTCTGTAAACCCTTGAAACAAGGTCTGGCCTATCTTGTGATTTTTGCCCAGGTTCAAGATGCTCTGTAATCTCTTCCCAATATGGATTGCAAGTCATGGTGATGAAGTAATCTGATCTACCAAAACGTTGTACAATAGCACTGATATCAAGAGCTTCCCTAGTTACATTACTTGCGCAGCAACAAATTTGACACGCAATGGAGAAGGAAAAATCATGAAAATCAACTATTAGCAACACATGGCATACTGCTTATGTTTTAATCTCAATACATTATCCCCACTGAATAGACTTTATGAGTTAGGCAAATGCTTAATATTTTACAACCAACTTATTATTTTCCCACGAGTCCAGCAACAATTAAGATCTGGAACAAGTAGTAGGATGTATCAACATGGGCTGAGAGGGCCATATGCTGAATGGAGCCTCAGTCCTATTATCCTTCTACTCGCTCTGCCTACAAAAACAGAACTCAACAGCACCTACAAAAATAGAAGTTGATAATGGCCAGACTACGTCCGGTTCTTGATCGATATCCTCATCTCTACTCCTAGAACATCCTTCACAACCTCGTAAGTGACAAATGCAATGGCGATAGAAGGCACTTACTTGAATAGCCAAAAACAAGGGCAGTAAATTAGAAACGAACAATATTCAGATATCCTTGGAGCTTACACATATTTGAAATTTTCATTAGAATGATTACCTTCACTGAATTGGGCACAAGGCCCTTGTACAAAGCACCATATCCTTCATGACGAGCAAACAATATTGTTTAGCTAGACACTTGGGATAAGAGCAATCACTGAGAAAGAACAGAAAAACTGGAATATAAGAAACTACCCCTGCGACTGAGACGATACAATGTTGATACTCTCTTGTAACTGAGAGAACATATTGTTTAGACCAGCATGTCACAATACCTGCATTAGGCATGAGATATGACACTCACAGGGGCCGTTCCAACATCTTACCCAATTCCATGTTGATACTCTCTGTACCCTTGTTCTCTAAAAACACATACGCCGTTCCAACATCTTACCCAATTCCATCTTTGCTTCAAACAAAACAAAAGCAAATATGTAACTTCGATTCACTTCAATTTCATCTCACTTCAAGACAAGAGAACACAATTCCACATGACAACGTTTATAGCGAGGGATCAAGAAATGCTCACCACCAATAGGACGGCTGGTTGAGGGTGATGTCATGGATACTGATTCCTTAGAGTCAATGAAGTCAGCGAGCCGAGGCCAGCACTTGTTTTGTCGACAAATACGAAATACGAAATAAGGATTCTTTGTTTCTATTGTCTTTTCCACAGAAGTACTTTGTACATAAATTTTGAACCTTTCTACAGATTTTTTTTATAGAATATTATTGTTGAAATATTTCTCTAAGTCTTGATGCTTGGGGTAATGTAAGCTGAAAACTAAATTCCGCAACATAGAGCCACCACCCTGGGCTGATAACGTAAACCCAACATGTATAGGCGTATAGCCTCAAAGCTACTTCTAGTTCACCACTGACAGTTCCAGTACAAACAACTCACTATTCCTTGCATGTAAGTTGTAACAGAAGTTTAACTTGATTTCAATAGATATATGGACAAAAAAAATCTCTAGTAAGTAATTCATCGTGTAAGAAAGTAAAGTGTGTGAATCTTACAAGCTTCTGCCAGGAGTGATAGATTTGGGTTATGTTTTGCCGCCTCCATTCAGCCAGATCAAATACATTCATTCCAAAAGCCCAACCACAAGAATGGGGGTCAAACACTTTACTCTGCTGAGATGCAGTTCTTGCTGGTGAATAGATTACAACCTGCTAATTCACAAGGATAAGGTGACCATTTGTGAGACAAAAAAAAGTTCCCATGTAGCTAGTTAAAATGCATATAAAAGACACCATATATCCACATAGTTTACACATCCTGTAACCCTTTTGCTTAAAACTGTATTCTAATTATCCTGGTCCCTAGAGGCCTAGATTGTGTGCCAACAATACCGGTCTCACTCTCTATAATAAAACTGCAAAACATATTGAAGTTTAGACGTTCTTTCTGCAGTTCATCACAGGGCATGCCATCTCCATAGGATACATCACAAGTTGGGGAATACCATGACTGTTGTGAAGGGAGAAACTATTTTCCCCTAAAATGTGAAGAACTCTACAGGAAGCACTGAAAACGAATTGCATGGTCACAATGCACAACCCAATATACCGATCAAACCATATCATAAAGTATGAGAAAGCAAAAAAAAATCCTAAATTTGTTTACCCTCTACAACAAAGAAAAGAGAGTGAGATAAAACATCAAGGGAAGAACCAATAATCAAAGAAATATCCATAAGCACACAGTAATATCTTTTTGGCGAAATTAAACATTTATGACGTACCTTATATTCCACGGGGCTGCTTTAGTTGACCTTAATTTGAAATGACAGCCAACAATTAAAAATAAACTAACAATGCTCACTATGTGGATTATTAATATCGATATGTCAATCAAGTATGATTATTATTTTTACTCGTGAGTAAGGACCTTCAAGTATTATTGCAATCGAACTTCATTAGCGAATCACCCCAAAGAGAACTATGGTTAGTACTTCTCTAGATGTCTAGAGTATATTGTTAGTTTATTATGGCAATCGTTTGGCCAACCATAGCATAACATATATTCAAAAAAAACTTCCTATAATCCAACCACTGGATCTGATATTTTATCTCAACCTTGATTTCACAAGTTTAAAATTTTCAATTTGTTGTATATTAACATAGCCAACGCAGGCATTTAGCACCTATCCTCCTGAAAATTGGACAATTAGCATAAATCAAATATTCTGATGTCAAAAACACAGCTTTCTAACCCAAAACTTTCTCCATCCCCACATTGTTTAAACTTGAGGCTACAAAGAAAACAAACATTTTTGTCACATAAAGAAATATGAAACACAGTAAGGAGGAGCCCGGCACTAACACCTATGACAATAGAATTATAACTTCACTTACACTGTTACACAAGTTGCTAAGCTGTGAAAAATCTCAATTGCAAATAGACTCAAATATTACAAGTTCGAATATAATTTCTTATCATCAACTGAAGTCAAGAAGTGTCATATTTTATGACTCTTTTCTTAGCAATACAATAGCAAATCAAACTTGAGAACATTCTTTTCACAGAATAAACATGAACAGAACTAACTCGCAGATGTTCATGAGATCGGTTTGTTTGTCTCTCCAAGAGTGATAGTTGCCTCTGTATACCAACCGGTTTGTTTTATTATTTATGAAAGGACCTTCTCGTGGATATTCATTGTTGCAAAGAAGACAATCTTTTGCACTGGTTCATCCTATCTTCAACATCGATGCCCTAGCCTTTGCTTCTTTGTTTCTACTACCTCTCTGGCCACCCATTTATCTCGAATATTTTGAAAATTAGTGATAGCACGCACTTGAGTCGATTTCCGTCATCATCCACGATCCTTCGCATTCTCATTGTTGCTAGGCAAATCAGAGAGGAATCTTTCAAAGATTCAGATTTTCCACTTGATCTTTTGAGTCCAACTTCCCTTCACTATCACCGCATGCACATTGTTTTACAACAAGTATGAAGCAAGAACACCTAAATAATAACATAGACTTGTTAAACAAAAGAACAAAATCATACCATTTGTTTCTTCACTGTCAATTTTTTCCACAATCGCATCGCATCAACCATGCTATCTCTCGATGTGCCTTACTGGAAAAAATTGACAGAACAACTTAGCACAAAGACAATGCATATAACTTGTGGTCATCTCAAAAGGATACATGGAAGATGGAACAGCAAATGATCCTTCATTTAGATTGAGTGAGGTGAATTTTTGTTACCTTATCAAACGGCAAGCCTCAAGAGCAGCTATGGTTGGAGCTGTTCCATCGCCTATCAAGTGGCTCGAATGGGTGGCTAGGACACACAATGTATCGCAAATGTTTTCTAGTAGCCCAATCACTGTTCTCAAGACGATCACAAATACTTTGCAGCGTCTGCGCATATTTTGAGGACCGATTGCTCCAACTCGAAAGGCAAGATATCAACAGATACTCAAACAAGGAGGCCCACCGACCATGCCGATCATTGCGTGATTCATAAAATGTGCGAACAAAATAATACTTGCATAGGTGACAATTTTCCATGATAAGACCATTTACGCTCCTAATTTTAACTAAGAAGCAGTTCGGCATTGCAGCCTTATGAACAAAATTAGAAAACAGAACAAAAAGAGATGAGTTGGACCCTTCAATTCATGTTATCATAAATTCATAATATCTCAACCACTTAACAAAAATAACAAACTAAAGTTCACAAGTATAGTCCAACCAAGTAACCCCCATAACTCCATGCCCCCAGCAATCAAAAGGGCTAAAGTTATCCTTCTTAAATATTCAAACTACACTCCCAAATTTGTACTAAGGACCATACTGATGTAATAACCTCCATGGCCAAAGAACGATAGAATAGGCAAAAAAAAAGAGTCTTCAACTCTCTCAGTTAATACATGAATCAATATATTGACATATATTAGAAAGAAAATTCCAAGTGAAACTCCAATGTTTACACATCATGTCCCTATGAATGTAAAGAGGATATATCTCATAATCCTTGCTGGAATATCCTGCGTGTTCGGAAAAAATCCTTCTTTGGAATAAAAAGGATATAAAGTTACCTGAAACAACCGGAAGGTTAGCTAAGCTCCTATTTAAACTTGTAATCACAGTTGAATTATACTTTCCATTGTTCATGGGGTCAAACAATAAGTAAAAGTAAATAGTCTTCTATGCCCTGTGGCGATATCAAATGCTAAATCTCCCACCTACACACCCTCTATCAAAAGTTCAAAACCACATTGTAATAGCAATTTTTAAAATCCAAACCCCGGTCCCATACTCTCAATGGTAATTCACTAATCACTTGGCCTCGCACACCAAAAACCTACCAGTGTTTCCATCCCTACAGCTTGTCAATAGATATACCTGGCCTCATCCAAAACCGACTATTACACAAACTAATTACTACAAAGAAGCGCTAAACAAAGACTTACTTCAAAATAAGCCCTTTCCACAGCAACATTCTAGGATAACATTCCGTCTTCGACTTATAAACTACTTGTCCATTAAAACCAGCTTATAAACTACTTGTCCATTAAAAACCAAAGATTGACCAATTCTAGACATGATTCCGTAAACACAAGCATTGACATCTTGCATGTGCCAAGACCGTACCATGATATGCATGGATTCACATTACTCTATAATATTACCAAATTGATTGTTTGAGGCCAAGGTGCATTTTCTACCACTAACAGAGAGCAACATTGAATGCAACATAACAAAGTTATCTATTGTTCATGTACACGTGCATCACATGTGTTCACAATTAGAAATACGCAAGCAACATAGGAAGTCCGAAACCAAATTAGATTGGCGAGAATCATAGTTACTTGATCGCAGAAGGTCAATATCGGTAGGAACACGCTGCGTGTTGCCGAATAGTCTTGAATTTGAAGCCCTAACACGCATTCAAAAAGAAGAAAATTTAAGTTACTATCGATTATGGTATGAAGGGGAAAGGATTGGACATATGCTCACCGATCGCACCGACACGCATGACAACCTCAAATCCACGGGTCTCACCGATATTCCATCCGAGATCGTTGAAGAGTTTGTTTGGATCGAAAGAGCGCATAATGGATAATAGTAGTAAACCCGCAAAATTAAGGCAAGATGCTCGATCAAGTCAGTATCGTTAGGGTTTCCCCGCCGCCCATCGCTCGCCTCCCGTCCTTTCCACTCGCCTCCATCCTTGCATGCTCACGCCGCCTTGGTCCACCGCTTCCCCGCCGCCGCGCGTTGCGCCACCACGTTGGGCGGTAGACCCACCACCTCGCGGCAAAGAAGGCTGCGCCCGCTGCCTCGGCCGGCTTCAATTCCAGCCTCTTCCCGCTTCTGCCGCGGACCGCAGAGGCGCGGGCGTGGTGCGTGGCCGCAGAGCGGGCGGCCGCCCGGCGGAATCGGGCGGTGGGCGACTAGGGTTGACGGTGCGAGTATGTTGTATGCGCCACGAGACGGGTATCGCGGCGGAGGCGCGCGTCGGGCGTGTGCGTGGCGCGCGGAGGAGGCGGCGGAGCGAGAGGGGAAGGAAGAGGCGAGCGCGGAGTGGGGAGAAGGAGGCGGCGGCGGAGCGGAGGGGGGGGAGGAGGCGCGCGCGGGGTGGTGTGGGAGGAGAAGACGGCGGCGCGGGTGGGGTGGGGAGGAGGAGGCGGCGGTGGCGCAGGGGTGGGAGGAGGCGGCGGCGGAGAGGAGCGGGGGAGGCGGCGGTGGAGGAGGAGCGAGGCGGAGCGGGAGGAGTGCGAGATGGGGCGCGCATGCAGGAAGCGGCGTCTCGGGCGAAAAGGATATCGAGAGAGGAGAGGTTGAATGATGTGCATGATCCAAATGATTTTGGCTTTAGGATCTTCAATGAGTAAGAGAATAAGGTTTGAGGAGAGATCTAGGCCATTCATTTGTATGAAGTTGGATTACTTGGTACACAAATCTGGGTGGACTTAGATTAGACATGACTGTGGGGGTGGTTGAGGGGGTGGATTTAGTAAAGAAAATTTTGGTGTATTATAGAGTAGGGTAGATTGGATTACTTGGTACACAAATCTGGGTGGACTTAGATTAGACATGACTGTGGGGGTGGTTGAGGGGGGTGGATTTAGTAAAGAAAATTTTGGTGTATTATAGAGTATATAATATAATAGGGTAGAAGGGTAGATTTGATCATTCGTTGGTTGCCTACGTAATAATATGAAGGACCATGACTACCAGCGTCACTCAGATCTAACCAAACCCATACGTCCCTGATAGGTAAACTCAGACCCGTTCAAAGTTTCTGACGTAAAGCTTTTTTTCGTTTCTTCCCCTCCAAGTCCAATCCAAGCCGAGCCGAAGCAACCGACCGCCGGATCGATCGATCGACAGAGCGAACCGGCCGCCCTACTGACCCCACCCCCTGACACACACGACACGACACACCACGCCTAGCAGCGCGGCGCCCAGATCCCCAAAACCCTAGCCCGAGGAGCGAGAGGGAGGAGCGCGCGCATGGCGGCTGCGGCGGCGGCGAATCTGGCGGGCAAGCAGGGCGTGCGGGTCGTCGTCATCGGCGATCCGGGAACCGGCAAGTCCAGCCTCATCGTCGCCCTCGCCACCGAGCAGTTCCCCGAGAATGTCCCCCGCGTCATGCCACCCACCCGCCTCCCCGCCGACTACTTCCCCGATCGCGTCCCCATCACCATCATCGACACCTCCTCCAGGTACCCCCATTCTTAGATTTGGCGGCGGTCCGCGTCGCAAATCGGCGTTTAGATGATTTTGATTTTATCTGGGTGATGATTCCGTCGTCTGTCGCTGTGTGTATGCCCGTGTGGTTGCAGCCCGGAGCAAAAGCCGAAGCTGATCGCTGAGTGCCAGGCGGCGGACGCGGTGGTGCTCACCTACGCCTGCGACCGCCCCAACACGCTGGAACGGCTCAGCTCGTACTGGCTCCCCGAGCTCCGGCGCCTCCAGGTAAATCCTGCACTTTATGGGGTCGGTTCGTGGTTGTTGCAGGTTTGGATCGGTCATGATTGGTGATTTAGTGGGCTGCCCATGGTGATGTTTGGTGTTTAATGTTTCTGTGGTGCAGTTGAGGGCGCCGGTGATCGTGGTGGGGTGTAAGCTGGACCTGCGGGATGAGCAGCAGGTCAGCCTTGAGCAGGTGATGGCGCCCATCATGCAGACATTCCGTGAGATCGAGACCTGCATTGAGTGCTCTGCGCTTCGCCAGATCCAGGTTACCCCTCATCTCAGTATTTGAGGGAATGCTTGTAGTTTGAATTTTGTATTGATTAATGATTACTACTTATGCTGATTTGTCACAATGAAATGGGCTTGCTCAAAGTTCTGATATGCGCAGTTGCTCATGCACCTATGGTTGGACACATCATGATTAGACCCTAATGTAGTATTCTGGGCATGCATGTATTGTAATTTGATTGTGCACTAATTCTACTACGTATTTAAATTTTGATTGGTGTGTTAGAATTCTAGATACTTAGATATTGTGCTAGGGTAGGTCTAACTATAATTGCTTATGAATGTCTGCAGGTGCCTGAGGTCTTCTACTATGCCCAAAAAGCTGTGCTTCACCCAACAGCTCCTCTCTTTGATCAAGAGGCCCAATCTCTGAAGCCACGCTGTGTGAGGGCTTTGAAGCGGATATTCATTTTATGTGACCATGACAGGGATGGAGCTCTCAGTGATGTGGAGCTCAACGACTTTCAGGTTTGTATACACTGTGGCTGCCTTGTTTTCATTGGTTAGCATAAGGCAGACTAGTGTTTTTGATTGTCACTCTTTTATTTCTGGCGATGTTTTTTATTCTCTTTGGGTTGCTTTACAGGTCAGATGTTTTAGCGCTCCTCTCCAGCCTACTGAAATTTCAGGCGTGAAGAGAGTTGTTCAAGAGAAGATGCCTGAAGGTGTAAATGACAATGGCCTTACCTTGACTGGGTTCCTTTTCCTTCATGCTCTTTTTATTGAGAAAGGTCGACTTGAAACTACATGGACAGTATTGAGGAAATTTGGTTACGACAATGACATCAAGCTTAGAGATGATCTCATTCCAATGTCAATTAAACGAGCTCCTGATCAAGTAATGTTGTGCTTGATTGCTTTCAGCTATTCACATTTTGCTATAAGTTGCAGCCAGAATAATGTTACATGTGCATGTCTTTATCTTGATCAGATATGCTGTTTTAGTATCCATGATTTGGGAATTCCTGTTATTTCAGAGATTACCAGCAATGATCAAGTGTATATGTACAGTGATGCTAGAGCTGAATTTTGTTGAACCATTGGCACCCTTTAAAGCATTATTCCTTCAAATATAATCAACTAATCTTGTGTTTTTTGTTCTTTTCGCGGTTTACAACCTTTGATATTTTCGTCGCTAGCATGATTACTTATTGTTGATTTCCATAGTATTCTGGCTATCTGTAGTGCTAGCTTAACGCCATCACTAGGCATTTTTTTATGTGTTTATATTTATCATGCTTCTGGTTTATAACATTTTCGCTAACAGTAAAGTCAATATCATTATCTTTTGTTACAGACTGTGGAATTGACAAATGAATTGGTTGATTTCCTGAGAGGAATATTCAACATGTTCGACATAGATAATGTAAGTTAATCCAGTGATGGTCACATATTCATTTTTTCGCTGCATTTGAATGGTATTGTCTCTTTGTTATTCTAAGCATCTTCATTCTAATCTTATCTACTAAAAAAACTTTGTCATTTTAGATTAACCATTTGAAAATGCTTTTATCTATCCTATCCAGGATGGAGCTTTGCTACCTGCTGAACTGGAGGATCTTTTTTCAACTGCGCCTGAAAAGTAAGTTGATAAAAAAATGAAATCTGTTTATATTTGGATTGACACTGTAATTGGAGAAAGTTGATTATTGTAATTTCTATATATCACCAAAATTTTTAAGAAATCCTGTATTAATTTCTCTATTGGCTTTGATGGAATATCACTTTTTCATTAGAAGGGTCTTGAGATTAATCTTTTTTTGTGATTTGTCTCTGCTGGTATTTTCCTTATCAACACTCTTTCCTTGATGTTTCAGCCCATGGTCTTCTGATCTATATGAAGACTGTGCTGAAAAGAATGTCTTGGGAGGTTTGTCACTTGAAGGATTTCTCTCTAAGGTACTCTCTCAATCTTAGCACACTGAGAATTGCAGTACACAGCATAAATACAACATTTACAACCCTGTAGTTTATTCATAGATCGATCTTATTTGCAAATTACCATTTCGTTGGTTGTATACAACATATGAAAAGCAAACCCCTTTCTCCATTCAGAGCTCATATGCTTTGTATTTATGGTGTGCTGACTTGTACCATTGGCTCAGCACCTTCTATCACTTAGAGAAAAGCCCAAACCGTTGTTTCTTTAATCTTTGTATGACTGTACATTATTCTGAGTTGGACATTCTTGGTATGCAAAACTAGCCACAGAAGAGATTAAATACTCCACTGAACATGTAAGAAGCATAAACAACTTAAAACCGGAATTGGATCTTATTTAAGTATAGTGTTGTGCTCTATATGATTAAGATACATCATGTACAGTGCTGTGTCTTGAAAAGCATATGGAATGTTGCTAGGTAAAGAGGCATGTTTGAATTTTACTGTATATTGTTTACATGCCTGTCTACAGGCTAGAGTTTTGATCTTGTGGTTAGGATATGCTGAAGGCAAGGCTCCTGTGTGTATTGGGGTGAAGTGGTGATATGTTTTCTTATTAGATTACTATGTAGATTTTCCTTTGCTGAATAAGTATTCTTTAATTGCAGTGGGCTCTTGTGACACTTCTAGATCCAGCAAATAGTTTTGCCAACCTTATATATGTTGGCTATTCGGGCGATTTTAATTCAGCATTTACCATCACAAGGAAAAGACGAGTGGATCGTAAAAAGCAGCAGACTCAAAGAAATGTGTTCCAGTGTTATGTCTTTGGCCCCAAAGGTGCTGGAAAGACTGCATTGCTACAATCATTCCTTGGAAGGTATTCTATGCATTTCCTAGTATTTTACACCATGGATTTTCTTAACGTGTTTGTTTCTTTTGGTCTTCTCTATCTCACTTCGGTCCTTGTTGCAGGCAGCCTTCTGATGCTCTGCCAACTAATAGCGAGCGGTTTGCAGCAAATACTGTTGAACTGTCTGATGTAAGTAGTCAAAAGTGCTTCGTTGTATTTTGATTTCAATGTACACAAACACTCCGATAATTCTCTTCTGAACAATGCAATACTTATGCAAATGTGCTTGTAACTTTATCGATGTTTAATAATATGAGGTGACAGAAACCCCTAAGACAATCCAAGTTCTTTGTTAATGAAGTTAACCAGCCATCCTATTATATGAAACCAAATATCGCATTTTGATTATAATTGATAAGCATTCTAATAGTCTATCAACCATAACATTTCCTTTTGTCAATAGTTTTTTTACTCTTTACTTGTTATTCGTTGCATATAATGAAAAAATTCATGAGTTTATACATAGGTTATTTTTTACTGGATGGAGTAATTGGCTAAACATATGACCAATGTGAGGAGTTAATTGTCTGGTACCTGGTATCCTGGAATGGATGCTTCTGAAACATAACTAGAAGTGCCTTCAGAGAGCATGATGTGATGGAGACTATATAAGGGAAACATTAAGTTCAGTTGTGTTTAATTTGACCGCAAGTTTAGTTTTGAGATTTACTGTTTGCTAATTCTGGATAGTTTGGTAGGATGCTTTTATTCTAAATGTTTGTCTTGATTCAATAATTTTATTTATTGAAGGGGGCTAGAAAGACACTTGTACTGCGAGAGATTCCTGAAGGTGATGTCAGTTCATTACTGACTAATAAGGAATCCTTGGCACCCTGTGATGTAGCAGTATTTGTGTATGATAGGTATGCATTCTGCCGAATTATTCTCTTGTTTATTCATGACCAAGAAGTATCTCGGTACGCAGTTTGCAGTAATCGAGCGTTCTCCCTATTAGTGGTAGCAGTTCAATTTGTTGATAAACCTGGCATAAATTAATCTTCTGTGTTGTCTCAATTGTATCTTTGGGTTAATTATCAACTATTTGATATCAACCTGATATGACGACGAGTATTGTATGATGAGTGGTAATCTTTTAAATCCTGGTTTTAGGGAGTATTTTGCACTATTTTGTTCCTGGTGGCCTATGCTGGATATTTTCTTAAAACTGGTTTTGTACGGGTTTGGTGGCCCATCTTGCCAAGGAAATTGAAGTTTCCTGACGATTTGATGTTATCTGTAAAATCCCGGCAAATTACTTGAGTTAGTCATGCATTAAATCTGATTCAACTTAAACTTAACCAGAATAACCTACTAGCCATATTAAGTCCATCATTGAAAATGCGTTCTTGCTCAGTCAAACTGACTGGCTTTGACCCTTAATGCTGGCAATTGGTTTGACTATTCATCCCTGGTTATGTGAGCCCTACTGCTGACGATTGACAATTCAGGATTGGACTCAAATACAATAATTATTGTGAAGTACTCTTGAAAGTTCAGTACATAAATCTTGTTTATCCTGCTAGATCTTGTTCTGTGATCTATTATTCAATTCTACATAAATCTCTTTGCCCTGCATATGACTAAGTGTGGCACCTGTTAAAATGGCAGTTGTGATGAATGTTCTTGGCAAAGAGCAAAAGATTTGCTTGTGCAAGTGGCTACACATGGAGAAAATACCGGCTATGAAGTTCCTTGTCTGATAGTTGCTGCTAAGGATGATCTTGACCAATCTCCAGTGGCTCTACAGGAATCAACTAGAGTAAGCTTGGAATACATTATACATGTATTATCATTTTGTTATGTTTTCTGTTTCTATCTCCGAAAGTCGTTTGCCTTTTTTTCTTTGCATAGTTGGCCGAATGAACTAGAATCAGATATTTGAATTGGGTTGCAGCGGCCGAATGAACTAGAATCAGATATTTGAATTGGGTTGCAGCTATACTTTGACACGTTCTGCTCTGTTTAAATATGTATGGATTGTAACCAAATTAACAAAAAGAAAAAATAAACACTACCCTGTTTAGACCCACAGGTGCACCACTGTACTAGTGCCATATTTATGCAGCGAAGCATGTTTGTTTTTTCTGCCTTGGGGCATAACTCCGAACTCTGATAACAGTGTTGTTCCAAGCCAAGACTCCTATATATCTACTAATGTGTCAATGTGGTCCTGGTATATTACCAGGTTGGATCATTTTTTAAAAAAGAGCTGATGTACTTTATTATGCACTCTGCAAACATTTCTTCAAAGCTAAAGGTGTTTGTACGGTAGTCATCTCAGAATTATTTCTTTTGTCATTTTATGACAATTTTATCTTGTAAATTTTTAATTATGCATTGTATCTCGTCCCGCTGCAGTTGCTATACTGAATGGATTGAAAATGTTCAATAACTTTTCTTTCAGAATTATTTATCATTATTGCCTAAATTTGCTTTTGTGATGTCGGCACAAGTGGTTCCTCCCCTTTGCTATTGCCCACAGTTCTCTTAATACCGGTGGAAATCAGATCTCTACAACTACGGATTATTTTAGTTGTTTCTATTTGTTAGCTCTTGAGAGATATTGTTGTTTTCAAATGGAACTTAACCTTATTATAGTTTTGCTATTAAAAAGTAATCATAAATAGTTTTGCTATTAAAAAGTAATCATAAAACTATCTACTTTCAGGTGAGCCAAGACATGGGAATTGAAACACCAATTCCTATTAGCGTGAAGTTGAAAGACTTGAACAATATTTTCTGCAGAATAGTTCATGCGGCACAGCAGCCCCATTTGAGCATTCCAGAGACTGAAGCTGGGAAAACACGCAGGCAATACCGCCAACTTCTGAACCGTTCCCTCATGGTTGTCTCAGGTCAGTCAGTTCGACAATCTTGTCATGTATCCTCTTACTAGTCCATAGTTAAATTGATACTGTGCCAACTATAGAATAATAAGAAGACAGGTATAGTTATCTCATATCTGTCAGACAGGTATAGTCTGTCAGTTCAATAAAACTACTAAGGAGTTCATAACAGTATGAAAGAATTGGTGAGTGGGGAGGTGGGGTGCTGTCAGCGTTCAGTGTTGAACCGACATGATGGATAGCATTGAGCAAAATACTGCTTATATTATGTTTTTTTTTATATATAATGGTTGGAATCCGTAGTTAAGCTACTACTACCACTAATTTGCAGTTGGAGCTGCCGTTGCAGTTGTGGGAATAGCTGCTTACAGGGTTTATGCAGCTAGGAAGAACACATCCTCTTGAAGCTCTCCCGGACAGTGATGAAATAAAGCGCTTCCCACAGCTCCACTTCCCATCAACCAGGATCTTCTATCCTGTTGGTTACCGCTTGTTTCATTACGTGGATCGTTGCCTTACGAAGCTGTTTATGTACAGTTGCGGCATCAACTATAACTTGTGCTGCATATTGGAGTTTCGGATGTTATAATTTACGAGTCATCCGGCTCTGTTAAATGCTTTAGCTGATAGACTGCTATGACTTATTTAGCTCAGCCAAAATTTTATTACTGTCTACTGCCCTAAAGTTTTGCCCACTTCGCAATGCACTGGTAGTACTTTATGACTGAATTTCGTTTTCACTAAATTGCTATGAATGCCTGAACATTTAGTCTGGCGAGTCAGTATGGCTCTTTTGGCGTCGAGGATACTGGGCGAAATCTTCGTTTGGTTCGGAGTAATTTTTGTGGATTTGGAAATTCCTATTCAATTTGTAATCAAACATGGACTATTAACTTTCTTTTGAGAGTAAACTATGGTCAAGGCCTAAGGGTTTTCCCATTTGTGCTTAGCCTTAGGCCCGTAGTCGTTCATGTGCGCTCTCGATGCCGCGCAAGGTTACCTGTTCGTCGTCTTCACGTGGAAGCTCTCGCGTTTTATCTTTAAGGTGCCGATTTTGGTAAAGCAGAAATGATTTAGTTCCACATATCCTTATTGGGATTTTGATAATGCACTTCGCTCATTTCCAAAACATCACCAATGATGTACTCTTTGTTCTTTTTTGTCCGGGATTCGACTGATATCTTTTATAACTTTATATTAATAAAATCATAATACTATAAAAGTATTTTAAACAGTAAATCTAATGATACTGTTTTTATGTATTTATTCTAGATAATTAGAATATATTGATGGTAAAAAGTTTGACGGTAAGGATTATATGAGATAAAAATAACGCAGTACATTCATGGAGGGATAGAAATGATCGAATATTACATAATAACGCGTGCTATACACAGAACAAACTAAACAAAACTATGGTTTACAGTGCTTGTCTCGCATCCATGTTAATAATGTAGCCCAACTTGAGAGGAAAAAATAATGTATATAAGTCGACAATCAGTCGAGGCTCAGGACTGGATATGTGGCCTTCACAACGTCGAGCTATGCAACCTGATGTACCGCCAGGATGGGAGGAACCTGCAACACGGGAGAGATGATCAGATCAAATTGAATTGCATGAAACATCGCAATGAAAAAAAGACGAGGACTAACAAGCATCAAACAAATCAAGGCTGAGATTTCTTTAATCAAATGGAAGGGACTTCTGCAAGATTAAGTGAAATGCTATCCATGCAAGTCTAAAGCAGTGGCATACCCAAGAGAAATTCGGTAGCCTGCAATCTGTTTTTTCTTTGGTAGTGGAAGGGAAAAAAAGGAAGAACAATCTGAAAATGGAACAAGGATACTAGGAACTGGCCCTGCACCTCTGACTTCCGCAATGGCATATGTAGTACCTCGGTACTACTTTACTGCTGACCAAAGTGTCATTGATAATCATTAAAAAAAGGCTTGTACTTTGATACAGTTCTTTTGTGAGGACCTCTGTAGTGCCATGGACAAGAATGCACAAACCTTAAAACCAATGTCAATCACAAGAGACACAACCGAAGCACCCAATCAATTACTCTAATAAAAATTTCATGCATAACACAAAAGGCCCGTAGTTACACAGGTGGATTCCAACACGTAGTAGTATCCATGAGCAAGAAACCATAGAGCAAGGATCTGAAGCTCTGAACTGATGATCACCTATACGAATGATGCAACGGAGACTCGGCCATCAGCCAACATGGAAGGGCCCGATCTCCCCGGTCCGGATGGCGCGGGCGACGACGGTGGCGGCCGTCAGGCACGACGACACCCACGCGGCGAGGACCGTCCACACCATGTCGACGACGGACACGGCCATCGCCCACGGCATTGACATGCTGCCCGCCTACGCCTCTGATACCTCCTCTCTGCGTGGCCAAGAAGAACTGCAATTCAACCAACACCTTCCGTGTCCTTCCGTGCATGGACCAGCAAAGGTACTACTAAATTGCGTAGGCCGTGAGCCCACGAGATCCATGAAGGGGTGATCTCGGAAAAAGATTGGATCTTGTGCACGTCACAAATCGGATAGGACGGAATTAAATGGAGAAAACGAGAATCGCCTAGTCCTACTCGCCTGTAGTTTCTCCTTTTTGCCCTCCACGGGGGTCATGCTTGAGCCTGATAAGAGAGAGGATAAATCTCAGGATTAAGGTCAGAAGCAATTGCCGATTAGCTCATAACCCTGACTTGTACACGAGTATGATTGCTTGAATACGATAGGATTAAATAGAGGTAGGGGAATTACCTCTTTCTCCCTCCTCGACAACCTCACGTTCTCGTTTGCTCTTCCTCTATCGATTGTTTCCAATTATTATTCCGTTAAGAAAAATCAACGAACACCTGTGTAGCGTGATTGAGAAAAACAATTCCGACATCACGACTTGGTCTGCCCCACGCAGATGTGCAGCAAGCAGCACGGTATGGATTCATGGGAAAAGGATATGTTAGAGCCCGCTCGATTGGGCTAAAAATCTATGATTTAGGCTAAAATTACACTATAGCTAATTAAAATTACACTGTAACTGAATGTGGCTTATTTAACGTAATTAAATTTAAAAAAAATTTAAATAAAAAATATGTTAGTTCATCACAGACAACACGAACGAATACAAGAAAAAAAGAATCGGCAAAAAAATAAAAAATAAAAATTTAGAAAAAGACGAAATTTATAAATAGTAAAAAATAAATCAAAAATCAAAAGGTTAAACTAAAATAAGCGGTGCATAGAGAAAAACCTTCCAACCAGTCCCTTGTCGTAGACGTGTCAGGCACTTCGATACGGCATAACATGGTTCTGAGTTCTGGCACGTGTCCACTCGAGTCAGGTCAAGCTAAACAATCTGATCGATTTGTTAACTGTAACTGTGATTCGCACGCACCCTCCCTCCCTCGGTCTCTCTCGTGAGTGGGCGGTCGTTTTGAGGCGCAGGCGCCGCGCATCAGCGCATGGGCGGGGCGGCGTGGATCCGCGTCCCGCGACCGCCGCGATTAGGTTTCGGCGCGGGTTGCGCGGAGGTTTAGGGCTTGAGGCCTCGGTGGCTTGGTGGCACCGCCAGCGTGCGGCGCGTGTGTGGCGGGGCGGGACGTCGTGCAACGCGGTGCGCCGTGCGTGCACGCCGCGGGCGGGTTGAGCTGCGGTTGGCGCCGAGCGGCGCTAGCTGGGGGCACGCCATTCGACGGCACAGTGTTGCCGAGGCATTCGGCCTAGCGTGAAATGAACGGGTAATTTCCTTCTTCCGATGGAGCAGAAGTCCACAGATCTAATACGAAAAGAAAGAGTATATGATACTATTCGTGATTTTGACTAAAAATTATGGAATAAGATAAAGACGAGTAATATTCGTTTGTATCCACTTTAATTGCACCCACTACAATAAAAACCTTAGACACTTTTCTTAAGGCACTTCCCAATTTGTCTCTAAAATTAGGATTCTACAGCCTAGAGGTACAAACATAATGGATAATTTTTAACCAAACGAAGACCTGCGAAGCAAATACAAAAATAGAGAAATAGATATATGACACTATTCATATCTTACTCTGACAAAGAAAACATAATAAGAAACATAACGAGTGATATCCGTCCGTATCCGTTCCGATTGCACCCCTTGGATCGTTCAGCCCAACCGCTTTAATTTTTTAATTTTGGATTCGAACCCTTAAACTGATATTTAAATTTAAAACTAAATCCAAAAAATCCCGTAATCAGAACACCTTGAACCGATGCGTTTTTGGAGAGAGAACGGAATCCACCGTTCGAAAGGAAGTGTTCCTCATGGGTCTGTAGCGCTGGGCTTTCAGCAGCCACACAGACAGCCGGAGAAAATTGATACTTTGCCATCCTATTCAGTGGGCTTCGACAAAATGTCACTCTGTAGAATGATCACTATAAAATGCCACTCTTAACATTGACACTTTGATTATTTGCCATTTTGAGGGTTTTTTAGGATTCTTAATTATTTTTTAACTATTTTCAGATTATTTGCCATGAGAAAAGACATATTTGCCCTTGGGCCATTCTGAAGACACATTTGCTTGTTCTCATCTCCATTTTCTCGGCGCGTGAGGAGACCTGCCAGAACGTAGGGGGTACAGATGGGGACGGCACCCCGAGGGGGGCAAACGGAACGGTGGTTTCATGATTTTGGCGGTGCCGGCGTACGTGGAGACGCAAAAACACGAGAGAACCGAGCCAAACCGAAGAGCTCATCGCTCATCTCGCAGGCGAAACCGCCGCTTCCTCGCCTCTCCCCTGCTCCTCCTCGCGTCGTCGTTTTCTCCCCCCTTTTCCTCACATCTCGCCCTCCTTCCGTTCGCGATTCCGATCGCTATCCGACCGAAATTTGTACGCTCATGCTCCCCGTCCTTGCGTCGATTATTTTTGCGCCAACTATCCTTCCTCGGTTGGGCGAGAAAATGGAGATGAGAACAAGCAAATGTATCTTCAGAATGGCCCAAGGGTAAATGTGTCTTTTCCCATGGCAAATAATCTGAAAATAGTTAAAAATAAATAAATAAGAATACTAAAAAATCCTCAAAAAGGCAAATAATCAAAGTGTCAATGTTAAGAGTGGCATTTTATAGTGGTCATTCTAGGAAGTGACATTTTGTCGAAGCCCACCGAATAGGATGGCAAAGTATCAATTTTCTCCAGACAGCGGTGGGGTAGAGAAGCGCGTCGACCTAATGAGCGTCAACGCACGGACCAGCCCACGCGCCTGTTTGCCGACCGAGGCGAATGCTGGGCTTGGCATGGTACAAACACCGGCCCACTTCCGTCCGCCAAGCAGGACGGGCAACACACGAGGAAACAAATGTGGCGCGAGATCACCTACACTCGTGCAACGCGAGGCGCGCACGGCGCGCGGCTGGTGTTTCGCCGTGCCGTGCCCGTGAGACGTGGCAAGCGACGCTACTACCAAGTGGCACTGGCGGCACTGTTCCATGGCCAAGCGTCCCTGTTGCAGTCTGCAATTGAGGTGAGCGGCAACCTTGCCGTCCTTGTCTTGTTGGCGGTTGGGCTAAAAAATAGTGATTTATGGTTGAAATTATACTATAGCTGATTAAAATTATATTATAACTAAAATAGCTTATTTAGCGTAATTAAATTTAAAAAATTTAAAAATAAAAAATATGTTAGCTCATCACGGACAACGTAAACGAATACAGGAAAAAGAACCGGTAAAAAAGCTCAAAAAAAGTAAAAAGTTCAGAAAAAATAAAATTTATTGCTAGTAAAAAATAAACAGGACGTAAGTGACAAGTAGTACCAAGTGTCGCTTTTAGTTTTGATTTGATGGCTGAGATAGATCGAGTACTAGCACAATAGCATGGCGATGCAATTTAATGGTACAAAAATCAAAATCATTGTCGTTGCCACGATAGAAAAGAGGCCACGTATGTAGGAAGAGGAAAAATGAACGATTAAGACAGAGCCACCGAAGGAACCGAAGTGGAGCCGTAAAAGACTTGCTGCTTGATCGGTGAAACACGGCTGTTACACCTGCAAAGCGGTGCTTGCGCACAAAAGCGTTTCTTGCATATCATATCATCATCAGCTAAACAAAGCTGGGGGGCTTCCGGCCCCCCCAGCGCGTCCACGTCGACCGCAACCCTCGGCCGGCCGGCGCGTGGCAGAGGAAATTCGCGCACGGCCGGCCGGAGCACTTTCCCTCAATTTTTTGAAAATTACGTAAAGGTCCTCTGTTATCGCAAAAAGGTCCCTACATTTTTTTGAATAAGCCCCTGTATATTTTTTTTGCTGAGTAGCGACCGAGGTTTCCCGTAATTACAAACAGGCCCTTACTTCTTCCAAAAAGGCCCTCAATTTTTTACGAAAAAACCCCTCTAATCTCCTTTTATTGCGAAAAGGCCCACGATTTTTTTTCGAAAAAACCCCTTCACTTTCTTTTTCTGCGAATTTTTTCCTCTTTTACTTCGGTCCACACGGTGGCTGGCGTGGCGTTGCGCCACGCCTATGTGGCTAGTTTGTATAACTCTGCAATGTATTTCTGCACCTTCACTGTGCATCCTGTTGTGCATGAATGGGCTTGCTTAGAGAACAGTACCAAAGGTCACATGATACTCATAGGTCCAAACTGCTACGAAAAGTAGAAGTGCCAAAATTGAACTAATGTAACTTTCTAAGGTATGTTTATGTTAGTTTTTGTAGGTGGATTTTAGCTCTAGCTTATAAACAGTAACAGTTTATAGAGAGCTATACGTGAAGAGAGAAACTAACATACAATTTTGATCGATATAAATGAAATCACTATCACGTGTACTTCAATTGACTAGTAGATCCCGCCTTAAAAAACGTATCGTTTGAAAATTAAATACTATAGAAAAGTAATTTACTGTAAGAAAATAGTTTTTAGAAATCAATATAAATATGACCTAAAATGCTATTATCAGGCCATACCAAACCCATGCTTCTCACACATGGATCCTGAGTGCGACTTTCTAACTTATCTCCGCTCTTTCTTTAGGGAAATGCCAGTAGTAAAAGAAAGCACGCCCGATGTAAGAAAAAAAACCCCAAATCCAAACGGAAATCATGCAACATAAATCCGACGTGCCATGCAAACATACAGAGAGAAATGCTCACAAAAAAAAATAAAAAACTCTCCAGATAGAGCAGCCAATTCCAGATACTAAAACAAACAAACAAAAAAGCAAAAAGCAAAAAAAAATTCTTCCTAAGGAAAAGAAACCCAAAACAAACAAACAAACTTGACATGGTAGCTCTAGGTCGCCACTATAGGTGGCCAAATGGGCCGTAACTAACAGGTCGGGCCACAACTTGGTACCATTGTTTTTTCAAAAGATCTCGTATGAATTTCATCTATCCATATGCTTTTTAATCTCTTATGGATTCCATCCATCCATAAATTTTTCATAAACCATTTTGAAAAAATAAAGTTTAATTCATGAAAAACTTTAATCAGTTTACCCATGACCGTGGGCACGGCTATCCAGGATAAATTATATACTCTATAGAGCTTATACAACATTACCCACAAGATATGATTAACTTATGATGTCGGCCATTATACGCTTTCGTAGGCGTGCGGTTGGGTAATCATAACAAGACCTTTTACAAAGCAAAGCCTTCAACCTGCCCAAACTAACACTAAGATTTCACCCCAGTAAAGAATCCACTAGTCCGGGATCCCCTCTTAAGCTGATTGAGACTTCACATGGTCTACGTTATGCTCACTTTCAACCTACAGCGAGATTTAGGTTGGAACCTGTATGTTAGTCAGATAGGATTGTTCCATACCACTCTTATAATAGTACAAAATGGTTTTGTAGCAGTAGCTCACAGATCTGTCTTTAATTGATTTAGGCGCTACTCACATACATTTTGTGCCTGGCAATCAATATTGTGTCACGAACAACAATGCATGTCAGTAAGTACCCACCACCAAA
Source organism: Dendrocalamus sinicus (assembly GCA_036346575.1). Taxonomy (NCBI): domain Eukaryota; kingdom Viridiplantae; phylum Streptophyta; class Magnoliopsida; order Poales; family Poaceae; genus Dendrocalamus; species Dendrocalamus sinicus. The sequence continues at coordinate 30,697,275 of CM070649.1, read as the reverse complement.
CCATTTGCATAAGCTGAAACCAAGTTTTATATTTTGTTTTGAAATAATACAGAGACTTTCTTGATTCACCAAAGTCAAGAGTACATTTAAAAAATTTATCATTTCATGTGAAAAAGTTATCTCAAAACAAAAACTATATTTAAGCAGGTTTAAACATTTGATACAAAATTCTTTAGTCCATACTAATGTATTAACCAAAGTTTTTATTCTAGGGTGACAAGGTATCTGGGAATCAATATCAAAAGAGGTATTAACAAGTAAGTAATAATTAAATTTAAAACTGAATTGAAATACGTTGAATAAAGATATGCATGCAAAATAATATAAAACAACATAATTTGTTTTGCAAATTGGGATCAACATGATTAAGATGTGTGGCTTACCTTGCTCTACGAATTGGTGTGAATTGTCGTCGAAGAATTCCTCCGAATCGTCACACTTTATACGTGAAGATACCCAAGCAAACTCAAATAAAATCCATATTAGCACAAGCTAATATATCCGGTGCTATCCATATTAGCACAGGATGTGTTATCCGTTTCGGTCTCGACGGTTTCTTCCGAGTTTGTTTCAGTCTTTCTGAAAGAATGTCGGAGGAGAGAAGAACAAGTCTCACAAGTGAGATGGTAGAATTATTTCTTACAGTGAAAGACTAGTAACAAACTGATGTGCGTGCTCAACGCTGCGTGGTGGATATGAAGTTAGAACACGCGTTTAACAATCTCTATCTAGATGACGATGAAGAAAGTCAAGACACCGACGCTTCTTGGAGCATCTATGTACACATTGTACTTGTTCTGATTTTTATCTGTAATGTTGAGTTACAGGGTGTATTTTTTCTTTGCTAAGGTTTTCTCAAATTAAGTTTTTTACTTAGTGAAGGTTTTAACGAGGCGGCCATTTAGACATTAATAAAAAATCATTATTATATCTCTATAATTTATTGTGTTTTTTTAATTCTACAAAAAAATTTCAATTATTACCTTTTTTATTTTTCAAGCCGAACGGGCTAGCGAGGCCAACTAACCTATCGGACTAAACAGGTGCATGCTGACCTGATACGACACAAACCACCTTGGACCATGCCTGGGCTTTCGCCTCGGCCCACGGATCATATAACATAGCTGTTTAGATTGATAGGTTAAATAGATCATATCTAATAAATCTAAATCAAATTAAAATTGTGCCGGATGTGTCGTGCCGCCAATTTGGATTTGGATAGGACTGGACTCACCGCCCAGCACGACCCAACCAAAAAGCCGAGGCGACTCCGAGCGGGCCCAAACCAGGGAAGGAAGCGAAGCACACAACAACAAACATTGTGTTTGGTTGGCGGAATGGGGAGGAATAGGATGGGACGATTCTAGTTTTTTTGGGTTGGGATGGAACGGGATGGTTCCGTTGATATGTTTGGTTCATAGTATGGGATGGTTCTATTTTTTGTTTGGTTAGTGGGATGAAGAAGAATGGAACCGTTCCGTCTTTTGTTTGGTTGGTGGGATGGGGATGAAAAGTAGGATATGCTAACCGGAGCTTCACCACAACAGAGGCCGCCCGCGTCGGCCTCCCGCGCCGCTGCCCATGCCCGACCACCCACGCCCGACCTCTGCGCGCGCCGCGCCGGCGCCGCGCCCAACCTCCGCGCCACGCCCGCGCCGCCGCCGCCGCAACGACCTCCCGCGCCGCCGCACGTGTGGGCCCCGCCCAGATCTGGATCTGGAGTAGGGAAGGAGAGAGAGGGGTGAGAGAACGGGAGAATGGGAGAGGGGTGACTGCGCGTGCGTTTTTTGGATAGATTCGTCCGACTTTTTTTGTGGAACGGAGTGATACCGAATATTTGAGGAATATTCCTTTGGAAGAGACCATTTACTTCCATTTCATTCTCCCTCATACCATGATCCGAACAGCTGGATGACCTCAAAATTGAAACAGGACGATCCCATCCCTGGTCCATCCTAGCATCCAAACACACTCTATGGGTGTGTTTGGTTGCCTGTATCTCCTTCGTTCTGGATGGGTGGATCCGTATAATCTGAGAAAGAGCCTGTTTGGTTGCCTGTATGAGCGGATACAGTCTGTATGAGCGGATGCAAAAATACGCCCTCATCCTGGATGGGTGGATACGCTCAAAATGAGCTTCACTAGCCATCCTGGATGAGTGGATGCAGTATATCTTATGCGGTCCCACGTGTCAGCCTCTCAGGTTTGGTAGACTACATCCGCTCATACAGTCAACCAAACAGCATCTCAGTTTTTTTTGTATCCGCTCATGCAGCCTCACCAAACATCTTCTTTTTCTGAAATACGCTTCCACTCAGCTGCATCCACTCAGCCAGGATATACGATGCAACCTCCATCCACGAACCAAACACACCCTAAAGAACCGAAGAAACAGCGCGCCCTCACGGCAAGAAATTCCCACCTCCTCTCTCCTCCCCCCGCACAAATCTCTCATCCTCCCCTCGCCCTCGCCCTCGCCGCATTGCCCGCCGTGCAGCGCCGACCCCACCCCCCGCCGGCGAGACGGCGCGCAGGAAGAGGGGGCGGGCAGGCGGCGGCGGCGGCGGAACCGGACACGGGAGCAGCATGTGCGACCTGGTGGCCCGCACGGGCCGGCACCAGCAGCGCTACGAGGGTGGCCGTCGGCTGGTGGCCGGGTACGGGGCTCGCCTGCCCAATAAATTATTGCTCCTCCTGACGCTCTAAAGTTTCCTTCTTGATTTGATTGGGCTGGGCTGGGCTGGGCTGGGTTGGGGTTGGAGCGATGGCTACGTACCTGCAGTTCATTGCCCTCTTGACCTAACCTAATGCGATGGGAGGGCGCGGTGCGCATCGTATTCTTTATCCACGTACCAGGTGATGGCATTGGTTCGGGTGGACGGATGTATTAGATTGGATGCGTGGTGTGTTGTGGTTATTTGCTATCCTGGTGTGGATTGCTTCTTGGGCGTGGATTTGGTGGTGTTTGCATATGCTTTCTGCAAAATAAAAATCATTCCATGTACTAAGGTAGTTATCTGTGGATTGATGTAAGAAGCACTGAGCAGGGAAGTCTTAATCAATGCACAGCATGTTAGTTTGTAGTAACACCTGATGATAGCGACAGTGTTATGGTTTGTTTATTTCACTTTGCGGTTCATTTCATAGGTATTGTGGGATGTGTCCTTCATGAAATGAGATGTGAAAGCTGGTCAATTTGCTTGTTTGTATCAAAATTACGACTTGATGGAAAGGAATATATTCTCTCTGCCTCTTAGGAATAGGTTGTCTTTCAATGCGAAGTGGCTTTGTGTGGCTGTTCAAATCAATATTAATAGATGTGCGGATAGATGAAGTTCAGCATTAGTCAGCGCCATTGGATATTGCTGATGACAAAAGGTCACAAAAATCAATCTTGATAATCCAATCGTTTGTTCCTGATAGGTGTCTTTTTTTAGGTTTGCTCCTAGTTAAGTTTTGATTTAGTAAGCTAGGGCAGACTTTTTGGCTGTGGCTTGTGGCAGGTTGACGAGTTTGTATTGCTATTTTCTGTTGCACTTGTCTTCAGCTAGTGGAGAGGGAGTGTTCATCATGAGATGTTCGTAAGTAGTGACAATCACTGAAAATATAAAGGTTCAGGAAATGACATATGGGAAGGTAATCAGATCTAGGAAATGCTCCTTCTACAATGAGGGGAATCAAAACTAAACCAAGTATTGTATATGGAAGAGACGTAGAGAGAAACAAAAAAGGTTAATAATCTTTCTGTGATACTCTTACCTTGTTGTAGATCACTAGGCTTCAATGTATCTTAGACACACTGACTGTTGACCTTCGTGAGCCATAAATGCTTCGATTTCATCACACAAGCAATTTGTCTGTTTCTGATGGTTGAGATGCAGGTTGGCAGGTTGCATCTACAACATTTGTTAGTTTCACCAAGCTTGCCAGAAAGCATCATTCATTGAATATGGCCGAACTTCTACTGCTCAAGTAGCACCTTTTACAGGCACACGCGCGCGCGCACACACACACACATTACTTTTTTTGTAGGTTCGTGTTACAAAATTTGCTGCCTTAACATATAGCTGTACATTCCAAGGAGCATTTTTTCCGGCTGTTTCTGTGATAAGGCAGCTTCTCTCTGGACATGATTTTACCATCTTGGTGAATTGTTGTCTATATTAACTCGCAAAAATTTAGTATATTCTGCTTGTGGGATGTCTTGGGAGCTTGTTTTGTTGGACAAAAACCTTTGTGAAACATGGAGCCTAAGAATTACAATTTGCTGCTTTTGCATAGTGGCTTATTTATGTTTTCTCTGAATAAGTTCAATATATTTACAGGTGCATACCTTTCAGGTATAGAGCTAAAAATGACGAAACTTCTGATGATGAACAGAAAGAACTTGTTGAAGTTCTCATGATAAACTCCCAAAGTGGACCTGGTCTCTTGTTTCCCAAGGTATTCATTGTAAACATCAGCATCCAGATTATTAGAAATTTAGAATTGTAGAATATATGATGATGTAAGGAAAAAACTTGTGTGGGATCTGTGCATAAGTTTACGAAATTTGTATGGATGGCTATTTGGCATGAAATTGCAACCTTTTTTTTCCCTGATAATATTGATGATTTATGACCTACATTTGGATGGGCTATCTGACCTGGAATTGGATGTTTTACAAACTTTTCCCGTTTTCACATTCTAGATTGAAGCTGCTATACCCTGTGAGCAGCACAGAATGATATTTTAGTTAGCTCCTAAGTGCCAAGGTGTTGTTCCTGGCATTTATATTATTCTGTATACCTCCGAGACAAATCCAGATGAAATTCATATGAACTGAGTTGCAGATGTGAACATCCGTGTGCTTACTAACAAATAGCCAAGTCCTGATCCTTTAATGAGTTTCTTTGCAAATTTTTTATTTTTATTGTAAAAGCTTATTGTTAAATTGACATCTACATACAAAGGAAATACATTTAAACCATATCATTCACTTAATTTTTCTGATAATACATTGTGTTAGCTTTTATTCATTTTGTGTGACGTCATTCTCATAAACTTGTTGGGTAAATGTTATCACACTACCATGTAGAGATTTTGTTATCTGTCTTTCTGTTACAGGGAGGATGGGAGAACGATGAAACTGTTGAACAGGCAGCTGCTCGAGAAGCTATAGAAGAAGCTGGAGTTCGAGGAGATATAGTGGTATGATACCTGCAAGAGATGATATTTTTTTTATGGCTACTTCTCATTTTTGTTTGCATGTGTATTTTGACATATTGCCCGTGTTTTCCTCTTGACTTAACCATGAAATTGCTTCTGTATGTTTTTGGCTTGTCATGAAGAGTCGACATTCACCTTGTTAGATTTATCCTTATTCGGTACTATGCTTAGCCAGCTGCATGTTCTTAACTTGATTGTACTAAGCTGCTAATGTAGATTAATCACTATCAATCTTTAGGAGCCTGCCTACTCCTGAATTTTTGAGTTCCTGGCTATTGTTAGAATCCCCTCTGTGATGAGTCATCGTAGTTATTGACATCCAATTATGATATTAACACTTGGAACTTGACTCCTTTAGGAACTGGAAACTATATCCTCAAAAATCATCAAGTTTCATTTATTGGTGGATTATTTTACTCAAAACTGGAGCATCCTTGTGCAATGCTTCACAGTCAGAACGAAGAACCATACTTGCCCGCACGATCTTAATAGTGGCCTGCTGCTGTATCAATGCATGTCATACAAGTCACGACTCACGACTAGTAATATCCTAGCTGCATGGGGTTTAATGGTATCATGCAATGCAAACACAGTACAACAGACAAACATGGTCTGGTGGCAAAGAAAATATATTGGCCAGCAGGGTTCAAAATCCCATCGGTTACCGTTTTTACCGGTGGAGACCGGTAACCGAAAAAACCGGCAGGTATTAATTTTTGATTTTCGAATTTTGGCCGATTTTTTTCCGGTTACCTGCCGGTTTTTTCGGTTACCGGTTTTAAAACATCTCAAAATTCAAATTTTGATTTTCAAATTGTGACCGGTTTTTTCGATAACCGGCCGGTTACTGTTACCGGCCGCCGACCGGGATTTCTTCCGGTTCCGGTTTTTGGAACCTTGTTGGCCAGTGTGCAGTGTATTATCAAGAAATGCAAGGAAGGGCAGACTTCCCTTAGTTCACAGTGGAAGAATCATGGGATGCACATTGTAGTGGTGCTCTTGGTGGGTCATGATGGTGATGTTCAACTAATTACTGTGGCTTAATTGTGTAGGTTGTTTGAGCTGTAGTATGGTATGTGCTTCAGTTGCCCCAAGTTGGAATCCTTTTGGCCAGTGTTAGTCTAGAATCTTAAGGTTGACATTAGCATGTTAGTACTGTGTTATGTTGGATGCTACAGCGAAAAGGTCTCTAGCCCAATGGTTAGAGGCTTGAGTAGCACCCCCCAGGTCCTGGGTTCGACTCCCAGTGGGAGCGAATTTCAGGCTTGGGGGAAAAAAATCCCCTCGCCTGCTACTACACCAAAGCACAGGTCTAAGGCCCCGCCAAGGTGTTGATCCAAAGGATCCGCCGGTAGTCTCACAAGGTCGGGCGATGGTGCCGCTGTGTAAGGGTGGAGCAGGGGTTCGGGGGTTTTCTCGGTCTGCGTGAGAAGACCTTCTTCTTAAGCAATGCCTGGGGGATTCTTCCCCCCGCAGGTCGAGTTTTTTTATGTTGGATGCTACAATCAAGATGACATGGATTCTATCCCACAGTTTCAGCTTGTAACATGCATAATGCTTGCATAGTGGAAGAACCATGAAATCAGAATGATAGTAACTTCTCTAGTAGGATCTCAGATGCTTGTTGGAGCACATGTGGCTCGAATGGAGATAATATTACCTTTTCTCCTGGTTTTTAGTGCTTGATCATGATGAAAATACATCCTTACACGCTGTTGTCTTTTCCTGATGTGTTTCGTTCTAACTTGAGACATGTTTGTGAAGTGGCTACTGCAAGAGCACTTATTTCATTCATTTGGTAATCAGTATGTCTTGCTATTATACTTCACCTTATAGTGCTATTCTTTCTCTGACTCAGCGATTTCTGGGTTTCTACGACTTCAAGAGCAAGACACATCAGGATGCTTGCTGCCCTGAGGGTATGTGCAGAGCCGCGGTGTTTGCACTGCATGTGAAGGAAGAGCTGACCTCATGGCCTGAGCAGAGCACCCGCCGGAGGACCTGGCTGACAGTTCCTGAAGCCGCGTCGCAGTGCCGGTACCAGTGGATGCAAGAGGCCTTGCTTACGGGCTTCTCTGACTGGCATATGAACTGGAGCAAATGCGGCGGTGATACTAACTGCGACCCGGTCTAAGTGCAGAACTTATCACCGGCCGTCTTTTTTGTTCATCTTCTCTCTTTCCCTAGGCTCCATCCAACCTCGCAGATTGCAATAATACAGTGTACTCTCCTCTTGATGCATAGTAGGTGATTGACCCTTGATTCCGGTATTGCTATCTAGTTTAGTATATCTCATCGGAGACGAGAATTATCACAACTTTTAAGTGTTAATTCTCGAGTCTATTATTTGTCAGTTTCAGCTTAACTTCTTCCTCGTGGTGCCGTGCACCGTGAGCACATTTTTTTTACCTCGCTCCTGATTCTGGAGATGCATACGCTATGTATTAACCATACCTAAAATCAAAAGGTATTTCTTGACTCGAGCAACCGTGCCATGCATCCATCACTTCACACCGATAACAATTTCTTCATTTTTTTGGCTACATATCATTGGTACACATTCTGACGTTACGAACGATGCGCGATGGTGGGTAAGACAAGAAAGCGAGTTCATTAGTATAGATTGTGATCCATCCATTCTCAGATCTGGCAGTGTAGAGGCTGACCAGGCAGTAAGCACCAGGATAAAAAAAAAATCGAAATCGAACTAATTCAGTAGCGAGAAAAAAAAAATTAAAGAGCTCATATGAGTGCTTTGAGCTAATCAAGAGATCAGACAGTCGTGGCGGACCCAACCAGTCACACAGCACAGTGTAATCACTGCTCTTTATTATGGGGGTAAGAGAGGCTCGGGCTCGGCCTCACGGCCACTCGCTTTTTGCGATGAGACCTACGCGCTAGGCACGAAGACTTGAGGCTCCTACATTTTCCACACCGCCTCTAGGCCATGGCAATGACTTGGATGCAGGGATCCTATGATAAGACATGCATAGGAGAACATGTGTAGACATCAGTTTATGCATTATCCCTATTAGCTCCCTCCCTGAATCATGTTGTGTATGCATACTGGTGCAAAAATAGATGAGAAGAAAGTTTGGCAAAGTTGATGTGTACGTACATTGTGCGGCTGCTAGAATAATGTAACCTGCCTTGAAATATTGGTCAAGCCATGCTTTGAAGATGTGCTTTGCATCAGTACATGCATGGTAGTACATCATCTCTGGCATGGCATGGTCCTTGTATATGCTTGAGGCCCTCCTTAGTACCTATTTTTTTAGCGGCGGCTTATAATTTTTAGCTGAAATTTTTGAATTTTAGCTGTTTATGGTACAGTTTACAGAGAGACAGATACTCACTTACGATTTTGGCTGGTACAGATGTTGGACTTTTAACGTGTAGATTATTTAACTTGTACACCCCACCTTAGAAAAATACTTCGTTTAAAAGTTAGATATTGTAGCAGAAGCTAAAAGCAGATTTTAAAAACCCAAAAGAACATGCTCTTAGCCTTTGCGTCCTTGCCTTAGGTCCAGCCCAGAAGCCCGTAAAAGTGCAATTGGGTTCTGTTCTTCGCTCATGGCCGTCTCCATTTCCCTCGCATTCTCCTCTCTCCATGCAATTATCGTACGAAAAAGAACTGTCAAAGCACAAGTAAAATCTCATCGCTTTGTCATCGAATTGCGCCGAAAGATCACCATGTTTTTTCCAACGACTTTCTCGTGATGATTAATCCCTAAGCATATCTTTTCCATGAGTAATTGCGATCTATCTAGGCGCGCTTAAGCATATGTGCTACTACCCCCATAGCCAGCTAGCTGCTAGGCCTATATATTGTGGAAAGTAGAATCATCCTAAAAAAAAAGTTACCACCCCAAGTAGCTATGCTCTAGTGCGCCGATGGTAAAATAGATAGCGCATGCATGCATGATTCATTGTCCCATCAAGTCACTTTGGATGCAAATGGATTAGCAAGTGTGGTGGTGCCGTGTTCGTCGTGGTTTTAGTGCATGCTCTGATCCCGTTTCAGACTCTACTCCAAATAATTTCAGCTTTTGACTTATTTAAGTCAGAAGTCACTTCAACCTATTTTAGCTTTTTTGGTCTTTTTTGGTTTTGCCTTTTCTTTTTCGCTTATTCCTTTGCATTATCTATGACAATAAAACATTTTTTATTTTTGCTTATTTTTTAGAAAAAGTTAACAGATGCTACAGTACAATTTCAACCATAAACCAAAAACCACAGGCCACACCTATAAACTTAAATCATAAACTAATTGAAGCACCTTAGACAGCCAATTTACCCCCGCATGGTCGCATCCAAACATGCCCTAAGAGTAATGCAGTAACGGTAATTCTACCGATGTCCAAATATGCCCTAAGAGTAACCATAAACTTAAACTCTAAACTAGTTGGAGCACCTTAGATAGCCAATTTACCTTACATCCAAATAGGCCTTAAGAGTAACGCAGTAACGGCAATTCTACCGGTGTCCGTGATTCGTAAGTCATGAACAATCTCTAGAGATGGGATGGGATGCACGATAACAGAAAGCAATTGCTAGATGGCCAAATCACGCAGAGAACGATTCTGTAATGGGAATTTACATGTAGGGAGGCCATTTCACTTTGATTGGGTTTGAGCAATCTGAACCGTCTGTACTCGGCAATCGGACGACTCGACATGCCTCTCTGCTCTCCGATCTCTATTGGAGGCTCTACTGAACTTTGGCCACGACAGATATATTATGGCCGAAAGGACACCACTCTTCAGATATATTCCTTCACGCAAATAACATCTCTGGCTTGGCCCATCAATGACAAACTATATATACGCCTTTTAGTTTTATAAGGAACATTTCTCGCATTCTATATCTTAATCATACTGTTCAGTCGAAATCGCTTCTTTCGTTTCCCATAAGATATGCTCCACGATCCGCTTGCCCCAATGCTGCAGCCATTACTACGCAGTCTTTAATCCGATGCCATGCCAATCGTGGAATTGGATTCCTCCCTAAATGAATTCCGGTGCATCTCATCAGAAAAAAAAAACACTTTGTTGGCGATCAGTGTCGCCTCTTGAGTGCAAGAAAGCCGGAAACCACCATGTATATATAATTTGTTAGAAATAGACCTATTTTCTATAATTCTAAAATATACATGATTTAGTAACATATTGCTAAGCTAATATGAAGAAGACCAATTTATAAAATGTAGTCCATGCCAGTTCCCACTCGTTGAAACATGTGACGCGTAGATGGGATGGCATGAGGAAGGTTTTGGCAAAATGCACATGCATTTATTCATGTATTTTTGTGTGAAAAATCGTGTGACTTGTGCCGTGATGTGGCATGACACTTGGCAGACAAGTCCACTTTGTTTTTGCCGAACCATGCATCTCTCTATCTATTTGAATTTGTAGCTTTATTGGATGTTGATGATAAGCAATTACCAGTGGATAAATGGTTGGTTAAATGTGTCAGTTACCAGTGGGTAAATGATGTGCGACCGTGCCATGACGTGACACGCCACTTGGCAAACAAAAGTCATCTTATTTTTGCTGAACCATGCATCTCTCAATATTTTTGAATTTAATGCTTTATTGGGTGTTGATGATAGACATTTGCCAGTGGATAAATGGCTGGTTAAATGTGTCAGTTACCAGTGGATAAATGACTGATTAATCAGATTAGTTTACAGTCTACATCTATATATATGTCTGAAGATATCCAGAGCATAGTGCTAAGCATCATTGCCTCCTTCACTTCTTTTCTTTCCTCCTGCAAACCTATGATGTAGTGTTGTGCAGTCTAAATCTCGTCCACTATTCTTCCCGCCGTGCACCTTGAAGAAGAAGAGCGATATCTCCGAGCCGTTGCTACTATGACAACCTGCACGGGAGCGATAATAAGGTTTTTGGACAGCGCAAATCCACGCAACCGCTCGGTTCGCTGCTTCTTTTAAGTTCTGCACCGCATCAAGTTTGCGCTGCTTTCTGTTCTTCATCAGACCCAAATGTAAATCGTTTGTGTGAACGATCAACTTGTTTAAATTCTATTTCTGCATACATATTCTAAAGTACAATAAGTTGCCTGCTGGTAGTACTGATTTATGTATAATTAATTATTTACGATATTTGCTTTCTAGTAAAATCTGAAATTAAAATATTACTAATGTTTCCAACATAATTAGGCCGCATTCTTACTTCTAAAAGCCACTTTTCAATTTTTCTATAGTAACTAACTTTCAAATAGTGTGTCTTTTTAAGGTAAAATCTACAAGTTAATTATAGTATACACTATAACAACTTCATTTATATCGACCAAAACTGTATGTGGGTTTGTATTACTCTGTATTGTCTTTCATAAATAACTCAAAACTATAAATCACAGCTAAAAATTATAACCTGAAATCAAAAAGAACAAGCCCGTAACCATCTCTCAGGAAAGCTGACTTTCCAGAGATAACAAACGCACGGTGCTACAACGACTCGTAGTAGGCTTTCGGAGAATCCTCTACATTGCAACACAAAACGTACAATGTAGGAAGTTTGTCCGTGATCCGATAATTAAATGAGAAATGGCCAATATACCGCGGTCTATCCAAATGACCCTGGAAAAAAGGCCTCCATGGACTTGGCTAGAATGATGTCTAGGTATTCCCAGTGTGTACATACACAAGTGTGTTTACATAGGCAACAACCCTTGTTCTCCTCCTTAGAAACAACATATGCTGCCCCTCCTTCGAGTTTTCATTTTAACGTAGCTTAAAACTATAATATTTATGATACAACTACATGATAATTAGGATCAAAGGTTCGATGCAATGTAGGAACATACACGCCGTGTATTTTGACTTAACTGAATATAGATGATCCCGTGCACCGAAAGAAAAGAAAAGGAAGTATGCACGTTTCCATGGAATAGTCAAACCCAGAATCTGATGCTGCATAGGAACCCCAAATGAACCAAGGAGATGGATGTTACTTAACATTTTCTTTCTTTTTTTATAAAGCTCACAATGAAACGAATCATTTCAGAAAGAGAGCGCGTGTGATACAGTGATGATGATGGTTAGTAAAATAATATTGTAATAAGTTTAAAATGTGGGTGTGTCAAGCTCACGTCTACAGCTGAAGTGATGGCATGGATGGATGGATGGAGGGATGGATGCAGATACAACAAGTCACTTTTGAACATTTCTAGAGTCGAAACAAACCCCGAGCGCTTCTCATTTTCTATTTAGTGGAAGAATTTGTACCTTCTGTCAGACTGTCCTTTCCATCTTATCTGAATTGATTGCTAGGGTGAAATAATTGAATTTTATGTACCAATCAGTTAACTTAAACACTCTTCTCTAGAATTAACTAGATTTAGACATGAACTTAACATTGATATGACTAAGTCCGCCTATGGAACCATCTTGATCTCACCACTAAACTCTTTGAGAACAGGCCCTAAGGCTTGTCCATGACGAGAGTCTTGTGCTATGTTTTGCGGGAGAAGAAATGGTATAAAAGTTCTAGTGGAAAGTTTTTGTAATGGGAATTACTTGTAGGAAGGTTATTTCACTTTATAAGATTGTCGATAGTAATTAGAGAATGAATTATTATAATTATAGTGAAACCTTTTTTTCTAATCTAGCGACTCCCAACCTATTTAAAAAACAAAAAAAAGAGACATCCAAGGAAAATGGGGAGAGTATTTTTTCGGTATCATAGTAGTACTATAGCAAAAAAGACTGTAGTACAATAATGTAGCAACAGTGCTGGAGGCGTTGCTTTCAACCTCTTCGTGGGAAGTTTTTCACACGCCCCGCTCATTTCGGTTTGTGGCTTATTTTTCATTACTCATAAATTTCCTCTTTTTCTAAACTTTTGGATTTTTTTGAGCTTTTTTGCCGGTTCTTTTTTCCCGTATTTGTTTGTGTTGTCTGTGATAAGTTAACATATTTTTTCTATTTTTAAATTTTTTTTAAATTTAATTACGTCAAATAAACTACATTCAGTTACAGTGTAATTTCAGTCAATTACAGTGCAATTTTAGTTATAAACTATTATTTTTTAGCCTAACCGAGCGGGGCCTAATCTCTGTCGTCGTTGTCCTCGGTTTGCGCTGTGGAATTTTTTCCACGATCTTTTCTCTGTTGCCCCTCGGTCCAGAGGCTGCTGGTCTCTGCCCACCAATGTGATCCCTCTGTACTGTTATGTGATGGAGCAGCGCAAATGAGCCCCCCTTCCGCCGTGGGACGATGAATATTTTTTTCGGGAGCCCAAGATTTCCTGATCGGTGAAGGCGCAACGCGAATCTGGACTCCAACTCGATGACGAGGCTTGCTTTCGTCGGATTTTTTCTTTAGATTAGATCTAATTTTAATTATTGAATTATCATATTTTTTTGTTACAAAGTGTCTATCTAACATCTCTTAAACTCTAATAAATTACATCTGTCCAGCTTTAAGGTTCGCTCTCTAACTCTATCTCTATTTATAATTTAGGGCCAAAAGAGTTTTTATCTAATTCTAATAAATAAGAGACTCGAAACCCTTACTTAACACAAGTTTTTTAGATTTTACAAGGTGTCATAGCCTCCGGATCACACATCCGTAACTCTAACACATATTATTCATCTTTGATTTTTACACGCCCTAACTCGAGTGTGACTGTCTCCTCCAGCATTCTTGACCATCTAGACCATGACTTTGCACCAAGCCATCTCTCGGTCTTTACCGTAGACCATGATTGCATCTGAGTTGTCCTGCATAAGCAAAGACCAAATCAACATCTTTTCTTGGTACAAGTTCTTTTCAACTTGACCGACATGAGTCCATACACGTCACATATTTCAAATAATATCAATGAACAATATTATCAGTTATTCATCACAAATATTCTAGACCTAACCATATGTCTAACACACTTTGAGTGGGTTTAGCCAATCTGAGTCGTATGTACTCGGCAATCGGACGACTTGACATGTGTCTCTGCTCTCCGATCTCTATAAGAGGCTCTTTATTGAACTTTGGCCACGAGAGATATAGGTGCTGTTTGGTTGTGCTGAAATAAACTGGTTTATGGCTGAAATTGCACTGTAGCTGGCTGAAATTACACTGTAGCTGATGGTGGCTTATTTGATATAACTAAATTTTAAAAAATTTAAAAATAGAAAAACAGGTTAGCCTATCATGGACAATGCAAACGAATATGGGAAAAAGAACCGATAAAAAAGCTCAAAAAGGCAAAAACAGAGAGAAAAAGACGAAATTTAGAAACAGTGAAAAATAAACATGAAGCCAGAAGCTTAAGCAGAATTGAGTGGGACCATATTATGGCCGAAAGGACACCACTCTTCAGATATATTCCTCCAAGCAAAAAACTTCACTTCTGGCTTGGCCCCTCAATGACAAACTATATATGCCTTTTAGTTTTGTAAGGAACATTTCACGCATTCCATATCTTAATCAGACTGTTCAATCGAAGTCGGTTCTTTTGTTTACCATACGATATGCTCCACGATCCGCTTGTCCCAACGCTACAGCCGTTACTGCGTAGTCTTTAATCCGATGCTATGCCATTGCAGGCGAGTGGGAATCGTGATGGGTGTGCCAAGCTCACGCCTACAGCTGAAGTGATGTCATGGATGGATGGATGCAGATACAGTAAGTCACTTTTGAACATTTCTAGACTCGAAACAAACCCGAATGCTTCTCCTTTTCTATTTAGTGGAAGAATTTGTACCTTCTCTCAAACTGTTCTTTTGATCTTGTCTGGAGTGATTGCTACGACGGAAACATTAAGTTTCATATACCAATTAGTTCATCCAGGCAGTCCTCTGCAGAGTTAACCAGACTTACGACATGAACTTAACATTGATATCAATAAGTCCGCCTATGGAACCATCTTGATCTCACCACTGAACTCCTTGAGAAATCTAGCTTTGACACCATATTAAATTTCATACCAAATAGTTGATTCGAAATTTACATTGTTGAGGGAAGACGAACAACTTTGTCAGAGAAGTTGATTGATTAAAACAATGAATAACAGTTCAGATTTTTGTTGTTTTACTTTTGTTAATTATGCGACATTCCAAAGGCTTGTCGCATTGTCAGACAAACGCTTGTAAGATTTGGTTCGTCCGGCACGCCAATTGGACAATACCAGAATCCAAGAAAAATGACTGTCCACATCTGAAGGTGATACGGGTACAGGAGTATAGTTTCCAGAGGTAACTAAAGTTAGTGTTCATCTGCTCTTGAAAAGTACAGTTTGATGAAATTATACACAATGAAGAACCATATGAGAATATCCAAATTTATATTACGATGAACCATTGCAATTTTAGAGAAGTAAAAATTTAGAGTTTATAAATTTATGGTTTTTCAAAGCGGTTGTTAGACTTACCAGTTTGACCGGCCAGAGGTGGCAGTCTTAGATCGGCCGGCTCCAATGGTCAAACTGACAGAGCTATGTTGCTTCGGCTGGATTGTGGGCTTTTGGGAATTGTGGTTATGTGTTGATTTTTTGACCTAGATCAGTGCATATATATTGTATGTAGCATGTTTTGAATTACTTGGGTCCGAAATTATTTCTTAGTCTTTGAATATATAAGGTCGTTTAGAGTTAATCATAGTCAATGGCGAGTATCAGGGCTATGCTCATGGAGGAGCTGAGACCCAGAACGATCAATAATGTTTGGTGACATAATTAAGCTCAAGCATGGCACAAAAAAGATGAAAAATGTTGAAGGAAAGTTCGAGCGACAGGTTACATTATATGACTTGGTCGATTCAAGTGAGACGTGATTCGGTAAAACCAAAACGGAAGAAACTTGCCGACGCGTGGCAAGGCAATGGTGCATCTATATGTGGCAAGCATGACAATTGCTTGTAATGGAAGATAAAGATCGAGTCAAGAAATGTTATTTTGGTAAGTTGACCAAAATACCAGAAACTATCTTGGATCAAAATCGCAGCTCTTGGAAAAACGGTTTAGGTCAAAGAGAGATTGAGAAGATTAAATTGGATGAAAAGCTAAGAACTTAACATATTCGAGGTTATGTGCTTTGAAAAACGTGCATAAGTATAGTGTGTGAGTAAAACCCGTGTTGTGTGGGGTTAACAGGTTCTTCCATATGTGCTAGTGGTTAGTATCCATTAGGGTTAGATGGAATTGGCTACTTCTAGGGTTAGGGTTTGAAATCTTCATCCTCAAGTACCAATATATCAACTTTGTTCATTTCTCATGAATCCCTCTTGTTTTGGTTAATTTGCTCTTGATTTGGTTAGTTTTGATCTTCTCTCTTCTATTCTTGATCTTGCTGAGTATCAAGGATGAGTAAGCGATGGAGATGTATCTTGAAAATCAATTCCCATCCATCTAGATATCAAGTTTGGCAAGTTCATAAAGTTGCTCGGTTTTGCTTGGATTTAATTTCTCCGAGTGTTTTCTTGATCCAATTATTTTTACTTTGAATATTTAGGTGTTCTTGCTTTCTATGATGTGAGAATACATATAGAGCCATCTTAGCCATCATTCATCAACGAGCAAGTCGTATTAACCATTTTTGCTTTTTGCCGGGTTTTAATGCAATCTTGCTTGTTCTTGAAAAAGATCTAAACATTGATATGGATTCCTAAGATTTTAAGTAAGGTGTGTATAAAATTATATATTTTTTATATTTGTATTTTTGAAGTTGTACCTAAAGTTGTATTTCCTCAGCTATGTTTTCATTTCTAGAATAGGAGAGACCTGTCAGATTGCTCCTCCTCCGGTCCAACCGCCTTAAGCTAGTTAGACCGGCATGCTACTAGCGATTTGACCGTCTGAAGCCTGAAATTATCTGACCGTCTGAAGCCTGAAATTATCTGACCATCTGAAGCCTGAAATTATCTGAATTTTGGTTTCTTGGTTTTCTAATCTTGGTGTTTGTTTTTTTATCTTAATCTTCATAGCTCTGTCCTTATTAGAGTGAAGGATCAACTAATATTTAGAAAAAATTTGAAGGCATATTCACCTCCCTATTGCCATGCCAGTTAATTACTTAGAAATTATGTTCTAGTATGGAGTCTTCGCAAGCATATTTATTATGTTTGTTCCTTCTGCAGAAAGGTAAATAAGATCACAAAAAGAATCTCTAATGCCCCTGCCTCTTCGCGGTCTCACAAGGTCAGGATTTAGTTTGGATTTATAAACTAAATCCCCAAAAATTCCTCCTCGTCCAAGGCTCCAAGCAAGCTAGCTAAGCTAGTTCCTAATCACTTTCTATGATCCCTAATCAACGCCCTGATATTTTTTTCGCAGCTTTCTTCTTATTTTGCCTTTACTGGTATACATGTGCGATAATCACATCAAGGCACGCATGCATGTCTGAGAACGATAGGTAACTGCAAAATTGTCCTCCAAAACACTAGAAAATAGCCTGATACTCTGGGCACAACTATAAAAAGCTAGTAGAATCACGTATGCTTTATATCATCACTCTCGCGGCTATATTTTCAATTATATGTATCGCGGCATAGCATATCTTTAGAGTTAGATGACTAGTGGCGGAACCAGAAACTGATCAGTTACGTACAATGTAGGTAAAGTGGCCAATTGTTCAATTTTGTTTTATTTATTTAAAGAAGAAGTAAAAATGAAGATAGCTCCAAGTGGTGAAATACTAAGAATCCTTGAATTCAGTGTGCTCCTGCCTTTAGCCAAAGGGTATTCCTTGTGTGCCCTATGAGATCATCCCAAGTGTAAAAACTTTGGAAGAAACTCCATTGCAATCTTCAGCCACCACAGTGAGAATATGGCCCTCTTCTTTACGGCTTCTAAAAACGACTTTTGATTTTTACTATAATACTTAACTTTCAAATAAAGTATTTTCTCAAGACAGGGTCTACAAGTTAATTGTAGTACATGTTAAAAGCCCAACATCTGTATCAACCAAAATCGCAAGCGAGTATCTCTCTCCGTAATCTCTGTTGCAAACAGTTAAAATTCAAAATTTTCAGTCAAAAACCATAAACTACAGCCATATCATCGGTCTGGACGACATGTTGACGAATCGGACGGTCCAGATCACCCTCGGACGACACGTTAACGCATTGTATTTTACGAAAAATTCAACGCCGATTTCTTTTCGTTTCGGGAGTAGGGAGTAGGCTAACAAAATGAGGCATATCTCTCTCTCTCTCTCTCTCTCTCTCTCTCTCTCTCTCTGTGATGCAAGTGAAAGAATCAGAAAGGCTGGCCGTCACAAAGGAGCAGCCTTGCTGATGGAACCTGGCTAGTGGGCAGCTAGGCGCCAACATGCACGCGCACATAGTTTTCAAGCAGATCAATTTGGAATTCTCTTAATGCCAGTGACAAGAAAGGCTAATGTTAGTAGCATAATGACCTATTAAGAACAGAGTTTGAGCTCGACGCCTCTCCACTTTGTATCGTGTGAAACTGTTAACCTATCTGTCGTTACATATCGTTGGCAGCCAAGGATTAATTCTATCTGATATGATGAAAATACCAACGCTTGGATGCACATTCTTTTCTGCCATTGTTTGTGAAGAAGAAGCTGCATAGAAATTCCATGGAAATGAACGCAAACGGCATTGAACTTTTGATTATATCATATGTGGGGGTGCCCTACTACTTCGTTGTCCCTTGTGATGACTTAACTTTCCTGGTAGGCACTCTTGGGCAAGTACAAACACAACGATGCATTTCAATTTAAACAAGTTACCAGCTTGGAATTAGATATGATTTTGCCAACTGCATGCTTGTACTAACTACCCTATTACCTTAAGGCTAGATCAGGTCTTTGAAGCCTTTGAATCCTTGTGTAGATGCCAAATATCAAAAACACTAATGATCACCGGTGGCCTTAGCTAAGCTATTACAGATTTTTTTTTTGACCCCTTAGCGCCATCTTTTTGCAACTCTGGCTCCCCGCTAATTTCTTTTTTTTTAGATGTAGCCCTCTTCTGGAGCACAAAAGAACCGGTGTGTAACTCCTACCGCGCCTCCAGAGTGCGGCATGTCCTCGACGCAGCGGCAGCACCGGCGAGCGTGGAAGCACACGGCCGGGCGCGCGGTACGTGGCCGGGCCCACCGATTTGCCGCGCCACCGACCTACAGAAGCCCCCTACTCCCTGCCATGCCTCGTTTAGTGTTTGGACAAAAAAAAAACCGCATGCATTCCGCACTAAGTAATAAAATTCATCCTCTTTAATGAAAAATGCAAAATAAAAAGTGAAGTAAGAGCAACTTCAGCAGTAGCCCTCAAAACAGAGCCCCTATTTTTCATTTGAGAGCTCCCTCTACTTTTGAGGGCCCTGTTTTCTGGACTGCACTCCAGCAGGAGCCCTCAAAACAGGGCCCCTACTTCTCAATTCCCACTATTTCTTCACCATATATGCATATGTATGGGACAAAAGCACAATACAGAATAAAATATTTATAATTTCACAATTAGAGACAATATTTAAATTTATGAGTTCAAATACGAATATTCAAATTTAAATTCAAATTCAAATTGGTTGAGTACTAATTGGTGAACTATCAATATTATCAATCTCAGTCTCCTCGGACATCATCCTTGACCACTGACCTCCTTGCGACATATCTCCACATGTCCAGAATCCCAAAACAATTAACATCAGTGCAGAAAGAACTAACTGATCACTAGTGCTAGCAAATATTGCAGCCTTTTCGTGCTTCAGCTATGGATTTATGAAGTTTAGCATGCAGCCAAGATTGCGACAGGAAGAAATCTAACAGAGCAACAATTAGAAAGAAGGTATATACACTTACTCAGTTCTGAAAACTAAACAAACAATAGATGTTGAATGTTTCCACTCATCTCTGATGCATCATAGAAGCCTTGAGAACAGCAATGTAATCCAACAAAGTAAATGTTTCCACTCAGCAAAGTAACAAATTAATCATGCTTCATTATCACCAAAGAGGGCAGCAATCCAACAGCTCTATATAATGGCGAAACCACTACATCTAGGCGCCACATTTTCATTGGTCTCCAACCAAGAGATGACATATCCAGGATCTGTGCAATTTACAGTGACATGTACAAAATTTTCCTATGACAAATATGAACTCTTGCCCAAATATGATTCTCTAAATTACTCCACCCATCTACCGCACTCATCAATTCAATGAATACACCACCAGAACATCTACCGCACTCATCAAGCAATTTCTTCTCCCAACTTCCAACTTCTGTTTCTTCTCCTCCGGCTCAGCCTTCTTCTCCCAACTTCTGTTTCAGACTTTTCTCACTGAAACAACAACACAAAATATTGAATGAAGATTTGGCGGCATCAAACAAAAAGCTGAATTAACACCTCCATAATTACCTTGCTCGCTGGAGGGACGTGGGGGATCTGGCGAGTGGCGATGGAAGCGGGACGGGACGGCGGAAGCGAGAGCAGAGGGACGGGGGCGGGGACAAGCAGGAGGAGGAGGGGCGAGGAGGAGGCGCACGGGGGATCTGGCGGCGGCGGAACCCGAGCGAAGCGGGACGGGGGCGGGGACGAGCAGGAGGAGGGGCGAGGAGGAGGCGTACGGGGGATCTGGCGGCGGCGGAACCCGATCGAAGCGGGACGGGGGCGAGGACGAGCAGGAGGAGGAGGAGGGGCGAGGAGGAGGCGCACTGGGGATCTGGCGGCGGAGGAGGAGGAGGAGGCGCACGGGGGATCTGGCGGCGGCGGAACCCGAGCGAAGCGGGCAGGGGTGGGGACGAGCAGGAGGAGGGGCGAAGAGGCGGCGCGCTCGGGAGGGGAAAGAGGCGGGCGGGGAAAACGACTCAACAGTATTTTGAGGGCTTGGTCTAGAGCCCCCAAGAATGAGGGCTGAAAGGGGATTTGAGGGGCCTCTCAAATTTGAGGGCTCTAGTAGGGGCTTTGCTGGACCTCTATTTTTATCTCAAACCCTCAAATATGAGGTTTGAGGGCTCAAGTAGGGACCCTGTTGGAGTTGCTCTAAGGATGCTCATAGGTATTTGATGTCTTGCGCCCACCCCCCCAAAGGAAAATTTGTATCAAAAAAGCAAAGATAAATTCCTCCATTCATTGAACCTACGGGGCTCAAAACCAGATTGCAAATGCACACGAAGATAGCAAAGTAATAAAATCTTCTGACCACAACTAATTTGTGATGCACGGAACCTAAAATATATTAGAGTCGAAGAACTGACACATATTACACGTTGTTGCATAGCATTGTGGTTCGGCTAATTTCTTTTCTCAACCTCGCTTCTACCATGGTACACAACGACATAAGCATCCGGACCATATAAGAATACATGTCTTTAGGAGAAAGAAAAAATATAGCGGGTAGGATGGGGGCTACTATAGAATGGTACGATATAATAGATGGACCGGGGCCATTTACCCTTCCTTACGAGGTCAACGTTATAGTCCTCGCCGGCCGCTTTGGCCTTGGCCGCTATTTCACACTTTCTCTCGCGCTCATCATGAGCCTCATGTTCCCTGTGCCTACACGTCTCATCTCCTACCGCATATGCTTGTTGTGCTATTCGTTGCACCGCCGCTCCTTCCTCCTCTCACGGTACATCTCGGCATTCCACTTCTCGCAGTCAAGACGCCATTGGTCGTGTGGGTAGATCTCATTCACCATGCAAACTTACTGGTGTTTTCATCCACTTCTATTTTTTTCGTGGCATCTTCACAAGATTTTTACATACTGGTATTTTTAAGTAGACACACGTAAGCAATGTTATGCATGTAATTACCATGATTAATTACGAAATAACCACACTAACAACACTTACTCTTCTAAGAGAACTAAGGACACGGAATGACTACACAGGGCTAACTACCACTTTTCTTACATACATTACATTGTAATTATTTTATAACACGCTGATTCTAACTATTTTATTTGCATGTAAATTCATTTAGCTAACTACTACTTATCAGGACTACTACATTATAATGCGATAATTATTTCATACACGTAATTACCGAGACTAATAAGTAATTAAACGAGACTAACAACACTATATCTTGTAAGTGAACTAAGGGCACCGACTAAGTACACAAGGCTAACTACTATTATTCTATTCTAACAATATACCATTTAGCTAATTACATGCTAATCACATTGTTAAAACTGTAATCACATGTGGATGAAAATTACCTTTGCTTGATGCTCACAAGTTAGTCTACAACTTTCATACCTGCACAAACTCCAAATTCCAAACCAAAACAATGCAAACTTGACGGCCTCCCTTCTCTCCATATCTTGGTTTCTCGGAGTGCCTCTTGTGGGATGAAAGGCATGGAATGGCAACATCAACCTGGCTGGGACATTTTATTATGCACAAAGCTACATGCGAGGCGACGCACCGGGGGTAGGAATGTGTGAGGCGACACGTGGCGTGCGCCTGGGGAACCGCACTCAGATGGCGTGGGCGCACAGGGGCCATCGACACGTGGTGGCATGGGTGACAGCGGGTACATGGCCTGAGGTGAGCACGCGGATAGGGCTGTAAAAAAGCTCAAAACTCGCGAGCTACTCAAGTTCGGCTCGTTCTAGGCTCGATTTGAGCTCGGTTTGAACTTTAAACGAGCCGAACTCGAGCTTGATCTCGAACTCGCGAGCTTCACCGAGCCGAGCTTGAATAGTTCGCGAGAACCGATTCGAGCTTAAATAGTAATACATATTAATTCTTACCGAGCTTACTCAAGCCGAACTAGAGCTCGAGTTTTTCTTATTGTTGAAAATTATTGTATATTTGAATTATTTTAACTGTTATCGAGCTTACTAGAGCCGAACTCGAACTTAAAATTTTCTTATTATTGAAAAATAATGCATAATAAATTATTTTAATTGTTAACAAGCTTCAACGAGCCGAGCTTGAGCCTACTCGAGCTTAGGCCGAGGCGAGCTCGAGCCCAGATCCAAGCTCGGACCCCAACTCAAGCTCGGCTCGAGCCCAGATCCAAACTCGGACCCCAACTCGAGCTCGGCTCGAGCTTCTACCGAGCTCGAGCTTGGCTCGTTTACAGCCCTACACGCGGAGCCACACTTAGGGGCGCGGGAGCAAGGGGGCCAGCAAGGTGCGAGGCGATGTGTGGTGGCGCGGGTGACAGTGGGTACGTGGCCTGAGGCGGACGCATGGTGGCGTGGCGACAGCGGGCACGTGGCCCAAGGCAAGCGCCCAGAGTGGTGCTTGGGTGACCGGAAGCATGGGGGCTAGCAAGGCGCGAGGCGACATGTGCTGGTGCAGGCGACAGTGGGCACGTCGGCCAAGGTAGCCCACGCGTGTGCAAGCCATGTTCCGTAGTGGGGTCGCGTGGAAGCTTGCCCCTTACCTGCCACAGTCCGGTGGCGTGGTAGGGCAGTGGGCCCCACCACCCACCGCGCTCGCCGGTTCAACCACAGTCAGGCCAACGTGCCACACTCCTGGGCCACGGTAGGAACCACGTGTCATCGGCCCATTCTTCCTCGCTTGGGGAGGGGCTACATTCCCGAAAAACAAAAAGGCAATGAAGCCACATTTGCAAAAAAGAATGCAAAGGGGGCCAAAAAAAAGATTCGCTATTACATGTGCATAAACAAAACCAAAAGGAGGAGACAAATCCTAGTGTCACCCTCAATAGAAAACAAAAAGGATCAATATAGGTAAGGGAATTCCTTTTGACAATTGCTTTGAACCAAGATTAGGGGGCCACAGGGCTCATGCTTAGAGGTTTGCAAGAGTGGCAGGCATCCTAATTAAGAATAACTTATAATGGAGAGCCATGGCTTTGCAGTTTGTATTCCATGTCCTTGGATGATCTATATACATGCATTTGTTTTCCATTCTCCACTTTGGTCACGTATGGTCCTCAAGTATGGAGAGTATTAATTAAAATTAACACTATGCCCTCCTCAACTCAGCAATTCCTATATCTAGTATACTAAACAATAAGTATAAATGTTCATGCATTCAGCCCTGCCCTAAGAAAAAGAATAGCTAACATACTTATGTTGACAGTCATCATGCTTAATTCGTCCAAAGGTTCTTCTTGGATTTTTTTTTTCCAGGGTAGTTTAGACTTTAGCAACTTTAGAAGAACCATAGCAGTCATGTGGTTAGTATCACCACTGCAAAAATAATTTTAGAAAACACAACAACTACCATGATTACAACTACAAAACATAATAATTAAGACATATGCAAGATGGCTTATATATACTTTAGCTTGTTAAGGCAGGTTACTAGTGACTAGGGGCCAAAATTGACGTCAGCTATTTTTCTTGCATGCATATTGATTTTTTTTAAAAAAAAAGGGCAAAAACTTTTGGGCAACAATTCAAACAAAAACTTATAAAATAAATGGATAAGAAGTGGAGCCACTCATGATTGGCTCACTGTTGCATGAAAAGGAAAATATGCAATATCATCACCACTCTTAAACAAAAAAGCAAAAGAAAGAGGAAAAACAATACCCAAGTGGTTGTGAACTTATCATATGTACAAAATTATGTAGCAAATGATAATACCATGGACCGGTTTTGGTTTCTAGGTGCTAATTACTTTGCAATGTCTAATCTTATAAATATTTGCACTACCTAATTACTAATATTATATATGTGTGTGTACTGATTCATTCCCCGTGGGTGGACTGGGCTTTTAGTGATTCGTTCTTCGTTTTTTCCTAAAATGGTTAACAAGAAAGTACTATGATTTAGACTAACAGACATTATACACCAGTGGAACTAAATGTAACCGTTTCTAATAGTGGGTCAACAGAATGTATGAAGGGCACCAAATATTTCATTTATATCACGATATTCCATTCCTGTTCTTTGATCGTGGGTGAGGCATTGCTAAATTGGTCACATAAGTTTAATTTTGCATATTTTATTTTATCGATCCATAAAGAAAATGAGGCATCTGAGTGTAATTTTGTAAGCCAAATTGGTCAGATTAAAGGTTTCGTTTACCTGTGCTGTGATGCTGGATTACTGGTATAATGTATTATCGCCAGCTTTGTCATGTACTCATGTTAGTATTAGGATGTTGACCTTGTGAAGTACTGATTGTTACGTCTTTCAGAGACCTCTAGTGGCTAGTACGAAGAGTTTGACAATGCTCAAGAAAATACTAACATATTAGAAAATCATGCTTATCCGTAAGCATACATACATGCAAAGAGTGTGGGGTTGACTTTGAGCTACAGGATGAATGCAGCAAGAACAGCACCCTGACCTTGGCATGCAAGCACTCTCCTAACTAATCTCAATCATGCATGAGAAGGATTAGTCCGGTAATTATATTTTTTTAAACTTGAAGTCCGGTAATTAATATTGTAAATACAGTGCAACATGTCATTGTGATTGGCAGTACTATCCCAATTTTCAAAGTACGTTGAGGGCCTGATTCGCAACTAGATTGTTGTGGTCTCGTATCACGTAGCCCTCGCATTGTCGTTTCATTTGAGAAAGTGCATACAATTTCAGGGCATATACAAAAATCCTCAAATCAAGAACAAGGAGGACAAGAGCATGGCCTTGGACTATTGCAAGTGCGCAGAAAGTGAGATTCTTGATAGCACAGCTCAATGGAGACCGGGAAAGTTCAGATTACGATAGACAAGCAAATATTCACCTGATCACAAGAACTTATTTCTGGTCATGGAAATATCACCAACATCTCCTTATAATGAACAAATCTAGTTCTAATGGCTATTTCAATGCTAAGGTGCTAATGACGACGTGCACCGTTCGATCTAAATTGTATGGCTTGGATGAAGATGGGTAGGAACCCATCGCACTCAATAGGTTTTTGTGAAAAACACAAGGAATTTTCTATAAAGCGTTTAAGTGGGATGTGTTCCCACCTACCTTCATCCGAGTCATATAATCTAAATAGAACGGTTCACGTCACCATTAACATTTTAACACTGAAATAGTCATTAGTATTAGATATGCTCCCCTCTTTATATTACAACAAGGGCCTATTACATCACCCAAATTAACAGCGAAGTCAATACTTTTACCGCATATTACACATTCAAAAGCAGAGCAAAAGAAGGGTGAAAAAAAAACTCAAAACTCGTAAGTTTCACGCTCTCGCACTCGATCGATCACGTCATCTCAAAATACCAAGAAAAGAGGAGAGAAAATAATTGTCACCCCGAAACAGAGTCAACTAGTATCTGCACAGGCTTGCTCTGCCGGCCATCGAGAGCTTGACCGCAGCAGAGCATGCTGCCATCCATGGTGTTCGCGCAGCTGAGCATACTAGATACTGCCTTGTTGAATTGATGAGCTCTTGAGTCGATCACCAATGGTGATCGGGACGTGACAGTGGGATATAAATGATCACGTGCGCACGAAGCGTTCGGGCACGTTGTGTGTATGTACGTACGTTGGCTGGGTTGTGTGTACCGCGGCCGACACGGCGGCGGTCGTGGAGGAGAAGATCGAGGCTTTGCCTGCCGTGGCGGCCGCAGAGGCGAAGACGGAGGCTTTACCGGCGGTGACCATGCTGCTGCTGCATTCTTGGTTATCCAGAAGGAACGACCAAACGGCGTCGATGCAGGGCGCGGCGACGAGCCGCTGCCACGCCTCGTCAGCGGCGGGGCGGCGCTTCTGGAACACCTCCGTCGCGTCGACGCGGCGGACGGGCCACATGCGCGCCAGCCTCTGGATCTTGCCTCGCTGCCGGAACGCGAGCCGGGTCGTATTCGCCTTGATCTCGTCGACGGCCGCGGCGACCATGCGCGCCCGGTTGTCCTCGTCGGCGTCGTCGACTCCGCGCGACCGGAGGTACGCGTCGAGCTCCGAAACCCCGATGGCGCGCCAAATGCCCCTGGAGTAGTCGGTGCGGCGGGGATCGAATGCCGCGGCCACCTCCTCGACGAGCCCGCGGCGGCACATGTCGTCGACGCGGCGGGCGACGAAGTCGTGCAGCACGGGGAGCTGCACGTCGACCCAGAGGAAGCAGCACTCGTAGCGCTCGCGGAACGCGCCGCGATCGCCCTCGACGAGCTCCTCGACGTACGAGTTGGACCCACCTGCGATGATTGGGACGCGCCCACGCGCGGCGGCCGCGGCCGCGGCGCGTGCGGCCTCGCGGCGGAAGTCCGCGGCCGTGAACTCGGCGTCCGGGTGCGCCACGCCGAGCAGATGGTGCGGGATGCCCGCGCACTCGTCGGGGGTCACCTTGTTCGTCGCCACGTCCAGGCCGGCGTACACCTGCATCTTGTCGGAGTTGATCACCTCCCCGCCGAACCGCAGCGCGAGGTCGATCGCGAGGCGCGACTTCCCCGTCCCCGTCGGGCCCATGACCACCACGGCCTTATGCTTCAGGCCGGCACGCCTTGCCACAAGCGTCGGCGGCGCCAACACCGGCACCGCCGCGTCGACGTGGTCCGCGAGCGTCATCACCGCCTGCAGCGGCAGCGGCTGCGTCAGCCTCGGGAAGAACGGAGCCGCGAGCGCCATAGACAGTGGCATAATGCTTGCTCGCTATACAAGCGGCGCTAGTGCTACTGTTGTAATGGTATTACGTGCGATGCAATGCTCGCTTGTGTTGTGTTGTTGAAATGTTGCTTGCCTTGGGTGCGGAGGAAAGAGCGGGTGAGTTGCTGGTATTTATAGGGGTGGTAAAGAACTCTCTGAAGTGTTTGTGTGGGGGATACCAACGAAATGGACGGGGTAAATTCACGAGTAGTTTAGGTCAGATACGGTTGTGGTGGATGCGGCGACTAGCAGAGCTGGCCAAATGGGTCTACCGGCACGGCATGACACGGATCCAGATAAGGCATGACCTGATTAGGTTAGGTACATACTTAGCCCGAATAAGTTACTCCAGATACACTTAGTCTAATAGGTCACCGATGGTTCGTTGAGTACGGTAGCTGGCCCGGCACTGTCCCGGTGTTGCTCCGCTCGCAGCTGCCGCACTACCATTGTCGCCCGCACGAGAGGAGAAGGCTGAAGGCGGTGACCGACGGGGAGGGAGGCTAATGAGAGGGGGAGCCAAAGAGAGGGGGCGATGGCCGGCGTGGGCAAGGATGGAGGAGGCAATGGTGACAAGGGAGGGAGGAGATTAGGCTAGCGGGGGTGAGACCGTGAGGGAGGAGGTGGCGGGGGCAGCCGGCCTAGCGGCCAAGGGTTTATGGAGATATGGTTCGTCCAGTGTTCCCCTAGGCGGCCGCCTAGCCTGCCTAGACGCTAGGCGCCAGCCTCCCACCTTGGCCGCCTAGCCGATTTTGCCCGCCTAGGTGCCCGCCTAGCCCGATTAGGCGCTAGGCGTTGGCCTGCCGCCCAACTAGCGCCTAGCGCCTAGGGGAACATTGGGTTCGTCAGATGATGATGAAGAGTGATTTCTTTGGCAGTTTTACCATGTTGTATACACACTTTTACTGTCATTTATGTAAAACGAATTATTTTTCATAATATACAGAAAGAAACTCACACATCTAATCCGACGAGCTGCATGACCTAAGGTTCTTCAGAGCATGTAGAATAATAGTTCTGTCCTGTATACATTGTCCTTCTCCTGCATACAAAAGAAATACATTATAACCTAAAATTACTATGTATTACAATAAAAAATACTGCTTACTGGTTCTATGGCAATTTGGATCTTCTGTCCTTCGCCGTCATAAAATTCAAGGAACTTCATGGCAAAAAAGGCGCAATCGTTCAGGACCTATTTTGACATGGCGAACACCGGCCTCCTCCAGTCCACAAACCTTGAAAAATACCTTACTACCAACTGCACAATGATGATCATCAGGGTCAGTGCATTTTTAATGTAGTCGTTCGAGTCTAACATGTTGATGCACATGTGCACGATGTTTATGCAGTACACCGACCAGTGGGAGTTATAAAGCAGGGAGAGGAATAGGGGTGAAAACGGGTCGGATTCGGACGGATATTGCTGTTACCATATCCTAACCCATATTTTTTCTCCGATTCGGGATTCGTTCGGTCGATTAACCCATTTCGTTTGCACCCTACTTGTTTGTAGGAATGCATAGGCGACCGACTTGATGTTACTATTTAATAGATGTGGAAGATTTTATTTTACCATTGCAAAAGAAAATGAAACGAAATAGTAGCACTAACCTGAAATCAAACTTGAAGATGTATCGGATTCACGGATATTCGGCGATTGCTGTTACCATATCCTAACCCATATTTTTTCTCCGGATTCGGTACTAGCCGGATTCGTTGTTGAAACATAAGGGATTAATGACCATACGGCGAGTGCGTTGTTGTACTCTTCATTTTTCAAGAACTCCTCGACATTTAGCACCCTTTGAAAAATATAGTTACAACATGTAGCTGATATTAACTACATATATACATCTAACAGTTACTGCCAGAGCACAAAGAGTTTACTGTCTGACAAAATACGTACCGACAGTTCGCAGAATAGAAAAGTCATGTAGCCCACACTCTCCAGCCTTAGCTCCACGTTGTCGTGGCATATACAGTCAATGAAGAAAGACATAAATATGTCTTCGGTCATCTAACCGTCATTGAACGAGGCCGCGATATCACCACTAGTGGCAAAGAGCAAAGCGTCACTGGACTGCAGCAAGACCTCATTGTAGTTGAAAGAAAAAACCCAATGTTATGTCACATCACGGCATAGATGATGAAAAGAAACAAACACGCTCATATGGAAGAAAACAAAGGAAAACATCTTATAATTTTAGGCTCTGTCGTTCAGTATGAACTCTCTAGCCTTGATAGCCATGTCACTCGGCATAAATAGTCGTGTGGCACGACACTTGAATGTGGAGACCAGCTTGCTAGGAACTTTGGTCATCCTCTTCCCCTTCGTGGTTTGTTTGGCGGGCAAAATGACAACCTGTATACAAGTAAACTTTTTATTGTTATAACTATAATGGAATTAATGTGCATTATGATATATATCACTACTACACCATCATAATCACCATTCCTGCATCGATGGCGGTGATAGTGGCTGGATCAACTGCAGGCAACACCTTATTGTGTTCGCCTGCTTGCGCCCCACAGAAACAAACATACAATTTATTGTAGTAACACCAAAAAGTATTGTACTCTTATTGTAATATTGCTATAGAATAAATAAAAAAACATTTTAAAAGATTATTCTTTTATGAATCATGTGTAATGTTTTACTATAAAGTAAAGAGGGGCCCAATGCAATATTTTAAAAAAATATTACTATTACACCTATATGAAATTACTGATTGTTATACAAGATTTTACAAATGCGCACACTAAAATTTACTGCACACCGGGTGACAAATTAGGGCAACTGGAATATAAAGAAACTACTATAATAATGACTTCCTTTTACTGGATATGAATGAATTTTTGTTGTGGAATAAATAAAACTAGTAAAACATTTTTCTATCAAGATTACTTAAAATTACTGCATTTGACCCCAAAAAAATTATGATTTACGTATAAAAAGTGCCATCTAGCCATATGAACGTAATGTTACTGCACTCTTGGTTGCAAATTATTGTCAGAAACAATATATTATTACTGCACTCTTGCCTCCATCGTCGTCCCAGCATCTAGAACAATGCCGGCATCTGTCACCTTGGAGGTGTTGTCCTCATGCACCTCTGGAATAGTGGGCATTGGACGAGGGCTAGTGACAACCTGCGGCTTAGGGGCTGCCTCGGGGCCGAAGATGTCAGGGTATACACCTAGGACTCACCCTGGGCACAAAAAACCGAATACCGAACCGAATTTACCGAGAACCGAACCGAAAGTACCGAAACCGAAAATTTCGGTTCCTGTGTTCGATTCCAGTTCTCGTGAACCGAATTTACCGAGAAATTGGTTCGGTACTCTGCCACCAAATACCGAACTACAAGGAATAACATGTTGTATTTGAGTAGTGAGTACTAAGTAATATGTAATATTATTGATGGGTCTATTGTGATGACCATATTATGTATTTGTGGCTTTTTCTCTGTATGATTTGGCACTTATTTTATATGAAATCATGTTACATTTATGTCAAAATTGGCTATTGAACTTGATGTTACATGTCGCTGTACTGCTCGTAATTTCGTAAATACCGAACCGAACCGAACCGAACCGAATTTTTTCAGGAACCGAACGGTACCGAGATTCGTAGGAACCGAATTTGTATGGGTACCGAGGAACCGAACCGATCGGTTCGGTAGTACCGAACGCCCACCCTGACCTAGGACAATGTCAGCCTCGAATGTTGAAATAATGTTATCGATGAAAACCGCGATGTCACTGTCATCTTGCTGGTCTGCATAATTAAAAAAGATGACATTGGCATCATAAAAATGTTGTCACGTTACGCGGGATATATTTTCATATATAAAATTACTATATCTATTATGTGATCTATTTTCATATAGGCGAGGTTTTGAGGTGTCGTTGTGCGTGCCCAATCTTGGTGTGAAGTGGCAGTGTGCGAGATTCAACATTGGCACCTAGTCACAAGACAGCTCGTGTAGAGCATGACAAGTCTTTGTTTCATCGGCCCTTTGGCAAAGTGAGATGCTCTATATCGACTATGCTTGACTACGGATGCGGGCTTTGGGTCTTTTTGATGATTAGCTAGGGTAGGAGAGGGTGCAATTCAGCCGTCACAGCCAAAATGCTGACCTTTCCGGTGGAGGAAATCGCTGCCTCGAGAGTAAAGTCATTTTCTTCGCGTAGAGAACCCATGAACGAGAGAGAGAGAGAGGTCTCGGCATGCAAGAACCTACTGCTGCCTGTACCAAGAACCAAATTTCTAAAGGCCTGAGCCGTGGCTCAGTGGGAAGAGACAAGGGTGTTCGCCCCTCCGGTCTGCATTTGATCCTTGGGATCGACCTAGGCTTCTCATTTCTTAGGTGTATCGTTCTCTAAATAGTATCCTCTAGAGGGGTATGTACACATGTGCATTCAGCGGGATAGCGTGTACCCACGCTTCGGAGGTTGTTGAGCATCCGTTTAAATCCTAGCATGTGTAGAGAATGCACACACGTGTCTGCACATGCGATGTGCATGGGTTGTGTGTGTACCTTGTAAAAAAATCAAACGTCTGTGCAACCACAATGTCAATTTCTTTAGGGCATCTTCAATAGTATCATCTCAGTTATCTCTTAGCTATATTAAATGAATAAAATCATATATGAAGTAGAAAGTAGGTGAGGAAAGATAATGTACTGTCTCTTACGCAAGTGACAACTTGAACTCGCAAACCAACGTAAATAGTGAGAGGGTGTTTCATAACATGGTATCGAGCCTAGGGTTTGTCATACCTAGGTCGTGCTTGTCTCCGCGGATCCTCTCTCCACCGGATCCTCGGATCGCGGATCTACCCAGCGCCGCCGCCTCTCCCGTCTTCCCGAGCCGCCGCCGGATTCGGCGCGCTGCCTCCTCACGGGCGCGCGCCTCCTCCCCTCTCGGACGCCGCCACGACCGCTGTCCTCCGTCGCCTCGCCGCTGACTCGCGCCCGAGGCCGTCGTGGTAGGCCGTCGCGGCGTGTCTGCCGCCAGCGCCGGCGCCGCACCGCCGCCGCCCCTCGTGAAACCCTAAGGGCTGCGTGCGTGTGTGGCCCGGAGGCCCACTGCCAGCTTTAAGTTTTGAGCCGAGCCGAAAAAAAAACGTCGTTCTAACCGCCGCGCCGTCCAGCGCCGCCTGTTAGACTTCGTTGCCTTGGTCGCCGCGCCGTCGGCGCCGCTACCAATGGGCATCGTTTCCTCCTCGCTGCCGGTGATCTTTGATGGTGTTAATTACACCGACTTCGTGTCTCACATGCGCATCCACATACGTGGTCTTCGTCTCGGGCGTCCTCTCGCTATGTCACCGCCCGCCTTGCCCTATTCCTCCGACGGCCTCGCTGTTGCATTGCCCCGACAACCGATAAAGGCTGCTGCTGAGGCCGCCGCCTTGCGATGATGAAGCTGCCTCGCCTACCAGAGGCTCGATTCCTACAAGGATTGTCGACCGCCTACACTCGGTGAGTACGATGACGACGCTCGCCGCCGCTGCTTGTCTTCATCGCCGATGTCCACCTCGGTTCTCTTACGAGGTTGTGGGACTCCTTCGCTTCCCGGATGTGGACTCATCTTCGCCGCGCACGAGCCCTCTGGTGATACCCTATACCTGTCCGTGGTCCGCCAGGAGCACTCTCTTCAGCAGGGTGATGCTACTGTTGACGCTTTTACGCTCGAGTTACGTTGTCCGTGTCGCTTGGACTCACTTCGCACTGCTGGCCGCCGTACTTGTCCGTCTTTGCTGGATGTACGTCTTGACCGAGTTTCAGCGGGTTTACGAGTTCCTTACTCGCATTCGCCCCGAGTTCGAGCAAAGGCATGCCCGGCTCCTTGCACGCCACCTCGTGTCACTCTCCGGAGGCTCTTACCGAGATACGCGCGAGGAGACTCGTCGAGTGGTGCCGGTGCGATGCCACTCCCTCTGTGCTCGCCGCTCGTCGCTCACATCGCCTCCTCCAATGGCTACCACGGTGGTGGTGGCCGTCCTCCGTCTGAGATGGCCGTCCTCACTGTTCCCTCTTGCGACAAGGTCGGCCACATTGAGTCCTGGTGCTATAAGAAGAAGCGGCATCTTTCACGCCGTTCTTCTCGGCACTAGTGCTTCTACGACGACGTCGCATCGACTTCTTCAGCAGTTTCTCTCACCGAGCAGGAGATAGCCGGACTTCGACGCCGCTTGCCGCTTCCGGTTCTCCTCGGCATGTTCTCGCAGGTTCGCATCGACTCTTGCTGCACCGAGAAACCACCCCTACACAATCAGTACCTCCCGTGGATTCTTGATTCTGGAGCATCTTTTCACATGACTCCTGATCCTTCCACTCTGTCTTCTATTACACCTCTTGATTCTCCTGTCAGTGTTCTTACTGCTGATGGTACATCTCTTTCTGTCTCTGGTCGAGGATCTCTTAGCAACTCATCCTTTCATGTTTCTTCTGTTGCTCATGTTCCTCGCCTTACCATGCAGCTTCTTTCTGCTGGGCAGATTACTGACCTTAGTTTTCGGGTCATTCTTGACTCTGACTCTTGTTGTGTTCAGGACCGCCACACGGGAGCTCTGGTTGGTTCTGGCCCTCGGCGCCGTGACTCACAGCGTCTCTGGGAGCTTGACTGGCTTCACCTTCCTTCCGCTGCCACCATCGCCGCCAGTTTCTCCGCTTCTGCCACTTCGTCTACCGGCTCTTTCCAGCAGTGGCATCACCGTCTTGGTCATCTGTGTGGATCTCGTCTGTCGTCCTTAGTTCGTCGTGGTCTTCTGGGGTCTGTCTCAGGAGACGTGTCTTTAGATTGTCAGGGCTGTAAGTTAGGTAAACAGATTCAGCTTCCTTATCCTCATAGTGAGTCTGTGTCTCAGCGCCCTTTTGATCTTGTTCATTCAGATGTTTGGGGTCCGGCTCCCTTCGTTTCGAAAGGGGGTCATCGATATTATATCATATTTATAGATGATTTCTCTCGCCACACTTGGATATATTTCATGTCTTCTCGTAGTGAGGTCTTGTCTATCTATAAACAATTTGCCACTATGATTCACACACAGTTCTCCACTCCTATTCGTGTCTTTCGTGCTGATTCTGCCGGGCGAGTACCTCTCTCGTTACCGCACGCCTTCCTTGCCGGCGGGCACTCGCCAGTTCTCTTGTCCCGGTGCTCATGCTCGAATGGTGTCGCCGGCGCAAGCATCGTCACCTCCTTGAGACGGCTCGTGCTCGATGATCGCCGCCTATTCCACCTCACTTTTGAGCCGAGGTCGTTTCCATCGCCACCTATCTCGCCAACATCCAGCCCTCTTCGCTCTTGTGGAGCGATCCTCGTGAGCGCCTCGTGGTCTTCTTCCGACTACTCTACCCTTCATCTGCTTGGCTGCGTTTGCTACGTTCTCCTCGCCTCGAGAACACACCAAACCGACCGCCGATCTGTTGAGTGTGTCTTTCGGGATACAGATGCCGAGCACAAGGGCTATCGGTGTTGGGATCTGTTGGTCGTCGGATGCGGGTTTCTCGATGTGACTTTCGACGAGTCTCGTCCATTCTACCCACGCCCCGCCTCTCCTTCGACTTCCTCTGTGGAGTCTCTATCTTTCTTGACCTTTCCGGATACACCTATATCTGCTTTGCCTCGTCCACTGTCCCACTGAGTCTCCACATATTCCCCTGTGGCCTCTCTCCGCTGTTGTCGCGCTGTGTCGTCTCCTACGACTCCCGTGCTCCTCCCACTGATACCTTTTCCATCTTCTCCGATGTTCCATCTTCTTCGATGCTCCATCTTCCCCGATGGGTCATCTTCTCCTCGCTACGCTCTCGCGATCGCCATCGATTCGGCTTCTGCCTGCTTTGCCTTTGTTTGGCGCACTACTCGTGAGCCTGTCTCCTCACGGGATGTTACTCATCCCGAGTGGCAGCTTGCCATGACCGAGAGATTGCTGCCTCGAGCGTCTCGGTACTTGGGATCTTGTTCCTTTTCCATCTCATTCTCATCCCATCACGTAAGTGGGTCTATAAGATTAAGACTCGCTCGATGGCTCTCTTGAGCGCTATAAGGCGCGTCTTGTTGCTCGTGGCTTCCAGCAGAGCATGGTGTTGACTACGACGAGACTTTTGCTCCTGGGCCCACATGACCACTGTTCGCACTCTTCTTTCGGTGGCGTGTCACATCGCGGTCTGCTTTCTCGACTTGATGTCAAGAATGCCTTTCTTAATGGCGAGTTACGTGAGGAGGTCTACATGCATCCGCCACCCGGTATTCTGCTCCTCGAGGGCATGGTCCGCCGCCTTCGCCGCTCTCTATGGCCTTAAGCAAGCCCTCGTGCTTGGTTTGAGCGCTTCTCCTCTGTGGTCACCGCTGGCTTTTCAGCTAGTGATCATGATCCTGCGCTCTTGTCCACACTTCGCCTCGTGGTCGGACTCTTCTTCGTATGTTGATGATATGATCATTACGGAGATGATTCTCAGTACATTGCCTTTGTCAAGGCTCGTCTTAGTGAGCGAGTTCCTTATGTCGGATCTTGGTCCTCTTCGTTACTTCCTTGGGATTGAGGTTACTTCCACTCCGGATGGTTTCTTTATGTCCCAAGAGAAATATATTCAGATCTTCTTGATCGCGCCTCTCTCACCGATCAGCATCGTTGAGACTCCCATGGAGCTCAATGTTCATCTCGACTCTCTGAAGACGAGCCTCTTTCGATCCGACTCGCTATCGCCATCTTGTTGGGAGTCTTGTCTACCTTGTTGTTACTCGTCCGGATATCACTTATCCAGTTCATATTGAGGTAGAAAGCTATGATGAAAATAGTATAAAATAGTTAGAGGGATGATTTACTGTTGAAGAGGTTGTCTGTAATGCTGTTTTTACGTGAAGTGAAAGCCTAAGACAATTTTAAGAGATATACTATTGTACATATCCATCCTTACGGATGAGGTAGAAATCAAATAACAATAAAAAGCATGCACTCCATGTAGACATCGGGGAGTCAGAGCTCAGTATTGACAGGCCATCGAAATGGTCCAAGGGAAACAAGCTCCAAGTCTTCTGACAATATACAGAGATCGAGTGAGAGAGGTAGAGGTGGTAGTACCACTAAATTTGTTGAGGTTGCAATTAGGACATCTTCAATAATGCCATCTTAACTATCTATTAGCTATATTAAATGGGTAAAATTCTATGTAAAGGAGAGAGGAGTAGAGAAATATAATATATTGTCTCTTATGCAAGAGACGATTTGAGTTCACAAACCAACACAAATAACAAGAGATTATGAGGTAGAAAATTATGATGAAAATAGTATAAAATAGTTAGATAAATGATTTACTATTAAAGATATTTCCTCTAATATTGTCTTTAAGTGATAGGCAAAATTTTTATGCAAAAACCCGATATATAGCCCCAAAATATACACTAAATATACTAACATACTCCTGACGGCTCATTAGACCTAATAGGCAACAAGTCAAGTCTATTAGCCCAAGTGCCCACGTCATCCTCACTTCCTCGGTCGATCGGCCACCCCCACCAATGATTCCTCAATCAGCCAAATCCTTCAGGATTTTGCCCTAATGTAGCAGCTGAGCTCAAGCTTAGACATGCAGCTTTGTTCATGCGTAGCTCATCACCGCCGCTACCAGTGACCACCAGGCACCAGAGAGGAAAAGGTAAACCAAAGAAGTCATCAAACCAAATCTTGATCCCGTGCTTCCTAATTCGTAGATATATTGTTCTGATTTTTCTCATCTGTATTACTCCTATTTAACCATGAAACGGCGACAGATCCATGGCGACGTTGGCATCGAAGCTAGCGCAGCTGCAGTCCAAGGTGTGCAAGGTGACGAGGTTGGCGGCCAAGCACGCGCACGTACCACAGGATACTTATTAAGAGAAATAAGCAGTATGTCATCGACCCGCCCACCGTTGAGAAATGCTAGGAGCTTTCCAATCAACTCTTCTACACCCGTCTCACCAGGTCCCCTACACTCCTGACTTATTGTGCTTTGTTTTTTACTGTCTAGTTCTTCTATGCACCTGAGTTCTTGATGTTGATTAGCTTCTTAAATCTTGAATGCTGGTAGATCGTTTCTTGATATTCATGTGTCAACTAACTCCGATGGGATGATTTTCATGATAGTCATAGATTGTTGTATATAGATTGGTATGGGGCACCAAAAAGTAAATTGCTCTTTTTTTTTTTACCTTTAGGTTTAAAAGGATGATCTCAAGAATCAAAATCCAAAAGGGAGTTGCAGGAGTTGTTATCTATCTTAACAAGCTAAGAAATAATATAGGTTAATAGTACTTAAACGATTGCGTAGTTATCTATATTGAACTTCCGTACTATATCATTTGAATTTATCTTAGAACGAACGTGTCTTAAGTTCACACCCTATCTTTTAAATCATGCCTCCGTCCCTGCCTTAGATAATTTTAAAAGATAAATTATTGTATATATCTTCCCTCAACCTGTGTGATAAAAAACACACAGATGCCTTTCCATGTCTTCTCGAATTCTCCGAAACCTTGAAACTGATGGCAGAAGAAAATAACGGTGGCATATTTCTCTGACACTATGACTCAGAGAAAGCATATGGAGTTACTATTTCTCACAAACCGCGCTCTGTTGCAGTTGGGCTTAAAAGTTCATGGCTTATAGCTGAAAATATTGTAGCTGGTTGAAAAAACACTGTAGCTGACAGAGGCTTATTTAGCATAATTAAATTTAAAAAATTTAAAAATATAAAAAATATGTTAGCCCATTACGTATAATACAAATAAATATGGGAAAAAAGAACCAGCAAAAAATTTCAATAAAAAGCCAAAAGTTCAAAAAAAGACGAAATTTATGAATAATAAAAAATAAGCTAGAAGTTAAAAGCTTTAGCCCAACCGATCACTGTGTTTAGTCATACGGTTGGCTTCAAGCCGCCCCAGGTACGCGAAATGTACACAAAGCAATCGATTTCCCTCGGAGAAAAAAGGGACAAAATCAAGATGCCTAATGACGCAAACCGGGAGAGATTAGATAGGCAGGGGGTTCTAGATTTTTTTTACACTGTAGAAAAAATATAAAATTAAGAAATTAAAAGTTGAAATTGTTTGGAACGACGCCTTTATGTATTGTACACTGTAGGACAGTCTATTTTTCATCAGGTCTAAAGTTAAAGTACAGCGGCGCCGCCTCTGCCCAACTGACAACCCCCAAAGAACACTGCAGAAGAAAAGGGAAGCAGCGGGCTGCGTAAAAGACCAGTACAAAAGAAAATTATAACCCTGTAAGACCCTAGCCTTATGCACGTTAGGTTGGATATGGACACACAGAACTAGGATCTGCGCACACAGACCTAGGATCTGAGTATTAAGGATTCTTGTCCATACAAAGAACCTGACTCGTACGAAATCA
The DNA here is from genome assembly GCA_036346575.1 of Dendrocalamus sinicus. Lineage (NCBI taxonomy): Eukaryota > Viridiplantae > Streptophyta > Magnoliopsida > Poales > Poaceae > Dendrocalamus > Dendrocalamus sinicus. The sequence continues at coordinate 30,658,191 of CM070649.1, read as the reverse complement.
GCGCGGTCCGTAAATACATAGGCACAAAAAAATAAAACTAGACGGCGTACCAACAGACAGTAGTGGATCCAGAAATTTTAGGATAGGTGTTCAGAGTTAAAGTAGAGGTCTATAGTAGTAAAATCAAAGTATAATTATTTGTAGTAGAAACAACATCTCAAATAATTTAGAAAATTTTATTGAATTGAGAATATGGGATTTAGAACTTGAAAATAGGGATGCACTTGTGCTGTTGTCGATGTGCGTGACCTGCCTTGTTGGCTCCGGTGGCACAACCGCCGCCACACGCTCTCTCCTGGGACCCCAGCTGTAGGCGATTCGGCTAAGCCACGCTTGGCGCTCGCCGCGGCTCGCTTGCCATCTTGAATTTAAATTCTGCATAAAACTCAATTTTGGTCAAAAGAATTTTAAACTGTCTATTTACGTGCCCCCTCTAGTTAACCTTCTTGAACCTTCAACTGGATTGTAGTTCTTTAGATGAATTGAGAGGGGGAGATGTCTGAGTAGGCTAAAATCTATTGGGGAGTATAAATATGAAATATGTAGACCAATTACCAATATATATGCCAAATATATCTACTAAATAAAAGATATTTTGTCTAAAAAATTAGGTGTTCGATCGAACGTCCATGAACTACATGGGATCCGCCCATGCCAACTGAGGACGACGACTTGATGTTTGGAAACCCCACACACTTTATAGGGAGCTGCAGCAGACGATCCGGATCCGGCTCCGGCTCCTCAGGCGAGTGGCGCAGCTGTTGCCGTAGCCCGTCGCTCTCGACAGCCCATGATCGATCAGGGCCATCAGCGAGGGTGCGCGGGTGCGGCTCACTCAGGCCAGTGACGCGACTTGACGCGGCAACATCAGCATGATCAGGGCCATGTGCGCGGCTGCCCCTTTTCGTGCGGTGTATCCCCCGACGCGACGGGCGGCGACAACGGTCGCGTCGTCGTCCGCGAGCTTTCTTTTCCAGCCGGGAATCGCGACCTCTCCGCCCGTCGATTCGATCGATCGGCACGGGGAGCTTGTGCTGTTGCAGCTAGCCTCGCATGGATGCAATGCCCGGCCCGGGAATATGGACTGATGGGCTAGTGGAGTGGCACCAAATGCTACCCTCCTCAAGCTCGCTCGACGATTCACTGATCGGCACGAACGTACGGCGGCCGTGTTCGGATTTGAGAGCTCCAGTGGATATGTCATGTCCGGCGCGTCGCATCGCATCATCATCGTGGAGGCTTGCCTGCCGGGACGACGTGACCATTCTTGGATCAGCGCGTAGCGCGGGCGTAGCGGTTCGTGCCCGGAGCAATCATTAGCGGGGGTGCTCCAGTACCGGTTACCAATCGCAGCGCGACAGAAGCCAGAAGGAGCCGATGACGCGCCACGTGACGGGATCCCGAGAGCTTCGAGGTACATGCTTTTCGGATCTGATCATTTTTAAGTCGGGTCAGATCACTACTAATTGTTCTGACACTGAAGAGTCCGATCAAAATAAGTGAATAGATCCGAGGTTATGGTTGGTGTCCGTGATGGACCCTGTGTCGACTGAAAGCATCACGGTTATTTGAGACGTTTTTTACTATAATTTTATATTGTTATCTTCTGAGACTCTTCGAATGGAATACTGTTCCCGTCTTTGAAAATGATATTGTTCTAGTTTTCGATGTCTCTGTTTTGTTGCCGACTAGGACTCTGTTCCTTCTTCGTTAATAACACACACATATATATATATAGTCATACGCTGAAGATACGTTGAAGTTTTCCGTGTTTGTAATCTCTCCTCGTATAGTAATATTCTGCCTTTGTGCGTCTGTAGTTTTTTTTTTGCAAGAGTTTTTCATGTTAAATCATTGTCGCTCGTTCTTTTGATCTTCTATTTCTGACGTACGTTTTATAACAAATGGTATCAGAACTCCAAATTCGAGCTCAAAGGCATTGCCCCCGAATGAGGAGACTCCCGGGGCGGCCATGCGTGTCATCAAAAGTGGTATCTAGAAGGTTATCATTCTTGATGATTTGACTCACCTCAACTCTATTCCGCATCTTAACTCTTTCTTAGCATCAACCCATGCCATGCCAAGCGTCAATCAGCGCTTTGGCGATTATTCCAATACTAGATTCACTAACATTATCGCCCACATTGCCCGACGCCATGCCCTGGCATCGTATTGCGCTATCTCCGTCGATGATCTTCTATCTCAATCGATCGACACCTTCCATTAACAGAATGTGCCGTCAGCTCTGCATGTTATTCGTTGGAGATGGAGTTCATTGTAATTCATGCCATTGTACCTATTATTGATGGTATTTATACAGGATTAATCATTGGCGATTCTTCAACAATCCGTCGTGTACTACGGGTTATTATGGCAAGACCTGCATATATATAGTCTAAGGTGAAATTGCAAGTTTTCAACATAATTTATGCTATGCTCAATTAAGGAGACTTTGAGGAAAAAATCAATGTCAGTTTGTGGGGATAATTGAATTTGGTGTTTCGTTCACTATTTGGATATATTGCAATTGGGATCGCTTGTGCGACCACCATGGAGAAGTTTATTGTATTCTTTTCGCTACAGAGAGAATTCGATTTAAGGTAAAGATTATTGTATTTTGTGATCTGAATCTGGTTAGATCCGACCACTACTGGTTGTTCCAACCATACGAAGAGCCTGATCAGGACAAACGAACAGGTCGGTGATTATGATTAGGATTATCTTACTATTTTAGTTTCCAATAGGACTCTATTTTATTGTCAACTAGAATTCTATTCCTTATCCATTAGGGACTCTTGTTTCCTAGTCTATATATGTATCTCTATAGTCACACGCTAGAGATATATCAAAGTTTTCCATGTTTATAGTCTCCTCTAATATAGTGATATTCTGTTTCCTACTGAAAATGGATGAGTGAATACAGTCGGCCTGCGTCCCTTTTCTTTTTCCTACTGAAAATGGATGAGTGAATCCAGTCGGCTCGGCGTGGCCATGTTACTACGGCCTACGGGCATCCTACACGCGCGCGCGCTCAGGTCAAGTCCGGCAATCATACCACGAGGATGGCACTGATTACGGACGAGACTGATCTGTAGCGATGACAAAAGCAGCCTCTGGCTCAAGCTCGCCTGCAGTGGGAGGGAATGTCAGATACCAGAAAACGTCAGACGTCACACGTTTCATAGCAAAGGGAATGCGGGTAAGAATGAAGAGACAGACCAAGCAAAAGAAAAATGAGCAAAATTACTGACTGAGAAGCACCAGGAAGCTACCTTCCTTCGGCAAATAATTACAGTGCCAGCCAGCAAGAGACAATTAGGTAGGTTCGAGTTTCAACCAGTAAATAAGCTTAAATTTGGACTGCGGTGGAAATTTCTGCAGAGTGTAAGCAAATATTAACAGCAAGCGCAATTGCACCCAACATGAAGCGTCATTTACAAATGGGCAGTGCTTACCTGCACGATTAGACAGCAACATCCAAATTTGCTTTGGAGGCATGCAAGTATGCAACCATAGTAACTAGTCATGCTGAAACACGAACTCATGACAGAGTACACGCACGAACTGGATAAGAGCAACTGAGCAAGAGAGATCAAATTTATCTACGAAAGTTGTTTTCTCCATGTAGTTGGTTACTGAGTCACCAAAAAACGAGAGGCACGCGCGCCGAAACATTTCATACACTTCCGTCTCACCGTCATTACAACAGAACACCTTTTACGCAGCAGAGAATAGTCAGTAAGTAGACCAGCCTCCCCAAACCTATCTACCAAGCAAAAGCAATCGAGATCAAAGTTCCGATGGAAAGTTCAACAGGCTTAGTACAGATATATCGCTAGCAGAATCAGGATTCAGGTTCTAAACGATACTTCATACATTGTCAGATCGCATACCTAGCAGAGCTCCCCCTCAATATGTCAAGGCAGCAAGCCTACGAGGAGGAGTCCTGGATCGTCGACGCAATGGCCTGGGAGGAAGACAAACTAGTCAGTAGATTGAACGTTCACTCGTAAATAGCAATATCAGCAAAATAACCTGACTTCCACTTACACGATAGAGATCAGGGCTCTGTAACTACTGATGATTAAGAGAAAAGTTCCAAATCTACAACACACATGGACATGGCATCTGGGGAAAGTAAAGCACTGCATTGACTACAGTTTAGATCAGGCAGTACCATAGCTTAAATAACACTTCCTTAACACTAGATATCAACAGGATCGCCCAAGAAGTAGGTGAGAGTTTGGACTCAGAATATTTTTTATTTTCTTCTTTGATACCATTAAACTAGACTGATTACTGAGGAAGTTTATTATCATTTGCAGTCTACTCATAATCATGAACCTAGGAGAACATAAAGACTTCTGCTCCCACGAAGGTAAACTCCTAGTTTCCACCATCAATCATGAAGGGAGATGGAAAAAGAGAAGGAAAACTAGCAACGCTGCATTACTTGGTATTTCGCTCCGCCAGACCAAATGTGATAGCCTGAGTTCACCAATGCTGAACCTTCTCCAGGAAAGATTATGTAACTTATGCAATTATGTTCCACGTTACTAGGTTTACAGAAGAAGTCTTATTTATGCCAAATGCCCCATGTCTGCATGCACTACTGATGCAAATCACCAAGCCAAAACGAACGAACAAACATAAACTGGGAAAACAAAATAGCTAGCAAGTAAAAAAACTATGTTGTAGATCTTGCATGCAAGAATTTTAGGACAGGACAGTTAGAATAAACATTTTGGACATAATTACATTATAGAATGTACATACATGACATGACAAAAACAAGGCGTTATCTGGTAATGAGCTTGTGGGCCAAATGAAATACCATGTCAACTTAACACAAATAATTACCAACCACAGAAAATGCAGAACAAAAAGCATGGCCAATAATGCACCTTGCACTCATGACCTTCTGTATAGGACCTCTGTTGAATGCCCAATCAACATAGATAGTCTTTGTTAACAGCTGCATCCCATTCATTGCTTTGATCGCAGTTTGTGCTTCCTCAAAACTTTCATATTCAACCAATGCATATCCCTGTTGAGCAGGAAAACCCAGGTGTGAAGAAAAATTAGAGAGCTTTGTGAGAAACAAAAATACATATTTCAATATCTACTCTTACTGAACAAATAAGGGATTATTCTTATGTCTACCATTTATCTGTAGCATAATCTTCATTTCAAAATGTAGCTGACAAACCTTCCACACTCTCTCTCTCTCTTGGAATCGATAATCTAGGCCATGTATACCTCTACAGTGAGTTCATTCCTGTTAAAACCACAACTGGAGGTACATAGCAGACTGCCTTCCAGAAATAGTAGTTTGCAATAAAACTATTTATTTTCTTATTGGGTCCCTATCTCAAGAAAACATGTTTCATGCCATTCCCCAAATTCCAACAACTGTATAAAAACAATCAGAAATTCAAAAGAATGTTTTTACTTAGATGTAAGAATGTGCTAGAAACGTGCATACATAAGAATGTGCTAGAAACGCGCATACATTATCTTGGATCACTGTAATTTTGCCAAATGATAAAGCTATAAATTCTTCACAGCTAAAGCTTTTACCAGGGGATGGGCACCAATTGGATGCAATGTATTTGGAAATTGGAACTAATGTGCATGACATCATGAAGGCAGAAAATCATTTCTATGTAAACACCCAATGCCAGATAATCCCAACACCTTTCTTAACCATGCAAACATTCAGTAATGCCTATAACATTTGTGCTCTGCAAGCGAATGCGATTGCGTGCCACACCATAGCCTGCAAAGTAGGCCGTACAGTACTAGCAACTCAATCTGGCAGAACAAAAAATCACAACATTCTTGACTCAATCTTAAGGCAAACAGTTTCTACTAAATTACAACAGTGGAGAACCCTGGTTACACATCAGCTACATGATTTCTACAACACCTGCTCCAAGCTCTCCCTTTATCAATATATTATCCTGTATTAATTCTCCTTCAGAACCTTAAATTACAAGAGACGCAATTTTACCAATATAACCAAATATCATTGAGTACATAACTCCTGTAGATCAATTACCAAAGTGTAATCCAATTTTAGCATGCTAAAAACAAAGTTGAGAACAAAATCACCTAAATAATAAGAGAAACAAGAAGAATGTCAATCCTGACAGTTAACCAAGTCTGTTCTGAAGAAAGACAATGACCACTCATGCAACTCAATGAACACCAATTCATATGGATATCCATAAAGCAAACGGTTGTTCCTAAACAGCATAACTTGTATTTTTAATTGTTCTGTTAAAGCTCCCTCAAAAAAAAATTCTGCTAATCAAAAGGTTCAGACAATATGATCCTAAGACAAGATGTCCAAATGTACAAATAGCTAGATTACTCTGCGCGCAATGATTTACCATTTCAGTAGGACCTTTTACACCTAAAAGCGCCGCAACAGGCAATAATCTCAATGTAACAAGAATGCAGATGTTAAACAGAACAGAACTTCAGTTTTAAAAAAGAAAGAATTATGCTTGTAGGAAGCTCTTGGCGCCTATTTTGAAATAGAGAATTGGTTCGGTCCACGTAGAGGTGTTGGAGGTGTTAACACCTCCACTGCATCTAGCCGTTAATTAACGAGGGGTATAACTGCACCTAGCACCACTCCTGCACACCACTCAGAGACACCGGAGGTGTTAAGATCATGAGAACCGTTAGATGAGCTATATTGAACGGCTGAGAATAAATGAATGTACCGAACCAAAACTCTTTGAAATAACTGCCAGCCCACACCACGAGACACATGCACAAAATAGCGAGGAGAAGAAAGAAGATGGCTAAAATTGAATTTAAGACAGTATAGTGTTAAATTAATATAGAAGCTGACTTTGTATTCAAGATATCACATTTAGCATATCAAACACTTCATGACCTTGTGATTATTTTCTGATTGTGCAGTCCCATGGGAAGCACTTCACTGCCGCACACCACATGGTAGACAAGCTACCATTCACATTGACCCTAAACAGGATCACTTCAAGAATAAGTGTAGAGACCAGTAAACATAGTTTCATGTCTAACATTATCAGTACAGTGTTTGCTGTCGGTGTGGCTTAGCAGTTAGTGTTGCATTTTGCCAACAAACAAGAAAGAACCTCAGTTATTCTAAGCTTCCAAGAGTAAGGCTATCAAATTTACCTTGGCATATCCAGTGCGACGTTCCAGATTGAAATGCATGTCCTTGACATGACCAAACTCACAGAAAGCATTGTACAGGTCATCTTCTTCTGCATCTTCTTTGACTCCCGAGACAAGTATTATCCATCCTTCAATAGCTATGAATCAACAAAGTTTCCATCAATGCAGTTAATAAAATGATCAATGAATAATATAAGCATGAGAAGTTGACTATCGCTATAACAACAGAGAATCAATTATAATGGGTGCATTCTTTTTGGCTACGGCTTATGGCTATTGAATTCTGGTTGTTCGTGAGAAAGAGTACGGAGAGAGAGACAGTTGCGTACGATTTTGACTAGTATAGCTAAAATCGGTACAATGTCTACTACAATCAACATGTACACCCCGTCTTTTTACCTTAAAAAGACGTTTAAAAGTTAGTTACTGCAGCATAAGCTATAAGCCGAAAAGAACGAGGCCAATAAGTATGAGAAATGAAATCAAGTATAGCACAACCGCATAGATCTGCATGAATTAGAACCTTAGCACCAGTGGCCAAGCAGCAAATCTGCAGTTATTTTGTTATCCATGCTGGTTTACCAGGTGTGGACAAAAACTAGCATGCATGTCACCAGGGACTACCTGGAAGAGCTAGCATGCAAGTTCCTGAGTACAGAAAAATGCCAAACAAGTCATTTTGCACTTTTGTAGTGGCCTTGCAGTCACATAATTGCTTACCTAGTACATTTACACGATTATAACCAGAATGCCATGGGCTAGCAGACAAGCAGCACAGTGGAAAACAAAAGAAGCACAGCGTCATACTGCATTGGATTAATGGTTACTATTACATTGCATTGTCCTACGAAATTTATTCAGAAACACATCCCTGTTATGTTCTCAATTATGTAGTTTGCCCTTGTGTTGATGTATTAATCCACAAGTCCAAAAGAAACTAACAGCCACATTTTCAAGTAGTACAAATAAGTAAAACTGACAGAGAAAATACAGTTCCAGCATTTATGAGGCACAACCAAAAACAAACGAAGGAGGTGGAGAGCGAACAAACAAGGGAGACATTATTCAATACCTCAGCGCCATCAAATTAGTCTTAATTCACAGTTCATAGTGTAATTGCTTACATGATCATTTCCATTAAAACACTGCGATCTTGTCTTTCCTACTAAAACATTCTCATGTTTCCTTTTTAACCATAACCACATCTAAAAGAGACTGACATGTTTGCTGCTATAAAATGCAGTTTAGAGTAGTCACAAATTGTCTTTAGTTATCTGCCGACATCACAGTTCAATTGTAGCATTTTGATGTTATTGCCTCAAATCCTTCCAAGACATTTGGCGTTTCCTGTAAATCATTACCGATTCTAATAGAATTTATCATGCAAGCTCCTGGAGGCTAGTACACCATCGAACATACAATCCAGTAGACAGACTAAAGCATTCTGAATTTGAATTATTTATCACAGGATTACCACACATCACCACGCAATTTTCCTCTGACCAGCAGTTCACGCTGCTGCTCTAACTAATTTGCATCATTCATTCACTGCACTCACACTATCCCCCCAAAGCCTTTCAATATAACAAATCAACAATAAACCACCAGGAATTTAGTTTCGATCGTTAGTCTTAAACATCAAACGGCCCTAATTCCTCGAGCGATTTCGAAATCCAACAACCACAAGCAGGTGTGAGAATGAAACCGAACAGCACACCCGAACCAAAAACCCTAAACCCTAACGAAAAATCACCAATCACGAACCCTAGCTTACCAAATCCCTCGCGAATTTCCAACGGAACCAACTGCTAAGTAACACGCAAACCCATCTAAAATGGTACAAAATGCTGAATACCAAAACCCCAAACTTAGAGATCACGAGAAAAAAATGGTTGCGTAAGGGGTTCTCACAGCGCTGTGGGCCGTGTCCAGAATTCCCGGCGCCGGACAGGGAGTCGAAGCGGTCGCGGCTGGAGGCGGGGACGAAGGGGCTGCGGCCCAGGAGGCGTCCGCGCGTGCGGGGGAGACGAATGTGGGGCACGGGGAGAGCGCGGGCGGCGCGGCCGCCGGCCTGGTCGTCCTCGTCCGTCGTGTCGTCGTCGTCCTGGTCGAATTCGACGAACTCCACGTCCTCCGCTTCCGCCGCCGACGTCCCCATCGCCGCTCTCGCAGCAGCCGCCGCCACCATTGGATGGGAGAGCGCGAGAGGGAGAAAGCAAAGGAGAGTAGGAGTGGGAGAGAGCGAATCAGCGAGGTACGTGTGGAGGTGGCGACGTCCGGGTCTTATAATGGCGGTAACTACGAAGTAAACGTGATTAGGACCTGGGAGGGCAACGAGTTGGTAATTAGAGGGGAGATTTGCGTAATGATCCCTTGCGATTTCATTAACTCCAAGGAAGAGTAAATTACGCTAGGTAAAGTATCTCTAGTATTACTTTGTACTAAGTTTAACCAATAGTTTCATTTTGCAATAGTGGTCCAAACAAAGTTACAATTCATCCTAGCCCATGTACTTTAGATCTAACCAGTTGAGTTCCTAACATAGAGAGCCCACCAGAAGCCGCAAGGAAGGAAGAGATGGCGCGTGCACGAGCACGGCATCGATGAGGGGAACCCGTTTGCGACAATAGATTCAAAGGAGATACCCTGAGGTGGATGGCAATGGCAGCCCCCATGGCATGGTGGAGGCGCACATCGGCGGTGAGCACCGGCGACAGAACGGCTCAAGCAAGGGTGTAGCGAGCTTCAGGGCACGGGGCGGTTGCCGTGATGCTGGAAGCGAGGCTGGAAGAATGTTGTGGCAGCGAGTCACCGTGCGTTCTGAAGATTCCGATGGCTCTACTAGCCACCGATAGGATTTCAGCTTTGGGGATGAACAAGAAAGGGATCAATAGCTTTGTAATGCAGAGGAGGAGGTAGGGTAAGGACCAATTTGGGACGAGGTGCTCGAGGTCAAGGACAACGAATTTTGGAGAGTGGCGAAAACGGGGTCAGTGGCAATGGAGATTATTAGGGATGACAATTGTGTCTGTTTATTCGTGTATCCATGAGTAAATACTCTAATAGAGTCAAGCATGGGATATATTCTTTGTCCACGGGTATGAAAATGGGGAACTCTCTGCTCATCGGGTAAACAAGCACGGGGTATCGTACTTCTGATAAATTTCAGACAATTTAGAACGAACAACTATAAAATAATTAGAATAATGTATCCATATAGACTCACTTATAAATGAAAAAACATTAGTAAATGCTACAATTTTAGCTCTTGTATCAAAAATAAATGCAAATACATATACGTACGGAATTTCATTCTAATATTTTAAATATTTAGTTTTCATATCGCACAACCTTTCGTAATACTTTGCCGTTTTCATTAGCTTTCATTTTCACAAGAGATTTTAGAGAAGAGATTGCTTATTTGAGTGTAACTGGATGAGAGGGTATGCTGCCTATTTGTAGAAAATTTTGAGTTTTTATTTTTTTCGTATTTTTAAACTCCCAAACGACTAAAAATTTTAATAATTTGACCATTAATTATGCTAAAACGGGCAAAACAAGTCGTGCCCACTATGTCATGTTCGGGCCAACTGTGCCTAACGGTCATATATTCATGCATAATGGACTGTGCTCACTGGGCTACACGTGCCGATGGGTCTACCATGCCAACCGGACCATCGTGCCATGTGGGATCGTGGCCGACCTGACACTATGCGTGCCTGGCCTAGAGCGACAGCCCATGCATGGCCTAGCTTCTCGTGCCATGCTGGTCCGGCATGATCCACCGCGGGCTATGTCGTGCCCTGAGCTATGCCCTACGATACCAACTGTGGGCTGGCCCGACAGGTATAACCCATTTAGCCACCTCTATATGGGTCCCTAGGGTGAGCCGTCCGATAAAAAACGGATGGTTCAAATGAGAACCGATTCACACCCTGGATCTTCTTTACCTGTGCAAAGAAACGAACGACCGATCCGTCTAGACTCAGAGATGGCGGCGGCTGCCTATTCTTCCGCCGCATCCGCCTCCTCCTCCGGTGGTAGCCACAACAACCCGGCGGCGGCCGCCGCCGCAATGGAGAGCACTGCTTATGCTTGCCCCATCTGCCTCGAAGCCTTCAAAGACGAGGCCTATCTCGACACCTGCTTCCGTAAGTCTCCTCCTCCAGTCCTCCAAAATCCCTAGATTATTTTTGGTTAATTTTCGATGTTTAGATTGCTTCCATTCGATAGATTCTCACTAAATGACCATGAATTCTAGAATTTCGCTATAATTTATCTTGGGATAGAAATTTGTACGATTCCTGGTCAAAGTAAGGGCAAAAGCTTTAAATTTCTGCAAAATTGCATGATGGTCCTGTACTCCTGTAGCTTCTGGGCCTCCTAGTTTCCTTCATCGATGCAAGAAACACTTTGCAGGGATTGGGACAGAGATTTCCTGTAGTTCGAAATCACCTTTTGCAATTTCTTTGTTCAAGATCCCTTCTGAGTTCTGAGCATCCTAACTGCTTCTACAGATTCATTTTGTTACAAGTGCATATCTCAATGGGTGAAGATTGTGGCGAGCAAGCATGCAGAACCTTTGTCGTCAGTGAAATGCCCCCTTTGCAAGGTGAACCCAGTTTTGTTACTTCTCCAATAGCAGGTTTTATAGACTTACAGATACTGATACACCACAAAAATGGGGCAAGTTCTTTTTATCTAACACCGGTAATGCTACATTTGCTCAGTACTTTTTTATCATCTTGAAGTGCATGATAAGAGAAACCATATGCCCCTCTACCCCATTAAATCCTTAAGAAAGAAATAGTTTAAGTTCGACTAGTTTTCATGTGCTGTTAAAAAGCGCAATTGGTTGGGTACCCCAAAAATATTCATTTGTAAAGATAATGCTTTTCGAGGGGATAAGTCTTCACTGTTGGAGATCGGAAATTAGCTTCGAGTGTTTCTGGCAGAGCTTACATGTGGAAACCATATCAACAATTACTAGTTGCTGCTGCGAGTCTCAGTACCCTTTTCTATTGATTAGCACAGTGAACTATATCTATGAACTTGACCAGCTATTATTTTGCCTGGGTCTTAGTCCTGGGATCCTAATCATATGTATCCTCGTCATATTTGCAGACTGAGAGTGTATCTCCTGGGATCCTAATCATATGTATCCTTGTCATATTTGCAGACTGAGAGTGTATCTATCATACATGGTTTTGATGGTGAATCATTTTTGCGGCGATACATAAATCAGGACCCCAGGAAGAGGTCTTGCTCCCTCATTCCCTCAATCTGGTTGTGCATGGATGCATTCTGCAGTCGATATTCACAAGCAGGCATTTATTTGTTTGCTGCGATGGAGATTGTTCACGCTTTGCTCTTCTGATTGTAAACCGAATAAGGATATTGATCCTACTTTTCTTATTGTACAGACATCTTTCAGATGCACACGAGTTGATATCACAATTCTATAACACAAGAGGTATTGTGTTAATTTGTACTATCTTTTTTCTGTTCACGCTTTTAGAATTAATGTCAGATACCTGTGAACCTCGTTTGTTTTCTAAGACTGAAGTTTTCTGAATTAAGCAGAGATTTCAGACAATACTTCCAGTGTGCAGCAATACTGGAAGCAACGCAAGTATCTCCGGAAGAACATTTGGCTTGAAACTTGGCTGAGACGGGAAATTCAGGCCCTTACACAGGTATTTATGGTGCTGTGTATTAGCAACACAATTATTCCATAGCTCAGAAGAAGTATATTTGCAGTTTAAAGTTTTGACTGCTCAAGTAGCCACCTAATTTGTTTAAAAGGTGAATGAATTTGGAGCGTCCAATTGGTACTTGCTAGTGTTAGGATTTTTGAATATCCTTGTTTGTACTTTTTCTGCATCCTTGTTAGGGCTTCTCTTCTTATCTGGAACGCTTCACAATTTTGTGTTACCCGTTACTCAATGATCATGGTCAAAGGAGTGACTCGGGCATCTTTACTACTACTATATTTTATTGGCAAGAATCAGATTGATTTGCTGTCATGAACCGGGGTAAACGCCACCAAGAAGATGGCCGGATGGCGTCGGCGTAGAACGATAGGGAGAGAGACTAGATGTTTAGGCGAGGAAGACTAGATAATTCTCTGATTGATTACAATAGCATGCGGTAGCCTCCTTATATAGATGGCTCCCCCTAACAGATGGAATCTAATCCCAATCATATCTCTAACAGATATAGTAACTAATATCATATCTCTAACTATATCTCTAATACAAGAAACCAATCTCTAACTCAAATAGAAATCAATCTCTAATTCCTAATAATAATCTGACAGGGCCTTGGGCCCAAGGCTCACACCCCTGACACTACACCCCTCTCGGACATGCAGCTCGTCCTCGAGCCGCTAGACAACGACCAATGGAGGACCTTCGACGCCGATGTAGAAGACAAGCGGTGGCGGGTGTCTTCTGCTGCGATCGAGACGACTAGCCCGAATCAAGCGGAACAAGGCTAGACGAAGTGAAACGCCTTGAATATAATGCTTGCAAAATAAACTTCTTTTTTTGCATTTTTGATTTTTGATTTTTTTATTTTTGTTTTGTTTTTGTTTTTTCCTTCACCGACTCCTTGTCTTCTTAAAGACTGTGCAGCCAGCTCGGTCCCACCGGCACAGAGGCGGGATTCCCGAGCGACCAGTATGGCGGCGGGAAAAAAAACAATGGCGGCGTCGGCGGCCGACGCGAGCGACAATGGGCGCAGCGCGCTGCTTTCGGACGAGGCGGACCAGCGCAGCGGCGGCTCAGCGAGGTGGACCCGGTGGTGGCGCGGCGGTTGCGGCAGTGAAGGTGGTCCGGACGGAGGCGGTCCCGGCGGCGCGGATCTGCGAAGCGGCGAGCATTGGCGGCGCTTCGGCGCGAGTTGACCCGAACGCAGTGGCGCGGCTGCGGCGGCGGTCGAGCGACATCGTTCCATGCGCTCCGCTCCACGGCGCGCGGCGGTTCTCGGGTGACGGCGACCAATGGAGCGGCTGCGAAGCGGCGGAGAGGCTTGTGGAGCGGCGGCGACGCGGCGGAGGTGGCCCCGGCGGCGGATGCGGCGGCGACGGCTTCGGCGACAGCGCTCTTGGCGGCCGGCGACCCGAAACGGCGGCGGCGGCGGCGGCGGCGACGATCCGGCGACGATGGCGTAAACGCCGGATCAAGCAACGGTGCGATAAGCGGCGGCGGGGCGACCAAGAACTCCTCGGCGTGGTGGCGCCGTGTGGATCTTCCGGACGAGCAGACGGGCGGCGGCGAGACGATCTTGCGGAACCGAGCGGTGGCGGTGGCGGTGGCGGGCATGGAGGACGGCGGCGGCGAAAGATGCGGCGCGATGATGTATGCCGGCGCCGACCGGTGTTCTGCAGATCCGGTGTTCACGGCGCGAGATGAAGATCTGTAGTTTGATTCGCATGGGAAGAGGAAGATGTGGCGGCGTGGTGAAGTTCTTGTTTTGTGGTTGTTGAGGATTTGGTGTTGCGGTGATCTCTGCTGCAGAGCGACCTCTTGCTTCTTCTCCGCTCCTTCAAGTGCTTCTCGAAGACGGCATGCATGTTAAGGAGGAAGTCCGCCCACTTTTGTCGGTCTTGCCCGCTTATCGGCTTAGCTTTATTATGGCCATTGACTCGGCGAGAGGGCGAATCGCAGGAACCATGGTAGCGAAGTCGTGCGAAGGATCGACCGCTCGATACCAAGTTGTCATGAACAGGTAAACGCCACCAAGAAGATGGCCGGATGGCGTCGCGTGAAACGAGAAGGAGAGAGACTAGATGTTTAGGCGAGGAAGACTAGATAATTCTCTGATTGATTACAATAGCATGCGGTAGCCTCCTTATATAGATGGCTCCCCCTAACAGATGGAATCTAATCCCAATCATATCTCTAATGAGATATAGTAACTAATATCATATCTCTAACTATATCTCTAATACAAGGAAACCAATCTCTAACTCAAATAGAAATCAATTTCTAATTCCTAATAATAATCTGACAGGGCCTTGGGCCCAAGGCACACACCCCTGACATTTGCTGACTCCAGAAGTACATATTAGCATGATGCTGGCCGTTTCAATTGTTATTGTTATGTTGAGATTGTTCTCCGGTGTTGTAGAATTGCTGTCGTTTGCTGGCAATGTATAGTAATATTGCTGGCGATGTATACTAATATTCAGTTTTGCAGGATGAAAATGTCGAGGCCATCGTTCACCACATCCATGGTGTGATCGAGTCTTTCATGAAAAGGCAAGACAAAGAACACGCTTCAAAGAGGATCTCGCCGGAGGATAGGAGGCAAGAGTTCAAGGCTCTGCTTTCTGATGCTGCGGGGCCATTCCTTCTTGGCCGAACAGGGCGGTTCGTCGCCGAGGTAGAGCTCTTCCTGGTCTCACATCTGAACATCGATGCGTACAACAAAGTGCGTTTTCAGAGACTCAGGGAGACCACTTTGCATGTAACAAGAGAGCAGGATGTGCTGCCGCACGATCGGTAGCTGATGACACAGATTGTCATGGTGAGATATGGTGATCTGCAAATTTTGTCACCGGTATCCATGCTCTCCTGTAGATTCTATCCGTGCTGCATTTACATGTTCCAAGATGAGCTGTTCGTAAGAACATGACAGAGCTAGGTGCTAGCTGATTGAGAAAACAAAGCACAGAGCACCCAAACAGATGAAAACACTACAAGCTACGCTGTAATACAATTACACGACACAGATACATCAGCAACAGTACTGCTATTACACTCTGCTTCTTTCCCCTTTTATTCATCGCAAGCTGGCGATCATCACACATTCACAACCTCACTACCTACAAAATGTAATTAATGGAATAACAAAGTAAGATTAAAGCAGTGCAAGAACGGTGAATGACAGCATATATAACGGCATGTCATGCGTGCGTACGTACGTATCATGCATGAACTGCCCGGTGATGTATGTAGGAGGCGTCCCGGGAGGCGAGGAAGACCCTAGCAGGGCGGGACCTCGTGCGGCTCGGCCCATGGGTGCATGTGACGACCCGTTTTTTTTTTACCACGGTTAATAACAATAGTCAATATGTCATTATTTATTTAACTGGTACAACACCACTCTAATGAATAATAAATTTATTAGAGTGTTACGGCAAAACAATAATTAGTAATAGAACATAATATTATATATACCTAGTCACACAAAGCTAAGTCTGATACAAAGCCACTAGGGCTTAAATACTATAATATTTAGAAAGAAAATGATGTTAACTAATAATTATACAAAGATGAAGATTAAAATATAACTACACCTTACTATATATGGGTTCACCAAAAACAACTCCCGACCGCCGCCTACTCAACCCAACCTCCACATAAGGATTCATCTCGTACGCGCGTACCGGGTCCATGGTAGTCCATCCGGTGTGGTAGTTGTCATCCATATAGACTTCGTCAGGTACTGGTAAATTTCTGGACTGCCCTACTTCTAAACAAAAGAAGATTATAGCAAAGGTAAGTACATAGTACCCAACAAGTGTTACTAATAAAATGCATTGTATGCTCATAATCTAATATTTCCTGGATCATCAATTCCCATTCCCATTCTCACTGTCATTTAGAAAATAATTGGTGTTAGGTTGTGAAATAATTTTAGATTGTTAATTTAGAAACCTACTGAATATTCGTATAATGGATAAAAACTTCTACTAATTCCGTAGCCTCCCGTCTAAGAGACATATAAGAATTTATTATTCATATGGCCAATATGAGGAGGCCCGCGGATGCATCCCATCCTGTTTGATTGCTCCAAGCTTTAGATCACACAAAATTGTTTGGTTTCTTGCCTAACATAATAATCAAAGCACATTTGCAGGAAAAAAAGTCCAATAAGCAAATATTAACATCATCGACAAAACGCCATGACGTTGACAAAAAGGGAAATGAGGTCGAGTGAAAATTAAACGACATGCCTAATATCCGTCGCTCGAGGTTAAAGTTTAACAAAGAGGGAGGCCAAATCACCTTTAGGATGATATTTAGAGCGACGCATCTCATAGAAAATTTGCAATAATAATAGAATCTCTTAAAGCTGAAGGATTTCCGGGCCTCTCCTTGAATCCGTACAATTGCAGCGCCTCCCTCCGTGCGCCGTTTTTTGTCGTTCCGCACGCTGCACGTTCGGCCTACTTCTAGGGGGGCATTTTTTAGCTACATATATCCCAATAAACTGTCTATCGAATCGTTGCAATTGATGTTCGATCTCGAAGAGAAGGAAGAGATATTCGAAAAGTAGGTTTTTATGATCCGATAAAGAATCAAACTTGTTTAAATGTTCCAGCTATTCCCCCACTTCAACTGTTGTACCCGCTCCCTTGTGCCCAGATTGGCTGCGCCTTCATGAAGCCTGCGGCGGCTTGGTCCTCCCGGCGTCAGACGTCCGCCATCTCGTGCATCCTTCTGTGAAATCGGCATCCCCCCAGCCGCAGATCCACGGTCCTTGGTGTATGTGCTCCTTCCCTCAGTAGTCAGCCAGGCAGATTCGTGCTCTTCCCAATTGGATTTGTGCTTTGCTTGTTCGGGGTTTGGCCGATTACAACGTCTCTTGTGTCTGCTTCATCACCTCGTCGATTCCGCCTCAAATCCTTGCTTGCCAGGATCCCCAGGGAGCTTCCCCGCACCCGCTCGCCTCCTTCCCTAATGAGGATTTCATGGTGGCGGAGGCGTGGACTGGTTCACTGCCTTACTTGAGTCACTAGCGGCGCACGACTGCCTGGTAGCTCTCTATATTGCAAAAGACAGGCTTGCCCTTCTATTTCATCTTAAGTATTTCTTTAATTCGAGAGTACTTATGTCTTTTACCCTCATAACATAACCCGGCCGAGTTGGTTAAAATCGGTCGGTCGACTAGGTTTTCCCAGGTCAACTGCATCAATGGTCCTATGAGTGTGACCGGCCCGGTGTAGCCTCTTGGTCTAGGGTTTTTCGGTCCAACTGTCGGACCGGTCTAAATCTAATAACTAAATAACTATAGTGCAGACAGGAGAATCATAACAACCACCAGAGGTGGCCTGGCCCTTGCACATGCCCATCCAGTCATAACCCATTTAGGCATGGGTTTGTTTGGGCCACTTTAACAGTGTGTCGATCCATGGCCAAGACACCGACTCAAGCATAGCTCGATAGCGTTATGGGTCGGCCCGACACGATTAGCCTATTAGATCGACCTAGGCATGGTTAGCCATTTGGTATGATTTTTTTAAAAAGAAAAATTCTAAAAATATATATAAATATAAATAAAATTATTTTATTTATAAAATTCAAAAATACATAAAATAAAAAGTCATATAAATATTTAAAAACAAAATGGACCTGATGGCTAAATCATGCCTGAGCCATGCCGGTCCGAGGTGACGGCCCACAAACACGATTTGGAGCCGTGTCGTGTCTCCCGACGGGAAAATTGCACATGTACCCCATAGTTAGTAGGCACTTGTAGATTTGCCCCCCACTTAAGTGACCTTGTAATTTTGCCCCATACTTGACATGCCCCCTTATTATTTTGCCCCATTGCCCATTTAGCTGCTATTTTAATTTCGTGTTTCATTTTTTGGGGCAGGAAATGACAGATCTACCCCTACCTTTACCTTTCCCCATCGCCTGGTAGATCGATCCTGATCGATAGTGGTTGGGGGAGCCGAGCGCCGAGCAGCAGGTGGCCGTGCGGTGGGAGGCGCCGAGGAGCTCGCGATCGCGCGCGCGCGCCGACGCGCCTTCTCGGCCAGACCACCTCGCGGCGCGTCCGCTTTGGCCCGCTCCCTTCTCCTCCTCCAGCGGCGGCGCTCATTCTCTGCCGCTCGCTCCTCACGCTCGACCTCGTCGGCCCACGAGAAGGCGAACCGTCTCGCCAGCTTGCTGCCGCTCTTATTCTCCATTTTCTTGCGCCTTGCAGCACTCAGCTCGGGAAAATTGCATACAAGAGGTAAAGGATTGCCCACTGCTCAATTTGTTGAACAGATTTGTTTGAGGTTTGAGTGGTTATTGTGTTTTCTTTGAAACCCTAGGTGCGCTGGATGAATTAGGGTTGTAGATTAACTCGTTGATGAGCGTGTGATTGATATGGACGACATCAGCAGTAGGTATGTATCATTTGTTTGCAAAATCGATCCAGTGCATGAACGGAAACCATTCCTAACTAGTTGTTTATTTCTGTTTTTTTCATATTCCCGCGGTAGGATTCTTCCTGAGTCCGGTGATAGAGTAGGCGCTAGAATACCGCTACAAGAGTTGGAATGCAATGCAAATCTAGTGTCAAGACCATATGGCGCTCGGGCATCATACCAATGCAACAAGTCAGGTGTGACAGACATTGTTGATAGTGTGGTAGATATTGTGCAATCATCTCAGGCAGCAACAGAGGGTGGAGCTGGAGGTGGGGGTGATGCAACTGGAGGTGGGGGTGATGCAGCTGGAGGTGGGGGTGATGCAGGAACCACTAAGCTAGTTAATTAAAGAAGGGAATTGGTGAACCTCCTCTCTTAGCTGTGTGTACAGATGCACAAAAAGGTTTAGAAAATGCAGTAAAAAATATTTTACCACAGGCCGAGCAAATAGAATGTTTTAGGCATTTAATGGACAACTTTGTAAAGAAATTCCATGGTGACATCCCTAATCATATGTGGCCTGCTGCAAAGGCATATAGGCCAGAAGTATTTAATTACCACATGGACAAGGTCCTAGAGCAATGCCCTGCAGTGGCTGACTATCTTAGAAGGTATCATAACTTGATGTGGATGAGATGTTCATTTAACACAAAAATCAAGTGTGACTACATTAATAATAACTTGGCTGAATGCTTCAATAGTTAGGTAAAGAGCATAAAAGATCTCCCTGTTGTGGAACTAGCAGACAAAATTAGGGGAAAAACCATGGAGTTATTTTACAAAAGGAGAAGGATTGGAGAGAGGTTGCAAGGTCTTATATTGCCGGCTGTTCTTCACCAAGTTAATACAAGGACTAGAGGCTTGGGACATTTGAAAGTGCACAAAGCTGCATGTTGGAGTGCAGAAGTGAAGGATACCAACAATGAACAATTGAGGCATGTTGTAAAGTTACCTACTAAGGAGTGTACTTGTTTTGAATGACAACACACTGGAAAGCCTTGTGAGCATGCACTTGCTTTTCTTACAACCCAAAGAAATGTCAACATGGAGAGCTACGTAGATGAGTACTATTCACTAGAGAGGTTTAAAGTTGCATATCAGCTTGAAATACAACCATTAACAGACAAGTCACAATGGCCAAAGATGGACCTTGGTTTTGTGCTTCTACCACCCGTTGCTAAGCCAAAAACCCTTGGGAGGCGTAGAAAAAAGAGAATCAAGGGATGTTTAGAGAAAGGTGGGAAAGGGCTAAACAAGTGTAAAAGGTGTAATGAGCTTGGACATAGGCAAGCTAAATGTCCTTTAAATGGCGCCAAAAGAGGTAAAATTTTGATTCTGCACAATTCATTTTTTCTATTGTTTCTTGTTTACAGTACTTGTTTCTCTCTCTCTTTTTTCTATTGGACAGGAAGAGGAAGGCAAGGAAAGCGTCTACAATGGCAGGACCAAGTAGAAAGGCAGGAGCAAGCACTTCAATGTCTGGGCCAACCACACCTACTAGAGCAAATGTGAACATTCCTGCACAGGTAATGGAAAGTCCCGGTGTTATGACAAGGAGGCAACTTGCACAACTGTTAGGAGGAGCATCACAAGCCATTGATGTTCCAACATCCCCAAACAAAGCCTCCAAACCAGCAAAAAAGATGTCTCCTAGGAAGAAGAAGAAACTAAATGTGTGAGATGTGAAGTTTGTAACTGCCTTGAGCTAGTGTGAGATGTAAACTCACTTATTTTGCAAGCACCTCTCATGTGTGAGATGTAAACTCACTTATTTTGCAAGCACCTTTTATGTGTGAAGTAGAAAGGTAATTTCCTTTGGTTCTTAGAATGTGATTTCAGAATTATGAAAGGTACTGACTTGGTTGGGCAAGACAGAAGGTTCTCGCAATCTCCCCAAGACGGTACATCATCAGACCAAGCACCCTGGAGGGAACATTTTGATTTGGGAATCTGTACATTTTCTGTCTAATTTCTTTGCTTGGAAGAGTTGGTTTCAGATTGTTTTTCACTTACTGTTGTGAAGTTATGCTCAAGGTCCTTTTGGAACTTACTGTTGAATCCCACATGCATCGGCTGAATGGACAAAGGAAATTACTTAGTTGATGGGTATAGAACTCTGCAACTATAGTTAAAGGGTAGATCTGTCATTTCCTGCTTCAAAAAATGAAAAACGAAATTAAAATAGCAGCTAAATGGGCAATGGAGTAAAATAATAAAGGGGCATATCAAGTATGGGGCAAAATTACAAAGCCACTTAAGTGAAAGATAAATCTATAAATACCTACTAACTATGAGTACATGTGTAATTTCCCCGTCTCCCGACAGGCACGCCCGTTTAGCCACCTCAAACGGCCACGCTCGAGCTAAACCGAGCCTCCGATTCGTCAGCTTCCCCGTTCCCACCGGCCAGCGCCCGTTGCAACCGCACGGCGTGAGCCGCCGAACCGGCCCGGCAGATCGGCCGATCCTGGGAAAACATCGAGGAGAGTGCAGCGCGTCCGCGGCGGGCGTCGCCGCTGTCCTCCTCACTCGGTGGCGCGGCCGCGCGGAGGGAGGCGGGGCACCAAAAAGAGGTGAAACACTCGCGCCAAACCGGGCAAAAACTCGAAACTTCTCCCGCGCGCGCGGCCGCGCCTTCTTTCCACCGCCTCCCTGCTCTGAAATCCACCGTTCCGATCCACTTCCCATCCCCTCCTCGGCAGCTCGGCTCCCATCCCCGCCCCGATTCGCCAACACCGCGAAGCCGAGAGCCCTAGGCTAGGCGGCGCCATGGACACGGAGCCCTTCGACGAGGCGTACCTTCTCGTCCTCCCCACCTCCCCCGTCGCCTCCCCTCCTCGACGCCTCAAGCGCCTCAAGAAATCCTCCCAAACCACCACCACCACCACCCCCTCCCGCCGGCTCCCCACCCCCACCATCACCACCGCCGCCGCAGCCTTCATCCGACGAGGAATTCCTAGCCCCGCACCCGTCTCCTCCCCCTATTCCCTCTCCGCCGCCGCCATCAGATGCGGATGCTCTGACCCCGCAACCATCCTCTCCTCCCAGCCCCGGTTCCTCGCCGCTGCCTCCGACCGACACCGCCGAGGAGGAAGAGGATGACGGGCTCGACCCGCTGTTCTCGGAGATCGGCGGCGCTGCAGGGTGGGACCCGCTGGGCCCGCCGATGGAAGGGGTGGTGGGTGAGGACGAGGAGGATATGCTGGGGGGAGGGCTCATCGAGGAGCTGCGCAGGGAGAAGTCGGCGAAGAAGCGGCTGGACATGGACGAGGGCGAAGGCGGCGGCGAAATGGAGGTGGAGGTGAAGGGGAAGAGGAGCAAGAGGAGGAAGAAGGACGAGGCGCCCAAGGAGTCCGTCCGAGGGAAGAAACAGTCTGAGAAGGTAACCATCCTTTTCCTCTGTTTTGGCGCCAGTGGTGTTCTGTTGAATCGCCGGTAGATTTTGTTGATGGGTGATGTGGGTTGTTGTGTGCAGGAGAGGAAGGTGCAGCTTAATTCGATCCACGCCGAATCGCAGAGGCTGCTGCGAGGTATACACTTCGATCGTTTGCATGATTGGAGCTGGAAAGCGTGAGATTTGGTGTTTTTATCTAACTGTTTCTTACTACTTTTGTTCTTCGTAGAGACAAGGAGTGCGTCGTTTAAGCCAATTGCGCAGCCAGTTTACAAACCCATCTCGTCAGTCCTGGAGAAAATCCGCCTTCGGAAGCTGGAGACTCTAAAGAAGTCAGTTGTCCGATTGCTTTTGTGAGATTATGCAAAGAATACCATAATTGTCAGTTGATGTTATTTTTCTTCACTACGGTTTCAGGTCAAATGCTCGTATTGAAGATGATGATGAGGCCTCGTCAGAGCCTGCAAGTGATCCTGCTGGGCATTCGGTATGCCTCGGGTTAAGAAAGTGGATACAGACTGCAAGGATTTGAAGATTGTGAGTTTTTATTGAGGTGGCTGATTTGAGTGTGGTGCAGTGTCCATGAAACTAAAAGGCTGTGTGTGATTGTAGGATGATGCCAACAATGATGTTGGAGCAAATGGCAGTGACCTGAGTGAGCATGGCAGTGTCCCCGAGGATGAGGTGAGCATTGCTCTCACTTGATTAGTTTGCTGTTTCGTGTGTTCATACTGTACTGATATGGTGGTTTGTTTGCAGGATGCATTTACTTGTGAGAAGGATCTTAATAATTGTGGTAGCAAAACTCCAGACAAGGTGAGTGCCCCTCCAATTCTGCAGCCATTTGCAGCCACTATTTTGTGAAGGAGCACGATAGGAATGTGCTTTATCTATAAGCAGTATTTGCCTCATTTTTGTTTTACTTGTCTCAAACTGTTAACATTTCAACTTATGTCATGTGGAATGCCACTGAAAGCATTTGCTCAGTGGTCCATTTTAGGAGGATTACATATTGTTGATGAAAACGGTGGCAACTATGCTGCCTTTTACCGTTGTTGAAGGCAGCATTCTAGTGCATGCTATTCCTTCTAATAAATGGTTACTGGGTTATCAAATGTTTTGTAATTTGGTTATTGCTTTTCCAGGATCCACATAGATTCAAGACTGTCTCACTGTGAAGTAAGAATGTGATGACTAGATGGTCGACAATACTCATAAAATAGAACAATGGTTACTAAACAGATGGTGCATCTATGATTATAAATTTTAAGAGGTCATTTGTATTTGTGTGCAATGCTTTGCGTGTTTAACTATTGAACACTTGGTTCCACCAGGATGTTTTTGATGGTTCTCGAGATAATCTTGAGGACAATGCCCAATCAAGTGATAACCCCATTGATGCAGTAGATGAAACACAATTGGCCCCCTCTTCAAGCCCTACCAAGAGTTCAGATGACATGTAAGTATAGCAGATCCCCCTTAGTCCATTATATTTTCCACCTTTTACCAGTCACTCAACTTAATTATCTCCTTTTAAAGAACTTAACTATCCGCAACAAATATTAGAATTATTGCATATGGTGTGCATAAAAATTTAAAAGTTGTCTTGGCTTCAATACCAGAGCATATTCTTTTTTCCCTGTACCCTTACATGACATGTGAATAGCTAAATACGAACATCATGTAAATTTTACTGACTATATTTTACCAATGCAAACCAGTTTGATGTCCTTCTACCATAAAGTGTGCAGTTATTTCTTACTAACTATTTTACTTGGACACAATTTTCTGGAAAGGACAAGTAATGGTCCTCTGCATCTGTGTGGGATTTGGCAGCTCTTATTTTTCCTTATGTATATTGATGTACTATAATATTAATCACCGTCTTGCATTATTTTTATGATTCAGTTCGTCAGAAGATGAAGAAGATAATGATAAGGAGAACGTTGATCCAAGCACTCAGAAATATGATGTAAATATTCATCAACGACTCCAACAAGCTGTTGCAGGAGATTCATGTCCAGATGATGCCATCCTGAAAAATTTTCTAGATGTTGAAGCTGAGGAAGAGGATGATAGTGATGACGACATGATGAGGTTTAAGGACGATGAAGAAGATGATGGAAGTGACGAAAATGAAGTATTCAATGATCTGATAGCAGTTGGATTTGAAGAAGAAGTAGATCACGAGAAATGTAATGTCCTCCACCAAAAGTGGCTTCAGCAACAAGATGCTGCTGAAACAAATAATGTCATGCAAAGATTGAAATTTGGTCATCAGGAGCAGAAAGAATTAATGGATCAGGATGAAGATGATATTGAAGACTGTGAGGATGAATCAGAAAATGAAATGTCATATGACTTAACTCCAACAAATGTTGTGCGGCAGAATTCTGAAAAAGCAAAACAAATGATTGCGAAGATGTTCACAGACGAGAATGATACTTATGAGCACTCTGATGATGAGGAAATAGAGGAACATTTGGCCCGTCAACGTATCACAAAGCGAGAAGTAAGTGCTAATATGTTTCAATAATTAACTAGAGCACACATACCACACTGTCAGAGACATATTCTACTTATGTAATGTTCGACAGCTGCTTGATGTGTTATTAGAAATTTAATTTTCTAGGTGATAGTTCCTTGCTGTGCTGGTACAGATTTTTATTCACCTTATGTGCTTTTGCAAAGTAATTTGAGAATGGTGTACCTTTTCTACATGTAGGTTCATAATACTTCATTCATATCTCCATTGGAAGATGACAATTCAAGGGAAGTATTTAGTCTGATAAAGAAGCTCAATATTGCTCCTCAACCCAAGAGGAGGGGAAAGCAAGCCACATGTAAGGATGTCCTAATTTTGTATCCATGCCTACCTTTGATTAAGACATGGTTGGTTTACTAATTTATTCTTTTTAACATTTCTTCAGCAAATTTTGAAATGCTCATGGTTGGAAAGAACAGCAGCGGTTCTTCGAAGGTGAATGACTACTAATACCTGTATGCTGTTGTACTTAATACACGAATGTTAATTAGCTGAAAGATTCTAATGTGTTATACTTTCTCATATGGCAAATTACTGAATACTGAACATTACGTTTCATAACTTCTGGTGCTATATGAACAATCTGGACTTAGTAATGAATCTTGCTTTTTTAAAATTATTTTCTGCTCATCATTATTATTGTATGCACAGGTACTTATACGTACTTTTCCCTTGCCATTGTACTGTTATGTTGATCATTTGATAGTTCTGTCCCGTTTCAAGTCATAGTTGAGATTTTAGATAGGTGGTTTTTTTCCTCATGCTTGGCCATCACATGAGAGCATTGTATATTCCTTGCAGTCATCTTTTCTTGGTCGAACAGCAAGTGGTCCAGTGGCATCTTCCCACAGATCAGTTTACAGAACATATGTATTTGGTCATGATGACAGCAATAGCAGTAGCAGGAGCTGTTTGTCTACTTCCGAGAGTAATTCTGATATGGTAAGTTCCATGAGAAACTTGGCTCTGTTCTTGTCATAAATTTGAATGTGCTCTGAGGCATGGCATCCATTTCTTGTTTTTTGAATTCATTCTCACGTGCTTCCGCGTTCTACTTTATAGGATCAGACGAATTCCAGCCAACCCAAGAAAGCTAAGTTCAGTAGTTCACAGCCAAAACCAGTGGCAACGAGAACAAGCTCCGAGGGTGATGCGAGTTCAGGTGTTTCTCTGTTTGAGATCCTGCGTAGATCTTCGGTTACTTCTGAGAGAGAAGAGTACAGCCGCCAGGAAAGCTGTGGTGTTATCACAGAAAGTCAAGCTGCACACCAGTTCTCGGCATTTAAATTATCAAGGAGGTTTTCCAGGGTGGGAGCAAGAAATTGAGACAGTCTTCTTTGTCAACTTATCCTAGCCACCGTACACCTGTTTATCATCAAGTGAAAGTACATTCTTGCGCATTTCCGTGTAGTGTGTAAGTGTTGAAAGCTTAATCTTATGTTCCATGCTTGCGCTCTGGAAAAATGTATATTGGATTTTCATTATGGACTTTTGAGTCCAAAGATAACCTCTGTGTTCGTATTTTCAATGCGTCGGTTCATCGTTTTTGAGTAAGGCCTCAACTGCATCGGTATGTCGTGGGGATTTGACGTTAGCTGTAAGTTGTTACTTCCTGATCCTCCAAGCAAGCATCTGATGATCTGAACGTCTATGCTTGATGTAAAGGCTGTAGATTGCAGCACAGATCATGAAGAATTCAAGATGTTTTTTAGTACAAGACACACATGTAATATTACACATTTATACATTTATGTGGGTGTGTTTAAATACATGTTTTAAAACAAGTGGAGACTCAGAAGTCTCACGGAATAAGGGCACATGTCTTGATCACTAGAAGTAGTCACGTGCATGAAGTCTCATGAAACATGGACATGCGTCTTGATCATTAAAAGTACTCATGTGCGTGTGTACTTAGGAAACTATTTACATAAACAGTAACTAGATACTGTTTTTGTAAAGAGTGCCCCCCTTCAAAGATGCAGCACCTGGATTGTTCCTGGATGGGCTGCAGCACGCTGGCTGCCTTTGCCAACCAAGCATGGGTTGGTTCGTACATAATTCAAGATGTTAATTTAGTAGTTCGTCATCTAGTCAGGCCCTGTTTGGATCCCTCCATCTAAAGTTTAGTTACTAAAGTTTAGGTCTAAAGTCTCCAAACAGGTGGTCTAAAGTTAGATCTAAACTTTAGCTAACCCCTAAAAAATACTTTAGACCATTAGTCCACCAAAGTGAACTAAAGTGGTCTAAAGTCTTGGGTTCTTAGGCACAAAGACGTGTTTACCCATGCATGTTGGTCTTTCACCTCCCATTTAATGGCTGACGCACGAAACGAGGAGAGGTAGTATGGTCTTTTTAAAACTTTAGTCCTATCCATTAGTACAGGATCCAAACAGGACCTTCGACTAAAGTTTAGTGGCTAAAGTTTAGCCAACTAAAGTTTAGTCCAAAACTTTAAACAACTAAACTTTAGACCATAGGATCCAAACAGAGCCTCAGTTTGATATCTGGCCCTGTTCTTTTTCAGTTTTTAATTTCTGTTTTTGATTTTTCTACAGTAATTATCTTTTCAACAGAATATCTTTTTAAGATAAGATCTACTAGTTAATTGTAGTATATACTATACTAATTTTATTTATATCGGTAAAAATGTATGTGAATTTTTATTACTTTATATTTTTTTATATAAATAATTTATAAATTATAATGTAAGTCTCAGCCAAAATGAACATTGGCGAGCTCGAGCAGAAGCTGTAAGGGCTTGTAGCTTGGGCCGACGCCACGCGAACCTGTCTGATTTTGTGGGCCGTTGTGGTCAACCGGTCCAATCTTACCATCCACATCTGCTTCCGCTCGACTCAGCCCGATCGAACACGCACGCATAGAATTTCTAGGGTTCAAATCAAATTAGCCTTGTCCTCTCATCTTCTTCCCCCAACAAGCAACCCTAATCCATGGCCACCGAATCCTCGCAACTTCTTTCACGCGGATAGGACTGGGCGGGAACTGGGCGGGCTCAAGATCTCGCAACTTCCGGGCTTGGAAATCCTGCTATTGCTACCGCGGTAAGATGTCCCGCTGTTTTTGCAAGAAATCATTCCAATTTCTAGTTAAAATCGATGGTGCAGGCTCCACCAACCGTGAGTTATTGAATTTTTTCTCCATTTCCTCCTTTTTGAGTTCTTGGTTTGATTAAAACTGTGGAGATATTCCAAATATTGTGTTCCTAAGTCCAAGATTTTCTCGGTGGCTGTGCCGTAGGAGGAGGTGATGAGATCTTCGGGAGCGCGTCTCGCTCGGTTGTAAGATGCTGGCCGGCTACGGTGGCGGTGGCAGCAGAGGCGGCAGCTTCCATCTCTCCTCCCACAAGGACCTCCTCCGCTGCGGCGGCCGGAGCTTCCTCTTCGGCAACACCTGGTTCCTCCTCTCCACCTACCCGGCGCGCCTCCTGCACACCGCGGACCGCCGCGCGCCCGCCGCCTTCTTCGCCGCCATCCACCGGACGCCCTGCGTGCGCACGCACTGCACGGGGCAGAGCCTGCTACAGAGGGGCATTGTTATGGCTGCCTGCGGCTATGCTTTTGGGCGAGCTGAGCTGGGTGCCACCAAGCGCCAACCAGAGAAGGATGCGTCTGTAGGGTCTCACACCTCACGTATTGTGGCTATGGGATCGGTTGGGAGTGCGGCGAGGCCAGAGGTCTCTTTCAAGTATGAGAAATTTCGATATTTGACACTGAATACGTGCGCCTCTCAACTTTTAACCCCCAATTCGCACACCTTTGGAAATTTAACCCTGTCACTGCGAATTCTTTTGATTCAAAGGATTCTCTTCATTTTCACAGTGACAAGTGTCAAAATAGAAAAGGAGAGAAAATGAGGAGAATCCCTTGAATCAAAAGAATTCGCAGTGACAGGGTTAAATTTCCAAAGGCGTGCGAATTGGGGGTTAAAAGTTGAGAGGCGCACGTATTCAATGTCAAATATCGAAATTTCTCTTCAAGTATAGAGGGGTGGAGTACTCTAAGAAGGTCGGTGCAAGCTTGAGGTTCCGCGAGCAATGGGGGTCGACTAGGACATCCTGGACCAATGCAGTTGGGCCAGGTTGGAAGTTGAGCTTCTCAGTTGAGCCGTGGACTCGGCACTTGAGCACGTCATGTGTGGCACCATATTCTGCTGGAGCCTCAGAGCATCAACTGTCACTTGATGAGGCAGTACAGGATAAGCAGATGGATAACTCCACAGTCGCACCTGATGAGTACGTGCTATGATTTCTAGTGCATTTGCCATTCTGAATTCCTAATGACTATCCCCCCTACGGTGTTAAACAAATATCAGTGCACATGTTATAGCTTCTGTGAATGTTCCTTCAAGTGTTATATTAGGTGGATTTCTGTGATACCATAAGAATTTTATGCAAATCTATATTGGTTGCCTTCATTATTTATATGCACCTGTATGTGCATGTATCCCGTCACAGGAATGCCTCTCAGCCTCAGAGTCTTGATGTGTGCCTGGTTGCCAAATGCTGATTGTATTGAACTCCACTTTATTCTAGAACAGGTCCATACGATACATGAATACCACCATAAGTCACATATAATGTTGTGTTGCATGGTTATTATTGTATATATGCAAGTACAAACATGCACACAATGACAAGTATGCCCAATCAATAAAAGTTAAGTTGTAAATATAACTAATGGGTTATTTGGTGATAAGGGATATAGTAGAGTTAACTAAAGTTTTACTGTATGTTGACTTGCACCTCTGCAAGTGATATCATTGTCAAGCATGTCTTCATTTTGATATGTATGTCTGGTAATCCTAATGAAAGTCAAGAAAAGTGAAATTCAGGCACTGTGAATTTGGATTGCAGTAGATGGCAGCAGGATAGGGCACAACATAAAAACTCGACATGAATCAACTAGGTACTGTGTGAAATGGAAATTTGGTACCTTATCATTTGCTTTGATGTAGGACTTTCATGTTATATATTAGAAAGAAGCTTTTCTGCTCTTTTCATCTGGTAGCAATTGTTTTGATGTTTTCTGGCATCTGCTGGTTCTTAACTCTCATTTCCCTCCACAGAAAGTCACCTGCTTCTGAAACGCTGAAGCTGCTCTCAGGTTCTTGTTACCTGCCTCACCCTGCTAAGGAGGCAACTGGTGGTGAGGATGGTCATTTTATTTGTGCTGATGAGCAGGCAATTGGTGTGGCAGATGGTGTTGGTGGTTGGACAAATCTCGGCGTTGATGCTGGACTGTATGCTAAGGAGCTAATGAGTAACTCAATGAGTGCTATCAAGGGTCAACCTGAAGGGACTATTGATCTATCAAAGGTTTTGGAAAAGGCTTATACAAGCACCAAAGCAAGGGGATCATCAACTGCATGCATCGTCGCTCTTACAGAGCAGGTTAACTAGCTTTCCTTTGTTTGATGATTAGTGTAGTCTCCTTCCATTGCCATTTTGATATATTTTGGTGAATAGTGAATACACAAATTGTGAATAGCACACTAAGGCACCCCCCACTTAGTTGGGAAAAGGGGACTCACTTTTGCAGTAAAACGACATCAATTCACTCCTGTTAAATGCCACGGGAGCTGAAATAGCACATTCTGCTGCTACTTGTTTTCTCGGATGTGATGATGCTGGGGCAATCTCATGGCAGATATCAGAGTAGCTGGATTGATAAATCTTGTACCCATCTGTCTGCGGTGGCAGAGTACTTTCAACAGAACTAGAAGTTCTTAAGTCCTAT